>OY728150.1:723754691-725004691 GCA_963277665.1 Viscum album | reverse complement strand
CTTATTGTAGTGGCGTCGAGGCCTTATAACATTATCTTGGGCATGGATTGGTTATCTACAGTCCATGCTCAGATTGACTGTATTAGGCACAAGGTGCGATGTGTACGCACTGACGGGAGTAGGTTCACTTTTACTGGCGAGAAGGGAGCCTTCACAGCACAGGATGGACTCCCGAAAAGGAGAGGAAATCCCATCACTCATCAGTTGGCTGGCCTCATCCTAGGAGAACTTGACGTGCGGAGTCCTAGTTTTCCTGCAGTGGTAGACCAGTATGCGGACGTTTTCCCCGACGACGTACCAGGACAACCTCCTCGCAGAGAGGTAGACATTTATATTAGTCTATACCCTGGGACAGCCCCGATATCCACTCCATCATATCGGATGGATCCCGCCGAGCTTTGAGAGCTACGAGTACAGTTGGAGGACTTTCAAGGCAAAGGATTCATCCGACCCAGTGTTTCACCCTGCGCTTCCCCGATATTGTTCGCCATGAAGGCGGACGGGAGCTTGCGACTTTGTATCGACTATCATTGCCTAAACCAGGTGACAGTGAGGAACAAGTATCCACTACCGAGGATTGATGACCTCTTCAATCAGCTCAAGGGTGCTCGGTGGTTCTCAAAGATAGACCTCAGGTCATGCTATCATCAGCTCAGAGTTCGGGACGAGGACGTACAGATGACAGCCTTCAGATGTCGGTATGGCCATTATGAGTTCTTGGTTATGCCATTCGGCATAACCAATGCTCCAGCAGTGTTCATGGGCCTCATGAACATGATATTTTAGCCATAACTCAATCAATTTATCGTGGTCTTCATCGACGACATTTTGATATACTCGACGACCGGGGAGGAGCACGCCTACCACTTGCGGGTTGTACTGGACACACTCCGAGAGCACCAGCTTTATGGTAAGCTCTTGAAGTGTCAGTTCTGGATACGCGAGGTCCACTTCTTGGGACACGTCATCTCTGAGGTGGGAGTTGCGGTGGATTCTGCGATGATCGAGGCAGTGCTAGCTTGGGAGCCACCCAGGAGCGTGACTGAGGTGTAGAGTATCTTGGGACTAGCTGGATACTACCAAAGATTTGTGCCAGACTTATCCAGAGTTGTGGGACCACTCTCAGCTTTGATGAATAAGGGGAAACCCTTTGTGTGGTCAGACAGATGTCAGCAGAGCTTCCAGGAGCTGAGACAGAGATTGAACAGCGCACCTATCTTGAGGTTGCCGGAGGGGGGAGTAGGGTACGTAGTCTACTGCGATGCATCAAGGACCGGACTCAAATGTATCCAGATGTAGGAGTGGGTAGTGATCGCCTATGGATAAAATCATTTGAGGTCGCATGAGCAGAACTACGCTACCCATAACCTAGAGTTAGCAGCAGTGGTCTTCGTTCTGAAGATGTGGTGACACTATCTGATGGGCGAGCGCTTTACAGTCTATTCTGACCATCAGAGTCTTCGGTTCATCTTCTCTCAGAAGGACCTGAACCTGAGACAATGACGATGGCTCAAGTTCCTCCAGGACTATGACTTTAAGATATTCTATACTCTTGGGAAGGGGAATGTAGTAGTTGATGCTCTCAGCAGGAGGACGGGCATTCAACTACTTGGGGAGGTGACAGAGCAGTTCGCCGCTAAGTGGATATCCTTTGTAGATAGAGATGGAGAAGCCTTCCTTCAGTCACTCACAGTCCCTCCTCCAATACTATAGTGGGTCAGAGAGGCACAGCGTGGGGACACTGACTGTGAGACGTGGCGTGCACAGATATCCTCAGGACAGGCACCTGATGGATTCTCCGTGGGAGGAGAGCACGATGTCCTTTTCGTAGGAAGTAACTTGGTACCAGTTTCTTTATGATAGGAGGTGCTGAGAGAGTTTCACACATCCCCTTTGGCGGTACATCCTGGCGTGACAAAGATGTATCGGGATCTCAGATGATAGTACCGGTGGCCAGGCATGAATAAGGTTGTGGTAGAGTTCGTTTCTCGATGCCTCACCTGCCAGCAAGTGAAGGCAGAGCACCAGGTACCAGCAGGCTTGGTACAACCCTTGGAGGTCCCGGAGTGGAAGTGGGACAGGATATCTATGGACTTCGTGACTGGAATTCCACGAACTTCCAGAGGACATGACTCCATTTGGGTGATTGTCGACCGACTCACCAAGTCGGCTCACTTCTTACCCATCAGAGAGCAGGGCTTAGTGGAGAGCTTGGGACGTCTCTACGTTCAGGAGATTGTACGGCTTCATGGTGTGCCATCATCTATTGTCTCTGATCGAGATGCTCGCTTTACTTCACTGCTTTGGAAGGGGTTACAGGAGGCGTTCGGGATGCAGCTACGTCTGAGCACCGCCTTTCACCCTCAGATAGATTGTCAGACTCTCGAGGACCATTCAGACTCTCGAGGACATGCTCCGTGCATGTGTCCTTGACATTGGTCGCAAATGGAAGGACCACCTACCCTTGGTGGAGTTCGCGTACAACAACAGCTACCACTCCACCATTGGGATGGAACCATATGAGGCATTGTACGACCGACCTTGCAGATCACCGCTGTGCTGGATAGACCATGAGGAGTCAGCACTTGTGGGATCGGAGATGGTCCAGGCCACGACGGAGAAGGTCCAGATCATCCAGGAGCGGATGAGGATAGCTCAGAGACGGTATAAGTCTTATTATGACAGGAGGCGGAGGCCATTGGAGTTCGAGGATGGCCACCACGTCTTCTTGGGGGTCTCACCTAGACATGGATTACAGAGATTTGGCCAAGGCGGAAAGTTGTATCCATGATTCATCGGACCATTCCAGGTCCTCAATAGGATTGGAGAGGTGGTTTATCACCTAGCTCTACCACCTCAGTTGCACCGGTTGCATGACGTCTTCCACGTATCCCAGCTGAGGAGATACGTGCACGACCCGACGCATATCATTGACCATGGGGATATGGACGTTGATGACGGGGTGACTTTTGCAGTGGTCCCGGTGAAGATTGAGGATCGACAGGAGTGGGTCCTATGTGGATAGTCGATTCGTCTAGTGCGCATCAGATGGCAGCACGGGAACCTCCAGGAGAGCACTTGGGAGCGGGAGGCTCAGATTTATGCTCAGTACCCACATTTGTTTCCCTAGTTTATGATGTATCATTATGGGGACGTAAAGCCCTGAGGTGGGAGTGATGTAAAGACTCGAAAAATTCAAGGAAATTTTTTTCTTAATTTTCTTGGAAATTTTACAAGAACGCAGTTTCTGAAGACACCTGATTCCGAGGCCCGGTGTGCCCAGAATATTTTTCCAAAGATTAGCTCGGGTACGTTCAGTGAACGAACGATCAGGTTTTTCTAACTTTTGAATCGGTGCTTGGAATCAAATTCTGAAGGCACTGATGTAATCGCAGCACCTGTATTTTCCTAGAAACACCTTTTCCGGAGTTGCGTTTGCTTGGGTGTGGATTTTAATTTTTTTTGGGGTTAAGTTAAGAAATAAAATAAAAGTGGTAAAACCGATTTTTATTTTATTTTAACTTAAGTTAAGTGGATGATGTGGGACCCACAATATCCTACCCTCTTGGTAGGATATTTTTGAGGTGGGGCCCACACGAGCCCCACCATTTCTTTTCTTCTAAGTAACGCACCCGCACTCTCCTTTTTAATAAAGTCAACTCTTAAGTTTAATCTGGATATTAAAAACCCCAATTAATTGGGCAGTTTTAAACTCCTCAATTAATTATTCGTTTCGTTTCTTTTGAAATTAAAACATTGTCTTGTGCTTTAATAAAATAAGAAAACTCGTATTTTATTTTGGTTGGGACTTGTTGCTTGAGAGGTTTAGGAGAAAAGCTAAGGGAGGCTTGAAGATCTTCATCTTCTTCGTCGAGGAACATGAAGAACGCGAAGAACGCGAAGAACACACCGATCTTCGATGAAGAACACCGAATCCTCAGATATCGACTACGCGATGCCATGTACCGCGATGCCAACGACACCTTCTTCCGTGACGATTCTCCTTTCACGATGCCTCCTTCCGTGACAGTTATTTCCGCGATGAACCTCCGTTCAAGATACACTCGAGGTAGGGATTTATTTTATTGCTGATGATATTCATGTTTTAATTCGTCATCATTCCTTGTACTTTTGGACCATCTGTTACCAGTTAATCGGAGGAGGCCGGACCGCACAAACACGACCAACCCTCCTCCCCTTTTTATCTTGTCTTCCTTGTGGTGGAAGGGAACAAGGATGGCACGGTGTCGTTGCACTGTGCGGGGTCATGCGACAAGGTATGTGTGGCGCTGTCGCGTCGCGCCTTTGAATCGAACAAGAACATGGCGCCATCGTGCCATGCCGGAGGACCCAGAAGGCACCGCAGCCGGAGCGGGGCCACGACGGAGGGGAGCGGCGCCGTCGTACCACGCCGGACGGTCCAAGGCCACGGCAGAGCAGGGGAACCGGCGGCCAGAATCGGGCCGCCGGCGTCGGAGCAGGGGGTGACAGGCCTTGCCGGTCCCGTGGCGGCAGAAGCCAGTCGTCCGGATAGTGGTAGAAATGGGGGTTCGAAACCCCTGACTGGCCGGAAGTGAGTGGCCCCCCATTATGGGGTCGCGGTTACAACAAGCGGGGGCACCCCCCCCCCCCCCCCGCATCCCGAACGGCTCGAACATTCGGCCGAGCCAACTGGCCAGCGCGCCTGGCCGCCGAGCCGGGCCGCGCCCAGTCCGGGTCGTGCCCAAGCGGGCCGGACCCAGACCCGGGCCAGGTCGACCCGGTTTGGGCAGGCCCAGGGGGTCTCAGGCCGGGTCGGTCCGGGCCCAAAACCCCCACTTCCGGACCTATCCCAGTCTTTTTCCCATAACTTGGGTTGCAGACCTCCGATCGACGCACCATCAGTTAGCGATCCTTGGATCTAGATGGCCATTTTGGTATATTACACTCAAGGTTTCGGAGTACTTGGGGTTCGGTCGAGTTGGTTCGTACACAAAACCAACCGGGCCCTCGGAGCGGAAACGCTAATAACATGAGATCCGGACGTCCGATTGACGTGCCGTTGACTTTGTTTGATTCCTCTAAGTGAGACGGACCTTTTGGCTTACTCCGCTCGATGTTTGGACGCCGTTGGAGTATGGTCAGGTTGGTTTTGACTTAAAAACCAACCGGGCCCTGGGACGAAAAAGCCAATAACTCTCTGACCAGGCGTCCGATTGACGTGCCGTCTGTGACGTTGAGTTCCTGTTGATGATACGGAACCTTTGGATACATCAACTCCTGACTATGTGTCAGTTGATGTAACAGCCCTTCGGCTCGTGGAGCGGACCCTCCTGAATGAGCTTGCTGTGTGCGTGAACCCTAGAGCTGGCTGCGACTGCGACGATGATGACGACTGTGCAGAAATCCTCCATGGATTCGACGGCGATGACTCCAACACTCAGTGATCCTACGTGGATCAGTGCCACTGATCCTATGTGGGTCGGATCATGTGTGGTTCAGCGCTCAGCGGTCCTATGTGGGCCAGCGCCTACAGATCCTGTGTGGGTCCGATCCTGTGTGGGTCATTGCGGGGTTTAGTTATCTATTGATCTTTTGTGGGTCATTGCGGGGGTTAGTTACCTATCGATATTGTGTGGTTAAGATCCTTTGTGGGTCATTGCGGGGGTTAGTACCTATCGATCCTTTGTGGGTTCGACAGCTTAGATGAATCAGTGGAAATATCTGATCATCTCTATCGTCATAAGAAGAAGTATACCTGTGTGAGCTGAATCCTGTTTTTCTTTCCTATACGGATTGTGTTGTGCTATCCTATGTGGATTACATTTTTCTTTCCTGTGTGGCCTGGGTTGTGATTTCTTGTGTGGACTAGGTTGTACTTGAGCTCGGATGTTGGAGCCGAACTGGAACTAAGTAGTGTCGGATGTTACTTTGTGATTGTATCTTTCTGTTGTGGATTATCTTTTGTGGATTCTTGGAGACCTTCGGGGGTCACAGGGTCCCTACTGAGTAGCTTATACTCACCCCTTCACGGGCTATACCTACACTATGTTGTGTTGGTTGTAGACGACGGGCAGCAATGATCGTGGTTGAGGCTTGCGGAGCAGGATGGTACGAGGAGGTGGACCACTGGGCGGGACGTACTCGGAGCGGACGGCTGGACCCGAGGGGCTGTGCAGGATATCTGTACTCACCCTTCAGGTGGTAATTCCAGTGGATGACTCGACGTTGCGGCTTTACTTTCAGTTGATGTTTTCCCCTTCCTGTTGTAATTTACTTTCAGTTTGGGTTTGTATTCTTGCCCACTTACTTTTTCGCACTTACTATTGTACCCAGTTTTAACTTAGTGTTTACTTCTGCTTGCTTGCTCTATAGTGTTTGTTTACTTTACAAAGGCAATGCCTTCCCTTTTATCAAGAATTACAACTTGGTGCTAGTCGCTAACCCTGGCCTATGGAAGGCGGGCTTGGGGTAGTCACAGCACGGGCCCCGAGGACGGGTCGTGACAACTGGAAGTTTTCCATCCACATGAAGGTTTTCCACTTCTTTTTCAAAGCCAGTATAGGTGATACTACTCTACAATAGATGTGAATGAACCTCTAGAAGTATCCAGCTAGCCCCAAGAAACTATGCACCTCAGTCACACTCCTTGGTGGCTCCCAAGAAAAAATTACCTCTATCTTCACTAGATCCACAAAAACTCTTACCAATGAGATAACATGTCCTAGAGAGTGGATCTCCTGAATCAAGAATTATCACTTTGAGATCTTACCATAAAGATAGTGATCTAAAAGTGCATCGCGGCGGTGAATGGATTTGCGAGGGAGCTTCGCGTCGAAGGTGCGAAGGTAAGTTGACGGTGATTCTTCTCGACTACGTCAAGCTCTGTGAATGGAAAATTGTCGTGGTGCTTCGCGATTTGGATAGAATTCCAGATGAAACTTTGGAGGTTCGTGATTTGAAATGACATGGCATTGACTTCGTGCGGAAAGGTCAAGGGTCGGTGGAATCGCCTATAAATAGAGGTCGACCCCCTCGAGAGAAGAGAGAGAAGTTTCAGAGAAAATCCATTGCTCTTGGTTCGCAGAGGTGGTTCACGAAGGCAGTGTACTTCGCAAAAGGGGAGATTCGTGGCGGCTATTCTAGCTCCGCGAAAGGCGTGTGCCCCGCGTTGGATCAGTGACCTTCGTGGAGAGGCAGGAGCTCCGTGACGGCCTAAGCATTGAGAAGGTTTGTGAATTGCGAGAGTGCTTCGCGATAGAGCTTCGCGAAAAGGCTGGAGCTTCATGAAGTCTTGTTTGAGCTTCACGAAATTGGGAGCCTAGTGAAGTAGGGTGCTACGCGAAGGTCTTTCCAAAGGTAGTTTTCCCAGTGGATAGTGGCAAAGGGGTATTCATCTACAGGTAAAAGTTGAACTTCAATAGAGCATCTACATACAGAGAAAGATGCATTCCTTAATGGAAATGAAGAGACCTACAGGTCAATAAAATGTGAGTGAATCCCTTCACAGAGAAGTGAGCTTAGGAAGAGGAATAAGGTGATCCTCTCCACTGGCAGTGAGCCAGAGAGAGAGAAACAAGGAGTGACCCTTGGGAAAGCAGTGAGCTGACCCTAAAACTTTTTATAGGCAGTGAGCCTGGGCATAGAAGTGATCTATCCCGAACATTGTAATCCACAGCTAGTGAAGTCTAGTGGAATTTGGTATGAACCGGAAACTTGTTGGTGTATTCTCTTTGGACGTATCCCTTAGCGGTGAACCAAGTAAAATTGTTGTGTCCTATGCTTGCTTTACTTTCTGTTTATATTTTGCAGCAGGAAAGAGAGAGAAGAGTGTTTTTCTTAACAACGAAACAAGATCAGAACAGGCGTTAATTTTTAATTAGTCATACCCTGATTCACCCCCCCCCCCCTCTCAGGGTATTCAGCCTAGTGGACCTAACACCAAAAACTCAAAGTGGTCATACCAGAATCAAAAAGCTGTCTTTGGTACGTCCTCATATCGTACCTGAAGATGAGGATAGCCTAATCAGAGGTCTATCTTCGAGAACAACATAGCTCCCTTCAGTTGATCAAAGAGGTCATCAATCCTTAGCAGTGGATATTTCTTCCCCACGGTCACTTGGTTCAAGTGCTATAATTCCACACATTGACTCAAACTCTCATCTTCCTTCTTGTCAAACAATATCGGGGCTCCCCTTGGTGAAATGATTGGCCTCACGATGCCCTTCTATAGAAATTACTCCAACTATACCATCAATTCATGAAGCTCCATGGGAGCCATCTGATATGATGGCATGGATATCAATGTTTTCTTGGGATACAAGTTGATGCTGAAGTCTACCTCTTTGTGAGGAGGTGGTCCCAGAAGATCCTCATGAAATTCATCCTCATATACATACACCAAAACAAAAAAAATCTCAAACTCCTATGGAATACCACACCATGGGTAAGGCTAGGAAAATGGTGAGTGATCAGTTTCAACCTCCTCCAATAAATTCCATAATATGCTGAAAAAGATCCCTTCTCACTAGTGATAGAAAACCTGGTCCCATCCTTGCAGATACACCGCACTTTGTGCCGAATACATTTGATCTGAGCATTGACTGTAGATAACCAATCCATTCAAATAATGACATCTAAGGCCTTGATTCCAATACTAGGAGATCACATATGAATTTATCGCCTCTTAGTGTATGATTAAACTGCTGCCACTAGTGTGTAATCATAGAATCCTATCTCGTAGGAGTCTCTAATTGTAAGGATCGAGCCAACAGCTCCACCGGAATCTCCAAGCCTCAAACTAGGTCTGTCGAAATGAAAGAGTGACTAGAATCTGTGTCTATAAAAACTATATCTAACTTGGATATGACACATATCATACCTCTAATCATATATGGAGTGTTGTGGTCATAGGCCTCCATCACCTGAACTTGGCCTTACCCCTATCTGTTGGATCCCTAAGCCTGTGATGGATCACTGGGGGTCGGTGGAGGTAGCACCTCAAACCATTGTCCACTGCCTTCCACTCGGCCTACTCCCATGCCACATATGCCACCCTACATAACTCTTTGCTAGAACATTTTCTTCTCGGTTGGCAGTCCCTCGACTATCTGCTGATTGTCTGTGAAGTAGGTCAGGCAGTCACGATCCATGTGTCCTTACCCGCTGCATGAGAAGCATAGCCTGGTTCCATACTAACTCCCATTGCTCTGGGAGCCCCAAACTATAATCCCCGAGCCCAAGGGTTATCCTCTGATAGATATGAGAAGCTTAGGTCCCCAAATCTGGTGCCTACTACTCACTACTAAAGACTCTTCTGCCTGAGGTCTGTTGGTGGCTCCGGTTGTCGCCACCTACTCTTCCAGGAAGCTCTCCACAATAAGGGATCGCTCGATCACTCCATCCTATATGGGGATGCAGAGAGACACCATGGATGCCTTGATCTCTCCTCTGAGTCCCTTCTCAATGGTCTGAACCCTCATTAAAAAGTCCCACATTATGTTTGTAGAGTAGAGAGAAAGGTTTGTAAACCTCACAGAGTACTCATCCATTGACATGTTTCCCTACTACAGGTGAAGCAACTCCGGTATGTGAACAGACACCAAATTCATAGTAAAAACTCCTCCTGAAAAAGCTTCTCAAAGTAGGTCTAGGTGAGGCTTATCTCATCATGTGTCTTGATGCTCAAGCTCCACCATCTACCTACTGATCCCAGAAGATAGCTCACTGCCAAGAACACCATTTGGTGAAGCAGTGCCCTCAGTAAGGGGAAGGCCCTTGTCACCCCCTCCATCCAGTCCTCAGCGACCTAAGGGTCTACCTCACCCATGAACCTAGGAGGTCTTTGTCTTTAGAAATAATGCAAGGTAATGAGTCTGTATACATCCTCTACTGGTAAATATGGTAGTAACTATTGATCAAAGGGTTGTGGAAACACTAGTGCACCACCTAGGAGGTCCATCTCAAGCACTGGTCCCTGAACCGACCCCTCACCGCAAGGCGGTCTATCAAGATGATCACATATCAGAAGCTTAGCTGGCTATCTGCATAGAGGCATCCGGAAATAGATAATGATGTACCACAGTCAAAATATTATACCTATTGAGATGATTATTATTCAAGAAGAACATGAGGAAACACCCAATTCTTATATGATGCATGCAATTAGTGTTTTTATATATATAGTCGAAAAAAAGAATTCAAGGTCCTAGTATATGGATACATCGGTCGCCGTACCAACACTGGACACCCCAAATATGAAATTTGAAAACAAAACATTTAAGATTGTTTCCAAAAAAACAAAAAACTATCAGTCTTGGAGGTAGAACTAACCTAATGTGATACCACTTTGTCACAACCCGTCCCCTGGGGACCATGTTGTGACATACCCCAAGACCGCCTCCGAAGTCCAGGGCTTGATGAATATTGCTGACGGCGTCAAACTGCAAGTGGGATGTATTTTCTTGGGTACCTATATGCATGTACACACAACCACATACCAATGATGGAAAATTAAACATGCATTCCACTAAACAACCACTGAGTAAAAGTACAACTTAAATTCAAAATCGGCCAGAATGAAAAACCAAAAAAAGAAAAATGGTAAAACAAGAAAGTGAAAAAGAAACTTTTGATAACCATCCACTAAAAATCCAACTGACAGGTAAGTGTGAAGTAGCTACTTGAAGCTGTAGAATTGTGTAAAACCTTCCTAGTCCCACTGGGCACCACCGGGTCTTAGGCCACCAGGTCCTCTGTCAAGGCAGCGGTTGATTGTTCTGGAGACAACACGTGCGGTAAAAGCCTGTGTAAGGGTGAGTAACAATATACTTAGTAAGGACTCAAAACCAACAAGGAAATGACACAAATAAATCCACAATGAAAACCATTTAACAAGACAAGTCACACCAGGTATAATTTCGAGTAGGAATGTAGGACCATTACTCACATCATCGAACTCCATGCGAAGTTGGAGAACTCCTCCTCAATGAGTACAATGGGCCTACTGAGTCACACAAAAAGCTGCTTCCCACTAACCTAGGAATGTTGTTCTTCTCAACCCTAGCGATTACTGTGTGTATGTTGGGTCACATATAAGCCTCTCTCCACCATGGGAATATCAAGTCACACAGAAGCCGCTTCCCACCTTGGCCACACTGAGGTACTACTCCTGTCAAGCACACTGGGTCTGCTAGGTCACACAGAGTCTCTTCCCATCATGGGCCTACCAGGTCACACATAATGTTTTTCCACTTTTCAATAGTATCTTATCCACACAGGGTCACTTTTCAGTAGTCTTTAGGTCTTTTCCAATCATATGGTTTTGGCACGTATCATGCTTGATCTCGATCAAACCACTCTCAAATTCATTCTTTATATTTCAACATCCATGAAAGCCTCCATAGATTATTCCAAAATATCTTCCTTATCATGTGGCTTATAACGCCTCAAACGGCTCATCAATAGGATACCTAGTTTGAAATACATTGGCATTTTTTCCAAAAAGGGCCTGGTTAGGTTCGGGTCCGGTCAAACTGACCTAACCCGAACTGACCCGGGTCAGCAGACCCGACCCCGACCTGGCCTGAAGGGGAGGGTTTGGCCTGTTGGGGTCCATCCCATGCCATACCCTATCCACCATAGGCGGACCGGTTCTGCCTAGCCGGGATGAAACTGGAAGCCCTGTTTGGATTCTCTTCACCCCATGGGTCATATGCGGGGCCTACGCCTCCATCGTAGTAGGCTAACTGTGCCCTACTGCATCCTCATTGCACTGACATGAGAGGTTGTCCACATCCACCCACTGCCATCTAGCGGCACAGTGCCCGTCGGCTACGACCACTTCTATACAGCCCAAGCCCGCCAGGGTGGTTCCTTCTGGTGCACCGTCGTGGTGTGTCTTCACCTACCTGTGGCTTTCGACGAGCTATTATATGGACCAATAGGTCCCCACTGGTGGTCCATTCTTTGCACAGCATGTTCCTCCAGCCTCCATGGGGTGTTTTATTCACTACGAGGGCCTCGAATTTTCCTTGCATTGAAATTTGAATGATCAACCATGAATAATGCATAAGAAGAGGGTTTTGGGCCTTGTTTGTGTCAACCTATACACTTCATGTTAGAATTTAAAAAATGGGAGGAGGTTGGGAATTTAGTTCTAATAGATAATAATCAATTCTGATGAAAAACCCCAAGAAATACACCCTCCCACTAGAACACACAATACAAAGATCAACTGGTTCGTGGGTTTATCCATGTTTGTTGTTTCAGAATAAGAACATAGAAAACATAAAAAAAAAACCCTACCTCAAAGAATTTTGATGTTGAAGGGTGTCACGACCCCCTCCTACCAAAGATGCCCCTCCTGAGCTGGCAAAGGTGAAAGGGAGATAATGACCCCTGGGTCCTGCCTCTAGTAGGCCCCGGGGTGGCGACTAGCCCCAAGGGTATGAGTTTTCACAAATATGGGAGGCTTTACCCTTTTTGTATTTTTAAATATCGGGAAATAGGACAAGTCAACCAACAAAAAGGAAAAGAACCAGTGTATATAAATAAACCCAAACCAAGCCCACATGCATGTTTAAATAATTTTATAATAAGGTACAATTACAAGAAAGCTCAAAGTACAATACCAAAAGAAAACAAAGGTACAACAATAGAAAAACTCCAACGGTCCGACTAGTAGGGTCCCGCACGGCCCTGGTAGTCCTCCTAGAAACTTGAAAGTAAACATAGGGTGAGCATACAAGTATACTCAGTAGGGAAACCTAAAGCTCTCATGCACAAGTGGGGAGACATCCTAATGTCCCGTGAGAACAACAAAAGAAACCTGGAAAGGAATTCTATCCACCCAACCTCACTATCCACACTCACCAAAAAACAATCACAACAGGTAGTAGTAGTATAAGAACAAGAGTATTGGGTACCCCGCACCATTTCCCGTTAGTTAGCTGCTCTTCCTAACGACGAGCGTCCTGACGCTGCCACACTCTCCCTGCCCGCACACACCTAGGCCTCACAACCACGTATCCCGCACACACACACCTGGGCCTCACAACCACGTATCCCACCCGCACACACCTAGGCCTCAGAACGATGTATCCCGCCGACACACACCAAGGCCTCACAACCACGTATCCCACCGGCACACACCTGGGCCTCACAACCACGTATCCCGCCCGCACACACCTGGGCTTCATCCCAAAGATTCTTGGGAAATAGTAGAACCTACCCGAAGAGTCTTGGGCTAAAACCACCCCAATCGAAACCTACCCAAAGAGTCTTAGGTGTAAGGTCGCCTCAAGCCATCACAGCCTAGGGGAGAAGGAGCAGGAAGGAGCTAGTAACTAAGGGAAAACACCCTCTCCCATGAAATGGGAGTGTTCGGTACTAAGTGCTCAACATGGTTGGGGTGCGATAAAGCACAAAAGATATAAATATATATATATACCAACCACACAACCTAACCTATGGATTCTAAAAAGAGAAACTGAGCACGCGCCTCGACACTGCTACTACAAAGCATGCATACAACAAACAAACCCAACCCCTTTAGGTTTTCACATTTCAGTAGAAATAGTTATTTAGTTCCTTAACTACTGGGAATCTATCCAAAACTAAACACACTAATCGTTTATAAACATATCCCGGCCATCCACAAAACAAGTTAGGAAAAACATAAGCAGCACAACAAAGTCCCTCTTATCAACCAACCAACCCATTGATTATTATTTCCGTTTCATTACCACTCCCCACCATCATTAACTCTTCCACTTTTATTTAATATTCACAACCCACTGCCTGTTCACAAACAACCCATCCCCGCAACCCCGCTGCCAACCACCATAACCACAACCGTACCGTACATCATCACCTCTTTAATACCATTTATTGCAGCATCGCTTCCCATCACCATCATAACATTCACACCAAACCACAACCAAGTCAACTGTAGCCCTGCTGTTCACTTGATCCACAACAACCCAAAAAACACCCCCAACACATGCCTCATAACCAAGGCAACACCCACATGTTCATTATTCCATTTTGTTTAACCGGGGTGATCACACAAGGGTTCAAAATTTTAACAGCCAACTTTATATGATTAACCAATTTCCACATTCCACAAAGCTTCCATCCATAATAAAATACAAAAGGAGAGAGCAACATTTAATTGCGTAAGGAAAGGCCCCCAACGACCGTAATTTTCAGTAGGTAGAAGCTCATTCAATTCACAACATTATATCACAGGATATAAAGTAACAGCAATCACAACTTTTCATCCCCGTTATATAAGCCAGTTATTATCTTCATTAAACTGGTTCAAAAGTGTTTCACGTAAACAAGAGAACACCCACCCCGCATGATGCACAAATTGAAGAGACGAAGGTAAGATCCCTACTTCAACAGGTTCTGATCACAGCGCTTGTAACGACCCGAAATTGTGAATAAATCATGTTTCCTAATTTTATGTGTTATTTTATTTTTATACTCAACAAAAATGTTTCATTTGATAACATGAGTATAATTAAAATGAGACTGTATGGTTTTGACTGTTATTTGAACATTGGTCAATATGACCGCTGGAAACTAAACGTTTTGATTACTGTCTCTAAATACAAGCAATCTTGGTTAATTAATATAGAAAGAGGATTCGATGGCCTCACCCAGTAATCTTGGACCGATCGAAGCCCATCTAACAGAACTTGGGAAGGAGGTAGCACCACTGGGCTTTGCTCTGGACCAAACCCAAGCTGAACTTCATCGTGTGAAGCTAGAACGGGATTGCCTTCGCGAGAAGTTCAAACTGATAGAAATTACTACTCGTGCGATGTTAGCCGAGCCTCCCTCAGATTCTCTCACCATAGCACACCTTACACTTAGGTCCTATGCTGGTGTGATAAGGGGCTATGTAAGGAGACCGTAACTGCCTTATGTAATCCTTTGTTTGAAATAAAAATTTGGATTTCTTCTTATGATGAAGTTTATGAATTTTCAAATGACCGGATAAATATAGTATGCATATTTTGATGAATTTTAGAAAAAAGATATTTTAAAAATGTTTATGTAAACCTTAAATAATTAAAAATGTGTAATGATTCTCAAAAAATGGTCTTCTACAATTATATTCAGTATGAAATTTAGAGGCTAATAAGATCAAATTGATTTTTGATGAATAGTAAATTATGAATAGTGATTTTATGATTAGGATTAGTAATGTGTCTAAATGGATTAGTAATCTCACTTAAAGAAAGTATTAATATAATCTAGGCACCTTGATTAAGTAATGTGATTTAATAAAATGGTTAAATAACAGTTTCATAAATTATTATTCAAGTATTAATTTTTTCAGGTGAATAGTGTTTTTTTAATTAAAAATTAAATTAAAAATATATAGAAAATTATTTTTATAAAATGGACTTTATTTTTGAACTCAGAGCATCGATATTATGTTAAGGTAATTTTTGGGGTTTTTTCTGAAAAAAATGATTTTTCGGTGAATAGTGTAATTATTTAAAAATAAAATTAAAAATATTTAGAAAATTATTTTTATAAAATGGAGTTCATTTTTGAAATCAGAGCATTGATATTTGGTTAAGGTGAAATTTTGGGATTATTCTGAGAAAGTTGAATTTTTGATGAATAATGAAAAAACAGTTTTTAAGTTACGAGTGTTAAATAACATCATTAAATGATGTATTAAGTACCTAATAAATATGTTAGACTTATTAATAGTAATATAAGGTATGAGGTGTCCCATGTGGCCAATACCATGGGCAAATACCATGGGCAAGCCCATGGTTTTTCCAAAACCACTAATGAGGTGTCCCTTGGCCATTAATTCCTTGTCCCCTCACTTTCCCTATAAATACCTAGACATCCTCTAATCCATTCGACTCCCCACTCTCCCCCAATGACGTTATGGTCTCATTACCTCCCAGGTATTCCTCCCAAGGTTCCCCCAAGCCCTCAAGGTCCCAACCTTTTAGTTTTAAGAGTTACGTTTTAAGGTAAGGGATCTGACCTCTCTCTTTCTTTTCAAGAAATCTCTTTTATGTCATTTATTTTATGCTCCATGTTCTTATGTTAAAGGATGTTATTTTATAATCCTCTTACTTACCTTTTAATGTTCATAAAATGAGAGATCCCCTCTTACTCTCATTATTTCGTTTTTTGATGTTTTAAGTGGCGCTGTTAGGTTGCCGAGTTTTTAAGTGGTTCTTCACCCTTCTCGTTTTGAAGTTCTACTTTCATGTCAATTCTTTCAAGTTCCTTTTTTTATGTTGGGGTATGATCTCTAAATTTATCATAATGATATTTTATGATCAAATGATGAGATACCCCATTTGATCTCTTCAATTCAATATTTTAAAGTTTTAAGCGGCACTATTAGGCTGCCGAATTTTTAAGTGGTTCTTCACCCTTCTCGTTTTGAAGTTCTACTTTCATGTCAATTCTTTCAATTTCCTTTTTGTTATGTTGGGTTATGATCTCTAAATTTATCATACTGATCTTTTATGATCATATGATGAGAGACCCCATTTGATCTCTTCAATTCAGTATTTTGAAGTTTTAAGTGGCGTCGTTAGGCTCCCGAATTTTTAAGTGGTTCTTCACCCTTCTCGTTTTGAAGTTCTACTTTCATGTCAATTCTTTCAAGTTCCTTTTTTTATGTTGGGGTATGATCTCTATATCTATCATACTGATCTTTTATGATCATATGATGAGGGACCCCATTTGATCTCTTCAATTCAGTATTTTGACGTTTTAATTGGCGTCGTTAGGTTGCTGAATGTTTAAGGGATTCTTTCACCCTTCTCATTTTCAAGATCTATTTTCATGTCAAGTATTTCAAGTTCCTTTTTATTATTTTGGGGTATTTTCTCTATATATATCATACTGATCATTTATTTTCATATTATGAGATACCCTATTTGATCTCATCAATCTATTTTTGGAAGTTTTAAGTGACGCTGTTAGGCTGCCAAATTCTCATAAGAGAAATCTTATTTTTGTCTTCCTTTCATATTCTTTGTTTCAAATGGTATATCATTAAAATTTCATTACCATGTTCTTCAATACTTTATATTTTGTTCCCCTACTGCTTTATGTATCATTTTTGAGTGGGTGACCCATATCCCCTCTCTTTCCAACTTTTTCTAAAACCATGTCTCATAGACGTTATGCTGCATAGTTTTCGTCTCAAAATGCCTCCCTCTTTATCTAAAAATTATTTTATGTTATTAAGTGAATAATAAAAGCTCTTATTTATATAGGGGTATTCACATATATATCAAAATTTTCTATTTTAAATTCTGGGATTTACATACATGGAACCCACTTTCCCTTTTCTGTTGGTTTAAAGTGACATAACGATCATATCTTTAAAGGAGTTTTTAAAACGTTATGATTATGAAATGAAACCCATTTATTTTATGCTATATGGGTTGTTTATGAAATTATTGATGATTATATATGTGGCTCACATGATAATAAAGGCATGTCAAGGGTACTCCCAGATAGCGCTCCATTGCATTGGGTAAAGACTTAATCTCTAGAGATGACTTTTTAGACTGATACCTTGGTGAATAACCTTGGTAATTTTTAATGACACCTTGGGGATGGACCTTGGTGAAATGAAATGATTGTCAATATTAAATGTTGCAGCCGCATCTTCAAGTTATGAAAAATTTTATTTTTATTATGATATGCCTCATGATTTCCTTCTCATGCCCTAATGTTCTTTTCATGACCTTATTGAAGTATCTTAATTTCACATGTAAAATGTTTCTCTTATTTCCCTTACTGGGACTTCTGCTCACCCTTTCCTTTGATGTATGTCCCCAGGTTATGAGATGCAGTAATGAACCTAGTATGAACATGAGGAGAAGCCTTTCAAGTGTTTAAGAAGAATCTTTTATGTTTTCATGGTTTACATTCCTGGTTTCCAAGACACTAAACCTTAAAGATCCTCAGTTTTTTAAAATGTAATGAAAGTTTATGTGATAAAAAGGTGGGATGGTATATTTGGTATCAAAGGATGGTTTAGTTATTTGTGGAAATTAGGATATGAAAACTCTAGTAATAACCCTATAGAAAAGTTTAAATATACGAAATCTTCCTGGTATTTTGGTGAGTATTGAGTAAGCGGTTGCCAAGCAAATACATCCTTGTCTGGATACGAGCAGGTAGAGGTGGCTCTGGCACAGATGTACATAGGGGTAAAACCCGAAAACACCGCTTTGAGCTAGACTCGAATAGGAACTGGTACACAACAACGGGTCTTGCTGCACTATTGGTTACGACACTCCCGGGGGATATGCTTTGGTAAATTCATAAGCTTAGTATGAACCATTGTTAAAAGAACAAAGATAAAATAAAATAAATATTCACATAAGAATATATGATCATGGTTAACCTAGATGGGAACCTAGGGGATCACAAGTTAGTGTATACTTTTCTTCTACAAGTTATCCTTATATGCTTTTTGTTCCTTTTCATGATTATTGGCTAAGTACTTAAGCCCCTAATTATGCTTTCTCTTCTTAGTTAATGGTGGTAAATGGAAGAACATGTACCAACAACCAATGTGATAGGAAATGCGACGATTGTCATATTAATATGACAGGGATGATTAAGGGATTAAAATATGATTTTTATTTCGGAAGACGTTCACTATTTTGGGGACCCTATATGATCGAGGTAAATAGATTACTATGGTATTTTCATTGAGTAGTAAGGTTGACTTATATTTTGAAGAATCGATGAATTTAAGGTGGACTTATAGTAATTTAGGTTACTTATGGGAATGATTAACCTATCTTGGGTAAAATATGTTTAGGTTAGCTACTTTTTTTATAGGATGTTAGGAGTGGTTGATGTGTTTTGGAGATGAACAATGAAGTTTATTTTGGAAGACTATGTTATCAAATCCTTATTGTATTACGGTTTAAATCTTAGTTTGGTTTATTTTGAGTAATATTAAGGACCATTATTTATGGAATGGTCTATGATGAACTTTGGGTAGTACCATAAAACTTTGAAGAATTAAAAGTAGTTTCCATTCCTATGGGATTCTTTTTTAAGAGTTGTTTTACCTTACCCTTTCTATTTTTGGGATAATGTTTAAAGATAGAAGAAATAGATAGTTGATCTTTTGTGGATTATGTGATTCTATAGAAGATGATTCTTGTGTTTTGATGAGACCAAGTAGTTTGGATGCTCATCATTGGGAGAAAAGATTAGTATTGGTAGAAACTTATTATTAAAGTATGAAACTCTACATGATGGTAGATATATTTCCATATGTTTTTGTTCTATGTTGTAAATGAATTCCTCAAAGTTATGAAAGGAACGTAAAACAAAAACGTTGTTGGTTTACGTTTCCTACTGGGTAATCAAAGACCTCTTACACACATCATAATTTTGGGATTTTCTGGTGGTTAACTTCTTCCTAATCATGTTTTCTATCACTCTCCTTTAGAACGTGACCCTTTGTTTTCTCCTCCATGTCCATGTTTCCTACATGGAATCCAAGTATGAGTAAACTCGGGTGGCCTTTGTACTCCCTTTTCTTTCTTGTAAAGTAATGGTGTTACTGACTCTTTTTCCGATATGGGACGTTCAACGAAATTTCAAAACCCAATATTAAAAATTGCGAGGGTGCAATTTCTTAAGGGGGGAAGATTGTAATGACCCGAAATTTTGAATAAATCTTGTTTCCTAATTTTATGTGTTATTTTATTTTTATACTCAACAAAAATGTTTCATTTGATAACATGTGTATAATTAAAATGAGACTGTTGGGTTTTGACTATTATTTGACCATTGGTCAATATGACCGCTAGAAACTAAACGTTTTGATTACTGTCTCTAAATACAAGCAATCTTGGTTAATTAATATCGAAAGAATATTCGATGGCCTCACCTAGTAGTCTTGGACCGATCGAAGCCCATCTAACAGAACTTGGTAAGGAGGTAGCACCACTGGGCTTTACTCTGGACCAAACCCAATCTGAACTTCATCGTGTGAAGCTAGAACGGGAACACCTTCGCGAGAATTTAAAACTGATAGAAATTACTACTCGTGCGATGTTAGCCGAGCCTCCCTCAGATTCTCTCACCACAGCACACCTTACACATAGGTCCTATGCTGGTGTGATAAGGGGATATGTAAGGAGACCGTAACTGCCTTGTGTAATCCTTTGTTTTAAATAAAAATTGGGTTTTCTTCTAATGATGAATTTTATGAATTTTCAAATGACCGGATAAATATAGTATGCATATTTTGATGAATTTTAGAAAAATGATATTTTAAAAATGTTTATGTAAACCTTAAATAATTAAAAATGTGTAATGATTCTCAAAAAATGGTCTTCTACAATTATGTTCAGTACGAAATTTAGAGTCTAATAAGATCAACTTGATTTTTGATGAATAGTAAATTATGAATAGTGATTTAATGATTAGGATTAGTAATGTGTCCAAATGGATTAGTAATCTCACTTAAAAAAAGTATTAATATAATCTAGGCACCTTGATTAAGTAATGTGATTCAATAAAATGGTTAAATAATGGTTTCATAAATTATTATTCAAGTATTAATTTTTTCGGGTGAATAGTGTTTTATTTAATTAAAAATTAAATTAAAAATATTTAGAAAATTATTTTTATAAAATGAACTTTATTTTTGAACTCAGAGCATCGATATTATGTTAAGGTAATTTTTGGGGTTTTTTCTGAAAAAAATGAATTTTCGGTGAATAGTGTAATTATTTAAAATAAAATGAAAAATATTTGGAAAAATATTTTTATAAAATGGTGTTCATTTTTGAAATCAGAGCATTGATATTTGGTTAAGGTGAAATTTTGGGATTATTCTGAGAAAGTTGAATTTTTGATGAATAGTGAAAATACAGTTTTTAAGTTACGGGTGTTCAATGACATCATTAAATAATGTATTAAGTATCTAATCAATATGGTTGACTTATGAATAGTAAGATAAAGTATGAGGTGTCCCATGTGGCCAATACCATGGGCAAGCCCATGGTTTTGCCAAAACCACTAATGAGGTGTCCCTTGGCCATTAATGCCTTGTCCCCTCACTTTCCCTATAAATACCAAGCCATCCTCTCATCCATTCGACTCCCCACCCTCCCCCAACGAAGTTCTGGTCTCATTACCTCCCAAGGAGTCCTCCCAAGGTGCCCCCAAGCCCTCAAGGTCCCAACCTTTGAGTTTTAAGAGTTACGTTTTAAGGTAAGGGATCCGACCTCTCTCTTTCTTTTCAAGAAATCTCTTTTATGTCATTTATTTTATGCTCCATGTTATTATGTTAAAGGATGTTCTTTTATACTCCTCTTACTTCCCTTTTCATGTTTATATAATGATAGATCCCCTCTTACTCTCATTATTTCGTTTTTTTATGTTTTAAGTGGCGTCGTTAGGCTGCCGAATTTTTAAGTGGTTCTTCACCCTTCTCGTTTTGAAGTTCTACTTTCATGTAAATTCTTTCAATTTCCTTTTTGTTATGTTGGGGTATGATCTCTAAATTTATCATAATGATATTTTATGATCATATGATGAGATACCCTATTTGATCTCTTCAATTCTGTATTTTGAAGTTTTAAGCGGCGTTGTTAGGCTGCCGAATTTTAACACTACAGGAAATCGGATCTTTCCCAACACTTATATACACCCTTTCCCAACGGTTCTCCCAAACCGTTGGGAAAGACCCCCTCAAAAAACCCCTTTCCCAACGGTTTGGGAGAACCGTTGGGAAAGACCCCCCCCCCCTTTCCCAACGGTTTGGGAGAACCGTTGGGAAAACTCATCCCAAAATCCATCATTCGCCCCTGGTCTACTACTCGAGAACATTATATAAATATAAATTTTAAATAATTATGATAATACATATATATATTTATGAAGTTATGTTTATAAAAGTTATGTTAGGTTAGTGGTTAAGGCGTTTAATTATAAACGGGGGGTTGTGGGATCAAATCCCACCACATGTTTTTTTTTGAAATACATATACCAACGGTTTTATAACCGTTGGAATAGATTTTCATATTACTTATACCAACGGTTTTGAAAACCGTTGGGATAGGTCTATACCAACGGTTTTGGGAAAACCGTTGGTATAGACCTATCCCAACGGCTTACTTCGCAACGGTTCTCCAAACTGTTGGTATAGGTTAGTATTCTACTAGTGTAAAGTGGTTCTTCACCCTTCTCGTGTTGAAGTTCTACTTTCATGTCAATTATTTCAAGTTCCTTTTATTTATGTTGGGGTATGATCTCAAAATTTATCATACTGATCTTTTATGATCATATGATGAGAGACCCCATTTGATCTCTTCAATTAAGTATTTTGAAGTTTTAAGTGCCGCCGTTAGGCTCCCAAATTTTTAAGTGGTTCTTCACCCTTCTCATTTTGATGTTCTACTTTCATGTCAATTCTTTCAAGTTCCTTTTTGTTATGTTGGGGTATGATCTCTATATATATCATACTGATATTTTATGACCATATGATGAGAGACCCCATTTGATCTCTTCAATTTAGTATTTTGAAGTTTTTAGTGGCGCTGTTAGGCTGCTGAATGTTTAAGGGATTCTTTCACCCTTCTAATTTTCAAGATCTATTTTCATGTCAAGTATTTCAAGTTGCTTTTTATTATGTTGGGGTATGATCTCTATATCTATCATACTGATCATTTATGTTCATATTATGAGAGACCCTATTTGATCTCATCAATCCATTTTTGGAAGTTTTAAGTGACGCCGTTAGGCTGCCGAATTCTCATAAGAGAAATCTTATTTTTGTCTTCCTTTCATGTTATTTATTTCAAATGGTATATCATTCAAATTTCATTAACATGTTCTTAAATACATTATATTTTGTTCCCCTGCTGTTTTATGTATCATTTTTGAGAGGGTGACCCATGTCCCCTCTCTTTCCAACTTTTTCTAAAACCATGTATCATAGACGTTATGCTGCATAGTTTTCGTCTCAAAATGCCTCCCTCTTTATCTCAAAATTATTTTATGTTATTAAGTGAATACTCAAAGCTCTTATTTCTATAAGGGTATTCACATATATATCAAAATGTTCTATTTTAAATTCTGGGATTTACATACATGAATCTCGCTTTCCCTTTTCTGTGGGTTTAAAGTGACATAAAGATCATGTCTTTAAAGCAGTTTTTAAAACGTTATGATTATGAAATGAAACCCATTTATTTTATGCTATATGGGTTTTTTATGAAATTATTGATGATGATATATGTGGCTCACATGATAATAAAGACATGTCAAGGGTGCGCCCAGATAGCCCTCCAATGCATTGGGTAAAGACTTAATCTCTAGAGATGACTTTTTAGACTGATACCTTGGTGAATAACCTTGGTAATTTTTAATGACACCTTGGGGATGGACCTTGGTGAAGCGAAATGATTGTAAATATTAAATGTTGTAGCCACATCTTCAATTTATGAAAAAATTTTATTTTTATTATGATATGCCTCGTGATTTCTTTCTCATGCCCTAATGTTCTTTTCATGACCATATTGAAGTATCTCAAGTTCACATGTAAAATGATTCTCTTGTTTCCCTTACCAGGCCTTCTGCTCACCCTTTCCTTTGATGTATGTCCCCAGGTTATGAGATGTAGTAATGAACCTAGGATGAACATGAGGAGAAGCCTTTCAAGTGTTTACAAAGAATCTTTTATGTTTTCATGTTTTACGTTCCTGGTTTCCAAGACACTAAACCTTAAAGATCCTCGGTTTTGTAAAATGTAATGAAAGTTTATGTGATAAAAAGGCGGGATGGTATAGCGCTTCCCCGGATCAACCTTAGAAGACGTCCGTCAGCGTCCGTCACTTCTGTCGGGTCCCAGAAAAACCTCCTCGGGTGGAATTCGGAAAGGAAAGACTGAAGGAAATACAACAGATCCAATCTCGGAAGCTCCGCCTCGTCGTTACGATCATGTGGCCACTGACGGATCGTAAATCGGAGCTCAGATGAAGAAGTTATGGAAGGAAGAGCCTTCGAGTCTCTTGAGAGAGCTCTGCTCAGAGGAGAGGGGAGGAGAGGGGTGAGTTGAATGGAGGAGGGGACCCCTCCTTTTATAGGCGTGAAAAGAAAAAGTACACAGCGTGTACTTTATGGTACACGGCGTGTACTCGGTTCTTTCACACGGTCTCCATGCGGCTTCCAACACGGCTCCGCAACCATTGACTGGTCAACACACGGTTAGAGGGTAACGCATACGCGGGGAAGGACTACATGACCTGTAGTTTAGACACACGGCGTGTACTCATTATTGCACATGGAAAGGACACGGTTCCAACACAGTACACAGCCGTTGACTGGTAACGCGTACGCAGGGAGGGACTACACGGCGTGTAGAACAGGTCACACGACGTGCACCCATTATTCCACACAGCATGGACCGGCTTGCCACACGAGGTATACCTGGAAAGAGGGTACATGTCGTGTACTCAAACTACACGGCGTGTAGTTTCAAAAATTCTGGGAAGTGTGTGAAAAATTCCATTTTACCCTCCAGAACACTTCTTGACCTCTTTTTGACAAAGGAATGGGCCGGAGAGGTCTGGGCCATTACATCAGATACCTCTTAAAACATTCTCATCCCTTAGAATTCAAAACCAACCCAGAGGAACCCAACAAGATACCTCTTAGTGTTCTCGTCATAACAGGAACCCAACCAAAAACCCTAATTACATGTGCTAGGAATTCCTTCTCATATGTCGAGATATTATCCGCATTAGGCGGAACTGACTCGCCGGAACAAGTTTAATCGCATCATCATTAATGCGTCTCGATTAAGAATTGGGTCTTCCCACTTTCATACGTTAGGATCAAACAACCCCCAAAACCACACAACCAAAACACTACCTGAACACGTGGTTTTGGGAAATTTCATCTCTTATGTCGAGATATTATCTTCTTTAGGCGGCACTGACTCGCCTGCACGGGTTTAATCACATCCGCATTAATGTGTCTCGATTAAGGTTCAGGTTTTCCCATTTTACACACATCCGAACATGTTACACATTACCAGGGAACAAGGAAACAAAAGGTCTAACAACTGACAAGCCAAGCATTACATATATCAAAGGTACATAGTACAACATCAACACAAAGCTCAGAAGAACAAGGAAAAACACAAGTCAAAACAACTATGGGTACTGATCATGCATCTGGGTCTCCCGCTCCCAAGTACTCTCCTCGAGGCCGCCATGCCTCCACAACACACAAACCAACAGAATGGTTCATCCACGGAGCACCTTCTCTTTACGACCCTCAATTCTGACTGGTCGTTCCTCGAAAGTCGTGTCATTCCCCATATCTAGCTCTCCCCAGTCGAGAATGTGGGACTCGTCGTGTAGGTACCAACGAAGCTGGGAAACGTGGAAGACATCATGAAATTTCTCCAACTGAGGTGGCAGGGCTAGCTGATATGCCACCTCGCCAACTCACCTCAACACCTCAAAAGGTCCGATGAACCTAGGTGAGAGCTTGCTCCCCTTAGCTGGTCAAAGAGATCATCTATCCTTGGGAGGGGGTAACGGTTCTTGACTGTTACCTGGTTCAACCTTCTGTAGTCTATGCATAGCCTGAGACCACCATCTTCCTTCTTCACGAACAAAACCGGAGCACCCCATGGCGACACGCTGGGTCGAACAAAACCCTTCTCTATCAGATCGTCAATCTAAATCCACAACTCCCGCAACTCCGAAGGTGCCATCTGATAAGGGGACATCGAAATCGGACGGGCACCAGGCTGTAAGTCTATCCTGAACTCAACGTCATGTTGGGGGGGGGAGGGGGTAGAGTCAAAAACTCTTCAAGAAAAACATCGAGGAACTCCCCAACAACTTCCGGGACATCTGTCCTCTCTGTATCAGCTGGAACCACTGATAACCCACCTAACAAGGAGAGGAGAGGCTCCACACGCCGACTTCCCGCCTGATAGCTCCTCTCGCCAACAAAAGATACGCACTACCCATCCACGTCGGAGAACACGACTCTTCTCCAGAAGTAGTCGATAACGGAACTAACAGAAAACAACCAGTCGATGCCTAGGATGACATCGTATGGCTACATCTGTAACAGAAGAAGGTCACCACTAGATTGATGTGGTCCCAACATCAGCCCACATCCCTGGAAAACATAAGATACGCTGGTCTGGCCTCCAACAAGTGTAATCAGCACCAGTGGTATAGAAAGTCTCTCTACGCCTAGTCCCAAAGCATGGGCTAGACCAGGTGCGACAAAGGGGAGTGATGCTCCTGAATCGAACAAAGCAGAAACAAGAGTGCTGAACAAACAAATCGTACCTCACACCACCTCTGGTCCTGCTGGAGCTGTCAACTCTGCTGCGTGAAACTGTCCACGCCCATCTCCTCTACCTCTATGATGTCTTCCACCTCCCCGACCACGCTCTGGTCGAGGTCCCTGAGGAGCACCCTGAGGTCGGCCTCCTCCTACAAAGTCTTCCCTCGGAGGATCATGGTCCTGCTGCTGCTGGAAGGGTCTCCTTGGAAACTGGTGCTGCTGAGGTGGGAGCAGAACCTGCCCACCTCCACCGTACTGAACTCAGGTTAGGCACCGACTCTAAACGTGCCCGAAACCTCCACAAGAAAAACACTTTGGTTTTGGGCTCGTGAAAAAAGGACGAGGACCCAAAGATCTGAACTGGAACTACTGGGGCCTGGTCCCCACTGGCCTAAACCTAGAAGGTCCCATCGTAGGAGACCTACTAGTGACTGCCTTCCCCTTCGACTAACCTGGCTGGATCCCCTCTCGGGGTGCCCCTCCCAGCGAGTGAATCCTCTCTACAACCTCTTCCTTCTTCTGTACTGCCAAGTACGTCGGAAGGGTGAAGGGGGTGACAGCATACTGGAGTGAAGGACGAAGCGCCTCCTCCAAACGTCTCGCCCGAGACTCCTCATTCGGAAAGAGATCAGGAGAAAAGCGCATGTGATCTTTGAACTTAATCCCCAGCTCTTGTACCAACATACTCCCCTACTAAAGGGAGAGTAACTCCTGCCGCTTCTCCTCCTTGATCATGGAAGAAAGTAATTCCTCTCGGAATTCCTTCTCAAAGTCAGCCCATGGAACCTCTACCTCTATCCTCTCTGCGAGGTAGAGCGTTGTTGACGCTCCTTTCGTCACAGAATCTAAAGATAGGAAAAGGGAATATATGGGCTCAAAGTGATTCATCCTTTGAAGAAAACATCAAAAATCAACAAAGGCAGGAATAAATGATCAACAACTACTGCAATGCGCAAGTTATATCATTGTCGCGCAAGTACACTTGCGCGACGCTCTTGGTCATGCAAGTGACTTTCGCGACCTAAGTGATAACCGCCTGGTAACCGCCCGGGGTCTTCTCCTGCCTATAAATAGACCCTGTGGGCCCCCCATTTGAGAGGATTTTTTTTTCAGAAACTCGGATTGAAGCTCCCAACGCCCAAGTCTCTTCTCAAAGCTTCCGGAACACTTCTAAGGTAATTTCTTACCTAGAACGGAAGATCTAAAGAGAGGGAGGAAGGCCTAAGTGTTGAAACTCATCAACACTTGCGCTCCTGAATGGACAGCCCTTAAGGTAACTGATCATACTTGCGTGCCGCCTTATTCCTTCAATAGAATTTGCGCGTCCCTTTTATGGAAGAACCTCAAGAGGATTCTAAAGGGTTTAATAAAGAGTCGCTCAAGTATTTCAATGCTGGTTGAAAATCGCGCAAGTACACCATGTGTCGCGCAGGTATACCTGCACGACGAATACTTGCGCGCCCACGCAAGACTTGTGTGCCTTTCAAGACTTGCGCGCCCCTACCTTTTTTGGGTGCCCATCTTTCCCATTTTACCCCTCTTAAGCCACTTCACCTTTCCTATTCAAGATTCAGTCTTCAAGATACTCTTCAAATCCATTTATGGTATGATTTCTTGATTTGACTTCCTTATCTGAAAGGAATTCGGTGGAATATCTCTCAAAACCTAGTGATTTATACATCTTTATGTCACCGTCGTGCAATTTCACCTTATGTTCAAGTCAGAACAGAGGAAATTAATGAAATTAGTCCCATTCCTAAACCGTATGGTCATACTATAGGATGGATGTCACCTATCAGGGAATACCTTCAAAATGGAACACTTCCACCTGATAGAGCCGAGAAAGAACAAATCTGGCGACGTGTGGTCAATTTTACTCTTTATGATAGCCCAAACCACCTCGAGAAAATTCTCTATAAACGTGGTTTTGATGGAGTTCTCTTCAGATGTATTGATGGTGAAGAGACAATGGCTGTCATAAAAGAAGTGCATGCAGGAGTCTGTGGTGCCCACCAGTCTGGACATAGACTGTCTGATCAAATTCGAAGGCTTGGATACTTTTGGCCTTCAATGATACAAGATTGTGTTAATTTCACAAAGAAGTGTCATTCATGCCAAGTATATGCCAACTTCATTCATAAACCTCTAGAGTTTCTTCATACAACTAAATACTCATGGCCATTTTCCACATGGGGAATGGATGTGGTGGGACCTTACCCTTCAGCTACGACCAAGCAGTTTAAGTACATTCTTACTGCTACTGATTTCTTTTCCAAATGGGAAGAGGCAGTACCTCTCAAAGAAGTCAGTTCTAAATGCATTGTTAGCTTTATCAAGTCAAACATCATTACTAGATTTGGTGTCCCTCATACCATATTAACGGACAACGGCACCAACTTCTGTTCTTATGAGGTAAAGAAATTGTATCAAGAATACAACATTAAGTCCAACCATTCATCTCGATATCATGCGGCGGCTAATGGCCAGATAGAATCCTTCAACAAGACTCTTTCAAATATACTGTAAAAGATGGTGGATAAAGATAAGAGGTCATGGCCTGATAAACTCTTTCATGCTTTATGGGCTTATTGGACTACCACTCGCAATGCAACGAGGTCAACTCCATATTCATTGGTATATGGAACAGAAGAAGTCTTGCCAATTGAAGTTCAATTGCCCTCACTCAGAATAGCCATTTGTGATCAGTTATCTACAGATGAGCAATCCCAAAAGCGGTTGAATGAATTGGAACAGTTAGATGAGAAAAGATTGTGAACTTTGCACCATTAGGAAATCTATCAGAATCGAATAGCACGAGCTTTTAACAAAAAAGTTCGTCTTCGTTCATTCACTCAGGGAGAATTGGTATTGGTTCTCAGAGCACCAATGATACCAGGAAAGAAGCCTCCCAAGCTTGAACTAAAATGGGAAGGACCTTATTCAATACATAATGTCTACTCCAATGGAGCTTATTCTCTAATCTCAATGGATGGAGAACACATCACGACTCCAACTAATGCCAGATTTCTGAAGAAGTATTTTGTATAAACACAAAATATTGTTCCCAGAGCCAAAACAGTCACATTGGTTCATATTATGTCCTACATGACACTAAACTATATTATGTTCTATCTACATGACGTTATACTGTACAGAAGTTCCTTATTGTGTCCGAGATGACATTAAACTATATTTTGTCCGAGATGACATTAAACTATATTGTGTCCTAGAAACATGACATTAAACTGTGTGGCACTTTCATCGTCCAACATGACGTTAAACTGTGTCAGTTCCCTTATCATCCAACATGACGTTAAACTGTCACATTAGTTACTATTATGTCCTACATGACACTAAACTGTATTGTGTTAAACTATATTATGTCCTAGAAACATGACATTAAACTGTGTGGTACTTTTAGCGTCCAGCATGACGATAAACTGTAAAAAGTCCCCAGAAATGATATCCTCATATTGGTTCACCTTAGTCCTAGCTACATGACTTTAAACTGTACAGCAATGTTCTATCGTCCAACATGAAGTTAAACTGTATAAATATTCTACTGTCCAACATGACATTAAATTGTAACAGTTACTTGAATTTTCCTACATGACATTAAACTATTAAAAAGTTTCCAGTTCGTCCTTGCTATATGACATTAAACTATACAGCAATGGTCCAGTATGACTTTAAACTGCAACTTCGTCCCACACGACATTAAACTGTGAAAAAGTTCCCTAAACCGTCCAGCATGACCTTAAACTGCATCATCCCTGGTCCATGTATATGACCATAAACTATTTGCAAATCCCTTATGTCCAGCAAGACGTTAAACTGTGACGTCCTAACTACATGACGCTAAACTGTATAAAAGTCCCTCACTTCCGGAAAGACGTTAAACTATATAATCATCAAAGGTCCAGCATGACATTAAACTGCACCATCCACGGTCCATGCATATGACCTTAAACTATTCGCACTTTCGTCCAACATGACATAAATGGTGTGTTATTTTGTCCCGGATACATGACACTAAACTGTGCAGCACCAATAGTCCTAACTGCAAGACTTTAAACTGCATAGTCCCTCTATATGTCCTACATGACATTAAACTGTGCATCATTAAGGTTATTGTTACCTCTTGTTTCTCACACTGAGTATGACTCATGTGAGCTTAGACCAAACCTCAACCATAACACTCTCTTTGGCCCCTAACCATGTGTAAGTCCCAACAACATTTTTTATTAGATCATTGTCCCCAAGAACAATTTGATCATTAATTCATTCTTTAATTGAACTACACGGACTTTCATCCTTGCCCTCCAGGCTGGGTATGTAGGCAGCCTCCCAGGGTTCAAGCCCAAAAATAATCTCTTCACATTGGTTCACCACCATCTCATATGATGTTGATTTGTGAAACCGCCCCTATAATCAATATTTTTTTACATTGATTCACTTTCGTCCTTGATATACGACGTTAAACTATACAACACTTTTGTCCGGTACGACAATAAACTACAACAATCTTTGATTTCCTCACTCGAGAGAGAATTATTATTGACATTGATTTTTCAATCATGATTTTCATTTTCAAAAGACTACGTGCATACATGGTAATGCCTGAAATTTTTATCTTAGGTTAAACCATCATTGCACTAAAATCCCCTTTCACCCTTCACATGTACGAACCAAATTTGTACAAAGGGCATTTCTATAACTACGTGGGCTTGATTCCCATCCTTATGGGATACGTAGGAACGTTCGAGTATCCCTTGAATCCAGCCCCAAGTCTTTTGGGCCTAACCCCAAATTTCACTTTCAGTCCCTTGGATAAAAAATCCTCATGAAAACACACACTATGTATTCATTATTATGGTCCGAATTCAATGACCCTAAACTAATATTTCTCATACTTTCGTCCCGCACGACGTTAAACTGCATTTCAAGAACTATGTATGGCTTGATTCTCATTCTTATGAGATACGTAGTGAAGTCCAAGTTTCAATTTAGGACCCAGCCACAACATGATTATGGTTATCATTGACCTATGTATCTCTATATACATTGGACAATACCCATCTTTATGTGTTATAATCCTAACCTTAAATATTTTCAGATCTTCATAACCCTTTTCATGAATTCTAATCACAAAAATGTCAAAATTCTGAGAAATCTTTTGCCTGACGATGCAGCACGTGCCCGTAGGTGGCCTTGCATAAACAGTCCACATAACAGACTTGTCAGCCGAAAGATTCTATTTATTTAACCATGCAGCCAATGCCCTTAGGTGGCCCTGCATATTTCAACCCCCTAACGGGTTTTGTTAAATAATAGTAACTTCATTCTTGGGAAGAATGCCTCTTTTGTACTTATTTGTCTTAAACGACAATATGTAGGGATCCGCAAAAAAATAGCCATCCTTAACATATTTGTCCCATATCCTTTTTCATGATCTGAAAGTATTCAAGTCTATGGTTTATTCTTCTTCCCTACGTTTGGGTCAGACCTTCGTAGGAGTGATATTCATCCAGTTCTTCGATATTATTGTTTGGAAATATCTTTTCCATATTCAGGTACCTCTTTCCATACAACAAACTCTATACTTTAGAAAATTTGAATCTCCATAAACTTTCACTGGCTTTTAGCACTAGGAAAGTAAATTTCTGGGAGTTCTTTTGCCTGACTATGCAGCACGTGCCCATAGGTGGCCTTGCATAAACAGTCCACATAACAGACTTGTCAGCCGAAAGATGCTATTTATTTAACCATACAGCCAATGCCCTTAGGTGGCCCTGCATATTTCAACCCCCTAACGGGTTTTTTTAAATAATAGTAACTTCATTCTTGGAAACTACTTCTTCTAATGCCTTTTAGCTCTTTTTCATATCATTCCTCAGATTCAAATATTCTTAAGCCATAGTTTTCATTTTTTCCCTCATACTCGAGTATGGTAATATGTTTTCAGATAAATTTTCAAGGAATTGAATCAATTTTAGTACATTTAGGTCAAAGCTATTTCGACCTTAAACATTAGCCCCTTTATGTCCGACATGCATGACTTTAAACTTCCCACAAAAGACAAAGGAACTCTGAATAAAAGTCAAGTTCCAGCTCACTAAATATACATTTTTGTATGATTTAGGTAATATTGAGCAATTAAAAGGTTCAAAGTTTGTAGGATTATTTGTAATAATCCTAGTAAAAATCAAACTATGCTTACTAGGCCCATTGGCTTAGGTAAAATTGAAGCAGGTAATGAAAGAATGCAGGTACAAATGATTGAAGAGAAAAGTGTTTTTCATTGATACACAGGAGATGGAAAGACATCCACAGACTAGAGTCTCTTCTCTTTTTCAATAATTACAGAAGATTGTCAACATAAGTCTTCATTTGATATATAGGATCCTGAGCTTTATCAGCAGTTATTTGAAGCTCGTGCACTTGACCAGCTTCACTCTTTTCAGCCTGCTGAAGTGCCTTCTTAGCATCTGTGATGGATTTCATGCCATTCATATGAGTTTCATCCAATGATTTATTAAGTTGATCAAGTTCCCCAGTAACAGCATCTAACTGTTGATGGAGTTGCACCTGCTGGACGACCTTTTCTTTGATTTTTTGCTTTAGATCCTTCATCTTGGCAACATAATCAGCCTCAGCTTGGGATACCGTAGCCTCAAATTCACCTATGTTGACTGAAAATTTCACTCTGGTCAAATCTTCGTGACTTGCCTGTGCTTGCTCCCTCCTGAAAATGGTCTGTTTCACCGCGGCATGGATCTTTTCATACCCAAAACCACCAAGTCCCAGTATAACAAATTGGGATGACAATCGAGAAATTTTTGATGGTAGATCTTATAAAGGCACCCCAGATATGATGTTCCATATGTTGTTCCATGCCTTACGTCGTGAAAAGCTGAATGCTTTAAGCATCTCTGGATCTGATTCAATATCATCGTCAGAAGGGGGTATGTAATCTGGAATTAGTGCACTTAAAGAAGTGCCCTGTCCTGCTTTTCCCCCCTGATTTGTGCTTCTTCACTTTCAATTCCTGTTGGGGCAGAGGTTGAGGCCTCACCTCCGGATCTAGTCATTGCAGTTGATGGTCCTGCATGATTAATTGAAAGATTTAGTCAGCTTCAAAGGATAACAAAAGAATAGTTTATCTTGCGAATAAAGTACAATCACAAATATTGTTATCCCTTACCCAAGGATGGTTCAAAAACTTGAGAAGACTTTTCCCCATCTTTCCCGGTTTCAACAGGATTTTCAAGATGGGTCTCAGGAGGGTTTATTGGTTTTAGCTCTACTTGAGCTAATGTTTCTGCAATGATAGGGTTGACATCAGTGTCCACACCCTCTTCGGGCATTGGCAGTTCAGCAGCTTCTATGGAAGAAACTGCATTTTGTTTTCAGTCATGGTTAGAAGTGTAAATTTTTTAAAACAAATTTGGGCGAAGGGTAGCACTCATGACCAAGGTCTTCTAAATCACATGACAACTTAGCATGATCATAAAATTCTTCGAAAGTCATTCCTTGATTCACCATTTCATCCAATGATATTTCAGAATCCTGGTTAGTCTCACTAGTGGGAGCATTTGCTACATCTTCTTGCCGACTTATGTCCTGCAACCCCTGACCCTGGATAGCATCTTCAGCAGTAGGATGGATACTGGGAATGGATGCTAGCTCTTCTCCAGGAGTAACCAAGTCATCTTGGGTCTGTGATTGTTCTACAGCACCCTCCAAGGCCTTTGAAAAAGGATCATTCCCTTCCCTCAAGGGGGAAATTGAAGAAGCCCCTGCAATCCTCAGAAATATGAGTAACCATATGATTATGGGTATAAAACTCATTATGGTTTGAAGGACTTACCGCTGCTAATGAAACATTTAGCTATGGATTTCCTCCTTTGTTGCCTTTGCTTATTTTGTTTTTTTAGAGTATCAGTGGTCTCTCTTATAGGCACTTGGATTGGCGAATGGAAGGCTGTGTCCAGTGCCTCATTCATGGCCTGCTGGCCTGGAGATATCTCGCCTGGTTCGCGAAGAGAATTAGCAGCAGCCCCGATAGCAGTACCACCAGGGCTATACTGTGGTGAAGGAACCCCGGTTCCTTTCTTTGCAAGCTGTGAGATGAAGAAAATAACTTCCTTAAGTAACAAAGCTTCAACTGAAATCAAGTTGCAAAGAAAATAAGGAAAGAAAACTTACATCTTCAGGAGCCACGTACTCTTTCCATTCCTCATCTCCAGAACCACCAGCCCCCTCAGTGGCGCCACGATCAATCCTTTCCTTCACCCGCCTGGTGATAGGAACCGATTCATCAGTGGCATATATGAGCATTTCCAGCTCTCTGATGTAAGCTCGCACTTCATTGGGGTTATCTTCGTATTGAAGATTTTTAGAAGCTACAAGATTTCCTATTCCAAGAAGTTGTAGGCCCTCACACAAATCCAGCCAGGCGGTCTCAGTACCACAGTATAAGCCCTGCCATAGCTGAACAGCCTCTGGTCTTAGATATAAAGGCTGTGAGGAAGGTCCTACAATTTTCGATTTTAATTTCTTCCCAGCTCCTGCAACTACAGATAGAGAATAATAAAATAATACTTATTACTTTATAAAGTAGCAGTGATTGAAATTATTACAATGAAATAACTCACTAGGAGTTGATGGAGTGGGTCTTTTAATTCTGGCCGGAGGATTATATCGGGCACGAAACCGCTTTGCTACCGGTTGTGCCTCATCATCCCCATCGTGATAATCCGATGAATAAGTTCTAGAAGATGAGTCTGTTGAACCTATTTCAGGTGGAGAAGCGTCACCTTCATGAGGAAGGGTTTCTTTCTCTATAGTCCTCTTCTTCTTTCCCACTTGATATACTGGGTGATTCAATATCCCTTTGGGGTATGATGCTTTCCAGTGTTCAGCATAAAATGTAGTCAGATTATGTGCCGCTTTTTCAACTGGTAGATCAAATACTGCCCCAGTCTTCTCTCTTGATGTCAGCAACCATAGTTGTCGAGCAACCATCGGATGTTGCTGTAACCTGACATGTACTGGAGGGGATACAACAATCTGTTGCAAACATTTTAATTGGTGTGAAAATCTATATGGAGCATAGGCCTCACATATGATTTCTCCATCAATCCTGGCTACTAACACGCCATCCCTGCAAGCTAGCATGTATGCCCTCAAATCCAAATGGGATGTCCCATCATCAACAAACCGCCCGGATGGCGGACTTCCATAGGGAAAGAAGTTGAATTCCTTAAACATGCTCAGCCTTACTTTCATGTCATAACCATTAACATCTAAGGGAGCAATTCCAGAGAATGCATGCACTGACGGTCTGAAAGAGATTCCAGGAATTTTTAATCCATTCTGTACATTGTAAGTCCTGAAGTGAGTGGCGATCCTTCCCCACAAAACCTGGAATGGTCCCACTATTCTTAAAGGAGATTTACCCTGGAAGATGTGAAGTAAACTCCTGTGAATCTTTGCTAAAATGGGGGTAGCTAACCCAACCATTTTTCCCTCAGCCAACTTTGCCACAATGACGAAGGTCCCTGGCCTATTGCCTCCCTTCGAATCCCTGACCGACAAGAGATAAACACTGAGCCACATTGCCAAGAAACCCGCCAGACGAGTTTTCTTTGGAATTCTTTGATTCACTTCATATCCCCACTTTTCAAACTCTCCTGATTCTAGAGTTGGCCAGAATGTGCCAGGAGCTCCTCTCTTCTCAGGTTTTGGACAAGTGGTAGGACGTCTGGGCCTGGTATCCTTGGATTTATTTTTCTTTGATCCTTTTTCTTTTGGCTCCATCCCTTTCTTCTCAGTAAGAAACACATTCATCCATTCTTCCGGATGAATATCTTTTCTAAAATGAGTTAATGAGGTCTCTGAACTCTTGAGCCTGTGGAAGATTTTAAATAATTCTCGAGCTAAAGCAGGAGTCTTCTCTGAGTCATTCCAAGTCACCTTGGGAGGAATGAATTCATCATACATATCGCCCAAGATTGGAGCTCCTGAAATCTTGTGGACATCCCACAAACTGATACCTACTTCTCCATGAGTCAAATGAAAAGAATTAGTTGCTGGGCTCCAGTGGCTGAGTATCTCTGGCACGAAGTTATCATGTCTGTAAACATATGTTTGCCCAACCCAAACAGCCTCATATATTGCAGCTCTCTTTAGGTCCTCGATAAACTCTGCACAAGTCTATCGCACCCAGTATGCCCACATCCAAGTTGGCTTCACACCTCCCCCAGGAAGGAAATCCCAACTTTTCTTCCAGCCTTTGGATTGATCCATCTGAGCATTTCGGAAGATTGAAGGATGACAATGTGGTTGAAGCTTAGGTGTATGTTTTTTCAGATCTGGTGTGCAAGGTCTATGATGCATCACATAAGCCTTCTCCACTGTTCCAACAGTTAGAAATACTCCTCCACTTGAGATATTTGCTGAAGCAAAATTGGTATAATTCTGAAACCATGAAAATGGAAGATAATTCTTTACTTCTGGAATAATGACTTCTTGTAGATGACCATAGCCATACAAAGGTAGATAAGTGCTTTGAGGAAAGTTGCGATGATATTTTTTCAGATACTTAGCCAAATCTGGAAGAGTACTATCCTTGACAGTATAGTAATCGTGGCCAATGATGTTCATCATATCATATATCCGCTTGCTATCCAGTTCATCAATTAATCCGGGTCTAAGAGCCATTAATTATGCACAAAGAGTTGCATAAATTAATTTATAAATGAATTAATTCCTCACAAAATTTGTGAAAGAAATTTGAAAAATGGCTAAGGGATTAAGGCGCGCAAGTATGGAGATGTCGCACAAGTGTTACATGTGTCGCGCAAGTTTTTGTCGCGCATGTATTACCGCGCAAGCCCTATTACCTTTACAGTAGCGAGACAGCGAGGGAACAGTGGAGAAGAGACTTGCGCGGCTTAGGTGACCTGCGCGGCGAGAGCTCGAGAAATTCGGGATCAGATGCTACACACGGACAAAAGCCATGTATTTATAGGCCAGGAAGCCTATCTGCGCGCCGTACCCAGAGCGCTTAAGGCCTGCGCGACGCAAACTTGCGCGCCGCCCTCTGTGCAATGAAGACTTGCGCGCCCCCCTTTTCCTTTGGATGGATTCGATTTCCTCAGAGTCAAATCCTCATTTCTCTCTGGATCCAACTCTGAGGGGGGACTTTTGTTGACGCTCCTTTCGTCACAGAATATAAAGATCGGAAAAGGGAATATCTGGGCTCAAAGTGATTCATCCTTTGAAGAAAACATCAAAAATCAACAAAGGTAGGAAGAAAGGATCAACAACTACTGCACCGCACAAGTTATATCACTGTCACGCAAGTACACTTTCGCGACGCTCTTGGTCGCGCAAGTGACTTGCGCGACCTAAGTGATAACCGCCCGGGGTCTTCTCTTGCCTATAAATAGACCCTGTGGGGCCCCCATTCGAGAGGATGTTTTTCCTTCAAAAACTCGGATTGAAGCTCCCGACGCCCAAGTCTCTTCTCAAAGCTTCTAGAACACTTCTAAGGTAATTTCTTACCTAGAACGGAAGATCTAAAGAGAGGGAGGAAGGCCTAAGTGTTGAAACTCATCAACACTTGCGCACCTGAATGGCCAGCCCTTAAGGGAACTGATCATACTTGCGTGCCGCCTTATTCCTTCAATAGAATTTGTGCGTCCCTTTTCTGGAAGAACCTCAAGAGGATTCTAAAGGGTTTAATAAAGAGTCACTCAAGTATTTCAATGCTGGTTGAAAATCGCGCAAGTACACCATGTGTCGCGCAGGTATACCTGCGCGACCAATACTTGTGCACCCATGCAAGACTTGCGCGCCTTTCAAGACTTGCACGCCCCTACCTTTTTTGGGTGCCCATCTTGCCCATTTTACCCCTCTTAAGCCACTTCACCTTTCCTATTCGAGATTCAGTCTTCAAGATACTCTTCAAATCCATTTATGGTATGATTTCTTGATTTTACTTCCTTATCTGAAAGAAATTCGGTGGAATATCTCTCAAAACCTAGTGATTTATACATCTTTATGTCACCAAAGATTGAGAGTTTTTTCATTCAACCTCATCCTATAATATGAGAGAATCCTTAACTTGGGTCTCCTTTTCAGGAATAATCCCCAGTTATAAATCCTTTAATCTGAGCATCTTCCTCAGGAGTAAGCCCTAAATTCTTAAAGTTCCCAAACTTGGGAATCCTCTTCAGGAGTAAGCCCCAATCTCAAATACTTGTGCATCCTCTTCAGGAGTAAGCCCCAATCTCAAATACTTGGGCATCCTCCTTAGGAGTAAGCCCCAATCTCAAATGTGGGCATCCTTTTCAGGAGTAATCCCCAAACCTTAATCCCTAACCTGGGTCTCTTTTTCAGGAATAAGACTCAGTCATAATCTTGGGCTTCCTTTTCAGGAGTAAGCCCCAAGTCCCCTAACCTGGGCCTGCTTTTCAGGAATAAGTCCCAGTCATAATTTTGGGCATCCTTCTTAGGAGTAAAACCCAATCATAAGTCCCCTCCTAATTTGGGAATCCTCCTTAGGAGTAAGCCCCAAGATTAGAGTATTCAAATCTCCATAAAGCATATATATCTTTATGGACCCTGTTCCTGGATTTTCTCCGTAAAAGTAAATCCTAAACCTTCATCTATTTGGGCAGTCATACATACATAATCCCCAAACAATTTCTTATGATTGCATCTTTCATGGCACAATTGTCTAATTTTTACCAATACCTCTTGTTTCTCACACCGAGCATGACTCACGTGAGCTTAGAGTGTAAAAGTAATTATGACATTCTTCTTCGAGCCATTAATCATAAACATCATACTCCATTACTCGAACTACGTGGGTTCTGATTCCTTTTCCAAAACAAAGGATACGTAGGTAGCCCATTTATGGGTTCGATCCCAACTTTCAAATAATCCCTGTCCTTCTGAATGACGATAAACTTCAAGTGCCCCACTGAGTGGCTTTAAAACCAGCCTGGTCATCATAATGACCAAGAGACTTTTATATAAATGTTTTGAAGGATACCATTGACCAAGAATCTCTAAACAGATATAGATGATTTTCTATTGATGAAGAACCTCGAATACATATAAAAGATTCTCTAAATTTCTTGCATATTTAATCATTGATTTTTAAAACTAAAGGAAAGCTCATTTTATACTTGGTAATGTAATAAGGATTCACGAACATAACTTAAATCTATAAAGAGAGTCCCGGAGTAGACAATAATTCCCCTAAAAAAGGTGTGATGAGTTCGACCTCTCATCCTCTCGACCAATGCAAATTCCTAAGCCTCATTAGTCCACAAACTAATGAGCGCCTACCTTTGGAAAGTAGGTCCAAATGGATGTGGAATCATTGGATGTTTCCGGTTCTACGAACAAACCCGCTAGAAACCGATCGAAATGTTTGAATCTCCCGTCCAGGAGGTCATCCCCGGAATCCGTGCGAAACAAGCGTCCACCACTGTCGCGCCACACCTCTCAGCTGACTAATTGATAGGGGAACCCAGTACTCTCTCGGAGCACAGATCAAGGTAAAAGCGATCCCTAGCTCCTCATGCCAGCCCTCTGTCTCCGTATCTGAAGTACTACCCTCATACTTCTTGAGGTTCTGCTGCTAGAAAGAATGGAGAGTCTTTTGCCACTGGCTATCTTCCTTTTCTCCATCAATCCTCAACTGATCGACCACCTGAATCTACTGGGCCTCGGCCATCTGAGCCACCCGGGGATGACGTCCAGGTGCCATAGCTATACAGTAAACAAGGATCACCTAATCCCAAGTAGTACGGAAAAACTCATGGTTTCATTTTATCATTTTATTTCAATTTCATTCCCAGAATGCCCAAATCATGTAAAACACAATCATGATGATGCATGTACCTTTCATAGGTTCTCTACACTGTAATCAATGTGGTCTCACTTGGTCATTCGGTAGGCTCAGACTCCTTGCATCGGATCATAGGGGGCCCTAAAATCCCGTGTCCTAGTCGGTCTTCCCTGGCCTATGTCACGCACCATGATTAACTAACCATGTTGCCCTACCATCCCATGAAATCATCACAGTGCCTAACTCCATACTCGATCCTATCTCTCAACCATCACCCCTAATACCATTCTATCACGACCCCCTCCCACCAAAGATGCCCCTCCTGAGCTGGCAATGGTGAAAGCGAGATAATGACCCCCTGAGTCCCACCTCCAGTAGGCCCCGGGGTGGCGACTAGAACCAAGGGTATAATTTTTCACAAATATGGGAGGCATTACCCTTTTTTATTTTTAAAGTATGGGAAATAGGACAAGTCAACCACCAAAAAGGAAAAGAACCAGTGTATATAAAAAACCCAAACCAAGCCCACATGCATGTTTAAATAATTTTATAACAAGGTACAAGTACAAGAAATCTCAAAGTACAATACCAAAAGAAAACAAATGTACAACAACAGCAACAACACAAACATTCCGACTATTAGGGTCCCGCACGGCCCTGGTAGTCCTCCTGGAAACCTGAAAGTAAATGTAGGGTGAGCATACAAGTATACTCAGTAGGGAAACCTAAAGCTCTAGTTCACAAGTGGGGAGACATCCTAATGTCCCGTGAGAACAACAGAAGAAACCTAGCAAGGAATTCTATCCACCCAACTTCACCAGCCACACTCACCAAAACACAATCACAACAGGTAGTAGTAGTATAAGAACAAGAGTATTGGGTACCCCATACAATTTCCCTTTAGTTAGCTGCTCTTCCTAACGACGAACGTCCTGACACTGCCACACTCTCCCCGCCCGCACACACCTGGGCCTCATCCCGAAGATTCTTGGGAAACAGTATAACCTGCGCGAAGAGTCTTGGGCTAAAACCACCCCAATCGAAACCTACCCGAACAGTCTTAGGTGTAAGGTCGCCTCAAGCCATCACATCCTAGGGGAGAAGGAGCAGGAAAGAGCTAGTAACTAAGGGAAAAACACCCTCTCCCATGGAATGGGAGTGTTCAGCACTAAGTGCTCAACATGGGTGGGGTGCGATAAAACACAAAAGATACATATATATATATATATATATATATATATATATATACCAACCACACAGCCCAACCTATGGCTTCTAAAAAGAGAAACTGAGCACGTGCCTCGGCACTGCTACTACAAAGCGTGCATACAACAAACAAACCCAACCCCCTTTAGGTTTTCACATTTCAGTATAAATAGTTATTTAGTTCTTTAAATACTAGGAAACTATCCACAACTAACCACACCAATCATTTATAAACATATCCCTACCATCCACAAAACAACTTCGGAAAAACATAAGCAGCATAACAAAGTCCCTCTTATCAACCAACCAACCCCATTGATTATTATTTCTGTTTCATTACCATGCCCCACAATCATTAACTCTTCCACTTTTATTTAATATTCACAACCCACTGCCCATTCATAAACAACCCATCCCCGTAGCCCTACTGCCAACCACCATAAACACTACCGTACCGTACATCATCACCTCTTTAATACCATTTATTGCAGCCCCACTACCCATCACCATCATAACATTCACACCAACCCACAACCAAGTCAACCGCAGCCCTACTATTCACCCGATCCACAAGAACCCACAAAAAACCCCCAACACATGCCTCATAACCAAGCCAACACCCACATGTTCATTATTCCATTTTGTTTAACCGGGTTGATCACACAAGGGTTCCAAATTTTAACAGCCAACTTAACGTGATTAACCAATTTCCACATTCCACAAAGTTTCCATCCATAATAAAATCCAGAAGGACAGGGAAACATTTAATTGTGTAAGAAAAGGCCCCCAACGACCGTGTTTTTCAGTAGGTAGAAGCTCATTCAATTCACAACATAATATCACAGGATATAAAGTAATAACAATCACAACTTCCCATCCCCATTATATAATCCAGTTATTATCTTCATTAAACTGGTTCAAAAGTGTTTCACGTAAACAAGAGAACACCCACCCCACATGATGCACAAATTAAAGAGATGAAGGTAAGATCCCTACTTAAACAGGTTCTGATCACAACGCTTCCTCAGATCAACCTTAGAAGATGTCTGTCGGCGTCCGTCACTTCTGTCGGGTCCCGGAAAAACCTCATTTGGTGGAAGTCAGAAAGGAAAGGCCGAAGGAAAGACAACGGATCCAAGCTCATAAGCTCCACCTTGTCGTTATGATTTTGTGGCCGCTGACGGATCGTAAATCGGAGTTCAGATGAAGAAGTTATGGAAGGAAGAGCCTTCGAGTCTCTTGAGAGAGCTCTGCTCAGAGGAGAGGGGAGGAGAGGGGTGAGTTGAAAGTAGGAGGGGACCCCTCCTTTTATATATGTGAAAAGAAAAATTACACCGCGTGTACTTTATGGTACATGGCGTGTACTCGGTTCTTTCACACGGTCTCCACGCGGCTTCCAACACGACTCTACGGCCGTTGACTAGTCAACACACTGTTTGAGGGTAACGCATACGCGGGGAGGGACTACACGGCGTGTAGTTTAGACACACAACGTGTACTCATTTATTTCACAAGGAAAGGACACAGCTCCAACATGGTACACGACCGTTGACTGGTAACGCTTACGCGGGGAGGGACTACACGGTGTGTAGAACTGGTCACACGGCGTGCACCCATTATTCCACACAGCATGGACACAGCTTGCAACATGGGGTATACCCAGAAAGGGGGCACACAATGTGTACTCGAACTACACGGTGTGTAGTTTCCAAAATTCTGGAAAGTGTGGAAAAAAGTCAATTTTACCCTCCAGAACACTTCTTGACCTCTTTTTGACAAAGAAATGTGCCGGAGAGTTCCAGGCCATTACAAAGGGGTCCTCCCATGAAGATTTATGAGGTCAAAGATATCAGCGTTCATCACCCTCCGATCATGTTTTTCGAGGTGCATTGATATAGATAGCGATTCACAGGTGTTCTTTGTTTGTCAATGGAGAGTATTTTCGTCGTAGGTTCTTTAGAGGAAAATTCCACATTTTATTCCCCAACATACTATCTCATTAATAGTGAAACATGTTGTAGTGTTTATATTATGATATGTCACCATGTCGTTATGCTCTTTAATTAATGAAATTGTGTGTCTTTTTCCCTTACACTAAAGAGTCTCATTAAAGGGCATCATCTCCACCTCGTTGTTGCACCGCAATGCTGAAGTTACATCACTCAACAATGAGAAAATAAAATAAAATAACTTCTTAAATTATTTTATTATTTTATGAATAGTCTTAAAACTATCTTTTCTGGTTGACCCTTGTTTGTTGAAGTTAAGTACATTCTAAGTGAGTCCCACTATTCTGAGTTAAACAGTACTCTCAGATTTTTTGCCTGAGTACAGGATTAAAAGTTAGAAAAACCCACTTGCACGTTTACTAAAAAAACCTTAAGAAAGTCATAATTCTATTCCAGGATCACCGGGCCTCAAAATCATCTGTCGTCAAAACATATGGTCTCAAAATAATTTGATATAATTTAAAAAAATTACGTGGCAATTTTTGGACATTTCATTAGATTTATGAGTAAAATTTATTGATTGAAGTTATATATTATATATGTTGTTTTAATTTATTTTTTTATTATGTTTAAACATTTTTAATGACTGTGCATATTAAGTGTTGATAATCAAGTTTCAAATATGAATAAATGGGATCTTGAATGGCCAAGAAGATTATTTATTAATGAAAATAATATTTTTTATCCATTAATTTATTGTAAATTGTTGATTTACAATACAATTTAAACATTTAATTATTTGTTTCAGTTTATTTGTTTACTATCTTTGAAAGAAAATTCTTTGAGAACTAAGGGAGTTTGAAGAATAAAAATAAAAAATTGTATAGTTTGGAGTATTTATACAGTAGAAAAATATCATAAAACTAAAACTAAATTTCAAGAATTTATTTTTTATAATGAACATACAATTAAGTTTATAAATTAACTATTTTAATTTTTTAATTGATTAATGAAACTGAATCACATGATAGATCATGAACTTGAGAAGACCTCATATGTTATTGGGTTCTTCTATCATTATTATAATTAGTTTTTTGTGGTTATAATTATATTTATTTTATTATTTCATTGTATATAAACCAAAATGAATCCAAACAGATATCTCATTCTCTAAAAAAACCTATTTATCATTTGTTAGAAAGTTTCAATGTTCTTCAAGAATGAAATTACAATGTTTATTTTGATTAATGTATTGTTTGGTTGACTGTGTATTTCCAAAAATCTGTTTTCATGGTCTGATTTATATTGAGATTTCATTATAATTAAATTATATTATCTTTTGTAAATTATTTGGTTTTACATGAAATTATTTTTTGAAGATTGAAATCTTTAGAACACTGATTGAATTTAGATAGTTGAGTGATACTTGAAAAGTATTAATTTTAAATTTAATGATGACATTTGTGGGTATATGTTCATTTTATTTCCTTGGATATTTAAAATATATAATTAAAACTTGAAACATAAATAATATAACTAAATATACATATCAACTTTTGGTTTAATTATTTTTAGTTGCGAGTTATGATTTTAGATTATTGAGTTCTCGAATAACCACGTTGTTATTACTATTAATTTTATGACAATACAATCTATTCTATATTATGTTTTAGTGTAGATTAAACAAAAATATGAATCCAAAAGGTATAAGATCCTTATCAATAAATCATTAGTCATTGGTACAATAATTTATATGTTTTTTTATAATTATATCATGATGTTTGTGAGGTTTATTGAATTTTTTTGGAGAGTTTGTAATTCTAAAAAGACACTTTCATGGGGTTTTAGTTCTGAAATATCATTTTTTCAGAAAAGTATTTTCCTTTTTAAATTATATAGTTAATGGAAAATGTACGATGGAAATTTAAATCTGTAAAATTTTAAATAGAATTTTATAATTGTTTACATTTTTTAAAATAAAACATTGAATTCATAATGAGTTTTTATTGTGTAATATTACATTGAAGTTTTTTTGAATTATTTTTTTATATTTGTGGGGATATGTCAGTTTCATTGCCATATGGGTTTAAAAATAATAATTCAAGATAAAATCATATATAATATGAATGTGTATGAATATTGGGTTTTTGGTTGATGGATTTTGGTCATGAATTAATATTTCAACATATTGATTTATTGAAAAGACATTTCATTATTACTATAAGTCATAAAAAATTCTAATTATTTCTATTTAAGTTTTTCATAGTGTTTAAACAAGATTATGTATACAAATGAATATCTAAAACTCAACAACAACTCATAATTCATTAGTTTGATATACTATAAGTTCTTTATAAAATGAAAGTATGATGTTTGTGGGGTGTAAAAAATCATTTAGGGGACTTTTTATTTCCAAAAAGACTTTGTCATAGTTTAGTGGTTTTGAAATGTCATTATTTTGTGCTGGTATTATTTTTTTAAATTCTTTTGTTTTATTGAAAAATATTTGTTGTCGATTTTTTATTATAATAATATGGAAGCATGGAATGAATTTACTTTAAAAAATTTAATCGGGAAAATTTGATTCAAATATGAAGATGATAAATAACTTTATAGACTCAATTTAAGCACACTAGAAATAAAAATGGAAGTTAAATTCATAAAAATAAACATGGTAGAAAAAAAATATTAATTAAATGAGTAAATTAGTTACATAAATTAATTGATTAAATGTTTAAATGAATTTTATAATGAGTTATTAATTGAAAAATTTCATGTTTCATATTAATATGCAAAATATTGGGAAAGTAAATAAAAGAAACTAAATACAATTTGACAAGGGTAACAGTACTAGATTAGTATGATCTCATACGTCTCTCACCATAATTTCTTGAGGGTTTATGAATAAATAGACCTTTAATTTAGAGGTATCTTTGTAATAAAAAAACAGAAACTCATGACATTAGAATTAATAAAGAAAATTGATAAAATAACTTGGTTCAATATTTTTCTAATATCCCAAGGATAAATACCTTGGTTTATTGGTATGCTAATAACATGAAATGGGATAGAAAAAAGAAGTTTTAATTTGGAAGAAAACCTTTGAAGAGAATATCTAAATTCCTTATTAAGATAGATAATATGAAATTTAGATAATGATAGATATATATGGTACATAAATGTTTTGTAATAAATAAATACTAACAGACCACAAGATGAGAAATGATGGAATAAAATTTTTACATGATACTAGTTATCATTCACTCTAAACCAATTAAATTAAATGATGTTTTATATTGTTAATTTCTAAGAATAAAACGAGTTATATTTAGGCACTGGGTGTCCAACGGTAGTGTAAGAGGAGTAAATAAGTGAGGGAATCCATTGAATCCTGAAAGATGCTGTCGTGGGAGCTTTCAAATGAAGTTCGGTTTCGGGTTAATTAGGTGCAGCAGAGTGGCTGACCAAGGTCATCTCTCAAAAGAGGAAGTAAATTTAACAACATATTAAATGTATTTTGAAAATAGAATAAACGGAAATAATAATACCAATTAAAATGATGGGGATTTTTTATTGTTTATAAATCTAGAAAAAGTTTTCTGGAAGAATATTGTATTTTTTAATTTTGAAATAAAAGTTGATTAAAAAAGCACAACGAGAAAAAGTTTTTTAGAAAACAATTTTTAGAAAGTGTAATATATCTAACTATACCTATTAATTTACTTATTAATAATTATATTTTAAATTAGTATCCACTTAATTATGTTCTCCTAATTTGTTAACCCTCGAAACCTACAGGGGTTAACTTAACTACAAAGATGCAATTACTTAAACCCTAGGCCAGCTTTGGAACACGAAATTACCACGCCCTGCTTTGATTGGTGTTACAAGGTTAGATTATGTTAATTGGTTAATTAGAGAATATTTAAACTCTATAAATAAAGTTGAATTGTGTTTAGGTAAAATATTTTAACTCTACAACTTATCTCGTGTGGTCTTGAATTACCGATTCAGTTTGCACTCTCATAATTTAAACAAAACCTCATCCTAACGTGTTTTTGTGTTAATTATTCAATTGATTTATTAGATTATTATAATTTAAGAACACAATTAATGGATAATATTATGTGAATTAAAGTATCTCAGTGATTCAAAATAATTAAATGAAGAGGGTATAAGATAGATCGATCACTAGAAAACTACTCTTCCATGGGCGGTGTGGTCGTCGTGGAGATGTTTTGCATGAGAAAAGGATTGAAAGGGTAGAACCCAATCTCGTCTTCACTATTGATTCCAAAAAAATAATTAAGATTAAGATAAAAATATATTTTAACAAAACAGAAGAAAAGATAAGAAATAAAATAAGAACAAAGAAGTTTATTACACAAATGAAAACATTACAACGTGATGAAGAGAATAAGGCTTCGATGGGGGGATCCTTGCTTCAAGAGATACCCCTATTAAACTGGTTGGATAATTTGGGTAAAACCAATTCTACCCTTACTCTAATCTCATAATTCACTTCCCAACCCCTAAAAAATAGAGAAAAAACTAATTTATAGAGTAGAGGGGAGGCTAGGTTACAAGGTGTTTCAAGTGTGAATCGGGAAATTCACTCAAATATTTTAATCCAAATTCCACCGCCCATTTGACCACAAAAACGTGTGAATAATCTATAATTAAAGAAGGAATATTTGTGATAAATTAAATACTATAAATCCTCTCAAAATTTGGGTTTAATAAAAGCAAGGATGAAGAAGTTATGACCCAAATACAAAACCTATGTCCATTCAAGTGAGTCCAGCCCACCATTGAATTAATAGAAAATTTACTCTATCCAAATTCCTTATTTAGCTCTAGTGTCCTCAATAAAATTTGTACACAATTAAGTTAGTAACACTTTTTCAAGATTTTAAGTTCATAAAAGTAATATTAAAATATTTATGAGCGAAATACTACAGTGAATTTTAAAGGGTAAAACTGGAATTTTCATCAAATTTTCAAATGAATGATCTAATCCCAAATATTTCATAAATGAATATATTTAGCACAATGGGAGGAAATTATGTTATTTATTATCAATAAAATATTAAATAAAATAGTTTTTTTATCAACTCCCCCACAATTACCCTTTTGCACTCTTGAGAAAAACATCATGTCAAGTGAACATCGATATCAAATCAAAACAAATTTTAAAACACATATCTTCGAGATCCCACAATTCCAAACCAAAAAACAAAAGATATCATGCGACATAAAAAACATTTTTTTTCAAGTTCTACATTTATATTATTCAATATATTTCTACTTCATTTATCCTATCATTCCCAAAACACTTACCTAACTTGAATTTTCTCTTATCACACAATGCCAATTTTTTTAGTACTGTTTTTCTCATACAAACTCATAAAAGGGTCCCCATATGATTGATAAATCACTAAATCTCCAGCTGATGTGAGTCAAGGACATATGTTTATGATAATAACTTTTCATGTTTGTTATGTGGATTTTGGTTGGTTGAAAAATTCTGAGGTTGAATGAGGGGGGCTTGACTCTTTTTGAAGCAAAATTGCATTAATCTAATTTTTACTCATGTATGGTCTCCTCATCAAACCTCTTCATATCAATTAAGCTCAATCATCATGAAGACTGATGGAAATTTTAAACTAGTCGTCATTTCAGAAAAAAATGGAAATCCTCTCAAACATAGTTTTTCACGAAAGTTCTAGATAGGCACAACTTTCTCTCTTCATCAAAAGCTCCAGAAAGGCACAACTTCTTTTATCATGAAATCTCCAGAAAGGCACAACTTTCAACAGAGTTATTTTTTTCAGTAGAAAACATGTATCTTTGGAATTTTATTTTCAATCCAATGTATCACATAATTTGGTAGAACAATACAATATAGCATCCCACACACCTAAGTTCAACTAGATTATGAAATTTCAGTTCAAGAGTTGGTTGGCTACGGAAACATGGCTTGTAATGTGGCTAACCTAATATGTTTTTCATGGATTCTAAGGGATAAAAGGATTACATTTTCAAGGTAGACCATTATAAAATAGTATTTTTTTGAAATAGGGGCTTTAATACCACACAAATGACTCAATCATTTAAAACATAGGTACCTCAATCCCTCATATTTGGATAGGAATAAATCAAATTCTGGTTAAATAAAGCATGGTTTGGTTCTCTCAATAAGTGTGTTGAATGTGAAGAATATGAAAATAATGGTTCAGAAGCCTCAAAAGAAAGTGATTTCAAATATAAATACAGTGAGATGTGGCATTGGAATCAAAATTCAGAGTACTTTTCATGAATTTACAAAAGATTTGACCACGAAACAAATTTATTTTCAGCATTCATTTTAAGCTCGGTTTCAGGGCACAAATTGTTCCACTTATTAATATGGATTCCAAAATGGTTATGAGAATCATTTAAGATCAAATATTTCAAAAATCCACAAAAAACTGAAAAATAAATGCACAAAATTATAAAAACATAATTTTTTTGGAAATCATTGAAAAACATGAAAATAGTTGAAATTTCTAAACAAAAAGGTTCCCTCTCCCACACATAAATTATTGAATTCTCCTCAATGAGAACCCATTATATGATATATTTATGTTAAATGTGTAATTTTAAACAGGACAAAGAATAAAAAAATGGAAGGATTAGGAACAACTTGATATCCTCAAGTGATGATGGGGTCATGCAGTGTGATGAAATCCACTACATCAGTAGGATTTACCTCAATGTATTTCTTCAAACGTTACCCATTGGCTGTAAAGATCCTTCTTGTGTCCTCTTGTGTGATCTCAAATACACCATAATGAAAAACATTAGTCACAACATAAGGACCTATCCACCTGGAACGCAACTTACCAGGAATCAGCTTCAGTCGTGAACTATAGAGAAAGACTTTCTCTCCAACTTGAAATTCTATTTTATGGATCATTTTTTCATGAGATTCTTTTTATCTTTCCATCTAGAACCTTGAGTTCATATAGGAAGACAATCAAATATGCTCAAGCTCTTGAGTCTACAGCTTCCTTTGGATTCCATCTTGGGCCAAACCCATGTTACATTTCATTATAGCCCAATAAGCTCGATGCTCAACATACATAGGGAGATGAAACACTTTCCCATAAATAATACCAAATAGAGACATACCGATGAGACTTTTTTATGTTGTCCTATATTCCCATAGCACATCATCCAAGAGATTTCTTCGATCCTTCCTATTTTGCTGCACAGTTTTTTCCAAAATCTATTTCAACTCACGATTTGAAACCTCAGCCTGGATATTTTCTTAGGGGTGGTATGGTGTTGATGTTTTGTGTGTCAACCCATAATTCTGAAGGACAGAAGCTAAATTACGATTGTAGAAGTGTGTCACTTGGTCACTGATGAAGGCCTTCGGTACTCCAAACCTACAAAAAATATGCGCTTTGACAAAATCCACAACAATATGATAATCATCAGTCTTAGTGGCCTTATCCTCCACCCATTTACTCACATAATCAATAGCAACAAAAATATACAAAAACCCAAATAAGATATGAAAAGGGCCCATAAAATTGATTCCCCACGCATCAAAAATCTCATATAATAATATGGGTTGTTGAGGCATCTCATGTCTCCTAAAAATGTTTCCCATGTGTTGGAAATGTGATCATGACTTACAATACACATGAGAATCATGGCATAAGCTAGGCCAATATAATCTAGAGTCTAAAACATTCCTAGCTGTCTATTGGAGTCCAAAGTGTCCACTACAAGTAAGTGTATGACAGAATTGCAGAATATACTCAAACTCGTGATTAAGAACACACCACCTAATAATTTGGTCACTACACATTCTCCATAAGTATGGATCACCTCAAACATAAAATATTGACTCTTTAATTTTTGGACTTGATGTTTCTTTAAATTTTTAGGGATTTCACAGGAAACAAGGTAGTTAAGTAAATATTCATACCAAGGATGAATACCTAATATGGAATAAAGATGATCATCAGGGAAAGTGTCCTGAAGTGGCACCGGGTCCATGGTTTCATCCTCTAGTGTGTGAGTAAACGTACTCATGTGGTCTACCACCAAGTTTTCTAACCCCGTTTTGTCCTTTATCTCAATGTCAAACTCTTGAAGAAGGAGCATCCATCAGATTATCCTGGGCTTTGCATCTGGATTCTTTAAGAGGTATATCAGACCTGTTTGGTCCGAAAAAACAACTAATTTAGAGCCCAATAAATATGAATGGAATTTATCTAAAGAAAATATGACATCAAGAAACTAATTTTCCATGGTTGTGTAGTTTGATTGGGATTTATCTAGTGTCCTCAATTCATAGGCAATCATATGTGAACGTCCCTACACCCTCTGAGATAAGACAGTTCTAACTGCAAAGTTGGAGGCGTCACACATAAGCTCAAAAGGAATCTCCCACCTTGGGGGCTATATGATCAATGGAGTGGTCATACACTTCTTTATCTCATCAATGGATGTCTATAAAGAATCATAAAACACAAAATAAGAATCCTTTTGAAGTAATTTTGACATAGGAACAATAATATTACTAAAATCATTGATGAAGAACTGATAAAAATTTGCATTCTCTAGGAAATATCTAACATAACGCACACATGAAGGATATGGTAAGGATGAAATAATTTCTATCTTAGATATATCAACCTCTATCCCATGTTTTGAAACTACATGGCCTAAGACAATGTCATGCTTTACCATGAAATGACACTTTTCAAAGTTCAAGACCAGATTCTTCCCAATACAACTATTCAACACCTTTCCAAAACTAGAGATAAAATCATCAAATGAAGACCCATACACTGTAAAATTGTCCATCAAAACCTCCATGCAGGTCTCAATAAAAACAGAAAAAATACTCACCATGCATCTCGGGAAGGTACCTGGGGTGTTGAAAAGACCAAATGGAATCCTTCAGTAGGAAAACGTACTGAATGGAAAAGTGAATGTTGTCTTCTCTTGATCCTCTAGATCAATAGGATCATGAAAATATCCAGAAAATCCATCCAAGAAATAGTAGTGTGTTTTTTCAGCTAGTCTCTCAAGCATCTAATCAATAAATGGGAGGGGAAATATTCTTTGCGAGTGGACTGATTTAGTTTCCTATAATCAATAGACACACGCCAACTATTTTTCACCCTCATTGGAACTAACTCATCTTTCTCATTTTTAACAATTGCAATACCACATTTCTTAGGAATATCCTGAATATGACTCACCCATTGGGAATCAGAAATGGGATATATTATACCTGCCTCAAGCAATTTTTCAACCTCTTTTTTAATAACATATAGATGGGTTGGATTTAGTTCCTTTTTGGTTGCCTGACTATTTTAGACCCATCCTCCAAAATAATCTTATGCATGTAAATGGAGGGGCTAATACATGATATGTCAGCCAAGTTCCACCCGATTGCCTTAATTTTCTCCCTCAAAAGACTCAAAAGTTTTTCTTTATGTTCAAAAAGATTATTATTTTCATTAATAACATGTTCTCTCTCACCACTCAATAGGTATGAGTATATTAGATTTGGTGGAAATGGCTTCAGCTCCAATTAAGTGTGGTGGTGCATGGATGAAGACATTGAATGAACTGAAATATGTGTACAAAGATCATCAGTATCAGAATAGAAATCATCACAATCAGAGAATAAAGCATCAAATCCATCATCATACTCAATAGCCATGTCATAATCTGAGTTCAAATGATTAGAATATGATTCCATTTAAAAATCAAATCTAAGAGAGTCTTGTGCATTAGAAAAAGGTGTGGAATTACTCTTAGACCCCAAACTAGAACCAATACTCATAATCTCCCTAAGCATAGAACAATAAAATTCCATGGGGTTTTTATTTGGTGGTTCAAAATGGGAGATAAAAAATGCAGAATGATAATCTCAGGGGTACTTCATGGAATTCATAACATTAAATATCACAACTTCATCCCCAAATTCCATGGAATGTGTACCCTTGTTAACATTTATAATAGTTTTTGCAGTTTGAAGGAAGGGTCTACCTAAGATAATGGGATCATGAGAACTTACCAGATCATAATCCATGTTAAGCACGTAGAAATCTGATGGAAGGATCATGTCTCTTACCCAAAAAAGTACATCCTAAAGAACTCCCGTTGGATATGCCATATCTCTATTTGTTAACTACACCACTACTCTTGGGGGATTCAAGTCACCAAACTTCAAAGAAGAGAATACAGAGTGAGGTATCACATTTATGGAAGATCCCAAATCACAAAGTGCATCAAAAATTTGAAACTACCCTATGGTTAATGGGATGGTGAATGTCCATGGATCCTTGAACTTTGTCGGCATTTCTAGAGTTGGTGTAATGAGTTCTGACACATTCTTTCCAAGATTGATCCTCTCATTTCCCATAACCCCTCTTCGATTGGTAAAACGTTATTATAATAATTTCGCAAACCTTGGGATTTTCTTGATGGATTCATGTAAAGGGATTTTGATCTTCACATGCTTGAATGTATCCAAAACATTTTTTGCATCGCCTCTTCATCCATATTTTTGGTTTGTACAACTCTGTTTGGATATGTAATGGGTTTAGGAGGAACCTCATCAATATTTTTCTTACCTTTGTCTTTCTCCTTGGATTTCTCATCAGTTGGTGTGGATTGAGGCTTTTTTGGAGTTGAGGAGAATCCCGGTAGAACGATAGGTGCAGATGTATCAATTTTTTCTTCCCACTTCTCAATGTGATGGAACTAACATTCCATTTGGGATTTGGAGTAGCATGGGAAGGTAGATATCCAGAATTATTACTTACTAGTTCATGGAGGGAAGTGGTAATATGGCTCATTTGAGTCTTTAGCTCCCTCAGCTCTGAAACCATGACTCTTCAGCTCATTCTACTGATTAAGAACAAATTGCTTCAAAATGTCATCAGTTTTAGAATCTACCTTGTTTGGGGGATTACCTTGTTATTGTCTTGTTGGTGATTGATATTCAAATATCATTTGGGGTTTTTGGAAACCCTACTGGTAATCCGGAGGTTGCTGGAAGTTTTGTTGAAAAGGGGGCCATTTTTGTTGTCTAGATCCATGCCTCATGTCTGATTGATTATTCTACCCTTGGTTGTATGTTGGAGAAAATCAATCAAACTTATTTTGGGGGTATGTCTGTTGTTGCTGTTGATATGGTCTCCCTTGGAATAATGCTTCCCAATACTCTGCCTCTTGTAGTTGTGGGCAATAGTCAGTTGGGTGGCTTGTCTTGGTGAAAATTCCACAAGGCCTTGAAGGAGGGTTTCGGGATGTCTTACGAGCCAAAAAAATCTGTTTTACCATTGATTTCAATTCTTCCAACTTGGTATCTATCAAATGAATTTCAAGGGAAGATGGACTTACCAGATGTACTCCTCTGACATGTTGTGTACCTCGATCGCCAAATTGTTGAGAGTTTTGGGCCATCTTGTTGATCAATACAAATGTAGCTACTAGTTCCTTGTCCAGCAATTCTCTTCTAGCCACAACATCCACCATGCTTCTCTCCATAGGTGTGTGTCCTTCTTAGAATTATTGGATGAGGAGTTTCTCACTAATTTGGTGATGCGGACATCTTGGACACAACATCTTGAATCACTCCTTGTACTCATACAATGAATCCACTTGGGATTTCTTTATACTAGAGACCTCCTTACTAATGGAGGTGGTCCTTGATGCTGGAAAAAATATCTTCAAGAAAAGACGTTTCAAATTATTCAAACAAGTTACATCTTCTGGTTATAAATAATACATATAATCTTTCACAGCTCCATCAAGGGAAAATGGGAATGCTCTTAATTTGATTTCAACTTCAGATTAATTTCTTGGTTTTCAGGTCGATCAAAACAAATTAAATTCATTAAGGTGTTTATCTGGATAATCACTAGATAATCCATGAAATTTTGGAAGAAGGTGAATTAATCTAGATATCAGTTAAAAGTATGATTCATGATTTGGGTATGCAATACAATTTGGTTGATAATTAATATCAGGTGCATCCAATTATTGAATGGTTCTATTAAGTTCATTTCCATTATTTTCAGCCATTGGTTCTTCTTTTGTATTTTAATTTGAATTTCTTCCAATTTCAATAATCTTGGAGTGGAGGAATTCTTCTACTGGTTGAATGTCCAAACATCTCATAGACTAAGAATTTCTAATTCGATCCCTAAGGATGCGTTCCATATCAGGGTCAAGATCTAAGAGAACATCAAGATTATTTCATGTCAAAAATAAATGAAAGTTAAAAAATAAATGATGAAAAGTGGACCATAATAAAAATAAAATACGTTTGATATGCTCCAATAAAAATCAATGAAGAGAGCGAGAGGAAAAAACATGAGAAAGGGGAAAGATGAAAGAAAGTGGAGAATAAAATAATTAAATGAAAAATAAAATAAATACCTCTAATTGGTTGAATAAATTACATGACTCACTAGAAATGGTGTAAATTTTAAAGGCACTGTTGTGGGTGCATTCAAATGGTGTTCGGTTTTTGGGTTACTTAGGTGCAGTAGAGTGGCTGACCAAAGCCGCCTCTCAAAGGAGGAAGTAAAATTAACAACATATTAAAGGTATTTTGAAAATAGAATAAAAATAAATAATAATACTAATTAAAAGGATGGAGGATTTTTATTGTTTATAAATCTGGAAGAAGTTTTCTTTAAGAAGATTTCATTTTATTTAATTTTGAAATGAATGTTGATTAACAAAGCGCAATGAGAATATGTTTTTTTAGAAAACTATTTTTAGAAATTGTAATTGATATAACTCTAAATCTTCATGTACTTATTAATAATTATAATTTAAATTAATATATACTTAATTATGATCTCATAATTTTATAACCCTCTAACCCTATGAGAGTTAACTTAACCACTAAGATGAAATTACTTAAACCCTAGGCTAGCTTCGGAACACGCAATCGAAACCCCCTGCTTTGATTGATGTTATAAGGATAGATTATGGTAAGTGGTTAGTTAGAGAACATATCGACTATATAAATGAGTATTAATTGTGTTTAGGTAATATATTTGTACTCTACAAACTTATCCCGTGTGGTCTGGTATTACAGATTATGTTTGTGCTCTCACAATTTAAACAAAACCTTGACCTCAAGTGTTTTTGTGTTAATTGTTCAATTACTTTATCAGTTTCTAATAATTTAAGAACACAATTAATGGATCATATTATGTGAATTATAGTAGCTAAATTATTCAAAATAATTAAATGAAGAGGCTAGAATATAGATCGATCATGAGAAAACTACTCTTCCATGGGCGGTGTGCTCATTGTCGAGACATTTTGCATGAGCAAAGAATTGAAAGGGTAGAACCCAATCTTGTCTCCAATATTGATTACAACCTAATTTAGAAGATTAATAGAAAATTAAAATAGAACAAAATAGAACAAAAGGGAAGAAATAAAATAATGACAATGAAGTTTATTACACAAATGGAAACATTACAACATGATGAAGAGAAGAAGGCTTTGATGAGGGGATCCTTTCTTCAAGAGAAATCCCTCTTAAAATCATTGGAGAATTTGGGTAAAACCAATTATCCCCAGCCTCCAACCTCATAACTCACTTCCCAACCCTTCGAAAAGATAAAAACACTAATTTATAGAGTAGAGGGATGGTTAGGTTAAAAGTGGTTTCAAGTGTAAATGGGGAAATTCGGCCAAATATTTTAATCCAATTTTCACCACCCATTTGACGACAAAATACCTAAATAAGCTCTACTTAAAAAAGGCTGATTTGTGGGAAATTTTATTATCAAGATCCTCTAAAAATTTGGGCCTAATCTAAGATGGGATGAAGATGTTGTGGCCCAAATACAGAACTAATGTCCATTCTGGTGAGTCCATCCCACCATTGACATAATGGCCCATTTCCTCCATCCAAATGCACTATTTAGCTATAGTGTCTTGACTAAATGTTGTAGAAAATTAGGGTAGGAACACTATAACAAAATTTTATGTTCAAATAATTCATATTAAAATATTAATGTGTGAAATACTATAGTGCATTTTAAAAGGGGAAAACTAGGATTTTCATCAAATTTTCAAATGAATGATCTAACCTCAAATATTTCATAAATGAATATATTTAGCACAATTTGAGGAAATTATTTCATTTATTATTAATAAAATATTCAACCAAATAGTGTTTAAACAAAGGATACCATAAAATAACTCTATAAATTGTTGACTCGAACTCATCATCTATTTTACTCAATCCACCAACTAGTTGGAGGGCTTTCTACAAGATTTAAAGATACTATAGACACCACCGAGTAGCTAGTGATCTACCTATAGTTCCAGTGCATCTGTCTAGTTACACTAGATGGATTGTGACACTCCACCGAGAATCTAATGGTTAATGGTTTGTGATATATTGAACATGAAAACCATACTCTATATTAATTCTTCCTCTTGCCTAGATAACATTATTACTTAATGTATAATATTAAACATTGAAATAAACTTCATTAAAAATTATATAACTATACTTGGAGTTTTTTATCATTAAAACAATCAAAAGGAGTGAGGTACAACAATCTCATCCATTTTTCTGATCACAAACACTTGCAATAGACCAAAAAAATTGAAATAAATTTCAATATTTAATAACGAAATTCACATGATATTATAAAATCATTTCCAATAATCAAGAGAATAAATTAATTTTATTTTTAAAGGGTGGATCCCAATACAATTTCAGAAAAAATTATATTTAAAATAATAAATAAATCCTTAAACCCATAAGGTGAGTTATTACAATTAAGAAAATATTCTCCATTTCTCCCCCTATATAAAAGATTTAAAAAATGGAAATAAGGTTTCTCCTATAAGAACATTTTATAATTAACAATATATTATCCCCATTAATTGCTGTATTAAAAAGTATAGAGATCCAAAAAATAATGAAATTCAAGAGGAAAATAAAAGAAAATAAAATATTTATAATCGATGAATTTTGAAAATAAAAATTTAAAACATGAATAAATTTGAGTCATAAATAATTTAAAATAAAATTTAAAAATAATTATTTACTTTATAAATTACAATCCATTAATAATGCTATGAAATATTGTATGGATAATCCATATAATATACCCAGGGAGTTTCAAATAATGTGTATAGTAAAGGGTCACTACTCTTGTCAAGGGTGAAGATCAGTTTAAAAATCCAAAAAACCCTTTCTGAGTTTATAAAATCTAAGTGAATATATAGAAAATTCATGTCCAATTGTAAGTACCTAGAAGGGTATCTATTTTCAAGGAATATTATACTAACTTTACTTTATCTTATTATAGATAGGACAATATATTATAATGATGGTCATCTACCACACTGATTTTCAATCCTACATATGACTAGATTCTATGTTTTATGGGATACAAAGACATGCCAAAAATTATATATTAGTCTCATCCCAGACAATGACCAAACTTAGGGAATTTTCATTGATAATCAGTTTGAATATCTCTTATATATAGGCTCACCTAATGTGCTCATGAACATTGTGGCATAGCTCCCAAAGCATTGAAATCTTCCCCAATATCACCTAATGGTCTCCTCTAAACTTTAGGTCTACCTCAATTTGAATCCCCATCATCCTCCAATTATTATTCTCCCCTATAGTGATGGTGTATGGGAAAAATTGGATCTTATACCATCTAGGGAACACACATCAATGGATCTCTTATGAGAAGCGATAATTCCCATGTTTCAAATGTGGCCAATGGTCGACTCAACATTTATGGGCCCCATCCTTGATGTACACAACTATGGGGCTTGTGTCTCCAACACCAATAAAATAAATCAAATAAACAACAGAATAGTATGTCCAAAATACTAATATACAGATCTTAACATAACTCAAATGAAAATATTAAATATATCGATCCTCCATATGGAATATATATTATTTCATACTCCACCAACTTCATACTCCACCAATTCTAGAATCACTACCTTATTAAATCATCAAGACATTTCAAATTACAGTTCCTTTATCAAACGTGGGAAGTCATGAAAATGTTAGGTTATAAAAATGTTAGAATACTACTCTGTTCCACACATGATATATGAACAAACCCTATATTTCTATATTTTCCCATCATATCAATAAGACTGATAATCATTGTCCAATGATGAACACTGGTTGTCACCCCTCCACCTCTATCTCTACTTCCTAATTTCAGCACTGGTAAGATAATTATATTGATAATTAAATAATGTGTTATATTTATATTTAAACTTAAAACCAATACATGTTTGAAAACTAAATGATTTTAAGTTTTGTGACTTACCTGATCACCAACCATCATCGATACAATATCACCAGGGATAGATCTTGTCATCTTCTGATATAAATTAACCAATGCTTCCCGCAAAGAAGATATCTAAGCCCCTTGTTCCTAAATTGTGTTTTGTATAGAAATATAATCTCCTTGATCATATCGACTACAACCAGAAGTAGATATAGCATCAATACCCATTGTTTTGCTAAAGACCTCATAATGTATGGGTTCCAAACCCATACCACACACTTTACCAAGATTCTCCTTCCCAATAACTTTAACAACTAGGTTATCCGGGGAGACTGAGTAGGACAGCACAGGATTGCCATCCCATATTTCATTAATTTTTACCTATAAATAAAATATTAGTCATATTAGAATCAATATATATATTAAATGAGTGACAATTAATAATAAGTTATTATGATGAAAAATTAATTCATACCCCAACTTCTTTCGAAGGCTCATTAACAAAACTCCCGCTAGATTTTTTATAAACATCCAACCGCACTTCTGTTCAGGATGCTTGGTTCACTAAACTTGGTGACTAAATTAAACCAAGATAAATCAAAAATTTAATATATGAAATATAAAATATTTTCTTAAAAAATATTAAACTAATGAAAATATTACCAGAGTTGATTGGTTTCTGGAAAAACTCTATAACCCCACAGTGTGAGGGAAGATTTTCTTAGCCAAGCTCGATGCATTCCTCTATAAAATATACTAAAGTAAATAAAATGTAATTTAATTGTAATATATGCAATTTAATATCTTTTTAATAAACATATATAAATGTAAAATTAGATTGATATAATAATATGTATTTAAATACAATGCGCTTCCCATCATGATGTATTTCAATAAAAACATTCCATTGATCTCTAGGTTCCCCAATGGGTAATTTATCATAAATTGGTTGGGAACTCAATGAAGTATCATTAACATCATTCCATAATCTTTATTTAAGGCTGTAAAGACCCGAAAATTTCAAGGAAATTTTTTTCTTAATTTTCTTTGGAATTTTACAAGAGCGCAGCTTCAGACGGCACCTGATTCCGAGGCCCGGTGTGCCCGGAATCAATTTCCGAAGTTTGGCTCGGGTACGTTCAGTGAACGGACGAGCGGGTTTTTCTATCTTTTGAACCGGTGCCCGGAATCAAATTCTGAGGGCACCGATGAAATCGCAGCGCCGGTATTTGCTTAGAAACGCCTCTTCTGGAGTTGCGTTTGCTCAGACGTGGTTTTTAAATTTTGCGGCTTTAAGTCAGAAATAAAATAAAGTTTGTGCGACAACTTTATTTTATTTCACTTAAGCTGCTTGGAAGCCACTTGAAGCCACTTAAGGGCGGCTTGAACTGAGTGGAACTGGATAGGAGGCTATCCAGAAATATCCTACCCCTTTGGTAGGATATTTGTGCGGTGGGGCCCGCACGAGCCCCGCCGTTTCTTTCGCTAAGTAACGCACCCGCGAAAACCCGTCAAAGTAACTGAAAAGTCAACCGACGCGTTTTCTTAAATTCTTAACAGACCATTTAATTGGGCGGTTTATTTCGTGAATTAAATGGGCTGTTTTATTCGTTGAATTAATTCAACGAATTAAATGGGTCGTTACTTACGCGTTTTGCGTTTGTTGGCAAAATAATAAAATAGACAACTTGTCTATTTTGGAGGATTGCTATCGTTGTGCAATTCCTCTGAACCTCCACTCTCCCCGCGAAGAACGCGAAGAACGCGAAGAACGCGAAGAACGCGAAGAACGCGAAGAACGCGAAGAACGCCGGCGACCGGAATTCGACGACGCACACCGAGATCTGCGACGTCGACGAGCCCTACCCGCGACGTTCTTCGGCGACGCCTCTTCTTCTGCGGCCGATCCTCGTTCGGCAACTAAGGTGAGAAACGAATCATTTGAATTCTCCCGTTTTAATTTCGATATCAACGGATTTAAACTAATTAAATCCGTTTGATCTTGATCCGGAGATTGGCGACGCGACGCCGGATACCGCGACGACGCGACGATCCCCCCTTCTTCCGCGACGAGCAATTCCGCGACGACCTCTCGTCCGACGACGACGACAAGTAAGGGATGTTGGATTATTTTATCTTTTTCCCCGTGTTTATTCTTTTAAAGTGAAGAACATGATCTCCGACAATTTGATTTATTTAAAATTGTTGCTGATTATTCCTCCCGTGGATTTTGACTAAACGCGTAGGGTGCGGGTCTAACGAACAAGACCGGGCAACCCTCCGCCGATCTCTTTTGTTGTGCGGATTTGGCGGACGACAACGAACCGTGCGGCAAGGGCATTTTGTTGATTCCGCAGTAAAGATCGTCCCCCGGGAGGAGCAACGGCGCAGACGGGAAAGAAATCGGGCCACCGGAGCATCTCCGGCGGCCCGGGGAAGGAGACGGCGGCGCGGGGCGCCGGCGCGGCGGCGGCGAACCGCCGGACCGCGTCCGTGGTCCGGCCACCAGCACGCGGCCCGCGCGGGCCGCGTTTCTCCCAAAGCCGCGGGTTTGACCCGCGGCGGCTCTTCGGCCGCTCGGCCGAAGACCGAGCCGGCCGGTCCGGTCGGCCGGGCCGCGCCCAGGCCGGACCGGACCCGGCCTAGCCGGGTCGGGCCGACCCGGTTCGGGCCGACCCGGTGCGGCCGACCCCAGGGGGGGTTCGGGCCGGGTCCCCCCGGACCCAGAACCCCCGTTTCGGGCCCTCTTCGGTCTTTCGCCCATATCTTGGGCATGGGACCTCCGATTGACGAACCGTCAGCGGCTACGCGATCCTTGGATCGAGACGGTCGTTTCGGTATACTATACTCAAGGTGCACCTTCCTTTTCGGGAGTCTACGTAGTTAAAACTCCGTAGTTAAGCGTGCTTGGCCTAGAGCAGTGATTAGGATGGGTGACCTCCTAGGAAGTTTCCCAGGGTGGGTGTGAGACGGAAAGGCCAATAACTAACAGACCGGGCGTCCGATTGACGCGCCGTCTGTTTCGTTGAATTCCTCTAAGTGAGACGGAACTTTTGGCATACTCCGCCCGAGGATCGGATACAGGCGGAGTACGGTCGGGTTGGTTTTGCCCTAAAAACCAACCGGGCCCCTGGGACGAAAATGCCAATAACTCTCAGATCGGGCGTCCGATTGACGCGCCGTCTGTCGCGTTGAGATCCTGTTATGGATATGGAACTTTTGGATACATCAACTTCGGACTACGTGTCAGTTGATGTATCAGCCTCTCGGCTCGTGGAGCGGACCCTCCTAAACGAGCTCGCTTTGTGCGGGAACCCTAGCGCTGGCTGTGACTTCGACGACAGAGCAGAGATCCTCCGTGGACTGCGACGACGACAGAGCAGAGATCCTCCGTGGACTGCGACGACGGCAGAGCAGAGATCCTTCGTGGACTGCGGCGACGACTGTGCAAGAGATCCGCAGTGGACTGCGTCGACTACTGCACTCAGCGATCCTACGTGGAACAGTGCTACCGAACCTGTGTGAGCTGAATCTTCCTTTTTACCTTGAGCGGTGGAGCGCTTGGGTGTAGCGGCGGACCCGTGGTACTTGACAGTGGTGGTGCGCTTGGATGCAGCAGCAGACCCTTGGCGGTGGAGCGCTTGGTTGTAGCGGCGGACCCGCGATACTCTACGGAGTGTGTGCGCTTGGTTGTAGCGGCAGACCCGCGATACTCTACGGAGTGTGTGCGCTTGGTTGTAGCGACAGACCCGCGACGGTGGAGACGTGCGTGCGGAGTACGGAGACCGTGTAAATGACTGAGACCTGATGACTGCTTGACCGACTCGACTTGGAGTGAGTCGACTAGCCCAGTGGACGGAGCGCCCAGTAGTTGGCAGCAGACCCACGGCGGACGGAGCGCCTGGTAGTTGGCGGCAAACCCGCGGTACTCGACAGGAGGTGTACCTCAGTAGGCTATCTGGGTGAGCGCCCGGTATTTGGCAGCAGACCCTCAGCGGACGGAGCGCCCGGTAGTTGGCAGCAGACCCGCGGTACTCGACAGGAGGAGTACTTCAGCAGTCTTAGGTTAGTGAGAAGTACCCCGGAGTCGTGACAGGACCACTGTACACTTCAGAGATGGGGCTCTTCAACATTTACGGTTTCGATAATGAAAATCCTGGTTGAGCTGAATCTTATGTTACTCTCCTTTGTAGATTGTGTTAAACTATCCTATGTGGATTTACTGTTTACTCTCCTTGTGGATTTGAGTCTTGCTTTCCTTTGTGGATTGAGTTGTTCTTGAGCTCGTGAGCAGAGCTAGAATTGGGGACTTAGGTATATGTATGGGCATATACCTAAGTCGAGTCAGATGTTACTTCGTGATTGCATCTTTCTTTTGTGCTATATCCTTTGTGGATTTCGGGAGACCTTCGGGGGTCTCGGGGTCCTTACTGAGTAGTTGTACTCACCCCTGCACGGGCTATGCCCGCACCTTATTGTGTTGGTTGCAGACGACGGACAGCGCTGATCACGGTTGGGGCGTGGAGCAGGACGGTACCTGGAGGTGGACCACTGGGCGGGACGTGCTCGGAGCGGACGTGGGACCCGAGGAGCCTGGAGGCTATCTGTACCCACCCTTCAGGTGGGATTACCAGTGGACGACACGAGGCCGCCGTCTTTTCTTCAGTTGCTGTACTTTACTTTTCAGTTGTACTTTACAGTTGGGCTTGTATTTCCGGCCCCCTTTACTTTTCCGCACTTTGTAGTTACTTCTGCTTGCTGACTCTGTGGTGGATGTTACTTATAAAGGCAATGCCTTCCCTGTTCACTGGGAATTTACGCCTTGGTGCTAGTCGCCAGCCCCTGGCCTATGGAAGGCGGGCTTGGGGTAGTCACGGCACGGGCCCCGAGGACGGGTCGCGACAAATTGGTATCAAAGGTGGTCGGTTCTACCGCAGACTCTGTTCTTTCTTCTGTGTGAAGCAATAGTGTTTAGCGTATTGAGTGTGGTTATCAGTCCAGGGAGTCCAGTGTTGGTGCGGCGGCCGACGTATCCATACACCAGGACACTGACTTCTGATTTCTGACTTAATGCACGAAAACATTGATTCCATGTGTGTTTCAAGTTTTCTTCGTGATTACTTGTGTCAGCTCACCGGGTATACTGATCTGCTTCATGAAAGTCTCAAGTTTTCCTTGTGATTACTTGTTCCAGCTCACCAGGTATACTGTTCTGACTGTGGTGCTCTTGTTCTCCTTTTCAGGATGGCCCCGCGACGACAGCCAGCTAGGGTTCCGAGTGTAGGGCGCGACGGCAGCCCACCGAGCGACGAGGCCTCGGTGCAGGGCCCTTTTCCAGCAGTGGCACCGGCGGTAGCTTTACCCGCCGAGCCACCGATGCTACCAGTACCAGACGCTGATGATGCACGTCGCCTCAGGGCACTGCATGAGTTTCAGAGCCAGCGACCGCCCAGGTTTCGCGGTGAGGCGGACCCCCAGGCCGCCGAGGACTGGCTAGAGGCGGTGGTACGGATCTTTAGGCTAGTGAGGACACCAGCGGATCTCATGGTGATTCTCGCGGCGAGCCTCCTGCAGGCAGCGGCAGGACGATGGTGGAGCTTGATGCTCCAGGTGCACGATGAGGCATCTCTTCTTTGGACGGACTTTGAGAGCCTCTTCCGCTCGGAGTTCGTCCCGGCCACCCTTCGTGCGGTGCGTATCCAGGAGCTTCTACAGCTGCGGCAGGGCAGCATGACGGTCGCTCAGTACGCGGCGAGGTTCACCGACCTTTCTCGGTACTCGAAAGACATGGTACGGGACCCCTTCTTCCGGGCCCGGACCTTCGAGCAGGGCTTACGACAGGAGATTCGGGCGTCGCTGATCTCCCTCAGCATTCCGACCCAGGCGGGAGTGCTAGAGCGGGCCCTTCTGATCGAGAGCTTCCTTGCTGAGTCTACACCAGCACAGAGACCCACCGCAGGGCGGCACGTAGCGGAGTCTTCGGTAGCAGGTAGCCGACAGATGACTCAGGGTTCCAGGCAGACCAGACCTACCAGTGGCCGACTGCACGACTCAGGCTCAGTTGTGCGGGGAAGCCGGGGTGGAGTCAGAGCCAGGCGTGCCGAGAGTGGGCAGTGTTACTCCTGTGGCGGAATTGGTCACATGGCTCGTGACTGCCTGACCCGCCATGCGGAGGAGCAGCAGACGGTTGAGGAACAACCTAGGCAGAGGCAGAGGTTCGACCGTGGCGGTCTGCAGGGAGGAGACGGACGAGGTAGAGGAGCTGGCCGGGCAGCAGGTGGTGGACGACGCTTTGAGGCTCTACCACCACCACCACCAGGAGGTCCACCCCGACCGCAGGGGAGAGCTCAGCTTCAGGCAGCCGAGGCCTTCGATCATGGAGCCCTGGGAGCTGATGGACAGGAGCAGAACTAGTGGATACATCCTTTGTACTTCTGGTTCCTTGTTGCTTTTGTGTAGCGTCTTGTAATATGAGCTGCAATAATAAAAGACGCATACCCTTGTGATATTTTTTTTTCGTTCCTGTCCTCTTTCGTGATGTTACTTGGAGATTCCAGTTTTGGCTGTTGACTTGACCCTCACTTGTGAGACGTCTACTGGAGGAGACCCAGTTACCACACACTGATGCCGACAGTGTGACTCAACCCTTGGAGGCGAGAGTAATGGTTGAATCTCTTAGTAGTAGCGTCGAGGCCTTACGACGTCATCCTTGGTATGGATTAGTATCATCCATGTTAGGATTGACTGTTTTAGGCAAAGAATGTGGTTCATCCAGAGGATGAGACCGGATTTCTCTTTTCGGCAAAGAAGAAATCTTGCAGCTCTTGTGGGACCAGAGATGGTCCGAGCCACGACAGAGAAGGTCCAGATCATCCAGGAGAGGATGAGGACAGCTCAGAGCCGGCAGAAGTCATATGCTGACAGGAGGCGGAGGCCACTAGAGTTCGAGGATGGTGACCACGTCTTTTTGCGTGTCTCACCTCGACGTGGTTTACGAAGATTTGGCCGAGGCGGCAAGTTGTCTCCACGCTCCATCGGGCCTTTCCAGGTCCTCAGCAGGATAGGAGAGGTGGCTTATCGCCTGGCTCTACCACCTCAGTTGCACCGGGTGCACGACGTCTTCCACGTGTCTCAGCTGAGGAGATACGTGCACGACCCGACACACATCATCGACTTTGGGGAGCTGGACGTGGACGATGGGGCGACTTTTGCGGAGGTCCCAGTGGAGATCGAGGATCGACAGGAGCGGGTCCTACGTGGGCGGTCGATTCCTCTTGTGCGCATCAGATGGCAGCACGGGAACCTCCAGGAGAGCACTTGGGAGCGGGAGGCTCAGATGCATGCTCTGTACCCCCATTTGTTCCCCTAGTTTTTGATGTTTCTTTACGGGGACGTAAAGCCCTCAGGTGGGAGTAATGTAAAGACCCGTAAATTTCAAGGAAATTTTTTTCTTAATTTTCTTTGTAATTTTACAAGAGCGCAGCTTCAGACGGCACCTGATTCCGAGGCCCGGTGTGCCCGGAATCAATTTCCGAAGTTTGACTCGGGTACGTTCAGTGAACGGACGAGCGGGTTTTTCTATCTTTTGAACCGGTGCCCGGAATCAAATTCTGAGGGCACCGATGAAATCGCAGCGCCGGTATTTGCTTAGAAACGCCTCTTCTGGAGTTGCGTTTGCTCAGACGTGGTTTTTAAATTTTGCGGCTTTAAGTCAGAAATAAAATAAAGTTTGTGCGACAACTTTATTTTATTTCACTTAAGCTGCTTGGAAGCCACTTGAAGCCACTTAAGGGCGGCTTGAACTGAGTGGAACTGGATAGGAGGCTATCCAGAAATATCCTACCCCCTTGGTAGGATATTTGTGCGGTGGGGCCCGCACGAGCCCCTCCGTTTCTTTCGCTAAGTAACGCACCCGCGAAAACCCGTCAAAGTAACTGAAAAGTCAACCGACGCGTTTTCTTAAATTCTTAACAGACCATTTAATTGGGCGGTTTATTTCGTGAATTAAATGGGCTGTTTTATTCGTTGAATTAATTCAACGAATTAAATGGGTCGTTACTTACGCGTTTTGCGTTTGTTGGCAAAATAATAAAATAGACAACTTGTCTATTTTGGAGGATTGCTATCGTTGTGCAATTCCTCTGAACCTCCACTCTCCCCGCGAAGAACGCGAAGAACGCGAAGAACGCGAAGAACGCGAAGAACGCGAAGAACGCGAAGAACGCCGGCGACCGGAATTTGACGACGCACACCGAGATCTGCGACGTCGACGAGCCCTACCCGCGACGTTCTTCGGCGACGCCTCTTCTTCTGCGGCCGATCCTCGTTCGGCAACTAAGGTGAGAAACGAATCATTTGAATTCTCCCGTTTTAATTTCGATATCAACGGATTTAAACTAATTAAATCCGTTTGATCTTGATCCGGAGATTGGCGACGCGACGCCGGATACCGCGACGACGCGACGATCCCCCCTTCTTCCGCGACGAGCAATTCCGCGACGACCTCTCGTCCGACGACGACGACAAGTAAGGGATGTTGGATTATTTTATCTTTTTCCCCGTGTTTATTCTTTTAAAGTGAAGAACATGATCTCCGACAATTTGATTTATTTAAAATTGTTGCTGATTATTCCTCCCGTGGATTTTGACTAAACGCGGAGGGTGCGGGTCTAACGAACAAGACCGGGCAACCCTCCGCCGATCTCTTTTGTTGTGCGGATTTGGCGGACGACGACGAACCGTGCGGCAAGGGCATTTTGTTGATTCCGCAGTAAAGATCGTCCCCCGGGAGGAGCAACGGCGCAGACGGGAAAGAAATCGGGCCACCGGAGCATCTCCGGCGGCCCGTGGAAGGAGACGGCGGCGCCCGGCGCGCCGCCGGAGGAGTCCGCCGCGGCCGAGCCGCGGCGGCGGCGAACCGCCGGACCGCGTCCGTGGTCCGGCCACCAGCACGCGGCCCGCGCGGGCCGCGTTTCTCCCAAAGCCGCGGGTTTGACACGCGGCGGCTCTTCGGCCGCTCGGCCGAAGACCGAGCCGGCCGGTCCGGTCGGCCGGGCCGCGCCCAGGCCGGACCGGACCCGGCCTAGCCGGGTCGGGCCGACCCGGTTCGGGCCGCCCCGGTGCGGCCGACCCCAGGGGCGGTTCGGGCCGGGTCGCCCCGGACCCAGAACCCCCGTTTCGGGCCCTCTTCGGTCTTTCGCCCATATCTTGGGCCTGGGACCTCCGATTGACGAACCGTCAGCGGCTACGCGATCCTTGGATCGAGACGGTCGTTTCGGTATACTATACTCAAGGTGCACCTTCCTTTTCGGGAGTCTACGTATTTAAAACTCCGTAGTTAAGCGTGCTTGGCCTAGAGCAGTGATTAGGATGGGTGACCTCCTGGGAAGTTTCCCAGGGTGGGTGTGAGACGGAAAGGCCAATAACCAACAGACCGGGCGTCCGATTGACGCGCCGTCTGTTTCGTTGAATTCCTCTAAGTGAGACGGAACTTTTGGCATACTCCGCCCGAGGATCGGATACAGGCGGAGTACGGTCGGGTTGGTTTTGCCCTAAAAACCAACCGGGCCGCTGGGACGAAAATGCCAATAACTCTCAGACCGGGCGTCCGATTGACGCGCCGTCTGTCGCGTTGAGATCCTGTTGTGGATACGGAACTTTTGGATACATCAACTTCGGACTACGTGTCAGTTGATGTATCAGCCTCTCGGCTCGTGGAGCGGACCCTCCTAAACGAGCTCGCTTTGTGCGGGAACCCTAGCGCTGGCTGTGACTTCGACGACAGAGCAGAGATCCTCCGTGGACTGCGACGACGACAGAGCAGAGATCCTCCGTGGACTGCGACGACGGCAGAGCAGAGATCCTTCGTGGACTGCGGCGACGACTGTGCAAGAGATCCGCAGTGGACTGCGTCGACTACTGCACTCAGCGATCCTACGTGGAACAGTGCTACCGAACCTGTGTGAGCTGAATATTCTTTTTTACCTTGAGCGGTGGAGCGCTTGGGTGTAGCGGCGGACCCGTGGTACTTGACAGTGGTGGTGCGCTTGGATGCAGCAGCAGACCCTTGGCGGTGGAGCGCTTGGTTGTAGCGGCGGACCCGCGATACTCTACGGAGTGTGTGCGCTTGGTTGTAGCGGCGGACCCGCGATACTCTACGGAGTGTGTGCGCTTGGTTGTAGCGACAGACCCGCGACGGTGGAGACGTGCGTGCGGAGTACGGAGACCGTGTAAATGACTGAGACCTGATGACTGCTTGACCGACTCGACTTGGAGTGAGTCGACTAGCCCAGTGGACGGAGCGCCCAGTAGTTGGCAGCAGACCCACGGCGGACGGAGCGCCTGGTAGTTGGCGGCAAACCCGCGGTACTCGACAGGAGGAGTACCTCAGTAGGCTATCTGGGTGAGCGCCCGGTATTTGGCAGCAGACCCTCAGCGGACGGAGCGCCCGGTAGTTGGCAGCAGACCCGCGGTACTCGACATGAGGAGTACTTCAGCAGTCTTAGGTTAGTGAGCAGTACCCCGGATTCGTGACAGGACCACTGTACACTTCAGAGATGGGGCTCTTCAACATTTACGGTTTCGATAATGAAAATCCTGGTTGAGCTGAATCTTATGTTACTCTCCTTTGTAGATTGTGTTGAACTATCCTATGTGGATTTACTGTTTACTCTCCTTGTGGATTTGAGTCTTGCTTTCCTTTGTGGATTGAGTTGTTCTTGAGCTCGTGAGCAGAGCTAGAATTGGGGACTTAGGTATATGTATGGGCATATACCTAAGTCGAGTCAGATGTTACTTCGTGATTGCATCTTTCTTTTGTGCTATATCCTTTGTGGATTTCGGGAGACCTTTCGGGGGTCTCGGGGTCCTTACTGAGTAGTTGTACTCACCCCTGCACGGGCTATGCCCGCACCTTATTGTGTTGGTTGCAGACGACAGACAGCGCTGATCACGGTTGGGGCGTGGAGCAGGACGGTACCTGGAGGTGGACCACTGGGCGGGACGTGCTCGGAGCGGACGTGGGACCCGAGGAGCCTGGAGGCTATCTGTACCCACCCTTCAGGTGGGATTACCAGTGGACGACACGAGGCCGCCGTCTTTTCTTCAGTTGCTGTACTTTACTTTTCAGTTGTACTTTACAGTTGGGCTTGTATTTCCGGCCCCCTTTACTTTTCCGCACTTTGTAGTTACTTCTGCTTGCTGACTCTGTGGTGGATGTTACTTATAAAGGCAATGCCTTCCCTGTTCACTGGGAATTTACGCCTTGGTGCTAGTCGCCAGCCCCTGGCCTATGGAAGGCGGGCTTGGGGTAGTCACGGCACGGGCCCCGAGGACGGGTCGTGACAAAGGCCTTTCCATTTCTTACACATATTTTTCAATGTACACTTTCATTCTAGCACATCAGTATCTGTAAAGTGGAAAAAATCTGTACATATAAATTAATTTTTAAAATATTAGAATTTAATTACATAATGACATTAAATTATATCATAATGTATTAAAATTACCATTATTTGTGAATAAAAAACTTCATTTTTCTAAGATGGAAGAATATGCCTCCAATCATAATATGTAATCAAAAGGGAAACTGGCTCTGCATCTTGATGGCATAGAATCCGACCAGATAATCCTACGGTGTCATCCGTAGGGACCACATATGAATCAAATAAGACAACTATATTTAGTCTGGTTAGATTCCATACATCTGGTCTTTTTATATTTTTCTCTATAGTTTCATTATTTCTATCTTTTATGAACAAAAAGTTAGTATAAAAAAGTGAAATAAACTTATAATTATTAAATTCATGCCTATAATAGTAACCCTCCAATATCCCTATGAAGAAATAGGAGTGGTTCCCTGCTCCCTCACAACTGAGGCTACTTAATGGAAAGGTGTCAATTGAGATGCTGATGGGATGCTCATGGAGGGTGTGAGAGATGGTACATGGGACAAGAAAATGGTGTCTCATATGTTGCATGGATGGAGGCATATAGATCATCATCTATTGGTGTTGTCGATAAAATAGTATAATGCTTGCTCCTTGGAATTCTTGTCTTTTAATCAGAAAAAATTAAATTCAGAACATATATTTAAAAAAATTTATAATGAAAAGAGAAATTAGAAATGATAACAAATGCATAGCACTAAAAAAATATACATAATAATGATAAATAATGAATCATTTTAAATAATGTTTTCTATTAACATCTTACTAAAATTGTTTGTATATAATTCTATTGAAGATGACATATGAATTTTTTTCATATTTATAAAATATCCAAAAATGAAATACAATTTTTTCTAGGTATAAAATGAAGTATAAGATAAGGTTGTGTTCAACATGTTGATATATAGTTGAAAAGACTAAAAAAGACATGTCACCAATGGTAAAGGATTAAATGGTTGATAGGTGGAGTATCATATAAAAATGGTCAAATCCAAAAGGACTATACCCATAGTGTGGGGAAATTTTAAGGCCTAGAAATTAACTAGGCTATGTAGTTTATATGTAGTGATATGTGGTGTTGTATGTAACATAGAAAAAGAAATAGGTTTTACAATGAGTCAATAATGAATACAAGATTTCATACTCTATATTTCTATGTAGTTGGAGTAAGACGTGAAATAAATAAATGAATTCTAATAAAAGGGGATGTATTGAAACCATATTATACTCATTTCATGATGGATATAAAACTATATTGGATATTCCTATGAACTTAGGTGGGGAAAAACATAAGGTATCTGTATTTTTTAATGAAATTGTTGTCTTTTAAGAGGATAGACCGAGTTTTAGTTGTTTCGGAAAATTATACATATCGATGACCCAGTAATAGAGTAATATTTTTTATGAGTAAATTTTTATTAGTCATACGGGTCATCATGCCCGAGTAATAGAGTAAGATTTTTTATGAGTAAATATTTTTCCCATTTTCAGTTCATCATCATTAGGATATTAACTCCTAGGTTCAAAAAGTCACAATTTCAATTTATTTTTGCCATGACCATATATTCTATTGATTGGTGTAGTTCCTCCTAGGAAGACCATTTATGTTCATTTTAAGACCCTCCAATATCATAAAAACCACTCTTGGAGGATAAAATTTGGTCCAATAGTTATGACCATAAACTATTAGCAACATCATAGTCCATGGTCTTTGAAATTACAATAGGATTAAAATTTTGATCACTATGACCTTAGACTATATGCAACCTAGTGGACCAATTATTGTGACCCTAACATTTTTTCAACATCTTAGTTTGACTAGTATGACCATAAACTAAAAATGGAATCAGGAAAAAAATGTATGTGAAGTTGATAAACCATAATGGAAACCTGAGCCAGAGTCAAAATTCCCTTGTATGGTCACTCCCATTACTTAGGAAAGAATAATGTGATAAAAGAAAGAGTTACATATACAATAGGGACCCACTTGATACCCCTATAATATCTTGGATATTTTATTACATAATTTTTATAAGACATGGAGAATGAGGTAATCATAAATGAATAAATAAAAAATAAAAAAAGTTTCTACATGTATATAGTAAATGTAAAAGAAACTACGATCATATGGGAACACATCCAAAAATGATATATAAGTGTTGTATGAGAATAATTATATGTATTAATTATTAAATATCTCGCATGAGGTTAATCATATATATAAATGGGTTCAAAAAAAGTAAATAAATAGATACCAGATCCATCAAAATAGTAATCATTGTCAACTCTGATTGTTCTCTTCACACTATTATTCTATCATTTCTTCAATATCCACCTTTCATCATCTCAATATTTCCGTTATATGAATTATGATATATAAATTTTACACAAATCGGTAAATTTCACATCATGGGTGATGGTGTAAAATACTCAAATGATTTCCACTTATCTCTCCTGAACATATTTAGTGGTATAATAATATATGCATATGTAAGCATCGTGTAGTGTTTCATACCCTTCCTAATATGAAATGACATAAAAACAAAATCAATTTCTTACATGGTGACTCAAAAAATATGTTTAAAACCACTATAATTCAAAAATATTATTATAGGGCACCATATAACTCATACTTACATTTTCAAGTCTCTCCTAGGTTAATCGTATGGACAAAATAGAGTTTTATACGGTTACCTTTTCTCAAAGTCCACCAAGGTTGGAAAATACCTGTACTAGTAAATTAAAGAAACACAATTTCATATCTAGGTAAGAAGAGTGATTTAAATCTCATATAATACTAGGGGACCCCCCTTCCATAACGATGATATAAGCAAAAAGTATCTTATATTCTAAACAAGTGTAACCTCCTTTCAAAATCATTATATAATGGTAAATTATTACCATGGAATTATTTTGTTTAAATTGAGGTAAAAATAGAATCATAAAATATTGAATCATATTAGACAATTTAAACACAAAATCATGTAAATGTAACATTTCTCTTTCATATCAGGCTATAAAACATAGAATCATGTTGTAAATGAAAGCATACTAATGATGGAGGTGACTAGCGGTGAGGTGAGGGGCTGAGAGGAGAGTCATGATGAGGGAAAGTGAGGTGAGGCGTGGTGAGGGATAGCGAGGAACAAATATATTAAGCGTAGTCAATCGTGGTGCATAGAGGTACACTGAGTTGCGGTGATGGGAGGAGATGGGTAACATTGGGCGGTGATGGGTAGGGATGAGGAAAGGCTTCAGGGATTCGGCGGGTGGGGGTCGATGGGGTGGGGGACACAGGTGTTAGGGGAGGGGGAAAGTGTCATGTGTGTACAAATGTTTAACTATTTCATGGTGGTTTATAAAAAACTACCATGAAATTATCTTAAAAAAATTGTGGTATTTTAGTAAACCATCATGAAATGCTCAGTTTGGTGTAATGTATAAACGATTATCACGAATGTATTATCTAAGGATTCATCCACACCCAAAAAATACAGATGAATTATATATCTATAAAATCATTTATATTTTCAATAATAAAATATAACTTTAATTTTGTATATCTATTTCCATTTTTCATAAACTTCCATACTAATATACAATTAAACTAATCATGAAAACCAAGGAAATAAATGCTCTTGAATGAAACAATTATACCTTATAACACATCAAGAAGAAAACAAATAAACTTTATAAAATTATATTATATAAAATACATGTATAAAAGGTTATAAGTTAATTAATTTATTTATCAAATTTTATTTTCTAGAACATTAATCTCAAGTGAGAAACACATTCAGACATAAGTATGGGTTTCTTCCCGAACATCTATTTTCATTCAGGTTATGTATTCTCCCTCTATACACCAATGTAAATATTCATTATTTTTATTAAATTCCTATAACTTCTATACATTCATTCCAAAATAAAGTATAAATATAATTTCTTATTTTTTTATTAAGGTAAATACATGTTTTACAAGGTTCTCATCTCAATTCTTCCTAATATGAAAACCTCATTAAAGGGAATGTATTGATTTCTTACCCATTTTCAAGTACCATACATAATCTGTTTTAATACACCATTATTTTTCTAAAATAAAAAAAAATTCATGAAAAAACTATATATGTTCATTTATTTTTTTATACAAAAAATTATGACAATTACAAATTATTTTTTCAATATAACTCTTCTTTGAAAGGTAAAATGTGTATTTCATTCAAGAATTCCCTGATGGAAATATTATAGTATTTGCATATATTTTAACACATATAATGACTTTTATACTTTATTGAGATTGATATCTTATTATTACCATGTAACATATTTTATTAAATGGTTTTATGATCAGTTTGATTTTGGGTGTCCTATCTTGATACCATTCACTATACTAATCATAATGGTTAGTGATTATGTTTACAGACTAGGGAAAGTTATTTACATTTCATATGTATTGGTTGTTTATGTTTTACCACATTCATATAAGGAATGCATATGAAATATTATGAGATGGTTGGATAATTCTATATCCCCTCAATTCATCGGTAGGTCTCATGAGACAAAAAAAATGGATTTTGGTCGAGACCTTAACCATTTATTTTCAGATGTCTTGGTTGAGGCCTCGATGATTTGTTTATGATGTCCAGAATTATGTATTAACTCATTATCATACTAGTAATTGATAATTCATGTTATTATTCTACTAGAATAATATCCATGTTTAATCTACATTCTCATGTAATTATTTATATGGAATTATTTATTCAGGTTTTGTTCTTTCCATATTATGTTCACGATTGTGTTCTAATGGAATATTTTTTAGTAATTCACCATGCCTTATAGTTTATATTATCTTTCTATATATTACTTACCCTTACTATGAATATGATATCACAAATTTACTATGTTTTATTTTTCCTAAGGATGCGAATATATATATTATGAATGGTTTACAGGGACAAATTAGGAGTTATGGGAGTTTCAAATGGAGTTTTAATTTTGTTTTTCTTCTAATGTTGTAATGTAAAACTTATTATTGTATATATTTTTCAAAAAATACTAGCTATTTGGTCCTTCTAGAAGTTACGTCCTTGTTTTTTATTCCAATGTATTAATGTGAGATAGCAACTCTGGGAAACTAGGGTTGGGATCATTATAGTAGGTATTAGATGAAGTTTAGTAGAAACCATGTAAATTAGATTTTGAAAATAAAGATTAAGGAACATAAGACTAAGATATAATTTGAAGATAAAAATAGAATAACTTCTCAAAATATTGGTAAGGTAGATATTATTTGGGTCTTCCTAGAATATGTCCATCTTTGGACACTACAAGTGGGTGTCATTCATGCATAAATGTACCTTGGGGTAAAAACTCTGACAAGTTATTATGGGCCTGACACGAGGTAACATATTACCCAACAACATACCTTACTACACAACTAGTTTTACACTTCTAGGGGATATACCTATGATTATTCACATTTTATTAACAAACCATTATTAAGGATTTAAAAGTAAACACATCCCCAAAGAAACCATGTTTATTATTATCATATTTTCTATGCATAAATTTAGAATTTATGTTAAGTGTTTTTTTAATTTGAAAATTATTCATTATGATTCATAACCTAATTTATTGTATGAAATTATATAGAAATATCACCTTGTGGAAGGAGTAGAATCCATATAAACATGTGTATACCATGTTGGGATTTACCGCATATGTAAGATAATGATGTAGGCATGGGAGATACAACTAGTGTAGAGAAACTTATAACTATACTGGGACAACTGACTCGGGTTATGAATAATAAATTTACCCATATAGAGAATTTTGATACACAATTTAGAGGAGAAATTTAAGACCCCTTTATGTGACAACATCTTCCATCATTCAATGGGACCAAAAATTCATTCGTAGTGGAGTAGTGGATAAGTCCCTTAGAGAAAATATTTGTTGCTTTAGGAACTAATGAAAGGGTGAATGTTATCATGGAAGTCTATCAACTCTTAGGAGATACTGATCAATGTTGTTCATTAATTCAAAACAAAAATGAAGGGGATAAAATTTTAAATATGGAATGGGATGACTTTTAGGAATTTTTCCATGAAAAATATTTCAATTCTGAACAATTAATAGATATGGAGAGGCAATTCTTGTGTCTGAAACAAAAAGAGGATGAAGAAGTTTTTAAGATTGATGTTAAATTTACATTTTTATAACATAATTTCATGGAATACATACATAATATAAGGATCAATATTGATCGATTATTTTGTGGTTTAAAACCTTTCCTATGAAGTTAACTCATCTCGATAAAGTTATCATCTTATTAAGACATCATCTCATATTATATCAAGATAAATAAATAATTCTTTATATGTTACAAATTTAAGGGAAATAATGTGATAAGAGTGTGAAGGATGAAAAAATGGATAAAGTTTAGAATAAAAAAGGAATTTTTGAACACGTAATACTTTTGGATGGAACATCAATGGTTCCTACTTAAAAGGAAAAGGAGTATGTTACATGTGTGGAGAAAAAATTCATCAAGCCTGTGATTTCAAGGGAAAGAAAAACACTACCAATATTCAATGCTACAATTATTGGGAGATGAAGAACTATGAAAATAATTATCATAATTGTCCAAGAAATTTCCCCATAAAAGGTTAAGGGATAAAGACTATTATTATGTAATTACAAATACTGAGGTTGAAGTTTCTAATGATGCAGTGGTAGGTACATTAAAAGTTTCCCTAAACTTATCCAATTATTTATTTGATTATAGATCATCACATTCTTTTATATGTTCCTTATTTTATAATAAAATTAGAAATTTACCTATATATTTAATAAAGTAGTTTTTAGTAAAAACTGCTAAGGGAAGTATCATTACAAAAAATATGTTTCGGTCAACCCCCTTTGTGACACAAAAATTTTATTTGTTTTCAAACCTTATCATCATACCTATTTTTGATTTTGATATAATCCTTGTTATAGAATTACATTAAAAATAAGATGCAAAAAATCTATTTCAAGATGAAGGAAGTTATAACTTGTGGGGAAGATGTAGAATCCATTATCTTTATATCAAAAACTTTATTATCTCATTCTCATCCAGATCCACCTCTAGAAGCTCTTATAAATTAAATTATTAGGGAGGAATAGAAAATATAATATATGGATATTAAAATTTAATATGTACCTATTGTGGAATAATAAATTTATTTATTTCTAGATAATTTCTCTAGACATAATCTAGAGTGGGAATTTTAGTTCTCTATTGATATAACTCATAGTGCAAGAACTATATCAAAGAATCTTTATAGAATGACCAATATGGAATTAGAAGATATTAATAACTAACTACATGAATTGAGTGATAAGGGATTTATTTTCCCATGTTTTCTTCCATGGGGAGCTCTTGTTCACTTTGTCAAAATGAAATATGGATCCATGAGGCTATGCATTTATTATCGAGAAATCAGTTCTATTACAATAAATAACAATCCCATGATAAAAATTCAAGATTTATTTGATCAAATTAATAGTAATAAATAGTTTTTAAAGATTTTCCTTTCATATAGATATCATTGGTTGCGTGTGATGAAAAATTATTTTCCAAAAATTAAATTTTGAACAAGGTATGGACATTTCGAGTTTACAGTAATGCCAATTGGACTTAGTAATTCACCCTATGGTTTTATTGATCTAATAAAAATAATGTTAAATTAATTTATTGAAGATATTTCTAGGTTATTTATTAATGATATGTTGATATATTCAAAAATCTATGAGGACTATGACAACCATTTGTGGGTTTTTCTGGAGAGTCTTATAAGAAAAGAGCTGTATGGAAAGTATAGGAAGTGTAAATTATGGATTCAAATATTTTCATTTCTGGGCCATATTGTATTTACATATTGAATATCAGTTTCTCTTGTAAAGAAAAAAGTCATATAGTAATGTCCTACACCAACAAATATAACAAAGGTACATAGTTTCATTGGTTTACGAGGATACTATAGCTGTTTTATTCATAATTTTTTCCTATTAGCAAACCTGTTAACCAAGTTTACACATAAAGGGGTTATGTTTGTATGGAAAAAATAATGTGAAGAATATGTTGATGAATTTAAAATGAGATTAGTTAATTCTCTGATCATGACTATACTATCATGAAATGGTGTATTTGTGATTTATAGTGATGCATCAAAGATGGGACTTGGTTGTTTTATTATGAATAATGATAGTGTTTTATACTATACATAAAGGTAGTTTAAAATTCAGGAAGAAAACAATCCAAATATTTATCTTCAGTTAGTATCTATCATGTTTTATCTGAAAATATGGAGAAACTATCTCTTTGTTTAAATATGTGAGATATATACAGATCAGAAGAGTTTGAAATATATCTTATCAGAGAAATAACTCCACCTGAGGCAAAGTAAATGGCTTGAGCTTCTCAAGGATTATGATTTTTCAATACACTACAACCTAGGGGAGGTTAATTAGGTAGAAGACACTTCTATTAGGAAGGATCATAAAGTTTTAAATAAAATTATGATTGATAGTGATTATGTGCACATGTATCTAGAAATGTTGGATATAGGAATTATCATGAAATGTGAGACATCATTACTTTTTCAATTGGTTTTCCAACTATCATTATTGGAAATAATTAAAAGTACTTAATATGATTATGATAATTTTCTAAGGAAAATTAATTTTATGAAATATGAAAAGTTGGAAAACTTCATCTATGAAGTTGGAATTCTAAAATTTTGGAGGAGGCTATGTGTCCCCTCTATAACCTAGCCTAAAATTTTGTTATTAGATGATACCCATGTCTTGAATTTATCTATACACATCGGTAGCACTATGATGTATAGAGATTTTATGGAACATTTATGGTGGGGTAATATGATGCTCGAAAATGATGATTTTGTATCAAGATGGTTAGTATTTCAACAGGTGAAGGCTGAAAGTCTACATCCTAGAAGATTCATGCAAACTCTCCTATAAAAAAATGGGATAAAATCACTAGGGAATTGGACACTAGATTACCAAAAAATCCATGAAATAATTATGAATGTGGAAAAGTGTTGATAAACTCACCAAATATGCCCATTTACTCTATATAAGGGAAGATTTTCCACTCGAGTTCCTTTCATGACTCTATATTAATGAAGTTTTAAGGATTAATGGAGAACCTTTTTCAATTTCTTCGGATCATGATCCAAAATTAATATCATAATTCTGGAAAATTCATCATGATGATTTATAAACTGAGCTTCATTTGAGCATGACTTGTCACCCTCAAATCGATGGGCAATATGAAGGGACCATTGAAAAATTAGAAGATATGTTGAAATCATGCTCACTTGACACCAAAGGTATGTGGGATTAATATTTACCTTTGGTATAGTTTTCCTATAACAATAGGTTCCATTCAAGTATTAAAATGGAACTATGTAATGCATTTTATGGAAAGATATTCATACACCACCTTGTTGAGATGAAGTTAGTGAAAGGAGGATAGTAGGCCCATAGCTTGTGGAGGAAACAAGAGTGAATATAAAGACTATTTAAACACATATAAAATTCTCTCAAAGTAGGAAAAATAGATATGTTGATAAACAAAGGAATCATTTGGTGTTTAAATTAGGAGAATATTCTTTTCTGAAAGTACCTATATGGAAGGGTGTTATAAGGTTCAGTAAGAAAGGGAAACTGATCCCTAGGTACATTAGACCATTTAAACTTTTAGAGAGAATTAGAGCTATGGATTATCATTTGGAAATGACACCTATCCTATAAAAAGTTCATAATTTGTTATATATCACTTTTTTAAGGAAGTACATGATAGACCCAATGTATGTTCTCAATTCTAATGAAATATCATTGGAAGCTGATTTATCTTAATGTGAAGAGCCTATCTCAATTCTGGACACTAGAGAATATGTGTTGAGGAATCAGATGACTCACATGGTAAAGTTACTTTGAAAAAATCATATAATTGAGGAGGTGACATGCGAAGCATAGGAAGTTATGATGAAGAACTACCCAAATCGTTTTATCTGGTGACATTCTAGAAATTTTGAGGATGAAAATTTTGTAGGATGGGAGAATGGAATGGCCCAAAATTATATCAATGAATTTTCTCTTCTTATAATTATTTCATATAGTATAAATAACATAAAACAGCTAAAAAACCAAAAACAATTAAATGAGGAATGAATGAAATACGAGTTATTTCAAGAAGTTAAGGAACCTATATTAATGAAATAGTAACTTGACCTTAGAAATAGTAATATGACACTTATGAATAGTAGACCAGCCAAATGAATTGTAACCACACCCATTAAAGTATAAATACAATTTAATAAAATTATAAATGAATGTATGATATAATTATTTAACAGTATATGTAAAAAAATATTTTAAAAAAATATTAATTAAGGGTTGGTATTTTTGTAAGTCATAAATATATAATTAAAATTTTATAACTAATAAAATGACTTGACAGAAAGTTTAATTTCATAAAATTTAATCATAAATTAATATTTTATTTTATTATTATAATGATATAATTTCAAGAGACCTCATTTAATTTTACAAAGTGTTATAAAATCACCTATAATTTTAAAATATATATTTTTCGAGTAAATGATGATTATAATTGAAAATTAAATTTCTCATTTTAAAAAAATATTTTCATAAAATGTTTTCCATATTTGAATTATAAAATTCAAAAAATGGTTTGGGTATTTTTTTTCTAAAATACATTATTTTTTTGTGAATTTTAAAATATGAGAATTTATGATAAATGCAAAATACATCAATTTTTGAGTAATTGTTGGTGTACGGTTGTGGTAAGAACTATAAATTCGAACTCATATGCAGTATTTACTGTATTTAGTTACAATAATTAACACTATTTCTTGTATTGAACCAAAATAATACACTAATGATTAAAATAAAAAAACATATATCTCCTCCACTATAAATACCACCCCTCACCACCTCTTCTCCTCACACCTTTCAAGCTTTGCACATTCTCCAATTTCAAAACCATTCCTCTTCTTAATCTTCTACCCCACTTCCAAGATCCTTCGGTCTTAAAAAAATACCAAGACCTTGTCCCTAATAGGTTCTTAAGGAGGATAAATTCAAAAGGTAAAGCCCTCCTTCATTTTCTTTTAAGTACTTTTCAAGTTATTTTATTTTCTTATCTTCTCCACAAATTCCCTTTTACAGGTGGTATTATAACTCGAGTATCGTTTATATAATATAATTATATCATTTTAATGGATGATCTATCTTCAAAATCCTTCCCCTCTCTCTCTCTCTCTTATTTTATAAATTGAAACATCGCCCGTCATGTGTCAATTTACCGACATCATGTACGTTTCATTTTCAGTTTCCATTAATGCCTTAAAGTCAGGTCATAAAACCATTTTTATGGGTAAAAACAATAATATATGTATTAAATACTGTTTAATGTTCTAGAACCATTATATAAATGTGATGTTAGTTAATAAAACAAAACTAGTTTGTGGTGATTGGAAAATGGCCAAAATAATCTATATGATTATCATTAACGTCTTATCTAATGATTCATCATCATAAAAAATAACCAAATGAATCATATATCCATTTAAGATTATATATGTAAATTAATAACATATAACTTCAATTCTGGAAATATATTACCATTTTAAATGAACTTTCATACACATATACAAGTAAACTGGTCATGACAACAAAGGAAACGAACTCTCTTAAATGATAAAATCGTATCTTATAAATCATCAAAAAGACCATAAATAAACTCCATAAAATTATAATAAATAAATACATTTAAAAAATGTTATTAAATAATTATTTTATGTATTTAATTTTATTATCTATGAATTTAAGGTAAAGTGCATAACCCTTTCGGACAAAAGGTAATAGATTCTTCTAGAGCCTCCATTTTCATTCAAGTTATGCTTTTCCCTCTATACACAAATGAAATTATTCATTATTGTTATATAATTCATATAAATTATGTTTATTTATTCCAAACTCTTATATCTATATCATTTAATCCTTTTTAAGGTAAATACATGTTTTACAAGGTTCCCTTCTCAATTTTTCTTAATACACATTCCCGATTAAAGGGAAAATATCGATTTCTTACCCATTTTTAAGTTCCATCCATAATATATTTTAAGACACCATTATTTTTATAAAATCTCAAACTTTGTAATGAAAAACTATATTTGTTCATTTCTTGTTTTATACCAACTTTTATGACATATAAAAATGATTTTTCTAAAAGAAATATTCTTTGCAAAGTAAATGGGTTATTTATCTCAAGAGTTATTCAATGATTTTATTAGAGAATTTTCATCTATTTCAACATGTATGTTGAATTTTATGATTTATTGAGATATATATATTATTATTAACATTTAAAATATTTAATTAAATTGTTTAGGATCTTTTTGACTTTGGAGGTGCTGTCTTCATACCATTCCCCATACAATTTAGAATGGTTAATGATTATGCTTTTATATTGGGGAAAGTTATTTACGTTTCATATGTATATGTTTTTTATGTTTAACATCATTAGAATGAGGAATGTATTGGAATTATTAATTGATTGGTGTGTACATCTATATCCCATTGATGCATTTATAGGACTCATGAGAAAAAATAGAAATTTATTTCGGCCAAGTCCTAAACAATTTATTTTCAGATGTCTTGGTTAGGATTTGATGGTATGTTTATAATGTCTGGTATTATAATTTTACTAATTATGATATTATTAATTGATAATCCACGTGATTATTTAACTGGTATAATATCCATGTATAATATTCATTATCATTGATTATTTATAATGCATTATTTATTCATATTTTATTCTTTCCATATTATTCTCAAGATTTTTTTTAATGGAATGTGTTTTTTAGTCATTCACCATGCCATATTTTCAATGCACACTTACACTATATTACTAAACATTAATGATCATCTGATACCAACCCTTTATTATATTTTATTTTTCACAAGGATGTGAAAATTTATATTAATAATGACTTTCAAGGATAAATTATAGTTAAGGATGTTTCCAATAGAGTTCCTATGTTTTTTTATTTTCATGTTGTTATGTAAAACATATCTTTGTATCTAGTTTTTGAAAACTATAAAACTATTCACTACATTATAATTCCACTTCCATGTTTATTATACCAGTTTAACAAAGTAATAAATCATCTCTGGGCAATTGGGGTTGGGGTCTTTACATTTTACCTTTAAATTAGATCAAAAACAAAATGTAAAAACTATTTTATTGGAAAATAAATTTTTAAAATACACGTTGTTCTTATTCATAAATTTTTTTAAAATGATAATAAAATAGGAATTAATCAATCAATATTATATTTTAATAACATCATTATTTTACAATAATAGAATTAGTTTTTTAAATAAAATATGTTTTTCATAAAGTGATCACTTTTAGTAAAAAAATATGTGTAAGCACAAAATGTGAAAATTAAATTTTAATAAAATGAGAATTATATTTATTTATATATATTTATTAATTTAGATATTCATATTAATACCCTCTAATTCAATTGATAAATTCAAAATGTCAAATTGATTTCTAAAAAAAATATATGTCAGTTTCATTTTAGTTTAATGTTTCATGTAGAACAAGATATTAACCAAATATGTACTTAATAAAAATGAATAGTTGAATTTCGGGTCTTTAAAGAATCCATTGAGATTACCCCCAATATGTAAATTTTCTATAAACAAACGACTCATGTTGTGACCCAATCCTTTTATACATATTATTATATTATTTTTAACATAAAAATCCATTAAATACAACCAAAGGTTTGAAATTCCTAGTGTCTTTCGAAACCTATGTTCATAATACATAAAAGTGAAACTAAAATAATATATATATATATATATATATATATTAAATTATCCATATTGATCAAAAAAATACCTTTGAGCTTCTATGAATTCATAAGATAACCTAGGGAATAAATAAACAAAGGGTTGAGCTAAAAATACAAGTGATGGAATAAACATGATAACAAAACATTACATGTGAGTAAAACATAATTACATGATATAAAAAATAGAAGGATCATGAAAAATCACATGGATAATAAAATAAATAAAATGGTATCATATGATCATGGAGTCATAGGAAATAAAAAAACATGAATAAGAATTTGTCAAGGAAAACATTCAAAACAACATCACATGGTGGAAAAAGGCCAATAGTTTACTCTCTAATCCCATACATAACATATCATGATATAAAAAAAATTACCCAATGCATTATAATGATATCAAGGGACTTCAATCATAACATTTGCATACTTATGTTTTCCATAATATGAAATCATTCATTAGTCATAATTAAGGACACACCCATTGTAATATCGCAAACTTAATAAAGTACATCATTAATTAAATTTTTGTTTAAATCTATTTTTCCTTAATTTAGTGTTCTTAGAGAGTTTGAGGGGCCTTTGGGGTGTTCTAGGGGTTCGGTACATGAATGAAAGGAAAACTAGGCCAACCTGTGTATGGTGCATAGTTAGGTAAATCATGCACGGTGGGAGGCCTAGTTGTTCCATTTTTGAAAATGGCATATCACACATTTGGAACATAATTTGTAAATTGTGAGATTCTTTACAAGTAACCTTAGGGCCCAAATTCCTTTAGACAGTGTCTTGCTCACGTTTTTTGCATGGTTTGGAAAATGTTGCAGCCAAACCATGCACATCATTTCAAGTTATAAAAAAATATAGTTTTGTCACATCGGGATTTTTATACCAAACCAAATTTTCATCCTCATCTACCTCTCTCTAACCATAGTGAAAAACTAAATACCCCAACATTTCCCAAGTGTGGTTATCTCTAAATTCTATGCCATTTGAAGCTACCTTATTTTTGGCTTCAAGATCTAGGTGAGTTTAATCCTCTCACTCCTTCTCTTTTCTAGATCAAGGCTTGTATCTTTGATTATATTCTTATGAAGCTCTAACACTCTCTTTTTAATATGGAATCTTGGTTAAATGTTAAAGGTGTATCTGAATCCAGGTTTAAGGCTTCAATAAAGAGTGTGTTCATCAATGGATTTTAGGATGGTGGTCTACAAGTTATATTCCATATTTTTAGATAAATATGTGCAAGTAAGGTTGCATTCTAGTTTCCCCCTTATTTGTTTATTGGTTCCATTATTGAGATTTGATATAATGGGTATCTAAACGACAAATTTAACCCCTCATTATCCCCATGGGATGGGTGGAGGTCGACTTGACCAATTTTGGTCCACCAATCGTGTGCATCAACCTTCCCAAACATTGTTAACAGAATTGTTGTGAAATTGACTTGTGATTTAGTGTATCCCAAGATGAACATGTTAATTTGTTAATTTGATGATTTATAATGGAATATGGTTACATGATCTATGATGTGGATAATGGATAATGGATTTTTTTCTAGACATGATAATAGGTTAAATGGAATTAGTGGTGATGTGCTAAATGAATTTTGAATTGTACTTAAAATGTAAAAGTGGATTAATTCATGAGAAATTTAAAATGTGTGAATTTAATTAACATATGGAAAGTGTTGGATATGTTAAATGGGTTAATATTGTAACAACTAAATGTGATTCATTATTTAGGCCTATGAAATGAGTATTGGGATAAATGACTATGTGATGTAAATGGAAAGTGTGTTAATGGGTTATGGAATAATTTTAATTCAATTGTTGAATATTGATATCGGTAAATAAGAATGTGCACATTTCTTGGTAGAGTGGGTAATTGACCTGAGATTCTATGCCCACACATCTAGTTAGACTAAGGTTCTAAACTCCTCCCCAAAATTCACAAATTAGGGAAGAGGATGGAGTTCCATTCCCCTAATTATTGCATTTGATTAGACCACCTTGACTAAGGATTCAAGGATAGTGTATTGTATATGTGATGATTTGATTATCCCTACTGAAATAGAGAACTTGATTTATTTATCCTATGTATTGAAATTGAAAAATATACTAACCCATTGATAATATAATGAAACAGAACTAAGTAATAAATATGGTATAAGTATTGAATTGAAAATAATTATATGAATGAATTATGTGAACTTTGTTATCTAACAGAAACCAGCCTATCTTTATATACATTTTCTTTATATAGCACTTTCATTCACTATATATTGACTAGATATTTTTTAAACACTGTTGGTGGGGGCCTACTGAGTTGTACTCACAACCTGGTCAAGCGTCCTGGGGTACCTAAGTAGACTTCTTTCTTGAAGGTAAATAAAGGGTAAAATTACCTATACTTGGCAGTTGATTCATGTTTGGGAGAAATATGAATGAGATTATAGACTTGAATTTTTGTTCGTTTGGCGGGGTGTCTACAATTTACTTTTATTTTGGGTTTTCTTTCACCTTTGGAACTATTTTCATGACATGATATTTTTTGTCATTTCATTGTGGCTTTTACTCTATTGGTAGATTCTTGGTTATGCATTTTTATTGGTTATAATATTTTTCAACTATTTAATTTATTATATTTTTTTTTCATACTCTAGTATAAAGGGTATAGTCTACCCATGTGATGCATTAGATATTCACTGCTAGTTGGTAACCTCTAGAATATGGGGAGGCATACTTGAGGTCATTTGTAAACCCATACCAGGGCATCATTTAATGGATTCTAGGTTTGGGACTTACAAAGTGGTATTAGATGAGGTATTTTATGTTACTTACTATTTAGTGGTTGTAGAAATGAGAACAGGATATCTCAGGCCGTAATAATGATCTCGCTTTTGGGAGTGGCTGACCCTTGTATAAGGGAAATCCCAATTCACCTAGGGTGAGAATTGTTTTTCTTGTTATGGGTTGTTACATTTTATGATATTTCACCATTAGGTGATGCACTTTTGATGTGATGGAACATTTTTAAGATATTTTTTCTCATGTTCATACTGGTGTGGGATTGTGCATTAATGCATCATTTTAGGAACACAGGGATATAGGTGGAATACATCATGATAGGTACACACATGGGATGAATGTGTGAGTTAGTTTATCCCATATTAGTTGTGACTCTTGGTAGGGATGGATGAAGGTAGTGATTATAATATTATGATAACCTTTTGATATTTTATATGAATGGGTTATTTATGGATAGTTGTGTGCCATATTTTATCGAAATTTGAAAATATTTATGATAAGTGTTCTAAAAATATAGCGTTTGACATTGTAAGAAAATTCCACCATTAAGACACAAGCCATGTTATTCGTTACTCATGGTAGGGATGGACGAAGGTAGTCATTATAATATAATGATAAATTTTTTGATATTTTATATAAATGGGTTATTTATGGACAGTGGTGTTCCATATTTTATCAAAATTGTAAATGCTCTATGATAAGTGTTATAAAAATATTGGGATTGACATTGTAAGAAAATGCTACCATAGAGACACAAGATAGTTAGACGATATGAGGATGTTACAAAAACTGATTCTCCAGTAGTGGAGAAAGAAAACGTGGTGATTCGTGATAATAGAAAATAGTGGTTCCATGAGAACCTTTCTCACTTTATGCAAATGAGGTAAAGAGACCGAGGGATGGTTTTGCTGAGTATATTTGACCTGACTAGGGAATTTTTGCCTCAACACTCTTTGACCATTATTGGATAAGGTGCACTATAGGTAGACCAGTCCTAGATAGATTATATCAAAAATATTATTGGCAATTTAAACACTCCTTTTGATAAGAGAGACAAGTTGGAAGAATATATGTTGAGAGGTCAGACAAAGCATCGGTGGGACATCATGGTGTAGACCGGACGAGATGAGGGAATGTTATAGAAGTATTTCCAAGAGAAGTTACTATAGAATTTAAACCCATAGACCTTCATGTAGGAGAAGGCTATAGATTTCATGAGTCTGACTGAAGGGGAAATTCTAGTGACGTATTATGATAGTCATTTCACCAATTTGTAATGCTTAATTCTGGCATTAGTAGGGGGCGAGGCATCTGTGGTGAAATGTTTCTTGTGTGGGATGAGACATGAGATCAGGTCTCAGGTGAAAATTTTATATTTGAAAGGGTTTCACTACTACAAAAACGGGCAATAACAGCGCTAAAATCGGGCTTTAACAGCGCTAGAAAAGCGCTGTAAAGCTCAGCGCTGATAAAGGGGGGGTCCTTTAACAGCGCTTTTTTAGCGCTGTTAAATGTCACCTTTAACAGCGCTAAAAAAGCACTGTTAAATGTCACCTTTAATGGCGCTAAAAAAGCACTGTTAAAGGATACCTTTAACAGCGCTAAAGAAGCGCTGTTAAAGGAAACCTTTAGCAGTGCTAAAAAAGCGCTGTTATATGTTTCCTTTAACAGCGCTTTTTTAGCGCTGTTAAATGTCGCCTTTAACAGCGCTAAAAAAGCACTGTTAAATCCCTGCCTGCTGCTAATAAAAAACCTGCACTAGTACAGCCAGCCGAGCAGACCTGCACAAAAACCAGTATATCAACCACAAACCTGCACAAAAACCAGTATATCAACCACAAGCATGTCATCAACTGATCACAACCCAACCAAACAGTGTTCTTACCATGAGTTATCTACCATCTACAAAGAAACCAAAACTACCTCATTACATAGTATCACAAAATATTCCTACACAACTCAGAAGATAAATACTAGAACATTCCACTATGCATTGTTTCTCCTTGGATTTCCACTTGGTTTTGACAAATCGTGCAGAGCCCGTGCTCCTTGAATCATTCTGCAATACATAAAAAGGATATCCTAACTCTCCCAACCATCACCCTTAGTAATTATGTATATTAATACAAAAAAGGTAACATATCATAAATTGGGGGACTGTAATGAGACATCAAGATTAACATTCTATATATAGGATCGATGTCTGGTAGGATTGGTTGCGTTGATACATGACTCTACCTGGACCTCAAAAATAGATATATGATCTCACTCCAGGACTTTCAGAGAGACTCCAACTATGTCTAGGACGTCCTGCTGAAGCGATCGTACTACCGTAAGTCGGAAAAGATACCAAAACCATCCTAGGAAGGATCATGGGAGCCAACCCTAATGAAATATGTCCTTGATATAGTGTTCAAAGAGATCAATCATGGTACATAAAATTATGTGTCATTTAAAGGGTCACATGCCTTGTCGCTTTACCTTGGGTAACTCCAATGTTCAGCTGCCTGTGTGAATATACATGTCATATCAATAGGAAATTACATGGCATGTTAAAAAACATATACGTGTTACCCGTTGATCTTGTGTCCTCTTATTCACCCTTGCCCTATGTTAGTACATGACGTCGATCTCGTGTGATTCTTCCTGTGTATCTGTACAAGGGATAAACTGCGTAGCTGGCTCATTAAAGACGTGTAGTGGGATATATTCCATGTAGGAAAGCCATGTAATCCACCCCAGGTTTGACTCGTACACGTCACATATGACCCATGGATCATTGTACTAAAGTGTTAACACAATCCTAAGGCGTTTGGTCGGTTTCCCGTATGTCAGTTGTTGATTTCACTTAAAAATAAATCCATTTTGAACAAAATAGAGGCACTTTGAGTGGTGTCGGCCACACCGGGACTCGGATTGAGTCGGGGTTGACTCTTACACGTCAAATTTGACCCATGGATCATTGCCCTTAAGTTTCAACAGAATCCAAATGCGTTTGGTCGGTTTTCCGCATGTCAGTTGTTGATTTCACTTAAAAATAAGTCCATTTTGAACAAAAGAGAGGCACTGTGAGTGGTGTCGGCCACACCGGGCCTCGGATTGATGCGGTGTTACGTCACACATGAGTCATTGATCATTGTGAAAAAGTATCAACGCAATCAGAAGCCGTTAGATCGATTTGGCGTATGTACGTAAAATATTGTCCATTTTAAACTAAATACATACACTTGGAGTGATACCGGTCACACCGCGCCTCTGATTGAGGCGGGGTTGACTCGTACACGTCACATTTGACCCATGGATCATTGTCCTTAAGTTTCAATAGAATCCCAATGCGTTTGTTCGGTTTGTCATATGTCAGTTGTTGATTTCACTTAAAATTAAGTCCATTTTTAACAAAACAGTGACACTGTGAGTGGTGTCGGCCACACCGGGCCTCAGATTGATGCGGTGTTGAATCGTACACGTCAAACATGATTCATTGATTGTTGTGAAAAAGTATCAACGCAATCAGAAGCCGTTAGATCGGTTTGGCGTATGTACGTAAAATATTGTCCATTTTAAACTAAATACATACACTTGGAGTGATACCAGTCACACCGCGACTCTAATTGAGACGGGGTTGAATCTTACACGTCACATTTGACCCATGGATAGTTGTCCTTAAGTTTCAATAGAATCCCAATGTTTTTGGTCAGTTTGCCGTATGTCAGTTGTTGATTTCACTTAAAAATAAGTCCATTTTTAACAAAACAGTGACACTGTGAGTGGTGTCGGCCACACCGGGCCTCAGATTGATGTGGTGTTGAATCGTACACGTCACACATGAGTCATTGATCATTGTGAAAAAGTATCAATGCAATCAGAAGCCGTTAGATCAGTTTGGCGTATGTACGTAAAATATTGTCCATTTTAAAAGTACCAAGTGTATGTATTTAGTTTAAAATGGACAATATTTTACGTACATACACCAAATCGATCTAACGGCTTCTGATTGCGTTGATACTTTTTCACAATGATCAATGACTCATGTGTGACGTGTACGATTCAACACCGCATCAATCCGAGGCCCGGTGTGGCCGACACCACTCACAGTGTCACTGTTTTGTTAAAAATGGACTTATTTTTAAGTGAAATCAACAACTGACCATCTCGAGATGTATCTAAATTTGTGACTTTCTTTTAAATAGTGACTCTTTTCAGAACTACGTGATATGAAGGTATTTTGGAGATTTTACTGGTTCATGCATGATATGAAGGTATTTTGGAGATTTTACTGGTTTTTTTGTCCAAAGGCCAAAGAAATGTGGTCCATCATTCTTGCATGTTACTCGTACACGTCACCAAGGACCTGTGGATCGTTCTCCTAAAGAATGAAGGCAATACGGATGCGTCCGGTCGGATTTCCGTAGGTCAGTTGTTGTTTCCAATTAAAGTGGTGTCCATTTTAAACAAGAGAGCGACCATTTTAGTGGTTCAACATTCTTGCATGTTGCTGGTGCATATCATCTGTTAAAATGGAAAAATGACTCATTGGAGAAAGAATGTTTTATTTAATAACAATTACAATTTTGCTACGAACATTTACATACAACAATATTTCATCTTTTGATCCCCTTAACCCCTCTCAAAAATGACCACCAATTGTACATGTCCCCAAGTCAGATCATCATTGTATTTGTGTACAATCTGTCATCAGGTATGCGACCCACTCGTTTCTGAACACATCTATATCGTCTTGTGAGTATGAGGCTTTTCGGCAGTCATAGTAGTACTGCAAAATAAAAAAATAAAGAATTAATAAATAACTTAAACGAACTAGTAACTGTTTTTGAAAATACCTCTTTAGGGATGCTAGTTTGCTGATGAAAAACGATCTCTTTCATAAATTTACAAACATAATAACCGCAATCATTATTGTTTGTTTGTTTTGGACACTGCAAAAAAATTGATCATTAGGAGAATAAATAACTTGTGTTGAGGTGTGTTTGGATAGTGAAATTTTATTATATATACCCTGATATTTGTCCAGACGTAGTACTTGCTCGGCTCCTTATGCTTAGCCCCTGTCCTCATACCATGATTTAGACGATATTGGTACACCACCCTATCATAACAGAATCCTCAGTAAAAGATAATATATATTATATAAATTGATGTTTAGACCTAAAACGTAAGATGTAGTGTCTTACAGATTCACAAACTCCATCATGTATGGTCAGTTTGATGGATATCCTAGCTTTGAATCCAGAAAATAAATCTTCGGAGTATCCAAGTTCACCGCAATTAGCAACCAATGTTGCCTAAAAACACAAAAAAGAATAAGTAATAAAAAAAGTGAAAATATAATTGATATGCTTTAATCGTAGAGTATTACCCTTGCATGGTTGGTATTAGGAAAAGTCTGTCATCTGTAATCTTGCGTTCAAATGTTTTCAGCAAGTCCTTCACTATTGCATCCCTTTTTGATGACTCTATTTTTGTTTGGTGTGTTGATGTGATATGAGGACTAACCAGTCCAAATCTTGGCTCATGGGAAAATCCCTTCAACTGTTTTTCATAAATGCGTCTGTCAACAATATAAAATGCATTTAGTCATAATTTGCACATTAGATCAGCTTTTAGAAAATCAATTCATGGAAACATACCTCATATATACATTTACAATAGTGACGCCTAACCAACCGTTTTCAAGGATTTCATTTACATTTTCAGCAGCAACGAAATCTTGACTTTCCTCTCCGTATATATTATCTTCGAAAATCACTATATGACTATTACCATCTTTTAGCTTCGTATCCACATGAGTCTTCAATGCTAGTAAATGTGGAAAGAGAACAGGTGGTGTTATTGTGCTTTCAGTAGCTCCTTGGGATCGATTGGTCGATCCTTTAGATGGTTTCGAGCCGATGTTAGTCACCCCCTTTCCTTTCTCCTTCTATAACAACAATCATTGATTCAGACACTCTTTTCATTAATTGTTAAGGGTTTAGCTTGAATTTAAAAGGAAATAAATACCTCTTTGTCTGCATGTACTCTTACAAGTTGTGCCGGCCATGCAATGAATGTCCCAATAGCCTTTTCAACCGTATGAATATCATCGTCATCAAGTGGAATAGGTAGCATTTCATTTGGCTCATGAGCTACAGTAATCGTCACTTTCAGATGATCTTTTGAAAGTGGTCTATTATGCAGTGTGGCATCTGGGATATTGAACACTGTAGCCCTCGCTACAAGGTGATAGGTGGGTGTTGACAGATATAAATCACAATCATTATCACCCTGTAGAAGATCAGTACAGATAAATTATCAGTGTTTGTCTGATTCATATTTCATGGGAACCGTTAATAGAATATTGATTACCACGGCTAAGACATTTTTTTTAGGCGAATGGCTCGCCTCAAAGCTGGTGGGAGGTGGGGCAGGATGTTCATGCGGTGGTTGTTCCTGAGTTGTGTCCTCCCTTTGCTTCCCACCCATAAAAGTTGCTAGCAACTCTCCCTGCCATTGCAATTGTGCTTCAAGGGTTGCTATTTTGTCGCTCATTTGTTCCAATTTTTCCTCTGTATCATCTATTTTTTTCTTCTTCTCAAAATATACTCGGGGTGTCACCCCAAACCCTGCACCTCTGACACGACCGTATTTTTCTGGCTGCTTCAAAGCCGTCGATAATAGGTCTGTATCAGCTACAAAAGTAGCTGATTCCTGTGACTGTCAGATATAGGAAAAAAACTAATTATTTTTATGTAATAGCAATTTTAAACAAATCTTTTTATCATCGTGTCATACTTACACATATTTCCCACACTTTTTGTGTGTTCTCATCTATTAACTTCCCTTCTTTGTTCACACGTGCCTCCTTCCATAGCACATGACGTGGGATAGAAGTGCATTTGGTTTTAGATTCATCAATCTACATATAAACATAGAAAGATAATTATGATGTTGTTTATTGGCACCTAACAATATTACTGTAAATTTACAATACGTACCATTTTCTTTTCTAATGAAGCGTACCCCATCCTTGCTTTATGATAGGGGTATGTTGGATTTGATGCACGTTCCTTATTTTCAGTACAGAGTTTCTGTTTCATAAATGAAATATTGACAATCAAAGTGATGAATACAGGTATCCTCAAACAACGTATTATCACTCACAATGTACCTGAAACTTCTCATCCCCACGACGGCCAATAAATGCATCCCATGCTTCTTGGGATATCAGGTGCGCATAGACAATGGGTGGGTGTGGGTTTATTTTACCTTTAGAATCTTTCAGGTGACATCTTGTTAAAATAGTACGAAAACCTCTATGTATCTTTCCTGCAAGCCTTAGTACATAATCCTTGTGTGAGTCGTCTACTATAAATGTACTCTGCAAGAGATTGAGAAGAGTAAGACACTGTTTCATCATTTTATTTGCTAGTTAATTAAAGAAATAAATTCATAATGTTACCGTAATTTCTTCCCAGATCACAGCCTTCAACCCGGACACAACCTGGTGCCATGAATCTATGTCAATCGGCACGCGTTGCCGAGTGACAACTCCAATGTAACTGCTAAACATAGCCTTGTTGGGATTCACATGTTGGCCTCGTGCATTCCATCCGACTTCAAATTTGATGCCTTTGCTTTTCGCCTTAAGAATTTTGGCTAACACTGTCAAACTACGACGCACCTGTGATTTCTGCGACGTCGGTCCTTCATTCCCGACCATTTCATCGATATCAACATCATCTATATGTTCATCTACTATGATATCAACGGCATGTGCTGATGGTTGTTGGACCTCAACACTAAGAGAAGGAGCCGCAACAGCAAGAGCAGCAGGAGGAGTAGTAGGAGCACCAGGAGCCGCAACAGTAAGAGCAGCAGCAGGAGCAGTAGGAGCACCAGGAGCCACAGTAGGAGGAGGAGTAGGAGCCACAACAGTAGGAGCAGCAGGAGCCGCATCAGGAGCAACAGTAGCAGCAGCATGAGCTGCAGGAGCAGCAGGAGCAGCAGCAGCCGCAGCAGCAGCTGCTTGAGAGACTTGTTCAGTCTCAAGGTTAGGAGCACCAGAATGTGCAGAAGTCATTATCTGCAAAAGTGGTTGAACAGTTCATTCAAATTACATAAATTCTGTAATGATAAGATAATAACATGAGATAACAAGATCTATATTACAAACAAAATATAACCTGTTTACTGAACTCTCTTTCTTTTTTTCAAAGGTTGAAGAGATTTGACACCTCTATCGACAATCCAAATCCCTTCATTGTGGTCTCCTCTAACATACAAAACATCATCTGCATTGGGACCGCTCCGAATTGATTGTGACGTACCACTAAAAGGATCGTCCTCAACTGAATTTTCATCGGAACCCTCAATAGTTTTGGACGATAACAGAACAATCGACCACTTTCGGTTTGCGGGATCTGGAACATAAAAAACTTGTACCGCTTGTGATGCCATTATAAACTGTTCGTCTTTGTACCCTTCTTTACTAAAATCATCTTTCACAAATCCCCATTCATCTATTTTAACACCACTATTGTTATCAATCCATTTGCATTGAAAAATCGGCAATTTAAATGTCGTATAATCCAACTCCCATATTAGTTTGATAATGCCAAAGTATGACATATTTGCATAAATTGGATTTCTATCCTTACTACCAGAAACATGCATCGCTTCAGCCACTAGTGTAACTCCACTATTTTGCATGGTACTCTCTTCATCATGTTCATCCGTATAGAATGTATAACCATTAATTACATACCCAATGTAAGATAATACATACACACTTGGTCCAGCGGCTAGCCATCGAAGTCGTTCTGAAATTGAATTCGGATTTTCATCCAACTGTTTAAAAATATGGTCCTGAAACCATCCTATAAACTGGTGATTATGTGTATCTGCTAACCATTTTTCAGCCCTCGATGGATTCAACTGCCTAAGAATTTCTTTGTGAGTTTCAATATATGGAGCAACCTCCCAACTTTTATGCAAAACATAAAGATGAGCCTGCTCCCAATCTGTAATACTGATTGTTACAACTTCTCTTCCAGAAATTCCCTCACCCTCAATGCGTCCAGTGTGACGAGATTTCGGGAGACCAATGCTTTCCACATCAGATAGGTATTCAATAAAAAATTCAATGGCTTCCTCAACAATATATCGCTCCACTATATAACCCTCTGGCCGACTTCGATTTTTTACATATCCTTTCAAAATCTTCATATACCGTTCAACAGGATACATCCAACTATAGTGCACAGGACAACAAAGTCGAATCTCTCTCACCAAGTGAATCATCAAATGAACCATCATATCAAAGAATGTTGGCGGGAAGAACATTTCTAATTCACATAATATGATGACAATTTCTTTTTCCATAGCTGACAATTTCCCCGGGTCTAAAACTTTGCTACATATAGCTTTGAAAAAGAAACAAAGTTTGGTTAACGTATGACGAACATTCTTGGGTAAAATGCAACGTAAAGCTATAGGAATTAGATCTTGCATCAAAACATGGCAATCATGTGATTTCAAACCTTTTAACTTCAAATCATTCATTGACACAATGTTCTTGATATTTGATGAGTACCCCTATGGAACCTTTACATCATTAAAGAAGTTGCAAAACTGATATCTCTCTGCCCTAGAAAGAGTATAAGCAGCAGGAGGAAGAAACATTCGATTTTCACCTTTCACGGGAGCCAACTCTTCTCGTATTCCCATGTCAACCATGTCCAACCTTGCCTTAATTCCATCTTTTGTTTTTCCAGGGGCATTTAGCAACGTTCCAATAACACTATCACATGCATTTTTTTCCACATGCATCACATCAAGAAAATGTCTGACGTACAAACAATTCCAGTATGGTAATTCAAAAAAAACTGATCTCTTTTTCCAACCGATTTTCGTAAGGTTTTTCGAAAATGGTTTACCAAAAACAGTGTTCATATCTTTTACTTTCTCAAACAGCTGATCACCTGTTAGTGGAGACGGTGTTGTGCGTTTTTCTGAACTTCCATTGAATGATGTCGTCCAAGATCGGTACTTATGCCGACGAGGTAGAAATCTACGATGTCCTAGAAACACAGATTTCGATGAATGTTTCAACCTAATTGATTCTGTATCTTCTTCGCACATGGGACACCCTTGAGTTCCTTTAATGCTATAGCCTGAAAAATTTCCATAAGCAGGGAAATCATTTATTGTCCCATACAACATTGCTCTCAACGTGAAGTATTCACTTTTATAAGCATCATACAACATTACACCTGAGTCCCACAATAACTTCAAATCCTCGATCAAAGGAGTCAGATAAACATCAATATCGTTACCTGGTTGTTTTGGTCCTGATATAAGCATAGATAACATGATGAATTTTCGCTTCATGCATAACCAGGGTGGCAAGTTATAATTTAGCAACATAACAGGCCATGTACTATGAGTGCTGGTTTGAAAACCAAAAGGATTCACTCCATCTGTAGATAACGCAAGACGAAGGTTTCTCGGCTCTTTTCCAAATTCAGGATACTCATGATCAATTTTCTTCCATTGAGGAGAGTCGGCCGGATGACGTAATAACCCATCTTTATTTCTTTTATCTGCATGCCACGACAATTGTCTTGCAGTTTCTTTACTTCCATATAAACGCCTAAACCTTGGAATGATTGGAAAGTACCATACAACTTTCGTAGGATTGGATTTATCTTTCTTGTATCGAGAAGCACCACACTTTGGGCATTCTGTAAGTGATTTGTTCTCCTTTCAAAACAATATACAGTCTTTCGGGCAGGCATGTATTCTTTCAGAAATCATTCCCATCGAGCGTAGCATTCGTCTAGCTTCATATGTCCGGCTTGGGAGCTCATTATCTTCCGGGAGCATGTCATTCAAGAGAGCAAGTAGTTCCGTAAAACTGACATCACTCCATCCATTGCCTGCTTTCAATTTATACAACTCCAGTACAGCTGACAATGTTGTATACTTAGTGCAAGCAGCATACAATGGCGTCTTTGCACAACTCTTTAACTTCTCAAACAATTTTGGGCAATCACGGGGTTCATCTTGAATTGTCTTTGTCATTTCCTCAATACGATCTTAATCATCATTGACATCTGTCATCAAATCCTCCATAAAGTCTTCTTCATTATCTATATTTGTATTCATATCTGACGATCCATAAAACGCAGTTTTATCCCAGCCAGTACCTACATTCGCTTTTTCTCCGTGTTTATTCCAACATTTATAACTCCGATCTATTCCGTGACATATCAAATGTTCTTCCAACTCCTCTGGAGTAAGTAGTCTAGAATAAAAACAACGTAAACACGGACAAAGGATTTGAGAAGGATCCTTTGTGTGATCCTTTGCAAACTTGATGAACTCTTTCACTCCGTTCTCGTACTCTATTGTTAAACGATTAGAATCCATCCAATCTTTATTCATCTTCATCCTATTTGAATCTCAAATATTAGTATTTATGGTTCAAGTACACAAAAGAAGACTTCCAAATACAGTAGAAGGGAACCACTTCCTTGGAAGGAGATCAAGTAGTCTAACCTATAATCAAGATTCATAAAAAAGAATATTAGATTCACTAAAAAGATGATTATCTATCACTCTATAAGGAGGATATAACAGGAGATAGAGGATTTCCAATCGATGAGAGATACCTTTATCAGAGAGAAACCAAACGCATCCACTAGAGCTTCTATCTGATTTGTATAGGCACTCAGGATACAAAAACTATATTTAAAATGCATGTGAGATAAAGAACGAATAATTAAAATAAATAATCCATTATACAATTTAAAATTCATTATCATCTCTATTATGATTTGTATAGGCACTCAGGATTCATTCTAGTAGTGGTACAGGTTCCCCCATTAATCATGAGTGATAGAGGGAATAGTAGTTTTTGGATTACCTTTCTTGTTTTATACAATTTATGAAGAAATGACAAGGGTTGGAAGTGCCGAGTGTGTTTGACTTGAAAATAGAGGTTCAGTTGCAACACCCTCTGATGTTTTCTGGAGAGGGTGGACCCAAGGTAGATAAGTTCTAAATTTAGTTCATCTAGAATATTCTAGAAAACTTTTCTACTCCTTAGTAGAATAGGGTAGAGTTAGTAGCGTATATGTTATGGGGGCCAACAATGATCTACTGTGATATTTAGTCTTGGGATGAGCATATGGAGGGAATGACTTGGAAGAAAATCTAGGATATGATCATGGAGAACTTTTAACCTACGACATTGAGGAAATGAAAATATGAATATTTAATATGTTTGACATAATTATGTTTGATAATGATAGATTATGTTAGATTCTTCACATACCAGTAATGTTTTTATCTAATGTTGACAGGAGATAAGGTATCTATGAAAAAAAATTAGGATGGACTTAGATGTGAGATTAAGTCCCAGGTAAATATATTTTTTATGAGGTTTGTTGAGGTGGTGGATCAGGTTCTCATTTCCAAGGGGAACCTAAAGGAGACTTGTAGTGATGGTAGGGCGGTTTCAATTGAATGATCTAGTGGTACATATTATGATAGTAGGATTCACCATTATGATATCTTCCACTAGGGTGGTGGTGGATAGAGTATCTATGTGAGAGGAAACAAGAATAGATTCAGGAACATAAAACTCAATGAGAGGAGTTAGATTACGAAGGGTGCATCTGCTCGAGTATGTCACCTTGGGGATCTCATGTTTTATTTTCCAAGAAGAATGACAGAACATTACATATGTGTTTCTATTAATAGAATATGAATCAGATGAAAATTAAGAACAGATATCCACTTCTTTGTATTTTTGATCTATTTGACCAGCTGAGGGGTTCCATATTGTTCTCTAAGATTGATCTAAGGTTTGTTTATCATCATTTGAGGTTGAGAAATTCTGATATACTATAAACTAATTTTGAAATCATGTATAGTTTTTATGAATTCTTCATAATAAAATTTGTGTTGACGAATTCCCCATGGCATTTATTCTCTTGATGAGTTGAATATTTCACTTGTACCTAGACCAGATTGTAGTTGTTTTATGGATGACATATTGGTGTAATACCAAAATAATGATGATCATTCCCAACATCTGGACATCATCATGAGTACACTTAGAGAGAATCAGCTATACACAATCTATCTATATGAAAACATATACATCTTCTTCATAGATTGTTACCTTAAGGCGGCGGACGAGGGCGTTGCGGGTTGCGGAAGGCGGCCGCAGAGGGTGACCGAGGGAGGCCGAGTGAGGCGGAGGGCGACGGAGAGCGGCCGAGGGCGGCCGAGGGCGGCCGAGGGCGGCAGAGAACGACGGCCGAGGGCGTTGCGGGCAGCCAAGGGCGGCAGGCGGTGGAGGTCGGCCGAGGGTGTTGCGGGCGGCGGAGGACGGCGAGTGTACCGAGGGCGGCAAGCTCCGGCGAAGCGAACACAGCAGCGGTATTCGGGAGAAGAGTAGCAGGGTTACGGTTCCGCGAGGGCTTTAGCTGCGATAAAACGAGGGCACTGTGCGACCGATTTTATAAAAAAGTCGACTAAGGTTTTATCAGCGCTAAAAAAGCGCTGATAAAGGCTACCTTTATCAGCGCTAAAATTATAGCGCTGATAAAATCTAGATTTATCAGCGCTAGAAAAGCGCTGATAAAGATTCCCCGTATCAGCGCTACAATTATAGCGCTGATACCGGGTCTCTTTATCAGCGCTTTTTGAGCGCTGATAAAGGATACCCTATATCAGCGCTGGAATTTGAGCGCTGATAGAGGTGTGCTTTATCAGCGCTTTTTTAGCGCTTATATAGGCGAACCTTTATCAGCGCTCAAAAAGCGCTGATAAAGACCAACTGTATCAGCGCTAAAATTTTAGCGCTAATACAGATCATATTTATCAGCGCTTTTCTAGCGCTGATAAATATTACTATTATCAGCGCTAAGAAAGCGCTGATAAACATTAGATTTTTCAGTGCTGTAATTTTAGCGCTGATATAGGGTATCCTTTATCAGCGGTTTTGCTTAGCGCTGTTATAAGGGCGAGCTTCCCTTGCCCGTTTTTGTAGTAGTGAAATTTGTTGATGTAGTGGATCAGGATCTTATCTCATAAGGGAACCTTAAAGGATCTTTGGGTATTGGACATTTGCTACCCTTTGGGTGGATGAGTGGTGTGGAATATGGGGTTCGGAGACATCGTTTTGGGATTTTCCATTAGGGTGGACATGCAAAGGGAAAAGAGAAGAAAGAGTCAACCACTCAAGGTGGATAAAATGTGTTTTTTTACCAGTGTTTTAGGTTGGGGAACATGCATAGTTATTTCCTATACAACCAGTGGAGTGTTGGTTATGACAGAATAATGGGGAACATATAGGGGTTCTGTAGGAACCCTTGACAATTGGGAACAGATGAAGTTCATAGGTGGATTTCAAGTGAAGGAAGGATGTTGGTTACCCCAAATCAGGTAGGTATTTGGAGTTCCAAGGACTGTAATATTTGGGGCGGTAGACTTGGAGCTCCAAGATGATAACATCCATAATATCAGGGTAGTGTGGTGTTGGGTACTCAGACTAGAGCCCAGGGAAGAGGGGAAAGTCATCTTTACATAGTTCAGTCTAAACCTAGAGGCGGAGAAGCTGCACCATACACTATTCAAGGTATGATCCTCGTAGTTTACATGATTTCTAGTTCTTTATTCAACATATGCACCATGCACTATTTTATCTCTTCTCATTTCGTGGCTGTGTTGGGAATACCAGTGGAACTTGTGTGTGGCATCGTTTCTATTTATACGCCATCAAAGGTGTGATATGAGGATATTAAGAAATGTAAAAGTGATGCTCTAGAGTTTGGGGGGTACTAGTTTCTATGGGACTTGTTCATACTCTATATATTTATTTTTGATCTGATTATTACTATGGATTGGATAGTGTCATATCATACCATATCAATTGTTACCATCATAGGGAAATGATCATGTCTCTTTAGGGGTAGAGAAAAAATCCTTTGTTGTGAATGGGATGTTTGAGTAGGTCGTGTGGATCCAGTCTGTCAATAGTTGGTTGAACTCAAATCCCAAGTGTCTTTTATTATGCTTGATGATGGGGGAGTAAAGGATACTATATTTCCACTAATGGTGGATCAGTTTCAAGAGGTGTTTCTTGAGGATTTCTCAAGGCTACCAACCAAGAAATAAGTTGAGTTTATGATTGAATTACTACTGGTGGTAGATCCAGTTTCTATTACATTGTACCTAATGGAACTGAAAAAACTCCAAGAACATAATGTTTATCTAGAGAAGTTAGAGAATGATGGGTTTATCCATCCTAGTACATCACATTAGTGATCTCCAATGTTGTTTTCCAAGAATTATGAAATATATTTGAGGTTATTTGTCTACTATTGAAGGTTTAACCAGATAATAGTTAAGTATTGATACCCTCTACCTTAACTTGATGATCTATTTGAAAATTTTAGAGGTGTATCAATATTTTCTAAGATCGATTTGAGATCAGGGTATCACCAACTTAAGGTTAGTCCTTCTAATATACTGAGGAAGACAATTAGGAGCAGGTATGAGTTTTATAAGTTTTTGGTGATGATGTTCAGGTTGACCAATGTCCCAGCTTTGTTCATAGCCTTAATGAACATAATATGTCACCCATATTTGGATCATTTTGTTGTTTTCTTAATTGATGAAATCTTGGTGTAATCTAGAACTCATGATGATCATGCCAAACATATTGACATCGTCCTATGTACACTAAGTGATCATCATATTTATTCCAAGCTATCGAAATTTGATTTATGGATGGTTAAAGTAAATTATTGGGTGACTTTAACTTGGAGAAAGGAATTTTAGTGGATCCATATAAACAGAAGGATGTGGTTTCTGGGGAGCAGTCTAAGATATTTTCTTATATTTAGAGTTTTTTAGGACTGGACGGTTATTACCATATGTTCATTAAATATTTCACTCATTTCGCAGTGCCACATTATGGTTCATTCAATAATGGAGCTAAGTTTGAAGGGTATATGGCATGTGAGAATTATTTCAGGATATTAAAAAGTGGTTGATGACTACACTAATATTGATCTTACCCGAGCCAGGTAAGGGGAACACTATTATTTCATACATTTAATATTGGACTTGGGGTAGTTTTGATGTAGGATAATCGGGTTGCATCATATGGGTTAAGACAGTTGAGGCCTCATTAAATTAAGTACCCTAAACATTATCTTGAATTGGAGTCTATGGTTTATGTTTGAATGTTTTGGAGGCATTACTTGTTGGGAGTGCGGTTCACATTATTTACCAATCATAGTAGTATAAATCCCATATTATCCCAGCGTAATTTTAATCTTTGTTAGTGAAGATGGGTTGAATTCAAGAATTCTTTTGACATCGAGTTGTTTTATACGCTATAAAAGGGGAATAATTATGTAGATGATCTGAGTTAGAAGACATATAATTAGGTTGTTCAAGATTCAATATCTAAGTGGATAATGATGGCCTTGTTTGCTAGGATGCACCGAGAGGTGTAGGATGGGCATGTATAAGATGATCCTTGCATCGATTGTGGTTAATTATGTTCTCTTGAACTAGGTCATGAAGATTGAGGATCCGAAAAAATATTCTATGATGGAAATTCATAAATGTGGGGAGTCACCTTCTGGTTGGGTTATTGGTGATGGTGGGGTTCATTGTGTCTACGGTTTTTTTGATTCCAATGGGTATGTGATAATTGTTGATGTGTGAGTCACATGCATCAAAGTGGGTAGTGCGTCCTGGTTTTAATAAGTTTTATTTTGAGCTTAATAGGAAATATTGGTGGTTGAGAATGAAGAAATAGTGTGTGGGTTTTGTGTAACAATTCCATACCTATCAGCCGGTGAAGGTTGAGCATTAGTACCCATAAAGTGTATTATATCCATTACCTACTCTGGTGTGGATGTGGGAAGGTTTAATGATAGATATCATGGTGGTTCATTAGAGGATTCCTTGTATGAATGAGGTGATTTGGGTAGTTATGGATCAATTGTCAAGAGTGGATCATTTCTTTCCAATATAGGAGACCATTATTGTTGATCAGTTGGGTCATTTGTATGTTTGGTAGGTACTGCGGTTTCATGTAGTACTGAGAACAATAGTTTTGGATCATGATCCTAATTTCATATCATGATTTTCTAATGGATTTAAAAAGTCTATTAGTACCCATGTGTTCTTGAGTAAGGATTTTCACCCAGATATATATGGGAACTCAGAGTGAAAAATTCAGGCATGGGAGGATATATTTAAGACTTCTGTCTAAGATTTTTTTGGTTCATGGGACAAAGTACTTATAACATGATGAGTTTTACAATAACAATTGTTTCTAGGATAAAATTTAGATTTCTATTTTTTATGAACTCTATGGGAGAACTTGTAGATATCTATTGCGTTGGTTAGAAGCTGGGGAGTCTGAGATGTTTGGGCCAAGTCTTATTCAGGACATGTCGAAAAATGATCAGTTGATTCATAAAAGTATAATAGGAGATCACAGTGGGAATAAGTCATATGTATCTCAATGGAAAAGGTCTATTTAGTTTTTTGTGGGTGATACTATGTTTCTTTGGATGTCACTAAGGTTAGGTCACAGTCAAATTCAAAAACAAGGTAAGTTAGCACCTAGGTACATGGGGTTATTTGAGATTGTTGAGAGGATCGGACTAGTGGATTTCCGATTGGATATTCTATAATGGTATAGTGGAATGAGTGATGTTTTTCATGTTTTTAAGATTATTCAATATAACCCTTGTCCATATCATGTGGATAATTTAGGGGATGTGGAACTTTTGGTTGATTCATCCTTTGAGGAGCATCCAGCTCATATTGAAGACCATAAGGTGAAAGTCTTATGGGGAAATATTGTGCCTTTGGTTTGAATTTTGTGGTAGTATAGAAATTTTCTTGAAAAAATTTGGAAATGTAGTTAGATGTGTTGTACCAGTGATCATGTCACTTTGCCTCAAAAGTTTAGTGATGCTTAGCAAAGAAGCTCAAGGATGAGCCATTATAAGGTTGGGAGGTTGTAAGATCCCAAAATTCATGAAGGTATGTCCTTGTTTAATTTTTTTTAATCTTTTCTAGTTAAGGTAGTGTTCCTAAAGATTTTGAGGGAACATGGGAGTTTTCTATAATTTTGTGACATGAAATAATTGAAAATTGGGCTAACCTATGTAAGATACTTGACTGTCGCATGGTTATGTAAATTGTACGATGTGGGAGGCCAAGTTGTTCCATTTTGTAAAATGGCATAAGACATGGTTGGTGTATATATTTTAACCCATGTGGGTATCCCCAGGTAACTGTGATACCCAAATTCTCATATATAGTTTCCTACGCGTAGTTTGTGCATGGTTTGGAAAAATTTTCATCCAAACAATAGTCCTCATTAAATTTTGGAAAAACTATAGTTTCTCCACATTGGGATTTTTAAACCTCACCTGATTTTTCTACCCTTTCTACTCCCTCTAACCATAGTTACAAACTAAAAGTCCCAAATATTCCTTAGGGTGCTTCTCTCTTTATTTGATACCATTATAAGTGTCATTGGTTGGAAATTGAGTATCTGAGTGAGTCTAATCCTCTCTATCATTCTCTTTTCTGGAATTAGGTTGGTATCTTAGTTGATCTCCTTCAGAAGCTCTAAAACTCTATTTTTCAATTAGAATATATTTTGAGGATTCAATTTTTGTTTGAGTCCATATTTAAGGATTCTAATGAGAGTTAATTTATCAATGGATTCAATTTTGGTTGTCTAAAATTTATATTCCACTTTTTTATATGAATTGGTGCACGTAATGTTGCATTCTTGTTTCCCCATTGTTGTGTTCTTGGAGTAGTTAGTGAGATTTGATATAATGGGTTTATGAATAAAAAATTTAACCCTTCATGATCTACATGGGATTCGTGGAGAATGAATTGACCAATTTATGGCCACAAATGGGGTGTCACAACCTTCCCAAACATGATTAACCGAATCATTAAGTGTGAAATTAACTTGTTATTTAGTAGGCACTGATATAAACATGTTAATTGATTAATCTGATGATTAATAAGGTAATATGTGTAGTTGTTCCAAGATGTCGATAGTGGATAAATGATAGTTCATATAGAAATGAAAATGGGTTAAATTGGATTAGTGGTGATTAGCTAAATTAATTGTGAATTGTACTTGAAATGCGCATGTTTTCTAATATTTGGGAAATGTTAAGTGTTTGAATTGAATTGAAATATGGAAAATTTTTGATATGTTAAATGTGTTAATATAGGTTAACTACTAAATATTATTAGAGTATTAATAATAATAAATGAGATTTTTTCAAAATTAATATGTAATATAAAGGGAAAGAGTGTTAATGGATTATGGAATAATATTAATTTATATGTTTATTATTAAAGATTGTGTTTGATTTCGGTATTATTTATGTTCTTTTTTTATATGGTATGTGTGAGGTGAATGCATAAATAATCATATTCAGATGGAATAGTAGAGTGGGGTGTTGACATGAGATTCTACACTGATGGGTCGAGTTAAACTGAGGCTCTAAACTCCACCCCAAAATGCACAAATTAGGGAAGGGGATGGATTTTTATTTCCCAAATTTTCACATTAGATAATACCACCTGGACTGAGGATTCAAGATGAGTGAGTTTTATATGTGATGATCTGATTATCCCTAGTGATATAGGGAACTTTATTTATTTTCCATATGTATTATAATAGAAGATTATACCTAACCCATTGATAATGTGATCAATGTAAAATAAGTAATAAAAGGAGTATAAGTATTGAATTAGTAATAATTCTAGGAATGAGATAAGTGAAATTTCTTAGCTAATGGCACCCAAATTATCTTCATGAATCTTGTATTTTCATATCACTTGCATGCACTATATATTGACTAGATATTTTGTAATCATCGTTGATGGTGGTCTGCTGAGTTTTACTCACACCTTGCCTAAACATATTATGGTACATGTATAGATTTAATTCTTGTAGGTCAGGAAAATAAAAATGGCCATGTACTTGGGAGTTTAGTTGGTCTTGGTAGGCACATGGATGGGGTCTCATATATGAACTCACAACTATTTAGGGGGTAACATTTTACCTTTATTCTGGGTTTTCGTGGACTTTTGGCACTTTTTGCATGACATGACCTTATTTACTATTTAGGTGAGGCTTGTACACTATTGGTAGATTCTTATTTATGAATGGTTTTTTGTTATTAAATTTTTATCTACTATTTCATTTATTATATTTTTTAATTACTCTGGTCAAGAGGGTATAGTCTCCCTGCAAGACTCAACAGAACCTCGCTACTAGTCAGCAACCTCTGGCATACGTGGAGCCATGCTTGTGTTCATGTGGTAACCAATCCCAAGGAACTATTTCATGGCCTTCGTGATGGGGATGTTACATGCTTGGGAAGAAATGGGTTACATAATCTTTCCTCAAATCATAATAAAAGAGTTCCATAAAGAATGTACTTGATAATTTAACTTAGGGAATTTATTACTCCATCAAAGGAATAGAGATTAATCTATATATATTTTTTGAGATATATATATATATATATATATAAATCACAAGAATTAAATAACATCAAAAATATATAATATTTTAGATATAGAGAGAAACCCAATAACTCAAGGAAAAAGGCTGGTTTAGAGAGGTTTATTACATTATATTCTAGAATCATTATGTGCTTCCACTTAATGTCCATAATTTTAAAATTAGATTCGTTAATTACTTAATTTAGTACCTTTTCTATATATATATATATATTTATTTATTTATTTAATTTATAACCATTTCAATGGGATAGAAACTTCAATTTTGTTACTCTGAGGGCATGATTCCATGGTTCCATGGCCGGATCACTTGCATATACTTATTTAAGTTCAAGTAAAATGGGAATATAACTCTAGAAGTGAAATTAAATAGTATCATTACCATCTAAAAATTAAAATCGTCAAATGTATCCATATGTGTTTCTATATAATGATGAATCATTCAGTGAAACTATTAATGATATGTAGTTAGTTCATTTGGGTTGTTTTACTAACCGTCATGAACAACATTCATTTATTTTAATTAAATGATCATTAAAATATTAAATTACTTGAAATAAGTTAAAATATATTGATAAATTTTTAGGTCATTAAAAACATGTGGGAAATAATTCATTGATAGGGGGTGTATAAAATTGTTTATTATGAAACCTATAAAATAAAAAGGAAGGATGAAATGAAAAGTCATCTCAAAACCTAAGATAACGTGAGAAATAAAGAATCCCAAATAATATTTAAGGATCATAAATACTAAGGATATTATAAAGCCTCAATTTCAAGGTTCTCCTCCACTATGGTTGTATAAAAAAGTCAACTAAAGATACTTTGGGTGATAACCCACTCATAATCAACCCACATTTATAATTTTTATAGAAATTATTTAATTTAATGTATTCTTGGGACCTTTGAGGATTTTATTTTTATAGAATTAACAAAAACATTAAATGAAAAAGGAAAACACATCCACATAGTGTATATATTTTCAATAAAACGTTCTTAAATTGAAACTCATTTTTTATTAATAACACTTATTTCATCGAAGATAATTTTTAATTTGGAAAATATTTATATTGTTATAGTTTTCACAAAACCTTAATTATTATAAAATCATAAAAAAAATATGATGAGTAAATAAATATCATATAATAATATAAAAATAAATTAAACCTGTTTTTACATTGAAAAACATGGCAACTCTGGATAATTTTTTTCCTTTTTACCTAATGAAATTTGAGATAAAATAATCACTTACATAGGAAATCAACATCATTTCTCAAAAAAATAATAAAAATATGTTAGAAGAAATATTAATGGAAAAAATAATCATGAAGATAATATGGCACATTATATTCATATCACTCTTGTAATCAGTTATAAAATAAAATCATCAATAACTTCCAATAGAATCTCCCTAGAGAATAAATAATTTTGTCGGTTATAACAAACTAAACCAATAAAATAAATAATTTAAAATAACAATAACATTATTATAATACATAAAGGATTATAATTTCTTCATAAAACTCATAAAAAATTTCATTTGAACCCATAATTATTAGATCTCATAGTAATCACATAAAAATAAGAATAAACCTATGTTAGATAACTCTTAGAAATGAAAAAACAGTGAAAATGGGATTTGAATTTATCTTGAAAACCCAATAAAACTTTAAAATTAAGTATCATAAATATATAAATCATGATTGTTTAAAAGTGATATCATATAAAAAAATTTAGAATAAATTATTTTCTTACTTTTGAAAATAATTTTAAAAGATTGAATTGTGGAGAAAGCTTTAAATAAATTCCTTTGAAAATATTGTATTGAATTTTAACACCTATAGAAGATGAAATTAAGTAATAATATAACTAAAAAACTAAATTCATTGAAATATATAAATAATATTGGAATCAATGATAAATAGTTGAAGGAAAATTGAAAAAAAAAAGAAAAATAAGGATTTATAGAAAAATCTATTACATTGAGTCCCAACACATTTCATACACCCTCTACTTTCATGGAAAATAAAATAACGTAAATTATTTACTTTATTAAGAATATTTTTCATGTTCATTCCCTTATATATATTCTTTTCAGCTCTTCTATTATTATATTTTATTTACTTACTAAATTATTTTTGGTCTTTTTGGGATCATTAAGCCAACTCCTCAAAAACTACTTCGATTCATTGACAATAGTCAAAGGGTAATAAAATATTTTCATTATATCATTAATTATAGCGATATATTTACCGTATAATTAAAATATAAAAAATTACCATTCCTTAAGTTTCAATAAAATAAATTCAAATAAAGAAAAGTTATTGGTATTCCCATTTTAGTCCATTAAATTTTACGATGACCATTTATTTTTAATATAATTAATATAATGAAACATTTATCTTTATAACATCATAATAATTGTATAATTATTATATTTAATCATTATATTAATTTTTTAGTTCTATTAATTTAAGGAAGTGATGAAAAAATAAACATGTCAATCATAGAGGTGGTAATATACATGCAACACAGGGGATACTTTCATTTTATAATATAAGGTAGGGAAGTATTAAATTGTTGTTACATGAGAATAAATACATTTTTGTATAATATATATATATATATATTATTTTTATCATATTATTATGTATATAATAGATTTTTGGGATGTGAAAGAAGAAAAAGACTTTAAGAAACACAATTATGAAAAGTAACTCTTTCATTTATATTCTTCTTTAAGAATCTCTTTAAGCCATCTGAAATTAGTATTTTGGTGGTAAAATAAACTCTAGGACATTGGAATTTATTTTATATTAATATATTTCTAGTTATTATTCAATATAATGTGCTCAAGGTGTTTGGAAAGTGAGATGGTGAGGGGTCCATTAATGGATAAGAGGGGAGGAAGTTTCTAATATTAATTTCTTAATTAAAAAATGGGAAGTTATTCTAATGGAAAGTGGATCTAATATTGAAATAAAATAAACATAAGATAATTTAATCTAGGAATCCTCTATAATGTTCATTTAAATTTAACTTTTTGTGAAATTTTTTAACCTTATCCCATAGAGGTGACTAACATTTATTATGTAAACATATTTTTATGAATAAAAAGGAAATTAACCTAATTAAAAAAATTATCATGAGTATTGAAAATTTTAAAATCATTTAAAAATATTCAATTTATATATATGGTAGTAATTAACATAAAAAAGTACGAATAATGGAACAAAAAAAGTTTAAAAACCCTTTTTAAGAATAAAAATGAATCTATACAAAAGTAATGTTTATAATTGATTCCAAATTAATTAATTGGTTTTTGGTTAAAAAATAAGAGTAATGTAAATTTTAATGTAACCCAAAACCGAATGGATCATTATGAATACTTAATTAAAATAAGGGGACCAATAAAATTATTAGAATAAAATATATCTTAGGTCCCAAAAGGTTTAACATACATCTATAAATTCAACATATTAATTTTAAATAAATTATATTTCACCTTAAATTATTTTTTATATAAAATGTTTCATATATTTTTAACTCTTTCTTATATAATAATTTTTTTATAAACGTTATGGTATTTTTAAAAATAAGTATTTTTCTCTATTCATCCAAAAATCATATTCATTAGAGAAATCACAAAAAATAACTATTAGATAATTTTCATATTAGGAATCCAAAAATGAAGTTTATTTTATTAGTTTAAAATTCTAAAATTCAAGAATTTAGTTTCTAATAAAAAACACAAAACAAAGGAAAAACAATTTAGTATTAATAAAAAAACTTCCATTACATAATGAAAAATCATACTCTTATTCCATAACATAATAAAAATATATCTATGGTTATAATAATAACTATTAATATGATTCCCTAATGTTAATATAAATAAAATAATAAATTGATTCATTATAAAAAATACATGGTTCATCACACCTACAATATCCTAATACATACAATATTCAAACAACCTATATTCCATAATTTCTATGCCACCACCAAAAAACCATGGTGGGGGACTCAATATTTTTTAAAGTATGTATGTCTATTTTTGGAGTATAAAGACCAATGGAGGAACCAAAAATTAATAAAGGAAATTTATATCATTTGATGGGGTACCAAATCTATGGTTGGAGGAGGCATAAACCATCCTATGGGGGATTATCCAACTTTATTAGTTGTATGGGTGAATAATTACTTAAATGAACAAGGTGGTAATTTCCCCATTCCAAAAATATAGGACATTATCTTTGAATCCAAGATGGGTACCAATTCTACAATGTGTATACATGATCTATGCCCAATTGTCACAATGTTTCAAAGGTGGTATTAGCCTAGTAATGCATTTTGGGGATTCCCACCCTGACATCATTATACTTCTGTGGGGGTATCAAAACAATTTCTACAACAAAAATATCTCCATAAACCTTTTATCATCACTATTGAGAAAAAACTCAATCTACCTAAATCACAGAAAAAAAATCCTCTAATGATAAATAGAATTAAACAATCATATTCTAAGTAAAAAATGTTTAGAATAGACTATTAATTTATCCAATATTGAAACCCTGGAGAGGAGTTATGATAAAAACTAGAATAAATAAATTTCAAAACATTTCTTATTCTTAACATGATTTGTGAATATTAATTTTTCAATTGATCATGTACCATTATGACCTAGTCGCATCATGTTGACATACATGGAATTTTCTTGTATCAACATTGTGTATGTGTCCTGAGGGTTATTACGGAGTTTACTTCATAGATCATGTCTTGTAATTTGTTATAAATAAAATAAATATATTAACTACACACCATGTGTAGAAAATTGTGTTGTCAGGTTACTCAAACAAGATTTTTTTATCAAAAACATATCATGTGTGCTAAGAATGTAACTGGTCATGTACTCTAATGGTCAATTCTTGTAGTTTAAATATACATGGTATGTGCTAAAAAAACACATGCCTTGTGATATTTTCTTCCTTCTAAAACCGACAAATCATGTTGATATAAAACATGGTTTGTTCTCAATAATTTCATTTCATGTGATTTTATTCTCCTTTATAATGACCCTACTCATTATTTCACTTCATGTTGTTGACCTCATTATGTATTCTCTGCATTTCTTTGTGTTTTTAAAAGGGCCCATTTCTCAGATCGATTATCCATCCATTCTCATTTTTGTATCATCCTCCTCCTAACCATTGATCCTACATTTTCATTTTCTATCAATAATAGAAAACCTAAACATGAACCATTACAATCCCACACTTCCCAACCACCAACATCTATCAAAATACCCTGAATCACTCACAACATTTCCCATTGTTGGCCAATAAAAGAGTCAATGAGATCATCATCTAATCATTTACAGAGAGATACATATGAGATATAATTATAAGAGATGGTTTTATAGTCTTTAGATCTGCGGGGTCAGCCCCTCACATGCAATCATTATCCCTTGCAAGTGCCATAGATCCTTGTTAGGAGACAGATTCTAGAGGAAAGTTAAAGGAGCGATCAATAGATATTTCTGTCATTCTTTTATGAATGCATTCCTTGATTCCCACACCATGATCCTCAAGTAAAAAAATAATCTAAAAACATTATATTCATTATTAATGTAAGAAAATTAATTTAATAGTGAATGATTCAATAAAATTTATTTGAAACATAGAGAATGTAAAAATAACAATTTCCAACCTCATTGGCAATACAATGATGCTTAAAATTAAATTCTTAGCCTATGACATTACATAATATCCACCAAATGAATGAAATATTAAATTTTATCTTGGATATATATCATCATTTGAGGTCGAGCATAATTATAGAGGTTAAAGAGTAATATATAGTGTGATTATTAAGAAATAAAATATATACTTAAAGTCCTGGACTGGTCCTATTTTGATCCCAGAAATGTGAACACAAAATAAATCACTCCTAGATAAAAACCCTCATCCAAAGAACAAATATAGTGTACAATTTTCTAGTTGGTGCAATAATTAAGATATTTTTATGATTCAAATATTTTTAAAATTTGTAGAATATGGATAATATATATTAAAATATTAAATATTCTGTTGAGATCCCATGACACTAACAAGAACTAATCTGACTATGAATCTTCTTAACAAAATCTTTTTGAATAAAATTAAAGTATTTGATGAAATAATCGAGTCCTTTAATTCTCCATAATTTCAATTTATTTCATCCCAATAATAAAAAATCATACAAAAATATGAGGTTACATAGATCAAATCAGATTTTCATACTTCCATTTGATCATAGTATATTCTCATGATAATAAAAAAATATGCACCAATGGTATTACCCATCCCTTAAGGGTATTATCATATAGGTACATGATTAACATTAGTTAATCCATGAAGGAGGTTCCATCCTTTATGTTCAGATTACCCTGGTTCATAATTTCTGACATATCATTTATATACCCCATAAGTTCACACATGTTTAAGACATTGAGAACCCTGTCCAACTATGGGGTAATGCAAGTGGTAATAAAACCCTCCAAGCCATTGAAAGATATTGAATTATCAAATAAACATGAGGGATATATTTTCTACTTAGAAAAACATATTTATACCATTTAATTTAGGGACCTTTAAGAACACATGATATCCTCCTTCAAAATCCAATGGCCTTCATCTTCAGTATATTTTGGACTTCTGATGGATCTAATCTACTCTCATACACTACTAGATCACTCAAACCACCTATATTATAAATTTTTATATCTTTATACTCGTAATAAATGAATATGTAAACTTTTTCCAATAAATTTTAGATTTTTAGGATCTCCCATAGAGGGATTTTAATAGTTTAATACCTATAGTGGATAAGTTTTTTTGTATGTGAACTCCACTAGATGTATATAATGATCCAATATCCTGCCAAAGTTGAGCATAAAGTATCAAGACATGTATTTAGGAACTGTAATGATCCCTTATGTCTAGTGGCCCTTCTAATTATTGAATATTATACTCAAATGAAACTTAGTCCCAAAGCCTTTATGTAAGCCACCCCACATATGGCAACCAACCTTTTTAATACATATCATTTAACATAATTACATAAAAAATATTACATTAATAAATTTAAATAACCATTAAGGTTTATAGATTTTAATACTATGTATATAGGACTTGACATACAATGTAACAAAATGGAAACCTAAACAAATTTAAAATCTACTTGAAATTATTCCTTGTTATACCATCCAAGATAATCACACTGCACAAAATTTCCTGGGGATATTTATCAAATGAAAGGGGTTAGAAAAAAACCTAATAATGGATAAAAAATGTGAAATAACATCAAAGGTGAAACTTGTTGGATAAAATAAGAAATTTTTTATAAGAACTTGAAGTAAAATATTAATTCATGAAAGTAATAACAGGAGGCATAATGATAAAATGTTTCAAAAATATAAACATTGAGACATATATAAACATATCACCATACCTCATCACTCAGGTGTCTTAAAACATATTACCAATGATTTTGATCAAGCTTTCATAAAACATTTAAAAATCATACATCCAAGGTATCGTGAACATGTAATCTCTAGAGATTACTTCTCTACCCAATGCATGAAGCATTTTATAGGTAAACTATTCATATGTACAATAATATATGTTCCAAATTGATCAATAAATGTAATTTTTGATCATTTATATCACTCGTGTAGGAAATTTGGGTTTTATACATGTATTAACACAATCAATAGATTAATTTTTCATCAATATTAAAACCCTTGAATGAAAATAGGGTTGGGTATTCATTACATGAAAATATGTCTTTGAAGGTCAAGGGTTTATATCAACAACATATTGGGTATAAAAAAGGGATCTGGGAATGGGTTTAATTAGAGGGAAATAGAATACGTCATTAACATGAAATCATATATATAGTAATTAAGGTGTATATAAACACTTGAAAATATAAAAAATTTGGAATCAAAAGGCCTAATACAAATAAAGTACATGAATTGAAAAAATGTAGAGGTAGAGATGTCATACCTCAGGAGGATGCTTCTTAAAGCTATATAGAGGCAACTAGGAACTTCAAAACCACATTTTAGAGATGCTTGAGAGGTGTATTATGTGAGAATAATAAAATTATAAAGATATGAAATGTTTGATATTAACATAATGGGTGGATGATTTTCCCTCTACTAATAGGGTGATGATACCTCTTGATCAGAATCATAGGTCAACACCTTTTCACCCAACAAATTAGTGATTTGAGATTATAAAATTGAAATTATATTTTCAAAAACATACCTTTAAATTAAATATATATAACTATAGGGTGTCTTCCAATATAAAATAAGAAAAACCTATGTTTATCAAATAATATATATGGCATCTGAAATAATAAAGTTATGGAAAATGCGTAGCTAATTTGAAAGAAATTTCATGTACCATTTTTTAAGATCACAAAAAAATGATGAATTAGAGTTTTATGTAGAATAATATATTACTAGTGTCATGGAAAAAAGGATACATAAGTCTCTTACACCTACGATGGGATCACTAGTCTGAAAACTAAACTCAAATCCCTTTGACACCTTCACACAAAATTTCCTAAACTAAATGTCATATGATTCATAACTCTAAACATTGAACCTTAGAATAACAACCTCACTTTGATAATAATCTAACATAACATGAACTACTTGGTCCCACCTGCATCAATCATTAGGTAGAGTGTGCCACCCCAAGCATTCCTCGAATAGGCCAAGGTCTTGTGAACAACACCAAGAGGAATATCAAAAATAGATGGATTAATATAATGGAAACATATAATAAAAAATATATTTCATAACAAATTAAATAACTAAAACCCAATAATGACATAAATATAAATACTACTTTGTTAAAAAAAATTGTGTTCAGGAATCATTGATAATCTGGTACAACACCACATAGGTGAAATCTATGGGATATAAAAAACATACCAAAAAATGACTCAAGTAATGGTCTAATTAAATCAAATGTAAAATATATCCTCACTATATATAATTAAGATAAAATATTCAACAGGAACTATCACCAGAAGTACCATTAAAAACCCACTCCAAAGCTCCAAATCTTCCAAAATTATCTAAAAATAGAGTACTGTCTTCACAAAAACAACACATGTGGGAAGAATTTCCCTCAAAGTGATGAGTAAAAATACCCATTATAACACCCTAAGAACCAAAAAGGAAAGGATTAAATGAAAAAATGGCACAAAACTCATGATATAGTGAGAAAAAGAGAATCCCATAAGTACTTTAAGGATCTTGATAACAATGGATATATTAAAGTCCCAATTTCACATCTTAGCTCCAATAATATCATATTGTGAAGGATACCATTCAAACCTAAAATATAATAACACACAAAATATTCAAATTACTTAGATTACATAACTTCTACATCACCCCTATGAAATAATGGTGGGGGTTGCCCAACAATGAATCATGAAATTCATCCATGGTGGAACCAACCCATATGAAGTACCTTTTTTTCATCAAGGTAAATGTATATCAATTTAGGGGGTTGAACTCCATAGATAGAGGAATTATGACCCATCTCGAGAGAGAGTATCCAACCCCATTAGTTATGTTGGGAACCATTTCTTTTTTGGGATCAAGGGGTACCAATCCCATGCCAAAAATGGAGTACCCATGCCCTAAATATAAGGGGTTTTATTAATTGTATAATTTTTTGGGAGACTACATCCAATAACTAGTATAGTTTTAAGGGTATAGACCGTGGGAATATTATGGGTGACCCAGTCCCTATAATTAGTGTGCCTACATGGGTGTACCGACCTCATGCCTAGTCTAAACACCTATAATGAACCCTTTCAATGGGTGATAAAATACAATAACTACAAGAGATATTGAGAAAAGACCTTTATTGACCAAGATAATCACACTATAATTTTTTATAAATAAAATGTGTTAGAATGGAAAATTTATTTTACTAATTATAAATATTGAATGAGAGGTTACAAAAAAATTAAAAAATGGTGCACATGGTTAATTTTATACTCACCGTGGTGAGTGTATTTAGAGGGAACATAAGGTTTTTCGTCTTAAAAGCCTTGTCAAGTCATGTAAATATAAACTGTGTGTCCTTCAATATAAAACAACATGAGATTCAGAAGACTTACTTGCATTTGAATTTAATGGCATAGATCATCTCACCTGCAAAACATGAAGTATTTATACCAACTAAATTCCATGTCTATAAAATAAGGTAGCCTGATTACATAGAAATAGAATGAGTTTATTAGGTGAATTTCATGTATTACTAAAAGGTAACCATGTATATTACCAATGGTCGAGTCACATACTTTAAATAAACATGGTCAGTTCTTAAAATTTATATGTCCTATGATATACTTAATTTTTCCAAAAACTATAAACATTAACCAATATAAGACATTGAATATTATTAAAAAATATACATCATGTGATCATGTTGAAATTTATAGATACCCCAGCTATTACTTATCCTCCCATTGCTGATCTCACTACACCTTCTTTAGTGGTACCACTTAAATCATCAAATCATGTCTCACTACTTGGCCTAGATATTAGAACACACTTACTATCATGTTGTCCCATTTCCCTCTCTCAATCCACCTTCACCATGTTCCACCTTATATAAAATTCCCAAACAAATTTCCACATTGAGCCTAAGCTGCCAGATTACCATCCACTACCACACCACCATGATTCATGACCACCATTACCATCCTCTATCCACCATAAGGGTTGGAGAAAGGAATCATCTGATCATTAAGAGATATGGAGGGAGAGATAGTATACAATAGTTATATAGGGTATTCTACAGTGGTCAAATTATACTATTACCCCTCTTATGAAATGACGCTGTCCACTTCTAAATATATTAAGCCATGTAAATGTGTGTAGTTTAAGGGAGAAGTGGATGTGGTGGTTGGTAGATTCATATGCCATTATTCCATGAAGGAGTTCTTCAATGCCCGAATAATAATTCAAAAATAAATTAAAACAATCACGAATCATACCCTTGATGAAATTCATTAAAAAATCAATTCAATAATTATTGATAAAATAATATCATTTTAATGAATAGAGAATGTAAAAATATAAAGTCCCTAACTCATAGTAATTATCTAAAGCATCATATTTTGATGTAAATAAAATATTTGATATTATCTCCTCCTTGAAAAATATGACCTCGAAGACTCATTAGGGTCCATTTTATAACTTTTGGATAGACCAAATTAGATATTATAAGAGTGAATTTATAGAGTGATAATTAGTTTAAATTGGAATTTTACTAAAACCAAAAAATTGGAATGATCATGATCCCAAAACCCAAATATAAAACATATCTCTCTAGGAAAAAACACATTGTTTTATGTGCTGATATGGTGATAATTTTTATCTCTAAGTATTTTCATATAATATATTAATGATTCAACTAATTCGTATAAGATATGATGAAAATAATATATTTTAATAATCAACAAAATATAGTGATATAGAAAAACATACCAAAATTAATTCTTCTATGTATTTAATTTATAAAATATTATGAAAAATATATTAGATTATTTTAAAAATAAATTAGGGTCTCTAAATAGACAATTTATAAACATGAAAATCTTAATGTGATCAACATGTTCATTTAAGCATCATAAAATTTACAATTTATATTCTCCTCCTCACTATTAGATAGTTCCACACAGTGTTGGTCTATAGGGATGGTTGGAGAGATTTGTTAAGGTCTTATTTAATCTTATACTACTAAAAATTGATTAAAAATGACGTAATTTTGATATTTATAAAAGTTTGGTTAATGAATGAAAATGAGGGACCAGTGATGTTAGGTATAGCCTGTGTTAAAATGTATGTTTATTATTAAAGGTGATGAGGAAAATTCAGTTGAAAAATATTAATGAAGGAATGATGGTCATAGAAGATATAAATAAATAATAAAACATTAAGGTCATTCTATAAATGAAATATCATTCATCGGTGAAAATAAACTCAACTACTGCTAGAGTGAAATATTTCAATATAATACCATACAAAAACATTTTAAACCATCATAAATTAACACTTAATATGTCACTACTTTGAGAAAAAACAAGAAACATTTTGGAAAAATGAAAGAAAAAATTGTTGTTTTCATAACAGAAGAAATCAAAAGAAAAAATGAACATGAATTGATTAATCATAAAAATACAAAATAATCTTTCAAGAAACTAAATACAGTAAATATTCATAGAATTTAAGTAGATAGTGTAAGTAAAATAAATATTGGAATAATATAAAATAACGATAAATCATTAAATATTCTTGTCTATGAAGTGAAAATATGTCTCTCTATAGATTCATCTCTGAATTCCACACTCATATTAAATCTCCAACTCAAGATCCAAGAGATTCCCTCCTACTCTCCTATGAAGGTAAAGTGTTAGAATTAAGATTTTATCTTGGAAAAATGGTTTCCACCTGATATTTATGAATTATATCCCATAAAAATATCTCATTTCATTTACACAACTGCAAAATAGGCCTTCAATAGTACTAGAATTGTTATTTATTTGTGTTAAAAAAGAACTGACTACTGAAGCTTTATTAAAATACAAATGCTTTTATCATTGGTAAAAAACATAGATATTGGGATCCTTTATGAATTCTAAGGAGACAATGATAAAGGAATCCATTATCATTGATATTAGCAAAACTAATAAATGAACTTATTTATCAGTGATAAATTAAAGCACTGAAAAGGGGCCCTTTATTAGTTCTATTATATGAATTGATAAATGATCTCTTTATTAGTACTTATAAAAGCAAACATAAATTATTCCTTTATCAGCACTAACAAAGGGATCCTTTATTACCATATTAAGTACATTTGATAAAGGGTACCATTAGAATTTCTTATATAAGTGATGATAAAGTGTCAAAATATAGTGTGCTTTAAGAACACACTCCAACACCAGAAATATGACTACTTCACTATGATGTAACATAACACTGCAGCACAAGAAACAACACTAGAAAATAGAAAAATGTGATAAGAATACATAATTTTAGTGGAATATAATTGAAAAAAATAATAACACCATATTATAGATATTTCTATCATTGTATTGTACAACTATATGAATAAGTAAAATTATAACATACATTAAAAAACATTAACGTTCCTTTGTATTTTTACCCTAACCCCATCTCATGGTATTACAAAAAAACCACCTCTTCTAAAGAAAAATAACACACTTTTTTAAGAAAACAATTCTTCTGTTTGTAATAATATAAATAAATAAATTAAATAGAAAGTGCAACTTTTGAACAAAACATTGACACATACTAGGAACATTGTGTATAAGATTTAGTTGTTGTTTATTCTTTCACATCACAACATTTATTGTTCATCTTAAATAATTATCTATGTGAAAATTAACTAAATAATTACAATATAAAAATTATAAGTAAATTTATTATGTAATAGTAGATATAATGATGAGAAAAAAGTCTAGGCTCGTTTTCTCAGTTTTGGTGATGTGGTGTGTGTTCTAAACTAAAATTAAACTTATATATTAAATAAAAGAACTTGGATTCATACCAGTCACACTATGCATCGTATTAAGGTTTGGATGATTCTTACAAATCCAAAATGACTTAGGGATTTTTTTCTTAAAATATTAAAATAATCCAAATGTTTTTTCTTGATTTTACATACATCAGTTGTGTTTTATAATAAAATATCATTCTATATTTAAGACACTCACTTTGAGTGAAAATGGGCACATCATGTGTTAATTTGATATGAGACTGATTTATATACATCATGCATGACTTATGAATAATTTTATTAAATTATCTATACAATCTGAGAAAAGTTTCTCATTTTTTAGTTAGTGATACTTTTTTGTATTAAAATGTCAATTATAAATAGATAAAAAACATTTTGAGCCATATTGAGCACATAATGTATCATATAGAGGTGTGAGTAATTATTAAATTTACCAAATTACTTATGGATCATTTTCCTAAAGTATCAAACAATTAGAATGTGCTTGCTTGTTTTTTAGTATATCAATTTTATTTTTTACTAAAATTAAAGTTAATTTTAAATTAAAAGACACTGATGGGGTAATATCGATCACACTTTGCATCATATTGAGGTTTTTATGATTCCAACATGTCCCAAATATCTTTAGTACCATTTTACTAAAGTATAAAAACAATATGAATGTGTTTTTTTAGTTTTAAGTATTTCAGTTGTGTTTTTTACTAAAATTACATTTTAAAATGGAAACACACACATTGAGTCATGTCGATCAAATCTTGGGTCCGTTTAACATTAGACTAATTCAAAAATATAAAAAATTACTCATGAATCATTTCCATTATTTTTTAATTCAATCTGATCATATTTCCATGGTTTCTAATGAGTGACACTTTTTAAACTAAAATGTCAATTTTAAAATAGAAACAAACACTTTGAGGAACTATATTGGATTGAGGTGTGGTTTAATATTATACATAAAAAATGACATATGGATTGTTTTCATAATGTATCAAAATGATTTGAATGAGTTTTCTTAGTTTTGAGTATGCTAGTTTTCTTTTTTACAAAAATTAATTTTAATTTTTATTAAAAAGACACACTTGGAGTCATACAGGTTAGGCTGTGTGTTAGATTAATGTTTTTCTAATTCCTACATGAAAAAAATGAATTATAAATCCTTTTCATAAAGTATCAAAAAAATGTTAATTTTGTTCTTGGTTTTGAGTATGTCACTTGTGTTTTCTACTAAAATGTCATTTTAAAATGGAACACAAACATTCAGTCATACCAGTCACATCGTGTATTGGTTTAATGTGAGACAAGTTATTATACATTACATATTTATTATGAATAATTATACTAAAATATCTACATAATATGAGCATGTTTTCTTATTTTTTAGTGAGTGAAAATTTTTAAACTAAAATGTCTATTATAAAGTGATGATGAAAATTTTGATCCACAATAGGAAAATCATGTATCAAACTATGGTTTATATCATTAATAAACATTAAAAATGAATTATAAATCATTTTAATAAGGTATAGAGCTAATAAAAATTATTTTCTCATTTTTTAGTATGCTAGTTTTCTTTTTTACTAGGATTAATATTTATTTTAAATAAAAAATGCTCTTAGAGTCATACCAGTAACACCATGAGTTAGATTGAGGTGTAAAGATTCCTAAAAATCCTAAATGAATTATAGAATGTTTTCCTAAATTATAAATACAATATGAATCTGTTTTATTATTTTTTTTGTATGTCACGTTTTTTATGGAAATGTCCTTTTAAACTGGAAACATGCCCTTTGAATCATACTGGCCATATCATGTGTCATTTGTGATGAGACTGATTCATACACATAAAAAATGACTTATGATTAATTTTAATTAATTATGAGGACAATATGAGAATGTCTACTTGTTTTTTAGTGATTGACACATTTTGAAGTAAAATGTCATTTTTAAACAAATAATGGACACTTTCAGTCATAAAAGGCATATTGTGTATCATTTTTATTGGTTTTTATTATGTCAGTTTTCATTTTTACTATAATTAATGTTAATTTTTAAAAAAGATGCACTTATAGTCTTACCAGTCACGCCATGAATCAGATTTTGTTTTAGTTTATTTAAACACTTCCGAAATTAATTATGGATAATTTTACTAAATTATCAAAATAATATGAATGTGTTTTCTCGGCTTTGAGTAATTCTCTTATGTTTTCTTACTACAATGTAATTTTCAACTAAAAACACACACTTTGAGTCATACTATTCACATCTTGTGCTGGTTTGATGTGAGACTAGTTCATACATGTCATGAATGAAATAAAAATAATTTTCATAAACTATAAAGACAATCCAAGTTTTATTTATTGGTAGTGACACTTTGAGAACTAAAATATCAATTTTAAACTGATGAGAGACACTTTCAGTCATATCGGGCATATCATATATCATATTGAGGTGATAATGATTCCTACATGTCAAAAATGAATCTTGGATCATTATACTAAAATATAAAAATAATATGAATATTTTTCCTTGGTTTTGAGTATGTCGGTTGTCTTTTTTTCTTAAATTAATGTGAATTTTAAATAAAATGACACATTTGGAGTCATACTGGCCACACAATGCGTCGGATTGAAATATTTTTTTTCACAAAAATGAATAATTAATTATGGATAATTTTTATAAATATCAAAACATTGTGGATGTTTTTTATCATATTTGAGTATGACACTTTTTTATATTACTAAAATGACATTTTAAACTGGAAACATGCACATTGAGTCATATAGATCATATCGTGTGTCTCTTTTATGTGAGTCTGATTCCTACAATTCAAAAACGATTTATGAATCATTTTTCTAAATTATAAATAACATTTGATAAAGTTTTATTGGTTTTCAATATGTCACTTGTACTTTTCCAAAAATTAATGTCAATTCTAAATTAGAAGACCCAGATTCTGTGATACCAGGCACACACTACATCAAATTTAGGTGTGGATGATTCTCATAGGTGAAAATTTTCTTATGAATTGTTTTTCTATGGTATAAAAACAATATTAATTTTTTTATATGTTTTTAGTGTGTGGTGTGTTTTTTCAACTAAAATATAATTTAAAAAATGAATACATTTAGTCTGATCCTTGTTGATAACACTGTGTATCATATTAGTGTGTTCTTGATTATACATGATATATGTGTTTTCCTTTCAACTATCTTAAAAAATCTTGAATGAAGATAACATGTTACATAATAATAGAAGAGAAACTCCATGCTCTGTGAAACATGTTACATTTCAAGAAGAAAGTCATTTCCTCTTTTACTATAAATGAAAATGTTATCTTTTTTTAGGCTTGTAGATGATATCATAAAGAAAAACATGGTTTACTAATAGATTTATGAAAGAAACTAAATAAGTAATAGAAAAACTTATGATGAAATTAACATAAAAATAGTAGATAATTGATTGGAAATCTAATTAAATATGTAGTAGGAATTAAACTTTTCATGATAGTTGTATAAATTTTTGAGCAATTTCTTTATTTTAATTATCTCAATTGCTACCTCAAAGTCCAATCTCTCAAGATAATGGGAATGTTCGAACAAACCACCCAAACTTGAGCAAAAAAAATCTACCAGTATCAGAAAACAATTCCTATGTGAGTACTAAACATAAATAAATAAAACCTAACTATGAAACAACACATTACTTATTTGGAAAATGATCTTACTATGAAAACATCGAGATTGGAAAGAGTATACAAGAAAAAAAATTTAAAGAATTTTGAAATAACTAACCAACCCTGTTGTAATTTAACTCACAAAACTTCTTTGATAAAATATAGATATATGTTGATTTATTTTCGATTTTATGGAATGTTTTGGCTCAATTATGACTATATGATGTGTATTTTGAACAAAAATTTAAATTATAAACTAAAAACATAAAATTTCATTATTATTGAGAACTTTTTCTATCATATTTTTCTGTGGTTGATTAAGAATGTGATATGTGTTTTTCTTCCTATATTCTACACCAAGCCAAAAAATAATTAAATGTTCTTTTTCGATGTAAGGTAAATCCTTATGTTTCTTGAAATACCACATCCAAATGCAACATGTTATCTCTTTTATGGGTTAGTGCAGATAGTTAAAGGAAAAAAATAACTTCCTCAAAGATTTTTGAAAAATAATAAGAATTAGATAAAAAATATAATGGAATTAACTTAAAAATAGTAGATAAAATGGTGACAAAAATAACTAAATAACTAGTAAAATTACACCTTTTCATGATCATAGTAAAGTATGGATTCATTATTTTTGACAAATTTATTTCATCACTATCTCTATAAAAATTAACAAAATAAGTATTAATTAAAAATGATGAGGAAATTACCAAAAAAACCAAATAAAATTATGACAAAATAAACTAAAAGGAACTTTTTCTTGATATATATCATTCAACTATAATATAATATTTCTTCATAATGTGTTACTAAAATACAAGGAATTTAGTAAGTCATACATGACTCTAAAGAATAATTTTAGAAGATCAACCCCAATAACATGATATATTTAACCACATTAAAATAGAAGAACATTCACATATTTCACATAATTACCATAAATACTTTTATCCTTACCAGTTGGTGTAAAACTCATATAAAATTATTTTAACTCTATTTTTATTAAAAAGATATCAGAATAAATTATATATTCTTAGAATATACTAAACATTAGTTTATCACTTTATTTATTCATATAAAACATCAAATATTAGTGTAAACCTATTAGTGTTCATTGATTAGACTAAAAAAAATACTTACATTTGAGTTTTTATGGAACATAATAAATTTTATCTTTCCCTTTCACAATCATAAAGAGTAAAAACTCCATGATAAACCATTTAGATTCTTTGATGGAAAAAATTCTAGCATATCCCATTATTTATATTTAAAATACATTAAACTCCATTATATGTTGTTTACCCCTTTTTGATATTATTAAACACCATTATAAACCTTTAAAGCACCCAAATGATACTAAAATCTAGTGCATCCATTAATTCTTCCTTGATTATACAATAGACTCATATATCCTTTTCAATATTCTAAGTGATTATAAACTCAAACATAACATCATCATTACATGTTCATACTTATTTGTTCATCAAAATGGGAATATCACTATTCATATATATTATTTATTTAGAACGATTCTTAGTTTATTATTAAAAATCTTGTGAACATGGATAATTTTATATAATAAATGTGCACAAGCATGTTAGTGATAAACCATTGGATACATTTTTTAATGTCGAGATGGTGAACAAGTATCTATATGCATATTAATTATACATTTAACACATCTACTCGTTAATGATTGTGATATTTTATGTGATATAATAGTGGGGCGATTTAATTTCACATCATATATATTCAAATTAATAATTTTTTTTCAATCCATTTAACTAATTTAAACATGATGTGTTAATTGCATGAATTTTACATGAACTTGTGAAATTATATCTTGAATCTAATTGATGATTGAAAAGCCCAAGTAATTCAACCACCTACTGAAGTGAAACCACTATATTATTATTTTCTGAAAATTAATGTTCCAGTAAATGAAATATTTTATTTTTTTATTTTTTATAGGTTTTGCTTCAATCAACTATCTTCTTTCATAAAGGTGTAATCATTTAGATTTTTAGTGCATCAAGATTTTATTTCTATAGTGTTTTTAATTTTTACAAACTTCTTCATAAAGTGGTTTCTTTTCATTTGATGCCATTTTCCTATGATGCCATCACCCCTCAAGGACTAAGATCTCTGAATTTTTTTTGCCCTACAAAAGTTCTCACATACACATTTTGTATTTGGTGGTTAATTAAAAACATATTTTATTAAATATTTGAACTTTATTATATACCATTCTTATGATTGAATTTGTGTTGTATGACTCAAAAGTGGCTATTGGATCCACTACTTAGAACAGTTATTTGAATATTAGAGAATCCATAGGCAACAAACTGAATCTTTTTTCTTGTTGTTCTTAAGTTTTTTCTTTGTGGGAGGTTTCTTTCACACTTTTGTAATATTTGACAGTACTTGGAATATTCCAATAAAAAATTTATCTTATGATAGTTAGATTTAAAGAAATATATGGTCTTAATTTTATTTCTAAAAAAATTCCTTAACATAAATTCTAGTAAAAAATCTTTTAAACAAGTGGTGAAAAACATATTTCCAATAAGAAACCTGAAACACTTTCACAATGGATCTTATTTTAAGTTAAAAGTGTTGTGTACCCTTTTCAACATTTTTTCTCAAAAAAACCTTGGTATGATCCTCATTCTAATCTATTTACCAACATTTTTTTTCATAGAAGCACTTTTTCTCCTCTTCATCATCGGTCTCTGTAACACCAAAAGATTTTGAGAAATATTTTTTTTCTGAATTAATTTAATATTTTGATATTTTACATTTCACACAACACTAAAAATAGTTTATTTTATATTAAATCACAATTTTTGGATTATGTTATACACACCACAAAAATAATCATGCACTAAACCCAAAATATATTTTGTCTTGCTCTATATGGAAAACTGAGATTATGTTGTGTTACATGACATAGTTAATTTCATTGATGGCTTTTGTAACATGCATGACCAAGTTTTACTAAATAATATGTTATTAAAATGTTATTATTTAGTATAATAAGATATAACCTAATCTTTAAATAAGAGGTTATGAATATTAGTAACTAATTTATAATAATATATGGTTTAGCCAAACATAATATAAATTCATAGGTTACCAATTAATTATAAATGGATATGAAAACTGATTAACTATAAATTGAAATATTATTGTTTTAATGGACACAAAGTTGTTTTACCTTGAAAAATTAAATTAAATAAAATTAATCAATTATATTAATGTAATATATGTGTTATATATTCAATAAAATATATTTTTATATTAATTAAATATATTTTGTTGACATAAGATAAGAAAAAACCCAATTTTATATTTAAAAAATATATTTATATAAAGGTAGCTTTACCACATCTTAATAGAGAACACATTTTAAATGAATGTTTTTGAGCTTTTATAGATTTAATATGTAAAAATTACCTTTATATTTCAAATATAATCATAAAAATAGTTTATAATAAGTTTATTTAATTTCTCTCTAATGTTACATTTTCTAATGAATAGTTAAAAATAATGAATTTTAATTCAAAACTGATTTTTCATATAAATCATTTTTAAAGATAAATTATATTTTAAATTTGATTAAATGTTAAATTAGATGATATTTTTATTAATTAATCCAATTTAGGTAATTGGAAGGAATTTCACATTGAAACTGGATATAAAAACTTAACAAACATTTGATAATTTTTACATTAAAACCTCACATTGTCGTCATGTCAGCAGGATTAATTTTAAATTAATTTATGCTACATATGTGGTTTTAATTTGTAAAACTAATAATATTCGGAATAATAATAAATTATAATTTCTAAGAAGTTCAACTTATTTTTTCACCCCAAATATCAGTGAAAGGAATTCAAATTAATTACATAGATTATGGTTAAATTAAGTTTAATTAAGGACAAAACCTTAAATTAATGATCCAGAATAACATATAAACTTTTACAAGAAACATAGTATGACCATATTTTGACCATATACTCATTTATCTAAAACTGGTTCAATTATTGGACACAACTTTCCTTTGAAAAATTTATATGCAATTCCTTTTTGAAAATATTAATAGAGTACCACTCCTCCACTATAAAAAGGTCTTTTTTACTCCCACTTCTTCAAACCTCTCAAACTACTTAGTTTCATCAAATATCCTCAAAAAAATCCTCCCAAAAATACTAAATTTCCACATTAATCCTTCCTTAATTCATAAATACTTCCAAGGAATCCCTTTGGTGCAAACCAAAATGTGTTATGCATTGAAGAGGTAACACCCTCCCTCAAGCTCCCTTTTTATATTTTCTTTCTCAGCCAACAAAATTCATCTTATTACATTATTATAAAAAATTACTAATATAATAAATATATTTACCTGCTTTTATGAAAATGTTTTGATCAATACTTACACAAACATTAATCTAATGGGTAACGAACATGTTGTTTAAGTGTTCGGTGAACTACCACCACACTAAAGGTTGATCGTTCATTTTTACTTTACGGTCTCTCATGATGAACACTATGATAAACATGAAATTTATATATTTTATATATGGTATTTATTATTTATTAATATTATTTAATCCTCTTACCAAAAATATCTTTATAACTTCCATTTTTTGTAAATATGAAAATTTCGTTTAAGTGTGGGCTACCTCACCATCAAAGTGATGTGATTCATTCAAAAAATTCTTGGAATGTATTAAGTATGTGTTTATTGGAAATATATATTTTATATATGATATAATAATTCTATTGGAATAATGATATATATATATATATATGAAATTTTCTCTCTTTCTTTCAATATGTCAATAAAACGGAAGTAGCGTTCATGCATACGTACGACCTACTATCTGGATGAACAGAGTATTCAATTATAATTATTCTATATTATATTGATTATTATATTAAAAATATAGTGAATATATATGGTATTTATATCATGTTTCGCATTTTTGAAATTGGGATATAAGTATAAGGCCAATGATATAACAAATTAAGACACATGTGAATAACAAAGTGAATACTACCTGAAGTGAAACTTTATCATATGATTGTTAACAAGGGGGTAATATAAGGTCATAAGAAAAAAATATACAGAATTATATATAATAATATTATTCTGAAAAATATTTATAATAATATTTAATTTATTATATAGAAATATTGTATGAGTACGAAGAGAGTCAAGATTAAAGGTAAGGGAATTTCATCTTACTTTTTATTTTCATGAGATAAATGCTTTATTCACCACTCAGTCCTCTTGTACAATGTGTATATTGATAATTAATATTTTGTATTATTATTATACTTAAATTTATATGTGTTTAAAATATATTTTTTTATATTTTTTTCGAGGGGACTATGTTTCAAAAGTTAGCAAATCGGTAGAATGATTTGGTCTCAGTTTTCCTTCTTTGAGACACATGCCATGTTGTGCACCTATATATTTACAGGAGGTGTATATACTACATTTTACATGTTATATCATGAATATATTTATATTCATGATATTTTAAGATTCATGAAATTTAATTTTCTTAAACGGGTAGTATGGTTCATTGTTACCAAGTGGTATGAGTTTATTGAAACAATCTCACTGATTTTTGAGATTGTTTATGATTATGCTAACTTTGTTGAAATATTTTGATCTATATCTCAAGATAACTCATGAATTTTCCTATCCTATATTTATTCATGATATCATCATATATTGGTACCATTTTTCCATGCTCAGGTACATAATATAGTAAATAAATTGTTTCTATGAAATTCTTAATTTACCTCTCTCTTTAGTCGGAAATCTATATTCCAACAAAACCGTGTTTTCTAAAAAGTGTTTCCAATAATAGTATTCTATTATACAATAATATTTTACATAATATTTTACTGATTTTTTATTTTCCAAATGTTTTCAGTGGAATCTAATTATCACATTATAAACAAGGAATATTTATTACTTTTTTTCTTTGAACATGGAATATTCTTTTTTACGTAGTTCAACATGTACGAATTTACCCACATATTTTTTTTGAAATTACTTTACTCATTTAAAACTGGTATTTTTTAATAATATTCTTTTCAAAGTAAATTTTAAAGAATTTTTTTTTCAAAATATTTTCAGTCTTCTTTCATAAGTTTTCAACTAGTATGGTTTTCAAAAAAATAAATCTCTCATTTTATGTTTTCAATGTTACTTTCAAAGAAATGGTTTTCAAAATATTTTTAATAATTATTTATAATTTTCAATGTATTTTCAGTGAAATAGTTTTCATAACATTTTCAATATTTCTTTTAATGTTTCCAAATATTTTCAAATGATAAAAGTTTTTAAAATTTATTGAAGTTTATTCTATAAGATTTCAGAAAAGAATGTTTTCAAAATTATTTGAAGACCAATTTATATTTTTTCATGGTATTTTGTCAGAAAATTATTTTTAAATGGTTTTATGCATTAAAAATCATTTTTCAAAGAATAAATAATATTTTCATCAAGAAAGATTTTTGAAATATATTTCAAAATTATTTTTCATCTAAGATGACATCTGTTGAGGTTACTCATTACTTTATAGTAAATGATCAGAAGGTTAATTTATTTTTCTTTATTTTAATGGGTTATGATTAATGTTAATTTCTTTATAAAACTTATTTCTCTTTTACATTTTATATGTTTATAAAATCTCTTTCTCTTAATGAGTTATATGTTTATGAAACTCATTTCTCTTTCACTGGTTATATGTTTATGAAATTAGTTTCTCCTTCACAGGTTATGCTTTTGATGAAATGATAATGAAACTTGTATCTATTTTCATATGTTATGATATGATTACATGTTTATGATATCCCTTTCATTTCATGGATAATGATTTTATTGTTTATAATTTTATAGAACACATGTGTATGATTTCATTATGAGATGTGTGGGACCTATAACCCCCTTCAATGCATTGAGAAAATAAATATATATCATGATATATACATGGATGGAATAGTAAATGAACTCATTTAAATGTTATAGTGCTAAAATGAGAAGTGAACTATGTTCAGTAATACAGAGCTTGAACAGGGTGTGAACCTGGTTTAGTAAAAAACTTTTTCACAAATATGACATTAGAAGTGATGACTTAACTCCTATGGAAAAAATTATATATGATTATGTGTCTTCCAAAATTCCATGTATTCTTCCTATTTTTTTATTTCATGGATTATCTTCTTTATTTCTATACGATTCATGTATTATAAATTACCAATATTTATGACATGATTCATGTTTATGATCTTTGATATCTGATTTATGATCTTATATATTCATGATCATGTTCACATACCCCTATGCTCATGTTTATACTTAAATATCTCCCTTATTTAACCATACTTTGAATCTGATCTCACCCATTTTTAGGTTTCCTTCCCCATGTTAGGAAGATATATTTCTTGTATGATGTTTCTGATAGGGTGCTAGTCTTGGAGAAACTAGTCGAAGATAATATAGATAGTTTATATACCAGTGATTACATTTCTATGTGTATAAAGGAACTAAACAAGTACATCCATTAGGAATCCGTTTTTATAATGTTTTATGTATTCCATAAAATTGATGTAATGATAATGTATGGAAAGTGAGGGTCGCTATTGTTGGTTTTCGAGAAAAGGTTTACTTAACATTTAGAAAACATGATGATAAAATTTTACAAAAATTCCAAGTTATATTTATAAATATATGTATAGGGATGTCTCTAAGAATAAGTTTTAGGATGAGTAAATGTTTAGGAAAATGTCCTAGAATTTTGGAAAAGGATATAGTGAGAGGTTTCCTTAAAATGAATCCATGTCTGGATATTATAAGTGGATGCGACTCTTGAAAAGATGTACCTAGGGGTAACACTCCAAAAAGATGTTTTAGCCCTGACTCGGGGTAATCTGGTACCCAACAATGGGCCTTACTAAACACCTGGTTTGACACTCCTTGGGGATATGGTTTGGAAATTTACAAAACTGTTCAGGAGCCATCATGAAGGATTTAAATATAAGTTGGATATGAATAACCTAGGATAAACCTAGGGTGTTATTGAATTAGGAAGGTCTCATTATTTACAAATCCTATAAGAAATTCTTTTTATGACTATGTGGTTTTCAAAAATGTTAATTAATGTTCACACTATGATTCTGGTTTTAGCTAATGGTGGTAACCGAAAGAAACTAGATTAACGTTAAATGTGATGGATGATTTTACGATGATAATTAAAGTGGGATGATCAATAAAGAAAAATATGTTATGATCCTCCCTAATCAGGTTTCATGGAACATGATTATAAATGTGTACTTAACAATATCTCAGGCTTGCCAAGGAAGGAAAATAATGAGTTCACTGAGAGTTAATGTATTGGATACCATAGGAGAAAAAATATTTTGTTTCCATTGTGTCAATAATGTATAAATAACCACCTAATTAAATGTCTTAGAAGAATAATAAGATTTTTTGAATTTTGATAATAAGGACATAATGAAATTGAATGCAAGGTAAAAATGAAGAGTTCAGTTAATGAAATGGATGAGAATATTATCCTCCATTAGACACCATCAAAGAATAAGTATTTTATGTGTGGAATAAATGGTCATTATGCAACTAAATTACTAAATAAGAAAGCTCCTAAAGAGAATCTGCAAGGTTTTTTGAGTGGTGGTTTCATTACTAATGATGAAGAGACTATTAATGAAATGTTGATGGAAATATGTATTATGTAATAGGATGAAGAAGTCTTATTAATGGATTAATGATGAAGTGTAATAAATTTTTTTTTATGTATTTGGATTCAATAATTATATTATTTAAATGGGGAAATATATAAGGATTGTTCATTTTATATTTTTTTCTGGAAATTTACTAGAAATTATTGAATGGTTCTGATAGAATAGAAAAGTGATTTAATAGAAAGGTTATTTCCATGGAAAAAAATTATTAAGGGAAAGATAACCCTTATTATATTCTTTATGTTAGGATAGTGTTGTTTGGATAAAGATATATGGGTTATGAATAATTAAATTAAAAGTTATTGATTACCTTGGATCAAATTAATGAATTTTTGATAGCTGGTTTATGCTATCATTGATGAGGTTTATGACATTTTATGAATTTTATGAATAGATCCTATATACATTGAATAAGTAAACATTCATGTTTTCAAAAATAATCTATTGTAACTCATGTCATTACAATGTTTCAGGTGAATACTATATGAAGGTATTCACTTATTTGGAGTGTGACAACTGAGTTCTACTTTCTGATATTTTGGGAATCGATGGTATGATAATTTCACGAATTTCTCTCTAATGTTTGGTATTTTAATCTTTTATAATGTTTATAAGGTTAAATATTCCTGAAAAATGTTAAGTTAAACATCAAAGGAACTATTTATGTGTTGATATTGTGTTAATAACATTTGTTAAAAATCTATTTAGTGATTAAACTTATTTCAAGGATGTCTATAATATTTATTTTAGAAATTATATTAGTGTGTTTTAGATAATGACATAATTTATATCGGGTAGAAACCATAATTTCTGGAAAGTTTGTTGTTATTGAACCCCTGACTAATGGAAAATAAGGTTTTCACACCTACCACATGCCTACGTGATGTCCTGGATAATGTAAAGTTATTTTTTATAAACAAATATTAATAATAAACTAGTAGAGTTACTTCTTATGTTTAGAGATTAATGTGTTAAACATATTGATTATAAAGGATATTTAGAAAAAAAATAGTTCTACTTTTCATTCGTTTAAGAACCTTAGTAACTGAAAAAGGGTAGTTTTAGTGCTTCTAGTATCAAAGTTAGTTTTTGAACATCCATTTCATTGAGTAATAAAATAGAAAAAAAGTACAACTAAAGAATGAAATTTTATTTATAGAAATATATCAAGTAATTATATTTTATTATATTCTTGGTTATAAAAAATAATTACTCAATATTAGGATAATAAACAAATTGTTGTCCTAATACCGTAAATTTTATTAAATAGATGAACTTTTAAAACATCACAGATTTATAACTTTGAGTCCCTCAGCATTTCATTGATCATTAACTAATTTGTGATTTATAACCTCAATCACTCCCTATAATATATTTAGGATTTTCCTCTGTGTCCAATATTCATTTCAACTTATGTTCTATTATGTAGAAACCTAGTTATATGTTACTTTGGGTAACCCTTATGGTTTCAACATTCCCTCTTTAATGGAAGTTTAAGTATATATTTTTATGATGTCGGGTTCTATGAATGAAACTATCAAGTATTAAACCATTGATAACCCAGATGAATTTCTAGGGAAAATCATTTTTAGGTGTGTAGAATGTAACTCATCAAGATATTATGAATTATTTTTTCAATTTAATTTAATCTTTTTAAAAAATCATTTCACAGAACACTAAAAACAATTTATTTAATATTAAATCACAATGTTTGTCTTCCATTATATGTAACACCATGTTAATCGCTCACTAAATGAAAAATAAATTTTATCATTATATACAAGAAACACCAAGTTTATCTTGTGTTACACACATTAATGACATTCCTTAATGGCATGTGTAACATGCATGACTATGTTTTACCGAACAATAATATATTGTTAAAATATTATTATTTAATATAATAAGATATAACTTAGACAATAAATTGTCATTTGCTGAATAGTAAAAAATAATTTTGGAAAATATATGGTTAAAAAATAAGATTAATTCATAGGTTACTAATTAATAAAAAATTAATATGAAAATCAATTGAATATAAAAGGAAATATTATTATTTTTATGGTCACAAAGCAGTTTTACCCAAAAAATTAAAATTAAACACAATTAGTTAATGATATTAATTTTATATATATGTTATTTATGTTTAGAAATCTATATATTTATAAAGGTAGTTTTACTGCCTTTTAATGAAGAATACATTTTAAATAAATATTATGGAACTTTTGTTGGTTAAATATTTCAAAAGTATCTTTATATTTGAAATATATACATAAAAATTAGGTTTTTATAAATTTTTTGTATTTTTCTATAAGGTTTCATTTTTAAAATAATAGTTAAAAATACTGAATTTTAATTCAAAACTACTTTTTCATCTAAATCATGTATAAGGTTAAAATAAATTTTAAATTATTTTAAAAGATTAATTAGAAAATATTTTTAATAATTAATTAAATTTAGGTCATTATAACCACTTTAACATAGAATTTGGATATAAAAATTTAGTAAAAATTTCACCGTTTTTACTTCTAAACCCCGCATTGTCTTCTTGTCAATGAGATTAATTTTAAATTAATTTTTACCACTTATTTGGTTGGAATTTAGAGTAATGGATTCCATGTTTGGAATCAGGATAATTTATAATTTTTAATAAAGAAAAAATTGTTTTTACCAAAGATATTAGTGAAATTAATTAAAATTAATTACATAGATTAATGTAAAATTAAGTTTAACTGAGGACTAATCCTTAAATTTAAGACCCAGAACGACCAAAAATCATGTCCAAGGGCCATTATTTGGCCATATTTCTACCCTATACTCTATTTAATGTAATTTATTCCATTATTTTATCCACGTTACATGTGATAAATGTGTATCTAATTCTTTTTTCAAAATACTACAACAGTTTCAGTCCTCATGTACTACAAAAAGGATTCTTCTCCTCCCACTTCTTCACACATCTCAAACCACATAGGGTATGAAAAGATAATAAAAATATAGTACCTAAAACCCTACCTGCCTCTTTGAATGGTAAATTTTTTTATAAATACTTCCAAGCATTGGTGAAAACCAAAACGAGTTAGCCAATTAAGAAGTAACACCCTCTCTCAAACTCCATCATTATTGTTTATGTTTAAGGAGAACTACCGCCTATCTAAAGAATGATTGTTCATTTTTTATTTACAGCTTTTAATGGTCTACATTATGATGGAAACTCAATTTATATATTATATATATTATATTTATTATGTATTTAATCTTATTTTATCCTTTTTCCAAACATATCTTTATGTGTTCCATTTTGTGTAAATGTGATAATTTTGTTTGAGGAAGTGTGGACTAGCTCCCCCTCAAAGTGATTTGATTCGTTCCTATACTATATGGAATGTATTAAGGGAGGGTTTAGTGAAATTATATGATATATATATAATATAATAATTATAATGTAATAATTATATATATATATATAAATATATAAACATATATATCATTTACTTTATTTTTTTCAATACATCAATAAAACGGAAGTAAGGTTCATGCGTACGAACGACATACCATCTCCATGAGTGGTGTATTACTTTTTCATAATTAAATATTATATATATTATTATACTAAAAACATAATGAAAATAAATGGTAATTATACCCTGGTTTACTTTCTATAAATTATGATATATGTATAAGCACAAAAGATATAACAAATTAAAAAAAATGTAAAGAACAAAGTGAATATTACCTGATGTGAAATTGTAGCATGGTATTGCAAAAAATAAAGTAATATAAGGTCATATTAAAACCATATATGGTATTATATATAATAATATTATTCTATAAAATATTTATAATAAACATAAATTTATTATAGAGGAAACATCTATGAGTATAAATAGAGTCAAGACACAATCTAAGGGAATTTGATCTCACTTTTTATATTCATGAGATACATGTTTTATTCACACCACATTCCTTTTTTGTTGTGTCTATACTACCCATGGATGTGTTATATGGTTCTTATACTTAAATTTATGGGTATTTACATATCTATTTAATTATATTTGATTCATGGGTACTATGATTCAAAAGTTACCAATTCGGTAAAATGATTTTGTCTCAATTTTCCTTATTTGAGAGATAAGCCATTTTATGAACCTATATCCTTACATGAGGTGTATATACTACCTTTTACATGTTATATATGAATTTATTTATATTCATGATATTTTATGATTCATTCAATTTAAATTTCTTTAATGGGTAGTATGGTTCAAAGTTACCAAGTGTTACGATATTATAGGAAACAATCTCATCACTTTTCAAGATCATTTTTTATTATGCTTACTTTGAGGAAATATTATGATACTTCTCTCAATAAAACTTGTGAAATTTATTCTACTATAGTTATTCATGATATCTTCATATATTGGTACCATTGTTTCACTCTTTGGTATATAATATAGTTAAGAATGTTTTTGTAAGAAAGTTAGAATTTTCCTCTCTCTTCATTCGAAAATCTATGTTCCTTCAAAACCATGTTTTCTAAAACGGGTTTTCAAGAATGTTATAAAATTAACCTATAATATTTAAAATAAAATTTTAGCCTTTTTATCATTTACCATTTTTTCAATGGAATATTCTAATCACTTTTTAAAAAGACATTTTTCTTACCTTATATATGTAATTGTGTCCTCAATTACATGTATTATTCCTATGTTATGCATTCATGGATTATATTATTTTATTATTTTTAATTCATGTCTTATGAACTCCCTAGCTTTATTCCATGATTCTTGTATATAATCTTTCATATATATGGTATAATATAATATTTTCATGATCATGTTCTCATACCCCTATGATCATGTTTATGTTTACATGTCTCCCCTATTATCCATTACTGATCATCTAAGCTCACCCCATTTTATGTTTCCCTCCCCAGGTAATGAAGATATATTTCTAGTATGATATGTCTAAGGGGTGTTCTATTCTTGAAGTCCCCAGTGGGGGATAATGTAGAACTCTCATGTACCAGTGTTTATATTTCAATGTTTCCTAAGAAACTAAACTTGTATAGTCCTTGGGAATCCGTTTATATAATTTTTTAAGTATTCTGTAAAAGTGATGTTATATTAATGAATGAAAAGTGAAGGTCATTGTGTTCTCCACATCTACCTCCACCTCTACCTTGATTTATGTCTCTAACTCCACCTCCACCTTCACCTCCACATATACCTCCACATCTACCTCCACCACTGAATTTTCCTCTACTTCCTTCATTGCCCAGTAATTTAATTATTTGCAGTCCAATGCATCTAAACAATTTGATTTATTTAATTTTACTTGTCCTTCAGAAATAGGCCAAAAATAATATATAATCATTCTGAAACTAATACATCATTTTCCAAATATGTTTCTAAAGTCTTAGCCTATAGTAGATCAGAAACATAGCTAATAATCACCAAAATGTTTTATCAATAATCATTCTGACACCACATATGATTCACACTCATCTCTAACAAAATTTACATCCTATTTTGAGTAAGAAGGATGACGTCAATCTTGGTAGTACCGAGAAATTATAGACAACCAAATGATTAAAAAATATTTTTAATGAAATTTTAATTACCTTTGGAAATTACTTGTTCTGAGATATTGGTATTCTCTTGTACTATAATATCTCACATAAAATTAAAAACATAATATTTACAATACATGACTTTGTAATTATTAGTACATAGAGCAGACATTGACCAAAATAAATAAATTGTATTAAAATGTGTTTTGATAGTTATATATTCTTATATATACATTAATCTTTTTCCATTTGAAGTTATCCATAGGATTTTTTTGTTCACTCACTGAATTTATTCTATGATTTAGTATATATTTCGACACTTTTATATCACAACAAAAAAGTTTTTAATTATATAATGGAATAGATAATATGAATTTTATCGATAAAATGTTTATTTTAGTGTATTACAAATTCATAATACACATCATGTGTGGTTGGTTTATTGGATATCCATGCATTGGATCCAAAAAATAAATAGTTGGGGTATCCAGATTGATTGTCATCATCATCCACTACTTCCTAAAAAAATTATTGCAAAAATAAAAACATATTTTATGTAATTAGATTAAATAGTCTTACCTCTAAATTGTGAGAATCAAGAAGAGTTTGTTGTCTACTATGTTTTATCAAATTCTTTGTATAGATCGTACAAGGATTAATGAATCCAAATCGTCATTCATGAAGTTCTCACTTCCAATAGTAGTAATATAAATTCCCATATAAAATATGAATAGTTATTAACTATAATGAACAAATTATCCCACTGTTTGGACAGACATATTATGAAAATTTACCTTACGTATGTATTTACAACTGAGGCTCTAACACATTCATGATTGAGAGTCTCATTAATATTCTTGAGACTAACAATATATATTTTGAATGTAACATATATTTATTCTTCACAGGGAATGTATGATATATTTTTATCTTTAAATGTGGTTTCTATATGAAGTTTTAATGATAATAAATGTTTATTTAAAAATATCAGGGAGATGGTAGTGTAAGAAGGTCCATTTGATTTCTTGGTCAATTCACTAGATTATCTTGAACCGACCTTCTGTTTCGCCATCACTTTATCCATATGTAATATAATACCTCACTTCGTATATTTTTTTCATCAAAAGTTACATGTTCATCATTTGAAAAAGTTATTAAAGACATACCTCGTGTAACATTCTAAGAATAGATATCCATGAAAAAAAAAGTTATAATAGCATCATTGACGGTTGTAATATTTGTATCATCAAGTGGAATAGGAAAATCATAACTCGGATCATGATCTACCTCAATATCTACTCTCAAGTGATATTTTTGTGAGTTATTTATAGTGTATCTTATCTCCTGAGATATTAAACATTATAGCCCTCAAAACAAGATAGTGTGTGGGTGTTGATTGATAGAAATCGTATATAACTATACCCTATCAAATTAAAGTAATATAAAGTTATCAGAAGTTGTGTGATTCAAATTTAGGAGGAATATTAAATAAAATTATTATCTTGGGTAAGGTATATGCTTGAGGGGAATGACTAGCCTAAAATATAAAGGGGTCATTTGGTTTTTCATATGGGGATTATTGTTCCACAGCTGGTTTTCATTGATCTTTCCTCATACATTGGTCTACCAAACCATAATGGACACAAATATCTTACAAATAATCTATTTGTGCCTATAATCCATTCATCACATTATATGTATATTCTTGTGGGTTATTCTTCTCTAAATGTTTTTGAGGAGACACTCCAAAACATACACCTTTAATGCTACCATATTGTTCTGGCTGCTTAAAATCTTTTAAAAGTAGATTTTCATCTGATATGGTTGCTACTTATTCTTGGGTCTAATCAGTAAAAAACAATACAAACAGAAATAAATATTTTTATGTAATGATATTATAAATCATAAATAATGTCTATAATGTCATTCGTATGAATTTTTACTTAAATTATTTGGTGTTTTCATCAACTATTTTACCCTCTTTATTTAATTCAGCCTCCTACTATGGAACATGATGTGGGATAAAAGTGTCTTCAGCTATTTCTTAATTGATTTGTATAAAAATAAAGGAATATATTATGTTTCATATCACATAAAATTATATTAGCGATTTAAAATACACACCAATATCTTCTCGGGTGAATTATTCCCTATCAAATGTTTTTGATAGTCATAAATTGGTCTTGATTCACATTCAATATTTTCAGAACTCTTTTATTTTTTAACAAATTAATAATTTAGAACAAAATTAGATAAAATAAATAATTTAATTTAATATATTATATACTAAAATGGACCAAAAATGATTTACCATCCCAACAACTAATGAAATAATTCTATGTTTCCTTCTTTAAAATATGTTCATAACTAACTTGTGGTTGGGTATAATGAAACAGGATCAACATATATAGATATTACATCATTGTTTTTTGAAATTTATATACACAATCCCCATGATCATATTAGTTTAGCACCATTGGAAACATATAACACATTATTCTAATTTGGTGAATGATATTAAACATATCCCATAGAGATCTTCCCCTTTTGTACTTCTACTTAAAACCGTTATTTATAACCTAGGTAAAGGAAACATAAGAAAGGGTGAGATTAGATGATTAGTATAGGTAAACATTGATGATATATAACAATATCATGAGAATAAGGGTATGAAAAGAAATCCTTTCATATAAAAGATCATATTCATGAATAGTTGAATTAATGATTTCTATTTCATAAGACATGAATCAAAAGGGATACAAGGAACATAATCCATGTGATCATAACATTGATTTAAGACAAGAAAATGTGGAATACATAAAAACTTGTAACATTGTGAACATGTATAAATAGTAAAATGTTCTCTTATTAAATTAAAGATATAAAATTAGTCCCTTGAATAAACATTTAGACATGATAACCAGGCCCAATTATAAAATTATGAATATGTAAACATGATCCATACATAGAATTGTGAACATTAAACCAGGTTCACATATAAAATTTATACCTCATGAATTATCCATATTTACCTAATTAATTAGAGGGAGTTATAGGTCCCACAGATCACATAATGTAAACCATACATTTTTATTCCATAGGAACATAAATAATATTATAACCCATAAAAATAAATGGGTTTTGTAAACATTTACCACAACATACCTCATGGGAAAGAAACAAGATTCATAAGTATAAATCCATCATAAACATAAATCATTTAGAGAAATATTTAGAATTGTATCATTGATCATATACCAAATAAAACATAATTAACATCAAATTACATTGTCTTAGATGGAAAATTATTTTGAATGTTCACTTGAAATTATTCTTTATGAAAATATACTTTATATTTTGAAAAATGATTTTAAAACCATAAAAAATTTAACAAACCTAATTAATTCAAAATAATATTTAAAACATATAAAGGATGATTTCAAAACTATTATAGATATATTTTAATTACTTTTTATTTAAAAATTAATCTAAGATCATTTAAAACATTTTTTGAAAACAATGATTTAAAAGAACATAGATTTCTGACCAATGAGAGAATGAAATTATATGAAACTTATAATACCTTGAAAATAAGTAGATTCATGATATAATATGTAAAATAGTATTATATAAACCTCATAAAATAATATAGTATCATTATATAACTTGGGTCTCAATGAATTCAAGTTGATAAATAATTACCTTATTGATTTGGTAACTTTTAAACTGTAAACCATATGAAGGAGAGATCATCGAAGGGATATCTAAATAAGTATAAATTGAATGATAATGATAATAGAATAAATTCAGGGTCATTATATACACACACACAAAATTACTCCTTGGTCTTTGACCATGGAAACACCTTAAAGAAACCACACAAAATAAACGACTAGGGAATATGGAATAAGTCTTGCAGAAATAAAAGAGAGACTAGAAATCCCCTTACCTTATCTATTGAATCTCATTGTACTCATAAAATCTTCTTGTATAATATACATAACTTTATTATATATCTTTAAAATAACCATTTTATTATATATAATTCCATATATTATTTTCTTATGACTTTATATTACTCATTTGTTAATAATTCTTTGTTGATGTTACGCTTCGGGTAATATCTAATTTATTTTTCGTATGTTCTTTGATTTGTTCTATTTTTTGTCATATTACTTATATAATGAATTAATTATGTCAATAATGGAAACAATTATGTAAATATAAAATATATTTATTTATAATAATCAATAAAATATAGAATTACAAAATGAAATACACCTTTTATGGAGAGGGTTGGTCATTCGTACAATAGAACGTTGTTTCCATTTTCTTATACTATTAAAAGAAATATGTTTAATGAAAAATATATAATATCATTAAAGTATATTTATTGTTAAATATATATCATATATGTTCAATAAAACCATCCTTAATACATTTCATGTAAAATGTGAATAAATCACATCACTTAGAGGAGGTGGTAGTTCACACGTCCACAAATTAAGTTATTATAGTTACACAAAATAAATATCATGATTATATGTATTATATAATAATAAAATAAGCATAATTAAATCATATATGTCATATATATCATATAAAGTAAACAATTCATCATTAGACCCCCCTCCCCTTGAATGATAGAAATGGAAGAAAAATGGAATCGGTTCATGAGATGGTAGTACATCATACATAGGAACAATGATTGTGTATCTAATTTAACGGAATTGTGTGTGAGTGTAGGTAGAAACCATAATTTATAAAAAAAATATTTGTATATTTAGTATAAATGGTATATTATATAAAAATTAAATAAAAATAATTGAAGGGGTTTAATTAATAAAAAAAATGTTTGTTGATGAATGTTGCCTCTTCTTTGGGTATCTCCTTTTGATATGCACAAAATGACTTATTTGGCTGGATTTTTACCCAAAGTAATGATTATAGGATGAATGGAGGGATTTTTGAAGTATATTTGGAGAGTATTTGACCGAACCAAATATTTTTTTATGTGTGAAGAAAAGAGTAGGATTTGTGCCATTTTATAAGAGAGGGAATGGGCAGTTTTGGAATTTCTCAAAAGATTAAATTATAATAAATTAAATATCAATAAAAATAACTTAAAATAAAAAGGAATTAAGAAATAAGGTGGTATATTGTGACAATAACATCATCCAGTTTATTTTAGGGAGTCTTTGGTTTAATATTAAACCTTATCTTTTTTATTAACGCTTAATTAACTTATTTTAATTTTAACCATGGTAATAACATTTTCAACAATAAAAAGAGGATATTTTTTCGTATAAGAAATAAAATGAACCAAAAAATAAAAATTTATTATATTTTCAACCATGATACATCCCTTTTTCCTTATTTATTATTTTTATGGTTTTTTACCAATTTAATAAAATATTATTTTCGTTAAATATCATTTGTGTCCATTTTGACACTATTTGTTACATTGACTTTAAAAAAATCAAAACAGTAAGATAACTTAGAAAACATTTCCTTAGTACAACCCTAACATGTCATATCTATGTATAAAATTCATTGATCACCTTAATTAAGTAAAATTATATTTTATTTAATATTTATAATTTTTTTAATTGATTGTTTCATTAATTGAATAATTATGGCATCATTATTATGTAACTATTTATGAAAACTATTTCTTCACTAAAATTTAAAATTAAAATACCATGATTTCAATAGAAATTTTATATTTGATAATAATATATATAGTCTGTCATATATTCTATTTAAGCTTATAAGAAAAATGTTATACTTATTAAAATTAAGAGTGTGACATTTTTTCACTCATTTTTATTTTAATAATATCTAAGTAATTTTTACAGAAAATTTTCCATTAAATTATTAAATTACAAAAATTTTGTGTTAAGTAATTTTTATAATATTATTTTTTTCCTTAATTATCATATTTACCCTTAACTGTGGTAATAAAGATTGCTAAAATTACAATTCAAATTTTTCTAAAAATTAAAGGGAACTATTTAAAAAATATAGTAATTATAATTAAAAATATTTTATCTATTTTTCAAGCTATATACCTAGAATTTTTAAGAATTTAATTCAGAATTATTCTCGTATACGAGATGAAACACCAATTTTTTAAAGTGAAAACGTTCAATAGATTAAAATATTTTTATATCCAAATTCAGTGTAATTTATTCTAGTGAACCTAATTTGAATGAATAATAAAAATTTAGTATAATTATAATTTAATTCAATTTAGAAATATAATTTTACAGTATAAATTATATTGATGAAAAAGTGGTTTTAAATAGAAATTCATTTTTTGTCATTATTCATCAAAATATGAAACTTATCCAAAAAATACAAAAAATTTAAAAAAGTAAATTTTTATATCCCTATTTCAAAGAAAAATTTTATTTTTTCATATATAATTTATAATATTATCAAAATTATATTTCAAACAAGTACTCCATCTAAATGTGTCAATGCTTCTTTTTAGATGAGTACTTCTGTTATGAGAAAAATTGTATTTGTTTTCATATAATAACACAAAACAAAAAAGAGTTATGTTAAACATTATATTGAATATTATATATATATCATTATTAAAATCCAATAAGAGTGTTTTTATATAAAACATACGTGTGCTTTGTTTTTCAGAAAAAAAATTTCATTTATTTTAAAAAGGGTTTACATTCATTTATAATTAATTGGTTAATTAATTATATATACATGTGTAAACCATAATTCATTAATTATTTAAATCATTTTTATACCTTCCATTCTAATAGCTTGGTAATAATTTTATTGTTTATATAATTATAATAATAAATCAAATGTTTCACAGAAACTAAGTGTTTCATGTAAAGAAAAATAAGACAGTATTGTGTATAGCACAACCTTACCATGGTGTATCATATAACACAAAACATTAAACAAATTTAATTTATTCTAAAATAATTTTTTATAAAAAATCTGAGTGTAAAATAGGGAATTTAATTTCCCCTTAGAATCCCTAATATGCAACCTGGTAAGAAGAGTCTGGAATCCTCAATGGGATTTTCCGGCAACCATTAAGAAAATTATATTATAGAAATATTTTTAAAATAAATAAATTATGCATGTAATAATGAAAATAAATCAATTATTCGTTATATAAATTTTCATTAAAATAGATAAATTATATCATAACATTACATTTACATCTTCCCAAAGGGTTTCTTTATTGTAGGATGAACATGAAACTATGAATCAATATCAATCAGCACATTTATCCTTGTTGTGACACCAACATAACTAATGAAAATTGACTTGTTGGGTTCAATAGGTTGGTCTCATTGATTCCAACCAACCTTTAATTTTATACGCTTACTTATTTCCTTGATGATTTTATTCAGTACTCTGATGTTGCATCATTCTTGTTTTTTTCATCAACATGTTGTTTATCCTCTAATAATTAGGCAATTTTAGCATCAGTAGTATATTATTTCATGGGATTGGTAAAATTATCATGTGATGAAGAAATTGTCTTCATGTGTATTGAAAAGATTAATTTATATTATATTAATGCACTAGAAAAAAATAATATCACGATGAAAAATATAGTACAATAAAATAATTTAAACTTATCATTGAACTTTATTTATTTTTTAAATTGTTTTAGGGATTTGGATACACTATATAGAATCGAAATATACATTTTGAGTTCCCTTTTAATGCGCAAGAAATTTTCTCGATTAATACTCACATTATTTGATTGTGATCTCCCAATGAAGGGGTCATCCTTGATTTAATTTTCATATAACCCTATAGTTGTTGTAGTTTCCAATAGAAAAATCAATAAATTCTTATTTTTCAGACATGAGACAAAAAATAATTGCACTACATGTGATTCCATTATGAATGGTTCATCATTTTCCCCTTCTACACTGAAACTAACCTTCATCATACCCATTTCATCAGCTTTCATTCCAAAAAATGGGTTTATTTATTAAAACTTGTATACAATGGTCTCTTAGCACATATATTTAACTTTCCAAACAAATTTTAACAATCATGAAGGTCATCTTAAATTTTTATTATAATTTCTTTCATGAAATCTCTACCATCATCTAAACTGGTATTCATATCAAATAATTTAGAAACCATGCAATCATCTCCATTAGTGTGTTTGTTCAGTTTTTCCCATATATAGTGTTGTATTTATAGATCTGATATATTTCATAAAAAATAAAATTTTCTTCCAACTCTTCTAGAATAATTTTTCCTAAATAAAAAAATGTAAACCGTGAAAAAGAAAATGCGACTATGTTTATTGAGACTCATCCCCCATATTTTATGGAAATGCAACTATGTTTATTGAACTACTCTGAGTAGTAGACATCCCATACATTTTACCATTCATTATTTTGGATGAATATTTATCATAGTAGTTCAATCAAAAAAGAAGAGATAGTAGATTAGTCTTAAGAAACAAAATTCAATTGTAACATTTTGTGAGATGAAAATAATTTGGATGATATTTTTCTCCTTAAAACATTTTAAATTACCACATCTTAATTTAAAATTTCAAATCTCATATCAAAATTATAAAAGGTCTCTAACAGTACCATGATAACATTAACTCATCCCCAATGATTTGTACTAACTCTATTCTATGTTACTAGTCCTTTTCCATCACCTTAATCACAAATATAAGAGCTCTATGTCCACTGAGGTACATGTGTAGGGTGTGAGTATAAATATCAAAAATTAAATACTAATAGGTCCCAAAAAATGTATAAAACTCATATATCTAAGTATGTTTTCAATGTCATGACACTCACAATACATTTTTCTGTTAAGTCATTATGTATTAACTAGGTCACCAACATAGTAAAATTTTCTTACATCATTCCATACAAGTGAAATATATTGATCATTCCATAATTTTATACCATGTTTTTTCCCATACATTAAAATAATTTCACTAATAAGAGGGTAACATTGGAATCATAGGAATAAAAAAAAATATTTATCTCCTTTTGTAAATAACCACACCACAAATACCATGAGATTTGACCTTAGACCCCTAGAATCGAAGACTATCCCTTAGAGATAACCATCGCATGTAATTATTTAAACTAAATAATTAAATAGGTAAAATGTAAACATTTTTCATAAGAAGTTAATCTAAAATAGGTGGAATTAATAACAGAATTGGTTCTATTAGGAAAGAACCATAAAATGGGTCCAACAATACATTAGTTAAAATTGAATTCTAAAAATCATAATAAAGAATAAACAACACAAATGTCACATCACTCTCACCCTAGCCCTAGATGAATCACTAACATGCCTATATTAACACGCATTCTAACATAGCATACCTAGACCTAAACATAATACCCATCATATTCCATTATATGATACTCAAAGATCAGATATCTTTGGAATTGATCATATTTTTCAGTGATCAATCATTAGATAATATCACAGTCCATAGGAAAAAATTTATTACTCATGCACCTAAAATCTCAAGAAGAAATATTCTATATGATCAGTTAATCCATCCAACCCTTTATAGGTTATACCACTATGTTTCAATGGAGTATACTCTAAAGTACACTATATAGCTAATCACTCCAGAGGTGATAATATAATCACTCCTAGAACATCACTACCCTAGGAAAAAACATTTAAAGGGAAATTCAAACATTATTCTAGCCTTATGGGATACTTCCATTATCCAGGATTCCCTCACTAGGCCTCTCATATTCTATCATGTATACTACAAGAAACTAACTTACATGGTGATATCATATGACCTAAGTCAGTGTCTCAATTTCTCCATGAACCATGGCCAATAGGAAAAATAACATGCCTTCACACGTTGTCTAATTAACATGGGATACTGTGAAATTATATTTATTATTTCTTAAACTACACTTTATTCAATGGCGTAATATACTAATAGTGTATGGTCGATACTAGGGGTAAAGGAGCCGAAAGATAAAATCTAAGGCTATGAACCCTATGCATAGGAGTCCTCACGGGTTTGTTGATTTTGGGAAAACCAATGCTAAAGAAATTGGAGTTTCAGATTAGAGAGAGAGAGAGAAGGGATCATGATAAATTTTATAGTTCTAGTAAAAGTTTAACCTTAATCTAATTTGTTATGGTTCTAAGGTATAGTCTTTGAATTAACAACGGGACACTATTTTACTATGTTCAAACCAATTATATCTATCTAATACACAAAAATTCCTTGATCTGGAGATAGTCACAACCTAGATACATTAATCCTAACTACTAGGGTAAAAATTATCATAAGATATTTATCATAACCTATTCTAATAATATAAGGTTAGTTTCATTCATTCAAACTTCTCGAGTTCATGGATTCTTAAACGGATTAGTTAAACAATTATTGTTTAACCATATTACTATCACATAGGGTTACCAAGGTGAGAATCAACTAATTATTAAATTCTAACAGCCTTACTCTCAGCCCCTACCCTAGGTGGTTTAACCATTCATAGTAAAATTGATCAAGAATAGAAAAAGAATAGAAAATATAATCAAAATACCAATAGAAAGTGAGACAATGAAATAAAAATCCTACATTCAAGACTTAAAATTTTAAAACTAAAATCAATCACAAGTTTAATAAAACAATAACATAAAACAATAACAAAGAAGAATGATGCAAAGGTTACATTGTTGATGGAATATTAAAATGGATAATGAACGTATATTGGTTTGGTGATCTAACAGAATGAATTTTTTTAAATAATTAATCCATGATTCTTGAAGAGACACAAAAAATTGAAAGAAATTGATACAAATTGAGTTTATAAATAATGAGGAAGAATAATAATGAGATATGAATGAGAGAAAACATATAAGTGTGTAACATTATGTCCATTTTTCACCTATTGTAGGTAAATAATATGGATATTACAAGATTTGTAATAGGTAATCACATTGTGTAATTTTGATTCAAGGTTTTATATACAAATTTTTAATCTACAAGAATCTCACGTGAATCTCATCCTTTATCTTTGATATTTAAAAATTTACTTCTTTAATGATGTTTAACTTATTTTCATGGTTAGTATTTTCCTTTGGCATGGATCACAAAAGTGATAATTTATTTTGAAAGTTACACATCATTTATTGGTGAATCATGTCATGTAATCACTCTATCGCTTAATCAAATGATACTACAATGTATTAATGATTTAAACTTATCAAATTCTTCCACACTTGAATGATTTTTATTCACAAGAAAAAAGATATCAATAGGGATTTCAAAAGGTAAACAATTTTCAAAACAAGAAAAAATCATTATAACCAAAAAAATAAAACTACGTGTAAGTTGAAATACTCTATCTCTATAATCATCCTAGCATAGAAAATCATTCGTTCCCCATAGATAAGTTCTCAAAAAAAAAAATCTTTTTGTTACAATTTCTTAATGTTTCTATAAAATTCTATACCCATTTTCAATCTAACTCACATTGAATTGCCTGTCATCACTCAGGGTGAAATGAAACTGAAGTTATGCTCATACCAAGATCACTTTCTCCTACCATAGGAATTAATTTATTCTATAGTCTCTACTTTGTAAATAAAAATAAAGAATAAATAATGATGGATTTAGTAATTAGGTTAAAATTAATCTGAGGATCAGGTAAGGTGGGAATATAGTGAAATGAATAAGCTTAAAATGAGGGTAATCTCTGATGTATAATGCATGAATGTCACGAACAACGTAATGAAATGACTCATCCATAGCTAATGAATTCCATGTTATGAGAAACTTAAGGTGGACCAATGAATATATATCAAGTGAGTGTAGAAGGTATCTTGTTCCTATCTTTCTCTTTTCTTGTTATTTTATTTTTGTAAAGTCATGTCTAGGATAAGTCTCACATCCATTCCCTAACCACATATGACACATAAACGGATCGATTGACCTAAAAATGGGGATTTTTTACCTTCTTAATACATAACACAATCATATTTTTCTTTTTTAAAGGAACATGAAAGTCATAAAATATCAAGAATTACACATTGACCACAATTAAACATTCTAGTGAGTACAATCGTACATCTCCTCAAAAATAATATCCCATTTCTATTGGCTGAAAAAACTCCTACCACACTTGTACAAAGTAAATTCATGCGTCATAATATGAGTTGGGTAGGAAGGGACAATCAAGATGGAATAGGATCATCATTTTAATGTAATTTATGGAAACTATGGGCATAATGAAGGAAACATGTAAGGTTAATCTCAGGAAAACAAGTATTTAAATAAAGAGTATATCAATAATATTAAAATTGTATGTGTTCAGTCATAGCCTAAATAAGATCTCAATGTAAGTCATTATAGGTTTACATGTCACGGTTTTCATTCAAGAAATATTATCAAAATAGAATATGCAATCATAGGTTCAGAATCCTCATGGGAATTACATAGAGTATAGAAAAATGACAATTACTAAGGGTATAAAATCAATTAATAAGTCAATTATATGTAATTTAAAAAAAAATATTTTAATTAAATTATTAAACTCAAAAGTAATTCTAAAAATATAAACAAGATAAAAACATGGAATTTTAAAAATTTAGATAATAAATATTTCATTTTTTTAATTATTTTCATGAGTCTCAGGTTTGAATATTTCTTCTTAATGAAAAATGTCTCCAACATAATTAAAAATAAGAAATAAATCATGTGTATTAAAATTGAAACTCAAGAAAGACTCCCCCACACGTAGAATGAGATAGTTTATGTACTATCTATTAAAGTTCCATGCGATGTTTATGGAAGATAAATTACAGATTATAGAAATGTAAATTTTGAAAATTTAATACTAAGGAATCAAGAGCTCCATATAATGAGAAGAATGCCAGAGGGAAATTTTGAGTCGTCATGATTTTTAAATTGGGTGGCATGTAAAATTTGTTAGAAGGAAAAATCATATTCTTGATAAACCAAGTCTATGAGATTTAAACATTTACTACGTAGTAAAACAAGAAATTTCATACTATGAATAGAAATGGAAAAAAAATTATATAAATACAAGAATATGTATACAATAAATCTTCAAGGGACTCTTGATGAAAAAGTGAAATTTTTAAAAGGATAAATATGACCAAATCATAAGTAAAATATGATAAAAACATATGAAATATGGGTTTTCTCCCATAAAACGCTAAAAAATGATGTCATTAGCCCGATGGATGGACCAAATTATTTATAAAAAACTTCCATCATCTCAGATCCTACCTATTTTCCTTAGCTACTGGTGGTTGTATACTCTATTTATTGTCGTAGATTGGTAGGATTGATCACTTTAGGATCATATCAAGATTGAATTTTATATGTTCGGAAAGGCATATGTGCTCGTGGTGGTGTATGTTGAGAATGAATCGTAGGTAATATCTCCCAAAGATCATTCTTTACGTAATCTATATGCTGAGTCATCCGTATAATAAGGGAATATGGTGGTGGAATAGGTGTGTCGATGACCATAGATGAAACAGATTAGCTAGGCATGGATACTATAATAGCGTAACGGATTGAAAAATAAGCCATGTAGACAGAGAAAAAATATTATCTCGTATATATAAAGTGAAATGATAATTCAATGGAAGGTAATATAGATAGTACAAAAAAATATTTTTCTAGAATTAAATAAAAAACAGGGGAAGGGATTATGTCAACTAAGAGAAATTAATGTCTGTAAAAAGTTCAATGAATTTCCACTCCCAAATAAAGTGTGGAATCAGATACACCACTTGTTCAATGGGTGTAATGGACAAAAGAACTAGGTTGTCAGTGACTGAGTGGTGAGTGGTGCTGAGGTAATGATTTAGAGTGTGGTTGTGGGTCTAATAGTTGGATCAGTGATAGATACCTCATTTAATGGGATCATTGGTGGTCCCTTTCCCATCTGGGTGTAACATCCCAGGTAAATGAAGAATAATAGATTTTCATATTTATTAATATTTGTGAATTAAATATTAATTTTACTTTAAAAAGTTTTCTATGTTCGATGGAGTACCCCATATGCAACAATGAGTTTCTTTGAAATCCTACATTGCACACTAATCATATAATATTATTATATTAAATGGTAGTTAACATCTAGAAATTTTATTTTTGGGAATGCATATAAATAACTAAAATTTTATTATACATGTTTGTTAAATGTTTTTACATTTATCCAATAAAATTTAGAGGCTTAAAATGTGAATGAATCTAAGCATAAATACTCTAATATTCTTTAAAAGGTCGATTTACTGTCTTTTGATGGAGAACCCACTTTAAATATAGTTTTGGACATTTTTATATGTTCTATTTGACAAAATAAAATTATTATTTAGAATCGGTACATCAAAATTTACTTTGGATGAAATTTTAGTATTTTTCTAATAAAGTTCATTTTTTAATGAATATTGAAAAATATTGTATTTTAATTCAAAAGTTCATTTTAATATAATTTATTTATATGGTTATATTATCTTTTTAATTGGTTTTAAAGTGTAATTAGAATATATTTTTACCATTTATTCTAATTTTGGTGATTGGAAGTAATTTCATTTTTAAATTGGACATAAACAAGTTTCAATCATTTGATAGGTATTATTTATTAAAAACACGATATTTGTTTTAACAAAGGGAATTAATTTTAAATTAATTTCTTCCACTTATTTGTTTTGAATTTGTAAAAATGGATTCCATATTTGGAATCGTTAGGTCCAAATTTTTTAAATAGGTAACTTTTATTTTTAGACATTTTAAATATTTACTTAAGTAAATATTTTATTTACCATGATTAAAAGTTAAAAATAATCAATAAGGGTAAAATATAAAATTATAATAATATTAAATTACGCAAACAAGTTTTTTAATCCTGTTGGATAATATATATCCGAACATGGAAATACTTGGGTTGAATTGGGGACCCAATGGAGCCACATGGGAGTAATAATGACATTTTTTATTAATTAATTTAAAGTAAAGACAAAAATAACATAAACTAATATCTTTTAGTAAATTAATTTTTACATGGGGTTATATAAGTTCTCTTTTAGACTATAAATATTATTTGGAAATCTAACAAGATCTCTTAAATCATGGTATTTTGTCTACAATTTTTGGACATCAAATAAATTAAATTATTTATGACACAATAATGATGAAATATTTAACTCATTAATAAATGATTTAAATAAATAAAACTTTAAGTATTAAAAAAATATCCAAAACCTATCCAATTCTTAATGGATTATTTTATCTCGACCATTAGTAATCTTAAATTTTATATTAACAAATATTTTACCTTTTGAAACTAAATATGTGGTTATAATAAAATAATTATTTAAAACATTCTTAAAGATCCCCTCCTCTCACTTATTAAAAATACTCACTTCTATCCAATTCCTCACACCTATCAAGACTTTTAGTTTGTAGAAAATCTTATCATTTAAGATCCCTACATTCCTCTATTCATCTTAGAAGACTTACCATAGGCAGAAATCACTTCAAGAAACCCTTTTGGTTCAAACCGAAGGGAGTTACCTGATTTAAAGGTAATGTCTTCTCTTAAGTTATTTTGTTTTATATTACTTCTCCAATCCCATAAACTTGTTTTATTACTTTATTTTATAACAAAACCAGTATCATAAATATAATAGGATGTTTTAATGATAATTATTTGAACTAAACTTACTCACATCCACATGTAATGGGTAAAGAACATAATGTTTCTGTGGATGACAAACTAACGCCTCACGAAATGATGATTATTAAATTATCTCCTACCGCCTCTCATGGTGGCCATTATGATGGAACTATATTTTTATATGATATATATTATGTTTATTTTTTATTATGATTCTGTATTTTCCATTTATATCATAGATTTATAGTTTCCATAATGGGTAAACATGATAATTTCATTTTAGGAAGTGCGGACTACCACCCCCTCAAAGTGATATGACTCGTTAATGCCTTATGTGGGATGAATAAAGGATGGAGTTAATGATATTATTTATGATATTATACTGTAATTATAATATAAATATAAATCATTATGTTTTAATTCCATAAATATACAAAATTGAAATGAAGGTAGTGTTCATGCATATGTACGACTTATCGTCTCCATGAACAGTACATTTCATTTATTACCTCCAAATGTTATGTACTAATATAAATATAGGTATATACTAGATATATATTATATATATGATATCTACATCATTAATATCATTTTGATGATAATGGATATTTGACCACATGGACAACTAGTAATTATAAGTTGTTCATTTTTACACTAGTACCAAATATCGACGAAATAACCATTAATAAATTAAATGATTACATAATGTTTATAACATGGTAATAAGTAATATAGAAGGAATAATAAACTTGAAAAGGGTTTTTAAGAAAGTATAAATTAAAATTATTTTATTATTCAGGAGATTAAAGAACGATCGAGTCAAGTTGGACACGAGGTGAGGGACTTCGTCTCAATCTCCTTTCATTAAGGCATATTTTGTATTATTTTCAACATTATTTTATACAGTGTATAAATACCCTTTGAATTTTAACTTAATTAAAAGGGAAACGTTTTCAAAAAAGTGTTTTACTAAATTAAAAAAAAAATAATGTTTCTTTTTAATGTACACGGTGACAACGACCTTTTTACCGCCGCAAGTATTATTTGATCTTTGGCTTGCTAAACATGTTGTAATCTCTTTTAAAAGGAAACTAAATACCATATACTCTCTTTCATGTATTTTGGTATTGAAAATGCTTTTGATAATGGACTTGTTATTTCAATATATTTAAATTATATATTGTGATTAAAATGTGGAAATGTTATCATTCCTTTATTTTTTTGTTTTATGTGTTATGAATATGTTATGGTTCTTTGATACTATTTATGCATATGGGTGGTTCCGTGATAAACCTTGGGCATGTGAGACTGAGATAGCTCTCAAATGTATTGGGTAACATGACAGAGGTAAACTTGAATGTTTCTCCTAAGCAGTTTAAGAAATATATTGTGATGGATATTCCAAATGTAACTACCTACATATCTGTGATAACTACAATGTATGTAATGGATGCCACAATTTACCTTTATGATTTATGTTTTCTATTTTATTAATCGTAAATCTTATGATTTCATGTGGTATGTTAAATGGCACATTTTATGTATGTAATTATGAAATAATGTTTTCATTCTTTGTTTTATAACCCTTACTGAGCTTTTTATGCTCATCCCAAGATTTTAAATTTTTTTCACAGGAATTATAGTTGAATAGGGTCAAGGATGGGATCAAGGAAAAGTCATGCTCTCTAAAACAGGTAACTAGACATGACTCTTTATGTTAAGAGTTTTTGTTTTGTGGGAAAAAATGGAAACTAAGTGGAAGTGTCTACTTTGTAATCTTTTGAGATGTAATAGTTATGACCTATTTCTCTAAAACTCTAAACCTGAAAAGATCCTCAATGTGAATTATTCATTTAATTCAAGATTATATAATTTTTTATATTTGGGTCCTTATAGTTGGTATCAGAGGTCAGTTTAGATAACTTTAGGGGCTAGGGTATTGTTTAATCGATATTCATAAATTAATTTATGTTAAATATATAGCATTTAAAAATTACCAAGTTCTTCACCTAAGTTATTTCTATGTTAAGAATGGTTTTTTGTAGAGGAAACATAGCAGATTTTCTAGGAAAGAATACAGAGGGAAATGACCTTCCAAATTATCATCCTGATATGGTCAGAATTAGAATTGAACAGTTTTTTGCAATTATGTCTCAGTTGATTCAGGTGATAAATGGTGTTTGTGTTCATTAATGATATTTTGGTTTATTCCAAAAGTAAAGAGGAACATGAAAGTCATTTAAGGGTTGTCTTACAAACCATAAAAGAAAAAGGAAATTTATGGGAAATTCAACAAGTGTGATTTTTGGTTGAAAACAATTTCTTTCCTTGGTCACATTGTTTCAAAAAAATGGAATAACGGTTGATCCTACTAAAACAAAAGTTGTTGAAGAATGGCCAAGACCCACAAATTTAAATGATATCCCTAGTTTTCATGGTTTGGCAGGTTATTACCAAAAGTTTGTTACGTATTTTTCTTGATTATCTAGTCCAATGAATAAATTAACTAGAAAATGTGTTAAATTAATTTGGACAAAAGAATGCGATGATTGTTTTCAGGAATTGAAAATAAGATTGGTGAATGCCCTGGTTTTGGCACTACTATCCAGAAATAGTGAGTTTGTTATTTACAGTGATGCATCATTGAATGGACATGATTGTGTCCTTATGTAGAATGATCAGGTAATTGCTTATGATTTACGTCAGTTGAAACCCCATGAGTTAAATTACCCTACACATGATTTGGAATTAGTTTCTGTTGTTTTTTCTTGAAAATTATTGAGGCATCATTTGTATAGAGTAAAATTTGTAATATATACTGTCCAAAAAAGGTTTAAATATATATTCACTCAGAAAGAATTGAACATGAGACATAGGATATGTTTGGAATTAATCAATGATTATGATTGCACGATCCTTCACCATCCGGTAAAATAAAATAAAGCGGCTGATGCTTTGAGTCAAAAAAGTAATGCTTCCTTAACCATGCTATGTTTGGAATAAGATCCTTTGGTTTTTGATTTGATAAAATTTGGCAGAGAAGTTGTTGGTGTAGGAAATTCTTCTGTTATGTTTTAGGTGTCAGTGGAATCATCTCTGTTAGACAGAATTAAGCGAGTGCATAAATAAGACAATGAGTTAGAGAAAAAGGTAGATTTGGTTTAGAAGGGTAAGTTGCCTGAATTTAACATTGATGATGATTGTGTTTTGATATTTGGAAAGAGATTATGTGTGCCTTTGATTCACAGTTTAAGAATGAGTTGTTATGTGAAGCTCATAGTTCTCCATTTTCAGTTCATCCCGACAGTACTAATATGTAAAAAGATCTTCGGGAGTATTACTGGTGGAATGAAATGAAATGATATATTGTTGACTTTACTATGAAGTGTTTGACTTGTCAGCATGTTAAAGTAGAGCGGAATTTTTCTAAAGTTATTCTTCAGTCTTTACCAGTGTTATAGTGGAAATGGGAAAATATATCCCTAGACTTTGTTGTGGGATTACCAAATACATCTAGAGGTAATAATGCAATCTGGGTTATTGTTGATCTATTGACTAAATCAGATATTTTCCTTCCTATTTGAGATATTTTGTCTCTAGACCAACTTTCTCGGTTGTATGTTAATGATATAATCTGGCTGAATGGTGTTCCTCTCTCCATTGTATGTGATCATGATCCCAATATTACTTTTAACTTTTGAAAAGGCCTCTATAAGTCATTGGGTACTGAATTAAATTTTAGTACAACTTTTCATCCTCAATCAGATGGGTAGTAAGAACGAACATTTCAGACCTTGAAGGATATTCTACGAGCTTATTCACGGGATTACTATGGAAGTTGGGACCAACTTATTTCTTTGGTTTAATTTTCATATAATAACAGTTTTTGTTCTAGTATACATATGGATCCATTTGAGGAATTTTATGGAAAGGGTTGTAAAACTCCAACTTTCTGGGATGAAATAGGTGAAAGAAAGTTGATGGTACTATAATTGGTAGAAGAGATGGCAGAAAAAGTTCAGTTGATTTAGAAGAACACGAGAACAGCTTAGAGCAGGCAGAAAAGCTATGCGGATAACCGGATGAAGGATCTATCTTTCGAGATAAGTGATCATGTCTTAATCAAAGTTTCTCCATGGAAAAGTGTGATGTGTTTTGGTAAGAAGGGAAAGTTGATTCTGTGGTTCATTGGACCTTATGAAATCCTAGAGAAAGTTGGAACAGTTGCGTACAGAGTGGGTTTACCCCCAAGTTTATCTCAGGTACACAATTCTTTTCATGTTTCAATATCGAGAAAGTATATGCTAGATCCATCTCCTATTTTGAGCCCATAGGTAGTTCAATTGGAAGAGAAACTCTCTTATGAGGAACATCCAGTCCAGATTCTTGACCATAGAGAGCAAGTGTTGAGGAATAAGGTAATTTTTCAGGAAATGGTTTTTTGGAAAAACCATATGGTTAAAGAGGCAACGTGGGAATCTGAAAATGCTATGGGGGATAAATAACCCCACTTATTTTGATAAGTGAATAAAAATTACGAGGACGCAATTTCCAAAATGGGGGAAGGATGTAACATCCCAAATAAATAAATAATAATACATTTTCATATTTATTAATATTTGTGAATTAAATATTAATTTTACTTTAAAAAGGTTGCTATCTTCGATGGCGTACCCGATATGCAACAATGGGTTTCTTTGAAATCCTACGCTACAGAGTAATAATATAATATAATTATTTTAAATGGTAGTTAAAGTCTAGAAATTATATTTGTGGGAATGAATAGAACTAACTAAAATATGATTATATATGTTTGTTAAATGGTTTTACATTTATCCAATAAAATTTAGGGGCTTAAAATGTGAATGAATCTAAGCAAAAATACTCTAATGTTCTTCAAAATTTCGATTTACCATCTTCTTATGGAGAACCCTATTTAAATATATTTTTTTTATCATTTTATATGTACTATTTGACAAAATGAAATTATTATTTAGAATCGAGACATCAAAATTTACTTTGTATGAAATTTTGGTATTTTTCAGATAAAGTTCATTTTTTAATGAATGTTAAAAAATACTGTATTTTAATTCAAAAGTTCATTTTCGTATAATTTATTTATGTGGTTAGATTATCATTTTAATTAGTTTTGAAGTGTAATTAGAATATATTTTTACCTTTTAATCTAATGTTGGTCATTTTATATAATTTTATTCTGAAATCGGACATAAAAGAGTGTTAATATTTTGATAGTTATTATTTCTAAAAAACACGCTATTTGTTTTAACAGCATGAATTAATTTTAAATTAATTTCTGCAACTTCTGTGTATTGAATTTGGAAAAATTGATTCCATATTTGAAATTAGTTGGTCCAAATTTTGTAAATAGGTTACTTTTATTTTAATACATTTTAAATATTCACTTTAGTAAATATTTTATTTAGCATGATTAAAAGGTAAAAATAATAAATAAGAGTAAAATATAATATTATAACAATATTAAATTACCCTAAAAAGTGTCTTAATACTATTGGTTAATACATATCCGACCATGGGAATCCTTGGGTTGAATTTGAGACCCCATGTAGCCACATGGGAGTAATAATGACATTTTGTACTAATTAATTTAAAGTAAAGACAAAAATGACTTAAACAAATATCTTTTAATAAATAAATTTTTACATGGGGTTATATAAGTTATATTTTTGACTATAAATATTATTTGGAAATCAAAAATTATTTCCCACATCATGGTTTTTTTTTATAATTTTTGGACATCAATTAAATTAAATTATATATGACACAATATTGATGAAATATTTACCTCATTAATAAATGATTTAAATAAATAAGACTATAAGTATTTAAAAAATACCCAAAACCTATCCAAATATTATTGTATTATTTTATTTCTACCATTACTAATCTTAACTTTGACATTAATGAATATTTTACCTTTTAAGCCAAAGATGTGGTTATAAGAAAATAATTATTTCAAACTTTTCTAAAGAGGCCCTCCTCTCACTTATAAAAATCCCTAACTTCAAACCAATTCCTCACACCTCTCAAGCCTTTTGGTTCATCAAAACTCTGCTCAATTAATCTTCCTACATCCCTATCTTCATTCTATAATCATTACCTTTGGCAGAAAGCACTTTAAAACCCCTTTTGATTCAAACCAAGGGGAGTTACCTGATTTAAAGTTAATGTCTTCCCTTAAGTTCTTTTGTATTATTTTACTTCTCCAACCCCATAAACTCTTTTTATTCTATTATTTTTAACTAAAATATTATCCTCAATATTATATTATGATTTTATTAGATGTATTCAAACTACACTTACACACACCTCCATCTAATGGGTAAAGAACATAATGTTTCTTTGGATGGAAAATTAACGCCTCACGAAACGATGATTGTTCAATTATCTCCAAACGCCTCTCATGGTGGCCATTATGATGGAACTATATTTATATATGATATATATTATGATTATTTTTTCTTTATTATTATGTATTTTTCATTTATATCATACCTTTATGGTTTCCATAATGGGTAAACGCGATAATTTCATTTTAGGAAGTGTGGACTATCGCCCCCTCAAAGTGATATGAATCATTAATGCATTATTTTGGGATGAATAAAGGATGGATTTAAGGATGTTATTTAAGATGTTATACTGGAATTATAATATACATATGTATCATTACGTTTTCATTCTATCAAAATATTAAAATGGAAATGATGGTAGCATTCATGCGTACGTACGACTTATCATCTCCATGAACGGTGCATTTCATTTCTTACCTCCAAATGTTATGTACTAATAAAAATAAATGTATATACTAGATATATATGATATATATTATATCTAAATCATTAATATAATTCTGAAAATAATGGATATTGACCATATGGACAACTAGTAATTATAAGGTGTTCATTTTTACTCAAGTACCAAATATCGACGAAACAACCGTTAATAACTTAAATGATTACATAACATTTATAACATGGTAATAAGTGATATAAAAGGAATAATAAACTTGAAAAAAGTTCTTAATAAAGTATAAATTAACATCAGTTTATTATTCAGAAGATTAAATAACGATCGAGTCAAGTCGGACATGAGGTAAGGGACTTCGTCTCAATCTCCTTTCATTGAGGCATATTTTGTATTATTCCCAAATTTCTTTTATACGGTGTATAAATACCCTTTTACTTTTCATTTCATTCAAATGGAATATTTTTCTAAAAATAATTTTACTAAATGACAAAAAATAATGTTTCTTTTTAATGTATGCAGTGACAACGACCTTTCCGCCGCCGTGAGTATTATTTGATCTTTGGCTTCTTAAGCAAGTCATAAAGTCTTTTAAACGGAAACTAAATACCATATACTCTATTTTATGTATTTTGGTATTGAAAATGATTTTGATAATGGATTTTTTATGTCAATTTATTTAAATAATATATTGTGATTAAAATGTGAAAATGTAATCTTTCCTTTATTTTTTGTTTTATGTGTTATGAATATGTTATGGTTCTTGGGAACTATTTATGCATACGGGTGGTTATGTGATAAACCTAGGGTGGGTGAGCCCAAGATAGCTCTCCAATGCATTGGGTAATGTTGTGGAGGTAAATGTGAATGTTTCTCCTGAGAGATTTAAAGAATATACTGTGATGGGTATTCAAAATGTGACTATCTACATAGCTGTGATAACTACAATGTAAGTATGTTTTGGATGCCACAAGTTACCTTTATGATTTATGTTGTCTAATGTGTTAATCATAAATCTTATGATTTCATGAGGTATTTTAAAGAGATCATGTTATGTATGTAATGATGAAATAATGTTTTCATTCTTTGTTTTATAACCATTACTGAGCTCTTTTATGCTCATCCAAAGTTTTGAAATGTTTTTCACAAGAAGTAAATATGAATAGGGTCAAGGATGGGATTAAGGAAAAGTCATGATTTTTAAAACATGGAACTAGACATGACTCTTTTTTAAGAGTTTTTATTTTGTGGGAAAAAATGGAAACTATGTAGAAGTGTCTACTTTGTAATATTTTGAGATGTAATAGTTATGATCTAATTCTCTAAAACTCTAAACCTCAAAATATTCTCAATGTGAATTATTCATTTCATTCAAGATTATGTAATTTTTTAAGTTTGGGTCCTTATAATGGGACTCCTCTTTTAGATACTCCTATTGGGCACCATGGTCTGTCATCTCTTATGGTATGTCAGTTGGGGTTATGGATGAGAAGATGGATGAGATGATGGTGGTGTTTGAAGGAGTAGTAAAGTCTGAAAACTCAATAAAAGGGATGTGCAGATGTTGGGAGATCCGATACATATTCTACAGAATTCATAGGAGCATATCCTAAAAATAAAATAGAAATTTTGTGGTGGGTGAAGCAGTAGGGTTGGTGGTATTGTATGTTGGAAAATGGATGGGGTCAGGGTTTGGAATGGGAGATGTAGTTACTAGGGTAGAAGGTGGGCGAAGTAAGTGTTTCAAGTTTTGATACATGATCTCCAAGTGCCTCATCAATGGCCTTTAAGACTCCTAGAACCCATCGGTTGGTGTCACTGTCCATTATTAGTAGCTGCATCTTGGACAATAGAAAGAAATAAATGGACTCCATAGGAACAATGGAGGTGAGTATAAATACAATGTCAAAAATGCTAAGATGATGGGTTAAATGGGTGACGAACGATCCACCCATCTATGTGCCTCATGCTCACTGTGTATGAACACTATTGTGTAATATCAATTGAGAGTATGTGCAGACGGTAGGGCCTCCCATGGCTATAATGAGAATGATGATGTCCATCTCGAAAACAATACAATTAGGCATGGCACTAGTGTATCAGGTATGCATCAATTCCATATGTAGGATTTGGAGTACCTGACCTCAAAGCAGGGTGGACTTCATAATCCTTGGATCATAATCAATATGAGCATCTTGAGCAATCATCATCTAGATCCTTTTGGAATTTAATTTGGAAGGATCAAGTTGTAAAGTGTTAAATACCTTGGATGTGGATAATTCAATAGTATAAATCATGAGACCAATGCGAAACTCTCTAAAAGAAAGATCATGAGGTAGTATGCCTAATGTAAAGTGGGTCCTGTCAACTGTGACCTCAAAGCTAGATAAAAACTTGAGAAAAGTATCTGGATATGTCTACTCATTCACATGGATTATGGAGGATATATTCATATGGTTGATAATATGGAGCACCTCCTTGATGGTATGCAAGTGAGTGAGGATATCCATATCAATAGTTTTGTTGATACTCATCTATTTTTCATGCATCCGGTTGAGTGCAACATGGTGCTTGGAGTCTGAGAAGGTTATGATGGGGTGCATGTGTGGGTTTTCATCCTATAAGACAAACTATAGGTGTAATGGGAGTCCTACAAAGTAGCGAGATCATTAGGTATTGTAGTGTAAGTGGACAGAGTCTTTGTGAATTCCATTTAGAACGTGGATTCTTCTATGGGGAGGTGTAAATGTAGAATGAATCGAGATCATGGTAGAGGATTGAGTTATGATCAGTTGAAGGGAGGTATGATAGGGGATGTTCAGGTAGCGAAGGAGGGGAGGGCAGCAGTGCAAGGTGAGGGTGAGGAATGGGGGGGGGGGGGTTATGTGTCATGAACCCTAGGTTTATGAATGAAATTGTCCAGGAAAGTACATGATGTGTAATTTTATTACCCGACATGTAATTTCGACTTTTACTTATTTCTTTAGTGGAAAATATACATCTTTAATGAGAGTTATACTGCATTTAGTTTCTCTTTTTCCCCAATTTGAAGCCAGAGCCTTCCCTTATGCTCCCATCAAGACCTAATATATCTTAAATCTTATTCTACATTTTATCTCCTATGTTTTTCTAACTTGGGTTCCCTCCTAATCGTCACTTCATTTAACATTGATAGATTTACTCTTTAAGTCTCAAATAAATTTCATGCTGATGACACAACCCACATGGAAGGGTTCTTAATAGATTTCTGACATTTTACAATTTACTTTGAATGGTTTTCCACTGACCTTTTAGATTTAAATGGTCCCATAAGGAAATACTTTTATGACCTCAAAGGGTCCTAACCATCTATATTTCAGCTTCCCAGGGAACAGTTTTAATCAGGAGTTGAACAATAAGACCTTATTTCCTAGGGAAAAAATGCATCTTGCAATACATTAATCATGACATTTGTTTTTATTTATTTATAAGTCTTGGGGTTTTCAAAATCATCATTTTTTATTTCTTTCATTTCATCAAATCATAGAATCTGAGATTCCCCATCTTTTCGACAATATAGACTGAGCTTCTTAATTACCCAATATGAGTGATACTCAAGTTCTACTAGAAAATTTCATATATTTCCATATGTCAATTAAAATGGTGTGGTACCAAAAGGTGTTTTTTAGGAAGTGAGGTACGACCATAATACATCATCTAAATTCAGATTCCAATCATTTCAACTTGTGTTTATGGTCTCTTAGAAGATTTGTTTGATTTCCCGATTTGACAATTCAAATTACCCTCTTGTTTGATGGTGGTAGGAAGTTCCGATGTTATAACTGATTCTATATTACTCCAGTAGTCCTTTTAAAATTTGATTGGTGAAATATGCTCCCTCTTCACTAATGAGTAATCTGGGAATTCCAAATCTTGAAGACACAATATTCTTAAAGAAATCCATGACCACCTTTTTTTATTATGAGATTTATCTATATAATCTACCTATTTGGTATCTTATTCAACGAAAACAAGGATATATGAATTCCCATGTGAATTGGGAAATGTACTCATCAAATATATTACCCACACATCAAAGATCAATAATTCCATGGTTGTGTTTTATTTTATTTCATTCCTTTTTCCAATTCTTCTAGTTTGTTGGCACCATTCATAGATTTGAAAATATTTATTTGAATCTTGGTCGAGTGTGAGCCTAAAAATTTCACATTGTAGAATATTTACTACCATAAAATCTATTCCATGATATCCTCCAATTGGAGACATATGACACATGTATAACACACTTGGGATTTCATCTTCTGCGACTAAATGCCACAAAAATCCATCAGCACCACACATAAAAAGAAGTGGTTCATCATTATAGTAGTATGAAGCTTCAACTGAGAATCTTCTCCTTTCCTGATGAAAGTTTTCTTGGTGTATAATTCTTATGGTGGGATAATTTTCAATATCTAAAAACCATGGTTGTGATTTTATGCTGATGATATTTAAACTAGGAATGTCAACATTGATATCTAGATCATCATCATGTTTTATAAGTTGTAGTGGGAGTGAGGATAGATGATCAGTGACACAAATTTATGTTCCATTGGTATCATTTAGGAAAATTTCAAAATCTTGGAGAAATAGTATCCACCTTATCATTATTATCTTGTAATACGTGTTATTCATAAAATATCATAGGGAAGTATGGTCAGTGTACACAATTACTTTGGACAAAACTATATATGAATACAATTTCTTAAAATAAAATAAAATTACTAAGAACTAATTCTATGAAGTTTTATATTTCACCTTCACTTCATTAATTGTTTAAAATTCATAGTATATGAATAATATCAAAGCAAATTGTTGTTCTAAAATATTTCCAACAACAAAGTCACTAGCATCACACATCAATTTGAATTATTTTCTCCAATCTGGTGAAATTATTACAACAGCCTCTACCAGTATTTTCTTCAAATAATTGAATTCTCATTGACATTCATAAGTGAATTAGAAAGGATTTTCCGTTGATAAAAAGTTTGTTAGTGGGTAGAAAAATTTTGAAAAATATTTTACGAATCACTAATAGAAACCAACATAGCCTAGAAAGTTCATTATTCCTTTAACTATTGAGGGATCAAGTAAATATTGTTAACTTATTTTAGTAGGATCCACATACATGTAATACTTGGAGTTTTTGTTTCCATGAACTAAGTCTCCTTTAGCCATAAAGTATCATATACTCATTTTAAAACAAGCCACTTATCCTCACAACTTTTCAAAACAAACTCAATATTACTTAGACGGGCCTCGAATGATCTTCTATAAATAGACAAGATATCCATGAAAATTTATAAGAATTCCTTGGACATAAAGTGAAATAGTTTTTTCATGTAACTTTGAAATTTTTCTGTCACATTACACAAACTAAATGACATGTGCTTGTACACGAAGGCACTAAATTTACATGTGAATGTTTTTTAGAGTAATATTCTATGTTGAATGCAATCTGATTGTATCTGGAATAATAATCCAATGAGATGTAGATTTCTTGTATTGATAGTCGGTTCAAAATTTGATCCATGAAGGGAAAGGGGAAATTATTTTTCCACATTTTATCATTTTAGTTTCTCTAGTCTATGTGTACTCTTCATCTAGTGATGAAACAAGTTGAAAGTAATTCATCTTCGTCATTTATTTTAACATTAAGACCTCATTTATTTCATATAACCGGAAGTGGGATCACCCATTCACTATCATAGAATGAAAAACTCAATCCAACATCAATATGTTTTTGTACTTATTTATTAACTACTTCTTTCATTGGTGCGGTGATTCTCCTCTTTGTTTGGAATTTGGGTTTTTCACCTTCTTGTAATTAAATTTTATGAGTGCATAATGTTGTATTGATGCATTTGATAATATCCACTCCCTAAGAAATTGATTTATTATGTCTTTGCAGGACTTAAAAAAATTTCTTATGTGACTATGTCTGTTCTAAGTTAATGAAAACTAGTAGTACATCAAGAGTTTCTAAAAAATAATACTTCATCATATTGTAGAGGGGATTTAGTTCTTGTTTCGGTGGATAAATTAATGAGGGTATGAAAGGGGGTATGATATATTTTTTAAGAGGTTATATGTAATTCAATTCTTCAATGTCATATTCCTCAACCACTATAGGTAAATTTTATCACTCTCTTATTCAATATCTAAGAAGTCTTCTCTATAATCATTGAGAAATATAGCTTGGATATTAAAATAATCATCTAATTATTTTTCTTCTTTTTCTAGGTTGAACAAAAATTTTTCATCACCTACTCAGAATATGATTCTTCCTTGATTAACATCAATTAGTTATTATCTAGTGTCTAGGAATTATGGTACTAATATTATTGGAACATCTCTTTCTTCTTCCATATCTAAAATGAGAAACCGTTGGAAAAATGAACTTGAAACATTTGACTAAGACATACAAAAAAAATACTCTGTGATACATGAATGATTGGTCAACCAATTGGAGTGACACTATAGTCAGTTTCAGTTCCTTGAGTCCCTATTTTCATAATACACTCATAGGCATGAGGTTGATGTTAAATCCTAAATCGCACAACGCTCTTATAAAGTTATATTTTCCAATTGTGCATGGGATTGGGAACCTTCTCAGCCTGCTCATTCTTGGGGGAATTTTATACTAAAAAACAGTATATCACACTTCATTTAGTGAGGTGACTACAAGGTCTTCCATTTTCATTTGTTAGAAATAATATCCTTGTCATATTTCACATATGTAGGAATTTTAGTTATTTCTTTAAAGAATGGAATGTTGTTGTTCAAATTCTTGAATAGCTATAAAAATTTATTATATATCCCTTCAACATTTCCTTGCCTCACTCTTTATATAAAAGGGATAGGTGGTTTATTAGGTTGTGTCCAATTTTTATATATTCCTTTTTTTGTTCTTGAATTAGAGATTTTATAGATGGTGGGGCTTCTTGAGGTTTCTCTTGAACAGTTTCATTTTCTTTTTCATAATTTTATTCCTCTATAAACGTTGTATAGTTTTTTGTTTCTTCAGGTTTTTTCTTCTCCTCTGTATTGTTACTGAAAGTAAATAAAATCTAATCTTTAGAACTACTTCCTTTGATTCTTCCCTGGGGTATGTCTCTGTATTACTAGGTAGAGTTCTTCATAATCTATATGACAATGTATTTTAGATCTGGCCCATTTGATACTCATGATTACAAATTGCCTCCCATTGATTCTCAATTTCAGTCTCTTTGGTGGTAATCCTCTTATCTACATTTTGAACAATTTCTAAATGTAGATTTTCCAAATTCATTTTAAGAGGGACATTTATTTGTATAGTTCTTGGTGGGACAATTTAAAACTGTTTTTGTTCTCTAGAAGGGAGGATTTGTTGGGTTGCTTATTGGGGTGGTCTAGGCATAGGATTAATTAGCAGTTATCATACTGGTCCTTAGTTCCTAAATGGTTCCTAATGACTTCTTTATTGATAATATCCCTAATTAACTTTCTATTGTAATTTCACAGGCCTCTGCTGATAATATTATTGGGGTTACTAAAATTATTGATTTATCTAATTATAATTAATGTAATTAAAATCATGTCTTTTTTGTTCCTCAAAACCAGTTGTGAAATATTGATTTAGATGTGGGACACTACACATTTCATAAGATTGAATTTCTATTACAAATTCAGAAGTGGTAGGTGGTGCAGCCAATAGCTAAAATGATTCAAGCTTCTTGGTTAATGCCTAAACTTGTACAACAAGATGATTATTTTCTTTAACTTGATGGATGTCAAACCTATATGGTCCAAGATTTCTCTACCACATAATGGAATTTTGAGTGACATCATCTAAAATTTCTCTAATACCCTTGGATTTTTTAAACATTATCCCTATATCAGTTTCATCATTAAAAACTGTGTGAGCTGATGGTTGGATCCCTTGATAAAAAGTTTGGATTTTTATCCACATATCTAGTCTATGATGTGGGAACTTATGGGTGAGTTCCTTCAAATGATCCCATTATTTCCATGTTTAGTGTCAATTAGTTTGAGTGAAATTATAGATTTCAATCTGTACTTTCCAATTTTTCATTTGAAGGAAGTACTTTTCTAGGAATTCCTTTCCTATATCATCCCTTGTTTTTATTGGATAAGTAGCTTCAATTTTGAGGTAATAAATTTCTAAATATAACAGGAAAATGGGAAATAATATTAGTCTTATGGAATCATAAGATACTCCCTGGTTGAAAAAGGTTTCAAAAAATTCTAGTGAGTTTGTGATTTTTTCTTGGTGATCACCACTTTGAATTCCACTAAATTGGCCCAAATTTTCTATCATAATAATGAGTCCATATATGATCCAGATTTTTTCACTTGAACAGGAGGGTGTATAATGTTTTCTATAAAACCATGGATTGATGGAAATATATAATCTATTATAGTGAATTATTAATGCATGGGATGTTATCCATATATTGTATTTTTCATGTTTTGTTTGTTTGGTTGGTTGGGACCTATATGATTGATGCAGTCTTCCCTTCTTAAATGGTGGCATGTAGTAATGTACATTTGAATTTATGGTTCAAAGGTAAGTTGTTCTTTTTTATCAAGGAGTTTTGATAAAATTTGAAGGGCACGGATGTATGAACTATTCCCCACGGAGAAAGAAGAAGGGGAACGAAAAAGAAAGGGGAAAGGAAAAGAAAATAAAAGAAAATTGAAAGGGGTAAATGGGTTAGATAAACCGAGGATCCTACCCAAGATTTATATGAGAAGAACATATTTTCAATCACCATAAATGGATCCAAAATTTGATGCTCCTGCATGCATCTTTTAACTCATGTGGTCTACGATCATACTATATTTATTTTTTCCCAAACCACACACCCTAAAGAAGGCATAGTATAGTGATAGTGTGTGGTTGATACCACGATGAAAAGAGTTGGAGGGAAGTAACTATGACTTCAAACACTATTCATAAGAGTCCTCACATGTTGATTGAGTTTGGAAAAACTAATTCTATGTAAATTGTGGTTATATATTAGAGAGAGGGGGATCGGGATCGATTTCAGGGTTTAGGTAAAAGGATAATCTTAATCCTAGCATCCTATGGTCCTAATGTTGATGCTACAAAGCCTAAAAGGGACAATAGTTGACTATGTCCAAACCAACTAGATCTATCTAAGAGAAAACTATTCCATAATCAAAAGATAGCTATGACCAATATGAATTTATCCTATCTTCTAGGAAATAAAATATCATAGGCTATTGGTCATAACCTATGCCACTCCAATCAGGTAAGGGTCATTTATTCAAACGTCTTAGGGTCAGGGTTTCTTAAACAAATTAGGTAAAAAAATTTATTTAACCAGATTACTATCTCTTTGGTCTCCATGTTAGGAATCAAATATTTATTAAATTATAAAACCCCTACTCTCAATCCCAAACCAAGGTGTTTTAGACACACATAGTAGAATTGATCAATAATAAAAAAATAATAGATAATATAATCAACATTCCAATAATAATTGATATTGATAAATTAAAAATCTCTGAATCAAGATTAAACAATTTAAAACTCAAATCAATCACAAATTTAATCAAACACTTACTTGAAATAAGAACAAAGAAGAACGCAACAAATGTTTAGTTGTCAATTGGATATTAAAAAAGATAATTCATGTAGATCATCTTGGCGATGTAAAATAATTCTACACTTTATAAGATTAATCCACAGTGCTTGAATAGATGAATACCAATGACAGAAATTGATTCAAATTGAGTTTTGGGAAAAGGATGTAGAAGAGGAATGAGGGTAGAATAAGATAAAACAAAGAAGTGGGTAACATTATATCCATTGTGCACCTACTATAGGTAAATAATTGGAATTTTACATGTTGTGTAATGGGTATTCACAACATGTAATTCTGATCCATGTTTTTCTCCAAAATTTTTGAATCTTCATGAATGTTTTCCTAGATCTTTGAGTTTTGAAGATTAACTCCTTCCACGACATGTAACACATTCTCATGATGTGTGTCTTCCTTCAGCCTGGATATTGAAAGAGATAATTGAGTTTAAAAGTTACATGACATGTATTGGTGATCACAACATTTATACTCTTTATGGATTGATATTATTTCATGACTTACTTCACATCTTTTCATATGCTTTATAATATGACTACATGTCGTGTAAGTGAGGTTCAGGGCATGTAATAATCATTTTTTATCCTTTTCTCTACCTTTTCCTTTGAATACATGGAATCCTATTTCCTGAAATAATCAACACATCCTTGGTTCATTATTGATTAAAACATAGATAATCCTCATTCAAATGATAGCATAATGTATATATGATTTCATCTTATCAGAAACCTTTTATGACCATCAATCACACAATACACTCTCAATGTTCCCTCTTACATAATCATACAAGAATATCCTAGGTTCACCCCCTTATTTTTATATTTTAATATACCTTATGATTTTTATAACCAACCAACCCAAGGATTATAAGGTGACAAAACCATCATAAGAGAATATAATCACCCCACAAAGTATGGAATGACTATTTTATTCCAAATAATTAACACCTATTATATATTATGATCATTAACATATATCATAACTCATGTTTATCGTTTCCCCAATTAGTTATTCATACAAATCACATTTCACGCTAAAACAGAAATAAAACATTCCTTGATCCCACATATCATCAATGAAATAGTAAAGTATGTAATTATAAAAAAAATTATAATTAATTTTCCTTGGAATGAATTAAGAAAACAAACCAGTGAATACCATAATATCATAACCATAACAGACATCATGGTAATGAACCAAGGAATTCTCTTAATAATATTAGGATAAAAATTACCATTTGTAAAACACTAAATAATTTTCAATTTAATGAAAAATGGAAAATATCCCTAGTAATACCCACCATGACATTTACCTCCATTTAAATAGTATCCAACAACATGTGTTCATCATCTCCCTACCTCTTATAGACATTGTATAAAAAACCCCAAACTTTTTAGTTTGGTTCCACCGTACTTCAATGAAATCAAAATATAATTAATAACCATACTCCCTAAAATTTCGACATAAATAGATGAAATTAAGTAAATTTATGAGAATAGGTTACCTCAATTACTGTGATGGATCAAGTTTGAACTATGCTTGATCATGAAGGAAGAAAGAGATGAGGAAGAGGAGGGAATCCCACCTCTATGTGGTGCCCATTAGATTGAATTTTACAGTTTTTTAATGAGATAATATAGATAAATGATAAAATATGATGTAAATATGTGCTGAGAATCTCTGAAAAGTTGATAAATACGCTTACATGTAATATGGAAAGAATTTTTTAGGCTGCATCTTGCAGTTCTTATCATGGAAAATTTTGAGAGACCTTGCCTCCTTGAGCGCCTAACCCCTGACCAAGAACCACTTGTTTAAATGAAGGAATCCACCAATTCCCCAAATAGATCAATTGAATGTAGATGGAGATAACTTATTAGAATTATTTCCTCTTTGAATAGTAGGTATCTCACTAGGGGAGGGGTTTTCATATATCATTCTTATAATGGGATAAAAGATGAAATCCATTAATTATCCTTCCCATGAAGGGGATTTCTCCCAATTTATAAATGTCATGGGAGATGATTCCTAACTCTCAATGTGATAAAATGAAGGTGTTTATTCCTAAACACAAACATGTAAATATATCTGTGAGAATCTTATGTGGTTAGTAACTTGAAAACTAGAAGATCCATACATCCTAAAAAAGATAAAATACCCAGAACCATTTAGTGAAATCAACACAACTTTGATGTGTCCAGAAATCTTAGGCTCACTCATCAAAATAGAAACCAATTAAGTGAAAATAACCTTACAAGGAACAAAAAAAATAAATCAACAAGTGAGGAGGAAGATAAAATAACTTACCTTCAATTCAAGATTTGATTTTTTAGAGAGAAAGTAGAGATATCATGCATGAAATATTGGCTTGATTTGAGCCTTGGATTCATTCGAGACTTGATTTTTTTTATCCTTGGATTCAAGCCTAAGATGTATTCGAGGCATGATTTGAGACTTGATTCAAGCCCAGATTCATGGAGGAGGAGAGGTAGCAGTCAGTGGCTTGACTACCACAAATTGGCACAAGGGAAGTGCTAATCATTATCAATACTAGTAAAAAAGAACTAATAAAGGGGGTACCTTTATCAGTGCTAATAGAAAGTTCTGATAAAATATACCTTTAACAACACAAAAAATGTTGATGAAGACCCCCCCCCCCACCACCTTTATTGGTAATTTTTTACTCGCACTGATAAAGAGGGTATATTTCAAAAAATAATAATTAATTACAAATAATATTTTTTTATATAAATATAATATATATTTTTAAAATGTGGTTTACATAAGGATAAATGTAAATTTAATCTTAATATATGATATATTAAGTAAAAAAGGTTTATGAAATAAATTAAAAAAATAATTAAAATTTTGTAATTTTTATTGAGTAATAGTCATTTAACAAAAATTTAAATAATAAATTAAAAAATAAATTAAAGATCTAGAATAATTTGAAAATGCAACTCAAATTTCAAATGTCTGTAACTCTTGATCTAGGTCTCCATTTTAACTCTACCATATACCAAATTGAAGCCTACGATGAGCTCAATTGCATGGAGAGTCAAGGTAAACCATACTTCATGTTTCCTGAGGTCGAAAAAATCCTATAATGCCTCTAAAACTGTGTTTTTAGTCGGGGTACCCCAATTTTTTTACATTCATTGGATTTTCATCCTATTTTAAGTCGGCCTTTTTCCCCTTTTCTAATGAGGACTCAATTTATTTCTTGTTATTACATTAATTTTGATATTATGATTTTCAAATTTTATGAATTTTCACAATTCACACTAATTTATAATCAATTATATAACAATATATATATATATATATTTTTATATATGCAAACATAAAAATTTAATTTTATAAATAAATCATTAAATATATTTACATAAAAAATATATTTCTCAATACATAAGAATTATAGAAATAAAATGTAATGTCCATTTTATTTAAAATAAAAATATATGAATATTTATATATTTATATAATGTGTGTGTGTGTATCTAAGTGTGTATGTATTAACAAAGAGATAAATATTATAAATATATTATAACATGTGTATATACATATTAATATATAATATATGTAAATATATATAAATTTATACAAGCATGTATAATTATACTTACATATACCCATATAATGTATATATAAATATATTTAGGTATGCATGTATGTCGTATATATGCGTTTACTTATTTATTTATAAAATCAGAAAAAAAAAATCATATTTTAAAAATGTATTTTAAACTAATCTTATAAATATATATTAATATAACTATATTTATATATTAATATATAAATAAATATAACTAAATAAATACAAATAATTAGATATATCATTAAAGGGAGAACAAAACAAAATGGGTGAGTGGAAGAGATGAAGACATGCAAGGGAGAGGTCTTGGGTTTGAATCCAAGAAGACGCAGTGGTACATGGGCATGTGCAAGAGGGTCTAGCACTATTAAAGGGGTGTGCGGGTGGGAGTGGGCAAGTGGGTTTGTGGACGGGTGCAGGGGGTGGGGGAGAGTGTTGTTAAAGGGGTAGTTAGGTGCCATTAAAGGGGCATTCGACTTATAAAAAATTAATTAATGAAAACAAAATTGTCTTTTATCAGCGCTTTTAAAAAATACTGATAAATGACCCTTTTATCAATGATTTTTTAGCAATGACAAAATTGACCCCCTTATAATATCACTTTGATTATCAGTGCTTTTTCTTCACTGTTAAAAGCAATTTTCTTGGGTTTTTAAAATCCATATCTTTGGTTGTACTTCCACAAAATGTTTTAGATATCGCAACTGAAAAAGTCACGATTAGGGTTCTTTAAATAGATTAAAATATTATTATTTTTACTTCCAAAAAATCACAGAAAAAGATTGTTTTTATGAGCAATAAATTAATTAGTGCTGATAAAATGGATTTTATCAGTTCTATTTTAGTGCTGAAAATGATGGATTTTATCAATGCTTTTTGAGGGATGATAAAGGATTTATAATTATACATATAAATAAAAAATTAGTAAGTATATTTATGAGATTATATATTTATTTATTATAATTTTATAATTTTTTAAATATATAATAATATATATACTTTAAAAAAATTAATTTTTTTATTTATAATTATTAATATATAATTTTATAAATGTACTAAATTTACATTTATAAATATATTTGTAAATATAAATATGATTATTAATTAGAAATTATTAATGTATTTATATATTTATATATATTTATATAATTATATATATATAATAAATATATATAAATAAAATTTAAATATTTTAAATATATTTATAACAATTTTTTAAGTATTAAATTTATTTTTATTTATATTTATTTATATAAATACCTTCAAAAAATTAATATTTATATATTTATATAATTATATATATTTATAAATATATATATTTATAAACATTTATTTAAAAATATACCTGTACAAATTTTAATTAATATATAATCTTAAATATGAACTTGCATATTAAAAATGAGTGAAATTGACAAATTAAAAATACGTAACTTTAAAATATTAAAAATGGATAATTTATTTTAATAAAATATAAATTATTTAAAAATATGGATATATATTGATGTAAATATGAATACATCTTAAAAATATTGAAACATAGTAAATATATATATATATATATATAAATAATTGAAAATGATTAAATTACCAAAAACTAACAAAATATTAAAAATTGATTGATACCTAACATTATTAACATTAAAAATAAATAAATAACCATTATGAATAAAACATACAATATTTAAAGTTTCATGTTAAAATGAACTTCTAAAATGAATACTAAAATTTGAATAAATTGCATAAATTTTAGCTATATGTGTTTTTATATATATAAGATTTCATTAATTAAATAATATTTGTGTGTGTGTGTCATATATAAAAATGAATTAATTACAAAAACTTATGTGAAATTATGTAACACACATCTAATATATGATAAATTGAAAAATCAAATGACATTCAATTATGTCCACTACCCAATGCAATTAGTCATTATTTTTAAGCAAAAATATTTTTTATTGTATAAATTAGTTTTTAGGAAGTATTATATATTCATATATATGTGTGTGTGTGAATGTGTGTCAATTTATTTTTATATTAATTATATTAATGAAAAATTACGTATAAAAAAATTAAAAATGAAAAATCCATTAATTTGTTTTTAATTATTAAATTTATTTTGAATATTTTTTTAAATATATATTTTTTATTACTATTTATCATATATATATATATATATATAACTTATTCCTTTTTTAATAATTTCACATTAATAAAATTTTTAAATAATTTCATTGTTTATTCATTTTTTATTTTTTGTTTAATTATTATTATTTTTTTATTTTTTTGTTTGATTGTTAAAATTTATTAATTTTATATAAATATATATCATTTATAAAAAATTATGATATATATATATATATATATTAAATTAATTCATTTTTATAAATAACTATTTAGTTAATTAAATGTCTAATATTTTTTTAATTTACCCATTTTTAATATTTATTTTTTTAATTATTTTATTTTTTTATTTTACATATCTAAATATTTAATATATACCATTTATTAATATTTATAATTTTTATATATGAATATTAAATTTATTCATTTTTATCAATAATTATTTAATAAATAAAATTGTTAATATTTCATTAATTTACTCATTTTTTGTTTGACTATTAAATATTTTGGTACATTTTTCTGTGTTACAAATTTAGCATTGATAAATGGAAATCTTTATTAGCACTAAAAAAGCATTGATAAATGGTATCTTTTATCAGTGTTTTTTTGTGCTGATAAATGTTACCCTTAATGAGTTCTTTTTTGGATCTAATAAAGGTATGCGTTATTAATTGTATTTTTTGTAGTAGTGATACTCAGATATGCTAAATTCAAAAAAATGTCACTGGGATCCTTTATATTTATTTATCCTTTTGACATAGCTCCTAAAATCCTATCAAATATACTTAAACTACTTGGAAACTTACACAATAAATTTAATATATAATGTGTTGCCTCAAATTAATTTCCTTACATTAATGATAATCTAGGTGTCAACCAATCTATGAACAAATATTCTCCTCTATCTATAGATTTTGCTTATGGATCTTCATCAATGTATACCTGGAACTTCTATCATATTCATACTCTTTTAGACACATTCAAACTTAGCCCCCAAATAAATCCCCCAATAAGATCATAACTCCTTCAATAGGTTTCATAGGTAAGGGACCGATTAAATTTATCCCCAACTATCCATTTTCATATTTGGATCAAGTTATACTCCCTTTATCCATACCGAATGTCAATGCTTCAGATGTACTCTTAAACCATGAATTCCCAATCCTTAATATTCCAAAAAAAAATAAGTCAAACATGCGTTGTAATAATATTCAAGACTATACAACCAAAACATGATAAAGCTCAAGGTAACGTCACCAATTCTAGAAGTTGATCATTTCAACTCGATCAGAATGGGAATGAACAATTAACTTTTTATATCTATGTCTTCATTTCCTTTCTCAAAACTGGAACTTGAATAAGCTTTGAATGAAGAAAGATAACTTTGATCATTCATATTCAATACCAAGATCCCCTATGAACTCTTGACCATCCATAGACTCAACTTGAGAATATTCGAAATGAGACCAATCTTTGAACATCTTGAAGTCTCAAGAGCAGTCGTCTTTTCCTGGATCTACGTTTGGGTAATGTATAGGTTTGAGAAAGATCTGTCACAGTACCATCTATATAATATAATTTCATCTCAGAATTTTCTCAATTCGACCCCAGCGAGACATCTCACCTCCAATACATAAAATAAAAAACCCCCCACCTCATTTAGAGCTTTTTTTTCCTTAATGTTCATTTTTTTAGTATGCTTCTTTAAAAAATCCAAAGTCAAGCTTCAGTTTGATCTCAGGTAGTATAAAGCTTAAATTTTCTTTGATGGATTAGGGTATGTAAAGATCGAGTGAAAATTCTAATACATCACTGCATCCGTAATTTTCATTAATTCATAATTTTATATATACAACACCTCGAATATAAAAAATCTAAAAATAGGATGCGCAAGAAATATAATATGTGGGAAATTAAAAATTTTTCTACATGAGTTGGATAGAAGAATTTTGTTAACTGGAGTAACTTGGAAATAAATTATGAGATCAAATAAAAATTCATCTTTTTGGACAATCAATTACATGTACCTCCTCATCATAGAAATATGTCTATATAGAAATTTTCTTATTCAATTCTAATAGGTTCAACTTCCTGAAAATTTAAAAACATTGGAACAAAAAATAAATTAAAAATGAAAGTTAAATTCATTGAAATTCTAATAATGCATTCCAATGATTTTAGTAAAATTATTTTAGTAATTAATTCATATTTCAATCAAAAAACTAAAAATTAAAATTCAGTTCCAAAAAAAATTATATAAACTAAAATCTAAGGTATATAAATTAAATTTATTTAAATTACAAAACAAAATCCAAAATCACATTGAGAATTAATTTCCTGATAACAATATATAACATTGATCATGGAAAATCATAACTTTTCATAAAATATTCAAGGAATAATATTTCTCATCAAAAATAATCAAAAAACATATTCCTCAATTGTGAATATTTTTTCCACCAAAAAATCCAAAAAATTATTGAAAATTTTGTCAAAAAAATGCAATGAAAAAAATATCACAGAATATTACACAACATGTAATACATTTCTTACCTTTAATCAATCCTTTAGTCAATCTTAATGATCAAAAATAAATCTGAAAAATGAAAAACTGAAATTCCAAAAATAATTGATTTTTCCCCATGGATCAGCTTATGTAGGAAGTTTGAATCCCATATTATAAAAAAAGTTTTAGTGAAACATTTGATTAAAGTTTAACAGAAATGGTTATTTTTAAAAAAATTGAATTAAATAAAAAACAATATTCATTTAACTGAAACTTCCAAATTTCTCTTTTAATCCAAGTAAGTTGAACCATATATTTTAGAATAAAAATAATTATACAAAACTAAATGGTTTGGTGAGTTAAATAATTACAAGGAGGAATATATTACTCATAAAAAAGTTACAACTAATAGTTTAAAATAATAAAAGAATGAAGTAAAATAGACATAACCTAGATTTGAATTTTTATTTCTTAACCCATATAAAATGAATATCTTGTAAGTTTAAATCAAATAAACAATAAACAATATTCAATTTCAATTATTATTGTAAAATAATAATTCAAAAATCGACCTAGAATAAATCAATTAAAGTGATTAAGAAATTAATAAATGAAATTTAACACATGGTGTAATATAGTAAAACATCTTAAAATTGGAATCACAACATTCAAAATTTATAAAAATATTCACCACTGGAAAATTCTTAAATAATGCTTAAAATCAAAATTTTGAAAACAATAAAGTGGTTTTTTACTGAAAAATATTAAAAAATATAAGAGTTTATAAAAAAAATTATCGCATACTTAAAATCCAACATTGTCCCCATTTTTTCAACTTAAGGTGAAATAAAAAACAATTTTTATAGTTTGGTTCAAAAATATTTCCAATAAGTTGAAGCATAAAAATGTTTAAGGGTTCACGGTAAGGTTCAATAAGTATGCTTCAAAAAAATTACATTAATTGAACAAGAAAAATATGACTGCACATTAATTTACATGAAATATAATAAATGATTATTAAATTAAATTAGTAATGTAGCATGCTAACCAGTGACTTCCATAATAATAAAAAATTCATGTCCATAATCATTTTTTAAGGCCTAAATCAAGGTTTTAATTTTCTCAAAATAATTTTCAACAAGTATAATTAAATATATATTAATAATAAATAATTTCAATATGGCAAACAAAATCAATTTCTAATAGAAAAAAATTCACCAAAACTAATTACCAATATAGGGTATAATTTTGTACGAAATTTTTAAGGAAATATGTAGTGATTTTAGTGATTAATAATCACTAAGAGTAAAGAATTAAACTCCCATGAAATCGTTTTATTTACTTCATAAACCTTGTTAACGGATCATTCCCTTTAGCACTTCCACAGGACATGAAATCTCCCATAAAGTAGCCTTCAAATATAAAATAAAAAAAAGAATTAAACACAATAAAATTAAAAAACATTAAACAAACAAAAAATTGAGTGGGTGTGGTATTGATAATTATGATCAAAATAAAAATACTTACTCACTCTACTTTAAAGGAAATTTGAGTAGGTGATTAAATGAGAATGAAATATCTAATATAATGGTGTATTTATTATTACTAAAACCAAAACACACAAAAAAACAAAAACAAAATTATTTAATCAGTGGTTTCCTCCCATGAAACACTAGTTTTACAATCCTTATCCTAACTTTACTAGAAACTATACATAGTCACTAGGTGGGTGTAATTTCTAATATATTAACCACCATATATGTTTCAACCCAAGTATTTGTTTAGTTGGAATTGACTTTTGGGATTCTAAACATACTGAAAAAGAACCATATCTCCTCACTGTTATGAAATAACTTAAGATAACCCTTTGTTAGTTATTGATTAGTTGTTTTCCATTTTAGGAATTATTCAAAAATTGTAGAATTTTAAACATCCAAGAAGGTATACCATTAATTTTGGTGATCTTTTGGGTGATACAAGGCCCTCAATGCTCTATTCTCCACTTACATACAAAAAATCATAAAAATAAAAGTCTTAAATATTTAATTTGGAATATATGATTATAAAAGATGTTTTTTAATGATTTTTTTAAAAAAATTAATTATTTTTTAATTAAACATAATTCTTATTCAGATTCATTCTTGTTTTTAGATTAATTTCACCACCAAAATAGTTGATTTCGATAATGAAATATAGGGAATCTCCAAATTTAAATTATCTTTAAAAACATTCAATTTCAGGTTTTATAAAATCTTAATGTTCTTCCAAAAATTTATCAATTATAGATAAGTAATCATTAATCACTACTTTAGGGAAATTAACACTGATATGTTTTGTTTGTTTGGTTGGTTGGGACCTATATGATTGATGCAGTCTTCCCTTCTTAAATGGTGGCATGTAGTAATGTACATTTGAATTTATGGTTCAAAGGTAAGTTGTTCTTTTTTATCAAGGAGTTTTGATAAAATTTGAAGGGCACGGATGTATGAACTATTCCCCACGGAGAAAGAAGAAGGGGAACGAAAAAGAAAGGGGAAAGGAAAAGAAAATAAAAGAAAATTGAAAGGGGTAAATGGGTTAGATAAACCGAGGATCCTACCCAAGATTTATATGAGAAGAACATATTTTCAATCACCATAAACGGATCCAAAATTTGATGCACCTGCATGCATCTTTTAACTCATGTGGTCTACGATCATACTATATTTATTTTTTCCCAAACCACACACCCTAAAGAAGGCATAGTATAGTGATAGTGTGTGGTTGATACCACGATGAAAAGAGTTGGAGGGAAGTAACTATGACTTCAAACACTATTCATAAGAGTCCTCACATGTTGATTGAGTTTGGAAAAACTAATTCTATGTAAATTGTGGTTATATATTAGAGAGAGGGGGATCGGGATCGATTTCAGGGTTTAGGTAAAAGGATAATCTTAATCCTAGCATCCTATGGTCCTAATGTTGATGCTACAAAGCCTAAAAGGGACAATAGTTGACTATGTCCAAACCAACTAGATCTATCTAAGAGAAAACTATTCCATAATCAAAAGATAGCTATGACCAATATGAATTTATCCTATCTTCTAGGAAATAAAATATCATAGGCTATTGGTCATAACCTATGCCACTCCAATCAGGTAAGGGTCATTTATTCAAACGTCTTAGGGTCAGGGTTTCTTAAACAAATTAGGTAAAAAAATTTATTTAACCAGATTACTATCTCTTTGGTCTCCATGTTAGGAATCAAATATTTATTAAATTATTAAACCCCTACTCTCAATCCCAAACCAAGGTGTTTTAGACACACATAGTAGAATTGATCAATAATAAAAAAATAATAGATAATATAATCAACATTCCAATAATAATTGATATTGATAAATTAAAAATCTCTGAATCAAGATTAAACAATTTAAAACTCAAATCAATCACAAATTTAATCAAACACTTACTTGAAATAAGAACAAAGAAGAACGCAACAAATGTTTAGTTGTCAATTGGATATTAAAAAAGATAATTCATGTAGATCATCTTGGCGATGTAAAATAATTCTACACTTTATAAGATTAATCCACAGTGCTTGAATAGATGAATACCAATGACAGAAATTGATTCAAATTGAGTTTTGGGAAAAGGATGTAGAAGAGGAATGAGGGTAGAATAAGATAAAACAAAGAAGTGGGTAACATTATATCCATTGTGCACCTACTATAGGTAAATAATTGGAATTTTACATGTTGTGTAATGGGTATTCACAACATGTAATTCTGATCCATGTTTTTCTCCAAAAATTTTGAATCTTCATGAATGTTTTCCTAGATCTTTGAGTTTTGAAGATTAACTCCTTCCACGACATGTAACACATTCTCATGATGTGTGTCTTCCTTCAGCCTGGATATTGAAAGAGATAATTGAGTTTAAAAGTTACATGACATGTATTGGTGATCACAACATTTATACTCTTTATGGATTGATATTATTTCATGACTTACTTCACATCTTTTCATATGCTTTATAATATGACTACATGTCGTGTAAGTGAGGTTCAGGGCATGTAATAATCATTTTTTATCCTTTTCTCTACCTTTTCCTTTGAATACATGGAATCCTATTTCCTGAAATAATCAACACATCCTTGGTTCATTATTGATTAAAACATAGATAATCCTTATTCAAATGATAGCATAATGTATATATGATTTCATCTTATCAGAAACCTTTTATGACCATCAATCACACAATACACTATCAATGTTCCCTCTTACATAATCATACAAGAATATCCTAGGTTCACCCCCTTATTGTTATATTTTAATATACCTTATGATTTTTATAACCAACCAACCCAAGGATTATAAGGTGACAAAACCATCATAAGAGAATATAATCACCCCACAAAGTATGGAATGACTATTTTATTCCAAATAATTAACACCTATTATATATTATGATCATTAACATATATCATAACTCATGTTTATCGTTTCCCCAATTAGTTATTCATACAAATCACATTTCACGCTAAAACACAAATAAAACATTCCTTGATCCCACATATCATCAATGAAATAGTAAAGTATGTAATTATAAAAAAAATTATAATTAATTTTCCTTGGAATGAATTAAGAAAACAAACCAGTGAATACCATAATATCATAACCATAACAGACATCATGGTAATGAACCAAGGAATTCTCTTAATAATATTAGGATAAAAATTACCATTTGTAAAACACTAAATAATTTTCAATTTAATGAAAAATGGAAAATATCCCTAGTAATACCCACCATGACATTTACCTCCATTTAAATAGTATCCAACAACATGTGTTCATCATCTCCCTACCTCTTATAGACATTGTATAAAAAACCCCAAACTTTTTAGTTTGGTTCCACCGTACTTCAATGAAATCAAAATATAATTAATAACCATAATCCCTAAAATTTCGACATAAATAGATGAAATTAAGTAAATTTATGAGAATGGGTTACCTCAATTACTGTGATGGATCAAGTTTGAACTATGCTTGATCATGAAGGAAGAAAGAGATGAGGAAGAGGAGGGAATCCCACCTCTATGTGGTGCCCATTAGATTGAATTTTACAGTTTTTTAATGAGATAATATAGATAAATGATAAAATATGATGTAAATATGTGCTGAGAATCTCTGAAAAGTTGATAAATACGCTTACATGTAATATGGAAGGAATTTTTTAGGCTGCATCTTGCAGTTCTTATCATGGAAAATTTTGAGAGACCTTGCCTCCTTGAGAGCCTAACCCCTGACCAAGAACCACTTGTTTAAATGAAGGAATCCACCAATTCCCCAAATAGATCAATTGAATGTAGATGGAGATAACTTATTAGAATTATTTCCTCTTTGAATAGTAGGTATCTCACTAGGGGAGGGGTTTTCATATATCATTCTTATAATGGGATAAAAGATGAAATCCATTAATTATCCTTCCCATGAAGGGGATTTCTCCCAATTTATAAATGTCATGGGAGATGATTCCTAACTCTCAATGTGATAAAATGAAGGTGTTTATTCCTAAACACAAACATGTAAATATATCTGTGAGAATCTTATGTGGTTAGTAACTTGAAAACTAGAAGATCCATACATCCTAAAAAAGCTAAAATACCCAGAACCATTTAGTGAAATCAACACAACTTTGATGTGTCCAGAAATCTTAGGCTCACTCATCAAAATAGAAACCAATTAAGTGAAAATAACCTTACAAGGAACAAAAAAAATAAATCAACAAGTGAGGAGGAAGATAAAATAACTTACCTTCAATTCAAGATTTGATTTTTTAGAGAGAAAGTAGAGATATCATGCATGAAATATTGGCTTGATTTGAGCCTTGGATTCATTCGAGACTTGATTTTTTTTATCCTTGGATTCAAGCCTAAGATGTATTCGAGGCATGATTTGATACTTGATTCAAGCCCAGATTCATGGAGGAGGAGAGGTAGCAGTCAGTGGCTTGACTACCACAAATTGGCACAAGGGAAGTGCTAATCATTATCAATACTAGTAAAAAAGAACTAATAAAGGGGGTACCTTTATCAGTGCTAATAGAAAGTTCTGATAAAATATACCTTTAACAACACAAAAAATGTTGATGAAGACCCCCCCCCCCCCACCACCTTTATTGGTAATTTTTTACTCGCACTGATAAAGAGGGTATATTTCAAAAAATAATAATTAATTACAAATAATATTTTTTTATATAAATATAATATATATTTTTAAAATGTGGTTTACATAAGGATAAATGTAAATTTAATCTTAATATATGATATATTAAGTAAAAAAGGTTTATGAAATAAATTAAAAAAATAATTAAAATTTTGTAATTTTTATTGAGTAATAGTCATTTAACAAAAATTTAAATAATAAATTAAAAAATAAATTAAAGATCTAGAATAATTTGAAAATGCAACTCAAATTTCAAATGTCTGTAACTCTTGATCTAGGTCTCCATTTTAACTCTACCATATACCAAATTGAAGCCTACGATGAGCTCAATTGCATGGGGAGTCAAGGTAAACCATACTTCATGTTTCCTGAGGTCGAAAAAATCCTATAATGCCTCTAAAACTGTGTTTTTAGTCGGGGTACCCCAATTTTTTTACATTCATTGGATTTTCATCCTATTTTAAGTCGGCCTTTTTCCCCTTTTCTAATGAGGACTCAATTTATTTCTTGTTATTACATTAATTTTGATATTATGATTTTCAAATTTTATGAATTTTCACAATTCACACTAATTTATAATCAATTATATAACAATATATATATATATATATTTTTATATATGCAAACATAAAAATTTAATTTTATAAATAAATCATTAAATATATTTACATAAAAAATATATTTCTCAATACATAAGAATTATAGAAATAAAATGTAATGTCCATTTTATTTAAAATAAAAATATATGAATATTTATATATTTATATAATGTGTGTGTGTGTATCTAAGTGTGTATGTATTAACAAAGAGATAAATATTATAAATATATTATAACATGTGTATATACATATTAATATATAATATATGTAAATATATATAAATTTATACAAGCATGTATAATTATACTTACATATACCCATATAATGTATATATAAATATATTTAGGTATGCATGTATGTCGTATATATGCGTTTACTTATTTATTTATAAAATCAGAAAAAAAAATCATATTTTAAAAATGTATTTTAAACTAATCTTATAAATATATATTAATATAACTATATTTATATATTAATATATAAATAAATATAACTAAATAAATACAAATAATTAGATATATCATTAAAGGGAGAACAAAACAAAATGGGTGAGTGGAAGAGATGAAGACATGCAAGGGAGAGGTCTCGGGTTTGAATCCAAGAAGACGCAGTGGTACATGGGCATGTGCAAGAGGGTCTAGCACTATTAAAGGGGTGTGCGGGTGGGAGTGGGCAAGTGGGTTTGTGGACGGGTGCAGGGGGTGGGGGAGAGTGTTGTTAAAGGGGTAGTTAGGTGCCATTAAAGGGGCATTCGACTTATAAAAAATTAATTAATGAAAACAAAATTGTCTTTTATCAGCGCTTTTAAAAAATACTGATAAATGACCCTTTTATCAATGATTTTTTAGCAATGACAAAATTGACCCCCTTATAATATCACTTTGATTATCAGTGCTTTTTCTTCACTGTTAAAAGCAATTTTCTTGGGTTTTTAAAATCCATATCTTTGGTTGTACTTCCACAAAATGTTTTAGATATCGCAACTGAAAAAGTCACGATTAGGGTTCTTTAAATAGATTAAAATATTATTATTTTTACTTCCAAAAAATCACAGAAAAAGATTGTTTTTATGAGCAATAAATTAATTAGTGCTGATAAAATGGATTTTATCAGTTCTATTTTAGTGCTGAAAATGATGGATTTTATCAATGCTTTTTGAGGGATGATAAAGGATTTATAATTATACATATAAATAAAAAATTAGTAAGTATATTTATGAGATTATATATTTATTTATTATAATTTTATAATTTTTTAAATATATAATAATATATATACTTTAAAAAAATTAATTTTTTTATTTATAATTATTAATATATAATTTTATAAATGTACTAAATTTACATTTATAAATATATTTGTAAATATAAATATGATTATTAATTAGAAATTATTAATGTATTTATTATATTTATATATATTTATATAATTATATATATATAATAAATATATATAAATAAAATTTAAATATTTTAAATATATTTATAACAATTTTTTAAGTATTAAATTTATTTTTATTTATATTTATTTATATAAATACCTTCAAAAAATTAATATTTATATATTTATATAATTATATATTTTATAAATATATATATTTATAAACATTTATTTAAAAATATACCTGTACAAATTTTAATTAATATATAATCTTAAATATGAACTTGCATATTAAAAATGAGTGAAATTGACAAATTAAAAATACGTAACTTTAAAATATTAAAAATGGATAATTTATTTTAATAAAATATAAATTATTTAAAAATATGGATATATATTGATGTAAATATGAATACATCTTAAAAATATTGAAACATAGTAAATATATATATATATATATAAATAATTGAAAATGATTAAATTACCAAAAACTAACAAAATATTAAAAATTGATTGATACCTAACATTATTAACATTAAAAATAAATAAATAACAATTATGAATAAAACATACAATATTTAAAGTTTCATGTTAAAATGAACTTCTAAAATGAATACTAAAATTTGAATAAATTGCATAAATTTTAGCTATATGTGTTTTTATATATATAAGATTTCATTAATTAAATAATATTTGTGTGTGTGTGTCATATATAAAAATGAATTAATTACAAAAACTTATGTGAAATTATGTAACACACATCTAATATATGATAAATTGAAAAATCAAATGACATTCAATTATGTCCACTACCCAATGCAATTAGTCATTATTTTTAAGCAAAAATATTTTTTATTGTATAAATTAGTTTTTAGGAAGTATTATATATTCATATATATGTGTGTGTGTGAGTGTGTGTCAATTTATTTTTATATTAATTATATTAATGAAAAATTACGTATAAAAAAATTAAAAATGAAAAATCCATTAATTTGTTTTTAATTATTAAATTTATTTTGAATATTTTTTTAAATATATATTTTTTATTTCTATTTATCATAAATATATATATATATATAACTTATTCCTTTTTTAATAATTTCACATTAATAAATTTTTTAAATAATTTCATTGTTTATTCATTTTTTATTTTTTGTTTAATTATTAATTTTTTTTTATTTTTTTGTTTGATTGTTAAAATTTATTAATTTTATATAAATATATATCATTTATAAAAAATTATGATATATATATATATATATATTAAATTAATTCATTTTTATAAATAACTATTTAGTTAATTAAATGTCTAATATTTTTTTAATTTACCCATTTTTAATATTTATTTTTTTAATTATTTTATTTTTTTATTTTACATATCTAAATATTTAATATATACCATTTATTAATATTTATAATTTTTATATATGAATATTAAATTTATTCATTTTTATCAATAATTATTTAATAAATAAAATTGTTAATATTTCATTAATTTACTCATTTTTTGTTTGACTATTAAATATTTTGGTACATTTTTCTGTGTTACAAATTTAGCATTGATAAATGGAAATCTTTATTAGCACTAAAAAAGCATTGATAAATGGTATCTTTTATCAGTGTTTTTTTGTGCTGATAAATGTTACCCTTAATGAGTTCTTTTTTGGATCTAATAAAGGTATGCGTTATTAATTGTATTTTTTGTAGTAGTGATACTCAGATATGCTAAATTCAAAAAAATGTCACTGGGATCCTTTATATTTATTTATCCTTTTGACATAGCTCCTAAAATCCTATCAAATATACTTAAACTACTTGGAAACTCACACAATAAATTTAATATATAATGTGTTGCCTCAAATTAATTTCCTTACATTAATGATAATCTAGGTGTCAACCAATCTATGAACAAATATTCTCCTCTATCTATAGATTTTGCTTATGGATCTTCATCAATGTATACCTGGAACTTCTATCATATTCATACTCTTTTAGACACATTCAAACTTAGCCCCCAAATAAATCCCCCAATAAGATCATAACTCCTTCAATAGGTTTCATAGGTAAGGGACCGATTAAATTTATCCCCAACTATCCATTTTCATATTTGGATCAAGTTATACTCCCTTTATCCATACCTAATGTCAATGCTTCAGATGTACTCTTAAACCATGAATTCCCAATCCTTAATATTCCAAAAAAAAATAAGTCAAACATGCGTTGTAATAATATTCAAGACTATACAACCAAAACATGATAAGGCTCAAGGTAACGTCACCAATTCTAGAAGTTGATCATTTCAACTCGATCAGAATGGGAATGAACAATTAACTTTTTATATCTATGTCTTCATTTCCTTTCTCAAAACTGGAACTTGAATAAGCTTTGAATGAAGAAAGATAACTTTGATCATTCATATTCAATACCAAGATCCCCTATGAACTCTTGACCATCCATAGACTCAACTTGAGAATATTCGAAATGAGACCAATCTTTGAACATCTTGAAGTCTCAAGAGCAGTCGTCTTTTCCTGGATCTACGTTTGGGTAATGTATAGGTTTGAGAAAGATCTGTCACAGTACCATCTATATAATATAATTTCATCTCAGAATTTTCTCAATTCGACCCCAGCGAGACATCTCACCTCCAATACATAAAATAAAAATCCCCCCACCTCATTTAGAGCTTTTTTTTCCTTAATGTTCATTTTTTAGTATGCTTCTTTAAAAAATCCAAAGTCAAGCTTCAGTTTGATCTCAGGTAGTATAAAGCTTAAATTTTCTTTGATGGATTAGGGTATGTAAAGATCGAGTGAAAATTCTAATACATCACTGCATCCGTAATTTTCATTAATTCATAATTTTATATATACAACACCTCGAATATAAAAAATCTAAAAATAGGATGCGCAAGAAATATAATATGTGGGAAATTAAAAATTTTTCTACATGAGTTGGATAGAAGAATTTTGTTAACTGAAGTAACTTGGAAATAAATTATGAGATCAAATAAAAATTCATCTTTTTGGACAATCAATTACATGTACCTCCTCATCATAGAAATATGTCTATATAGAAATTTTCTTATTCAATTCTAATAGGTTCAACTTCCTGAAAATTTAAAAACATTGGAACAAAAAATAAATTAAAAATGAAATTTAAATTCATTGAAATTCTAATAATGCATTCCAATGATTTTAGTAAAATTATTTTAGTAATTAATTCATATTTCAATCAAAAATCTAAAAATTAAAATTCAGTTCCAAAAAAAATTATATAAACTAAAATCTAAGGTATATAAATTAAATTTATTTAAATTACAAAACAAAATCCAAAATCACATTGAGAATTAATTTCCTGATAACAATATATAACATTGATCATGGAAAATCATAACTTTTCATAAAATATTCAAGGAATAATATTTCTCATCAAAAATAATCAAAAAACATATTCCTCAATTGTGAATATTTTTTTCCACCAAAAAATCCAAAAAATTATTGAAAATTTTGTCAAAAAAATGCAATGAAAAAAATATCACAGAATATTACACAACATGTAATACATTTCTTACCTTTAATCAATCCTTTAGTCAATCTTAATGATCAAAAATAAATCTGAAAAATGAAAAACTGAAATTCCAAAAATAATTGATTTTTCCCCATGGATCAGTTTATGTAGGAAGTTTGAATCCCATATTATAAAAAAAGTTTTAGTGAAACATTTGATTAAAGTTTAACACAAATGGTTATTTTTAAAAAAATTGAATTAAATAAAAAACAATATTCATTTAACTGAAACTTCCAAATTTCTCTTTTAATCCAAGTAAGTTGAACCATATATTTTAGAATAAAAATAATTATACAAAACTAAATGGTTTGGTGAGTTAAATAATTACAAGGAGGAATATATTACTCATAAAAAAGTTACAACTAATAGTTTAAAATAATAAAAGAATGAAGTAAAATAGACATAACCTAGATTTGAATTTTTATTTCTTAACCCATATAAAATGAATATCTTGTAAGTTTAAATCAAATAAACAATATTCAATTTCAATTATTATTGTAAAATAATAATTCAAAAATCGACCTAGAATAAATCAATTAAAGTGATTAAGAAATTAATAAATGAAATTTAAAACATGGTGTAATATAGTAAAACATCTTAAAATTGGAATCACAACATTCAAAATTTATAAAAATATTCACCACTGGAAAATTCTTAAATAATGCTTAAAATCAAAATTTTGAAAACAATAAAGTGGTTTTTTACTGAAAAATATTAAAAAATATAAGAGTTTATAAAAAAAATTATCGCATACTTAAAATCCAACATTGTCCCCATTTTTTCAACTTAAGGTGAAATAAAAAACAATTTTTATAGTTTGGTTCAAAAATATTTCCAATAAGTTGAAGCATAAAAATGTTTAAGGGTTCACGGTAAGGTTCAATAAGTATGCTTCAAAAAAATTACATTAATTGAACAAGAAAAATATGACTGCACATTAATTTACATGAAATATAATAAATGATTATTAAATTAAATTAGTAATGTATCATGCTAACCAGTGACTTCCATAATAATAAAAAATTCATGTCCATAATCATTTTTTAAGGCCTAAATCAAGGTTTTAATTTTCTCAAAATAATTTTCAACAAGTATAATTAAATATATATTAATAATAAATAATTTCAATATGGCAAACAAAATCAATTTCTAATAGAAAAAAATTCACCAAAACTAATTACCAATATAGGGTATAATTTTGTACGAAATTTTTAAGGAAATATGTAGTGATTTTAGTGATTAATAATCACTAAGAGTAAAGAATTAAACTCCCATGAAATCGTTTTATTTACTTCATAAACCTTGTTAACGGATCATTCCCTTTAGCACTTCCACAGGACATAAAATCTCCCATAAAGTAGCCTTCAAATATAAAATAAAAAAAAAGAATTAAACACAATAAAATTAAAAAACATTAAACAAACAAAAAATTGAGTGGGTGTGGTATTGATAATTATGATCAAAATAAAAATACTTACTCACTCTACTTTAAAGGAAATTTGAGTAGGTGATTAAATGAGAATGAAATATCTAATATAATGGTGTATTTATTATTACTAAAACCAAAATACACAAAAAAACAAAAACAAAATTATTTAATCAGTGGTTTCCTCCCATGAAACACTAGTTTTACAATCCTTATCCTAACTTTACTAGAAACTATACATAGTCACTAGGTGGGTGTAATTTCTAATATATTAACCACCATATATGTTTCAACCCAAGTATTTGTTTAGTTGGAATTGACTTTTGGGCTTCTAAACATACTGAAAAAGAACCATATCTCCTCACTGTTATGAAATAACTTAAGATAACCCTTTGTTAGTTATTGATTAGTTGTTTTCCATTTTAGGAATTATTCAAAAATTGTAGAATTTTAAACATCCAAGAAGGTATACCATTAATTTTGGTGATCTTTTGGGTGATACAAGGCCCTCAATGCTCTATTCTCCACTTACATACAAAAAATCATAAAAATAAAAGTCTTAAATATTTAATTTGGAATATATGATTATAAAAGATGTTTTTTAATGATTTTTTTAAAAAAATTAATTATTTTTTAATTAAACATAATTCTTATTCAGATTCATTCTTGTTTTTAGATTAATTTCACCACCAAAATAGTTGATTTCGATAATGAAATATAGGGAATCTCCAAATTTAAATTATCTTTAAAAACATTCAATTTCAGGTTTTATAAAATCTTAATGTTCTTCCAAAAATTTATCAATTATAGATAAGTAATCATTAATCACTACTTTAGGGAAATTAACACTGATAAGTTCAAAAAATTTGTTCTCAACCTTTCAATCAAGATCATGTTTAAAATTTTCAACCCCTAAGATAAGTAAAACAATATAGTGCCCATTAATGTCAACAATAAGGAATGGAAAATCTAATTCATCTCAATAAAAAAACATGGAAATTCATGATTAAGGTCAACCTTCCTGTAGTGATCTTCACACTAGTATCCCAGAGATGGTGTATTCTTTATTACATTTGCATAAGATATAAGGAATTTTTTCTTGGATGACAGAATAGATTTTTTTTCTTAGTTAACTAGATACATACTTGGGTTTAACATTTTAAAACACAAATTAAAAAATAATTTTTTTTCAAGTAGTATTATTCCCTCAAGCATATCTATGAACTTCAGTCATATTACACTTCATGGAATCTTGTGGAAAGGGAAAAAATATGCGTGAGGTCAAATTCCCCATAAGGGTTTAGTATAGATTAATCCATCAAAAATAAATAAAGAATAATTAATATTGAAGGAGTTAAATAACTAAGAACACATTATATTTATTAAATAACAAGGCTTGCATAAATAAATAAGTCGTAATCAATATTTAAAGGTTAATAATTAAAAATAATAATCTATTTTATTCAATAAACAAAGAGTTATATTCATCCATAGATAATATCACTATGAAAATCTCATTGATAATAAGATAAGGCAAAATCAATATGGAAAGGTAAATAAATGAAAACACATTTTATTTAATCAGCAAACTAAAAATTAGTTAGAATAAGAGATAATATCATTATTAAAATATCATGGATATTAATAACCAAATTCTTAATAAAGTAAGTGATTAATTATTAAAATCCATGTTCTCACGCATCACAATACCACTACCATCAAGAAATTTTAAAATATGGTTTCAAAATAAAAGTAGAAACATGTTTAATGCCATCTTATAGATTCAACTCATTAGTCAACTGATGCATCACATTGATATATAATTCTAGTTTCTGACATTCAATTCATGTCAAAATAATTACTCATATATTGAATAATCAATTTAATTGATGAACAATGTTCTCTATCATCAAATATCTCTATTGAGTAAACAATATGAATTTATCAATATTCCCCTACATAAAAAAATATTCAATATAGAAAAATATGTGTATAAATGATATATGTTTTAAGTAATAAACATATCCATGATAAATAATGTAGATATTTACTAGAAATTTAATTTCCAAAGTAAAGTGAATAATTTAATGGAAATTTAATGAAACGAAAAAATAATCAAGGAAGTGAAAGTAAAAAACATTAATTGGTCCAAATGATCAAAAACCATCCATAAAAAAGAATAATAATGATATTCATACAATATATCCCTAATGAATCATAAGTAAAATAATTGATTCTATATATTTATGAATAGGAATACTATAAAAATATTTAAAAACATTCTTTGGGACAATATCCTTTTTATTGAAAATAACATTTTAAAAATAAATTTTCACAAAACATTTTGAAAAATAATTTTATTTGAATATAACCATTGAAACTTGTAGGGTAATCTTTAAAACATTTAGTGTTCATGATGGTAGTAAATATTTTACATCCTGAGTATGGTAAAAAAGATTCATTTTAGATTTTTAATAAAATCCAAGTGGGCCTTGTTTTCAAAATGATAGGAATATTTCCTTCAAAATATTTTTTAAAAGTAAATACTATTGAAAATGACTCAAATAAATTATTATAAAATTGTTAAAAACATTTTTAAGAACATTTACAAAAAATGTTTTTTTGGAACAAAATGGATTTTCGACCGAAGAGGAAAAAGAAGTCAAATTATCCTAAAAATATTTTTTCAGTTATTTTAAGTACCAAAGAGTGTATAAAATGTAATATTACTTAAAGTAAATAATTAATAACAAGATTTAAAGATAACTAAATTATTTTAATAGGTATTGATCAAATAACTTCTTTCAATGAAATTTCTAGTGCAAACAATCCCAATTAAAATTAGATTGTGAAACAAACCCTTATAAAGGCCATAACATTGAATTGAGGATTGATCAATTAATATATTGTGTATATTAAATGTAAATTCACCTAAATTTTTTGTTAATAAAGAATAATATCATCAAAATTATTTATGTAAATAATCCTATAATGTAAAAGGAAATTAAGAAATAATGTAACCTAATAAAAATAGACTTATAAAATTCATTTCCAATTGGTAACTTTTAATTAAAAATATTTTTAGATGAAATAATTAAAATTGAACCCTAAAATATGATTAATTATAAATAAATCTATATATTTCATGTAAAAAGGTAGTATATACAACATATAAAAGATATTAGGTTCATAACAATACAATATACCTCAATCAAGGGAAATTGAGACGAAGACCCTTACCTCACACATAATTTTGGTTTAACATTGTTTAACATAATTTATAGTGGTTTTAAACATGTTATTAACATATACCAAAACCATATTAATATTTATATCGTCATATATTATTTTTTGATACATCTTATCACTCGTTTATTAATAAACATTCATTATCTTCACTCTTTTGAGTGTTAAATGTCAAGTTTTCTCACTAATATTTTATCATGAAAGTTTCATTTATTGTGAATAATATAAAGCTATAGAATATACAAAATAATAATCATAAAATAATTATAATATTTATATATAAATTGTAATTTTAAAACAAAAAATGAAATATTTCTCTGAGAAATGATATATGTTACGATCATGGAGATGGTAGTTCATACTTACGCATGGGTAACGTTTCCAATTTTCAATAATTGTTATAGAAAATATATAAGTGATACTTTAATTGTAAAAAATTATAATAATATTTTAAATAAATTATTATTTCATTCAATATACTTATATAAATCATCCATATGGTTTTCTGATTAAAATAGAGTCATATCTCTTCATTAAGGTGGTATTCCACAAGTCCACGAATGATGTTATCATATTTAAGTGAGAGAAATGGTTAGAAATAAAATGATATAATATATTATAAGAACTATAACTATGTAATTATTATCAAAATTACATCATGTATATCACATATATTCACTAGCGTTATCATTATTACATTCCATTTAAATTGTTTGGGAAAAAACGAATAACATCATTTCATGTAGTGGTAGACCTCTGTACACATGAGAGACGTTATTGTGTCCCCCTTGAAATGGAAAGTAAAAAAGATATATATAATATTAGGAATAAAAATATATAATTATTTTTTAAATAACATATATATTCTTTGTATCCATCATGATAACCAACTATGATATGTGGTACTTAGAAAATGAATTACATCATTTCAGGAGGCGGTAATCCATCATACACATGAATAATAATTTTGTAATCCATAGGTCATGAAATTAACATAAATATATATTATTATATGTAATATATTGTTTTTATTATATAATCTAGATTTAATAATAATTAAATGAGGTTGAAAAGGAAATAAAATAAAAAAACACTCTCTAAATAAAGTTATCTCTTCTTGGTGCATCCTCCTATTATTTTCCCCAAAATCCTTCAATAGTTGGATTTATAAAAAAATTAGGATTTTAGGATGAAGATATAGAATTTATGAAGTGATTTGGGTAGGTACTGGAAAACAAAAGGGTGTGAAGATGTGAATAAGTGAGGAGAGGGGTTTCCTTTTATAGTCGAGTTGAGCGGCATACACTTCTTAATTTTATAAATATAAAGGTTTAACCTACATCTTCCTAGTTTAACCCCTAGGAAACAAATATTTTTCTTTAACCCCAATAAATAATTTTTTCTATTTTCAAAATTCATTTTGGTAAAAATTTGACTTAACCATAATAGATAATATAAATATTATGATTCCAAATATGTAATAAATATTCCAAATTAAATTCACATAAGTTGAAAATTTTACTTTTAAAATTAATCCCACAAACACGACGAGAAGGCGGGTTTTCAAAAGAATAATGTTTAAATGTATATAATGTTTTTATGTCAAAATTATATATGAAAATTGTTCCAATAAACTAAAATGGATTAATAGATACATAATTTGACTAATATTTCTTTAAATAAATCAAAATAAAAATTCACATAACAAATAATTTAAACAAAAAGACACTTTTCAATTAAATTTCTGTATTTCCCAATATTCCAGGAAAAATGAAATATTTCATAAAAACTAAAAAAATTATACTATGATAATTATGGTATTCTAGTTTAAAAACTAATATTTTTCAAAAAATTATAAAATTATTAAAAGTTAATTTTCAATTATGTGCTCAAAGAGAAACTGAACTGCCTTTAAAAAAATAATCTTTTTCTAAAAACATTACTTTTTATTTTAAATGATTATTATATTATTTATAAAAAATATATAATTATAATTGTAATAATTTATTTATTATTATTCAAACCTTGTAATTTAATGGTATGTTTGTAACTATATACGATATTTCAGTTCATTTCGACTTGGGTTGCGTTTTCCACGAGCTATTGAGGATATTAAATTTAAGGAAATATATTTCATGGGTTATTTCAGCTCGATGTTTCATGTCACTTATGTTATCAAAATATTTTTTTTAAATATTGCGGTGTTACATTCTCTTCAAATTAAATAATTTGAATCCTCTCAAATTAAACTTTATCTCAATAATCTTGGTTTTGATATTTGAAAATTCCTCTTTTGAAAACCCACATCATAAAATGAGTTAATTGAACATCGTACTATTAAAATATAAAGGGAATTAAAAAAATAAATGGTATAAAAAATAACTAGGTTTCAAAGTATTGGAAATTTAGAATGAATTTTATTTGTGTTCATATAAGAAAAGTATAAATAATTATAAATAGTGATAGAGGTCATAGATCATAAAAACTGTGTTGTTAATGGATAGTTAAGGACCTCAAAACCATAAATTTGTGATGATTTAAAATATTATATGTTTCATTGGATATTAAAGTAATTGGATAAAATTTATATTTCAAAATCCTTTTCCAAGAGTTTATTAATTCTTTTACTATTTAACAAAATAATAAAATATACGTCCATGATATGTTTTTATTTTATAAGCATATTTTAATCATTTGGTTGTGCTTTAATCAATTTACAATTCAGCACTTACACCAAAAAATTAATATCAAAAATGAATTATTTCATCCAGAAGTATAAAAAATCACATTTAATGGATCATAATATCCATAAAATAGTGATAATTATTTCTGTTTGTCTCTAACAATTTTTAAAAACCAATATTTTTAGAAAAGGTAATCCAATATAATTCATTAATCTATAAAAATCAACAGTAACATCATTGGTTCATCATTAATATTTATTCATTATATAGTTTAACTAAAATAAATGACATTATAACCAGAATATTATATACACCAATGGTAGGTGTTAAACCCTTATCAACCTTTGGTTGTGGGTTCATACCCCATGGCCTTGTCAGACATGACTAGTGTAACCAAGAATATAGGCTGTCATTTTCATAAAACCATATCAATATAATTTCTATAAAGTTATTAAATTTTGATAATCGATAATTACTATAAAATCAAAGATACGATAAACCTTAAAGATTTTAAACAACCTTAATATTATTTCAAAAAAATTATAAAGGCATTATTCATTAAATAAAATTTCATTATCTAAACCAATGTGTTTTATTCCCATTATTTATTACCAAAAATATTGTTAATCATGTTATATTCCTATCAAAAAATTTAAAAAGGGCCATTTATGACTTGGAACTTATTATTAACCATAAAATCATAAACCCATGATGGTATCCATTACTATAAAGTTAATAGATACACAGATTCTTCTAATATCTAAAACAATCCTACGATGTTTCATGATTCTTATAACAAAAATATCATTGGTAAAATAATTCGACAGGTTAATTATTGAATCATAATACAATAATACTTAATCCAATTTATTTCAATATGCATTCGTTCTAAGTCTAGAGGTTGACCTTTAAAAGATTTATTAGACTCGGGTAATTCAAAGGTTCCCCAAATTTAATAAATCAAAATATAAATGTATCCATAAGATGAGATTAATTTCATTCCATCATACTCTTCATTTTTCATTGGAAATTATTTTATTTATACTCCCTTTTTCCACACATAAATAATTTTCAAAATTCTTAATAGACCCCTTATTTTCAACCTAACACACATTAGCTTTAATATAGTTCATTTATTTTCATTATCTATTCAATTATATTATAATTATTTATAAATAAATTGTGAATTATCCTAAAAATATCCCTCAGGAGTGTCAAACTTGGTGCACAAAAAGGCTTAATTTCACATAATAGGAGTTGATCGAGTCAAAAACAATGTGCCCATTTTAGAGTTATTAGCCCCATGTACATTTATTCCATAATCAAGTCCACTTTTAGTATCTATATAGGGAGGTATTTCTAGGAAAAACTACACAATATCTACCTTATCAAAACATTAGGATGTCGTTATATACTCATCATTGAAGTTTATCATAGAGCTACGATTAGTAATATATGTTTTCCAAAATTTAATATACAAGGTTTCAACTAAAATTCCACTGATACCAACTATTTTTACCTAGACCTAAGTAACTTGGAGCTAGTGTCTGCCTTATTACATTGGAATAAGATTTAAGGAATTGTATCTCAAAAGACCAAATAGTTTAGTTCTCTTGGTAAACTAGATACATAGTTGAGTCCCATATTTATTTTTAAAAAATAGATTACAATCTAGATTTTTTCCTGGAATAACAATATTCCATCTAGAATATCCTTGCACATCAATCATAATAAACATAATGGAGTCTTAGAAAAAGGAAAAAAAATAAGGGTGACCTCAAATTCTCAATAAGGGTTAAGTACAGAGGAAACTATCGTGAATAAATAATGAATAATCAATATAGAAATGTAAATAACAAAAAAACATTACATTTAATAAATTAATTATCTTTCATAGTTTGATAAGGCATAATCAATATGGAAAGGTAAATAATTGAAAACACATTATATTTAAAAAATATACTAATAATGAAATGTATCCATATATTATATCATTATGAAAATCTCAGGGATAATATGATATAGTACAATCAGTATGTTAAGGAAAATAATTCAAAACACATTTTGTTTGATCAATAATTTCATGATCAAATTCATCGAAATAAAATATCATTATGAAAATATCACTTATAATAATAATTAGATTCTTAGTGAAGAAAACGATCTATTATTAGACATCATGATCTCACACCATATTAAACCTCTACCGTCAAGATCCTTCACAACATGGTTTAAAAATACTATTAGAAACACATTTAATGCTAGATTACTAATTCTCCTCGTGATACTGTTAATGTATCGAGGGGCTATATAATTTCAACCCCCACTCATCCCTGCATTTATAAATCATTCCTTATCTATAGTATAATTTATTTCATTTGTGAACAATGGTTCTTGTCATCAAATATCTATATTGAGTAAATAAAACAAATATATCAATATTTCCAGAAATAAAAAAATAACTTTTAATATAGAAAACCATATGTAGAAATTGTAAATGCATTAATAAATATAAATATCCATGATAAGTAATATGGATATTTATGATAAATTTAATATCCACAAATATGTGAATAATACAAGGGTTTGTTAATGACAACAAAAATGAATCTCAGAAGTGAATTTCAATAATTTGATTGTTCAAAATAATCCTAAACCATCCATATAAATAATAATTATGGTATTAATAAAATGTATCCCCAATATATTATAAGTAAAATAAAGGTTTTTTGAAGTTGGTGGATAAAAATACCACAAAAATATATTTAGAAACATTCTTGAAGAAAATATACATTTCATTTTGGAAAAAAAACTTTTAAAACTAAAATATCAAAAAAATTGAAAATAATATTTTTTAAAATAATTTTTATAAAACAATTATTTAATATATTGAGTTGTCATGATGGTAGGAAACTCCAAATCTATTTATTTTAACAAAATAAATATTCCTTTTGTATTTCCTATAAAATCTAAAATAATCTTTTTTTAAGATAATATGAATATTCCATTAAAATATTTTTAAAAAGTAAAGATGGGTAAAAAATATTAAGTAAATCATTTGTAAATGGATAACAAAATTTTTGAAAACAATTTTAGAAAATATGGTTTTCTACGAAAATGAATTTCTGAACAAAGAGAAAAATGACATCCGATTAACTTAAAAACATTTTCTCAATTATTTTATGTAACACCCCGAGCTTCCACGATACGCCTCTCTTTGAATAATGCAATAGCTTACATTGTACGCAAGTTTGAGATTCTAACACACTGCGACCAATCAAAGTAGCAGTTATGAATAGTAATACCCACTTTTTGAAATTATAAAAATTTTATATTTCAAAATGGACTTCATTTTTTTATTCTTAATATCTAAATTATCCAAAGTTGAATTTTTTGTAATTTTCTGAGAGCTTCCAATTTTTTATGAATAGTGAAAAATACATAAAAACAACTTTTTTAATAAAAATATATTATAGTGATAAATTATACTATTGAGTGGTTTTAAATTATAATTAGAATATATTTTTACTATTTTATCCGATGGTGGTCATTAGAATTAATTTCACTTCGAAATTGGACATAAACAATTGTCAATCTTTTGATATATATTGTTTCTTAAAAACACGCTATTTGTTGTGACAGCAGGAATTAATTATAAAATTAATTAATGAAACTTATATGTTTGGAATTTTTTAAAATAGACATCATTTTTGAATTCAGAATATCAATTATATCTTACGGTGAAATTTTGACATTGTTCTGAAAAACATCAATTTTTGATAAATAGTGAAACCACTAAGCGGTAGTTAAAATACTGATTTTTCGTTTAAATGAAACATTACCACTTTTGTGATTTGATTTTCAAAAATCTGACTTAAATGGTTTTCATTAGGAAGTAAAATGTGGTTCAATGGGATTGAAATAATATTTTGGTGAATAGTAACTATTAAGTTTAATTAATCGCGATTAAAGGTAATTAGTGAAATTTAAGGTAAAAATAGTATTATAAAAATATGGAATGACCTTTAAACTTGTCTTACCACTATTGGATGTGTCATTTCCGACCAATACAATCCATGGGTCATCTTGGGGACCCCATGGATCCACTTTGGTAGGAAAATGACATAAATAACTTTTTATTTAATGTTAAAATAAAAACGTCACAAACAAAAGTTATTTTACTAAAAAAAAAATCAATGGGGTTATACAAGTCATATTTTTGACTACAAATATTCATTAGAAATATAAAAAGATTTCCTACATAATGATAGTTTTTGTATAATTTTTAGACATTAAATAAATTATATTATTTATGACGCCATTATGATGCAGTGATTACCTCATTAATTAACGATTTAAATAAAATGAAAAGATAATGTAAAATCTAAGACTTACACTTGTCAAAAACCTATTGGATGAGTAGATTTTGAACCCGTATAACCTTATACTTGAAATATATAAGTGTGGGACCTTTAGAATCCGAAAAATCATTTCATAATAAAGTAACATTTCAATATTTCCAAGAGTTCCCCTTCTCTCCTCTTATAAAAGGCCCGCACCACTACCACCTTACTCACTCCATCAAAGCCTTTTGGCTCGGCCAAACTCTACCGAAATACTCTCTGAACTTCCCTCCCTTACTCTTAGAAGACTCACTTTGGGTATAATTCTTTCCATGGAAGCCTTTGGCTCAAATCAAAAAGAGTTACCCTATTTTAAGGTAATGCCTTCTCTAATGTTGTTTTGTTTTATTTTGCTTCTCCAACCCCTTAAACTCTTTTTATTCATTTCTTTTGTAACAACACCAGTATATACAATATACTAGGAGGTTTTTATGATAAGTATTTGGTTTATACTTACACACACTTTCGTCTAATGGTTAAAGAACATACTATTTCTGTGGGTGGCGAAATACTGCCTCACGGAACGATGATTGTTCAATATTCTTTTAACACCTCTAATGGTGGACATTTTGATGACACTATTTTCATATATGATATATATATTATTTTTATGTTTTCCTTATGAATTTTTATTTCTCATTTATGGAATACTTTATTATTTCCATTATGGGTAAACATGATAATTTCATTTTAGGAAGTGCGGACTACCACCCCCTCAAAGTGATTTGAATCGTTAATACCATATGTGGGATGTATAAAGGATGGAGTAAATGGTATTATACATTTTATTATACTGGAATTATATTATACCTTTATATAATTATAACTTCATTCCATTAAATATGAAATGGAAATGTAATTAGCGTTCATGCGTACGTACGGCTTACCGTCTCCATGAACGGTGCATTTCATTTCTTACCTCTAAATGTTATGTAATATTATAAATGAATGTATATAATGGATATATATGATGTATATGATATATACATAATGAATATAATGATGGATATAATGGATATTTTACCACACGAACAAAGTGTAATTATAAGAAGTTTATTCTTGACTCAAGTACCTAAGATCGAAAAAACGACCGTTATAAACTTAAATAATTACATAATGTTCATGACATGGTAATAAGTGATATAAAAGGAATAATGAACTTGAAAAAGGTTCTTAATAAGGTAGATATTAACTCTAGTTTATTATTCAGGAGATCAAAGAATAGTCGAGTGAATTCGGACACGAGGTAAGGGAACTTCTTAACCTGATTTCCATTCTTTGGGTTAATCTCCTACTTTCAAATTATGTCAAGATATTATTATGTCATATATTGTATTTATACTTTCTTTGTGTGTACATATAGTGAATACACATAACAGATATATTTTATTTAAAAATTATCTTTTTAAGGGATTTCATCTCAATCTTCATTCAATGAGGCATATTTTTTTTATACACAAATTTCTTTTATACGGTGTATAAACACCTTTGACTTTTACGTTTATTCAAAAGGAATATTTTTATACAAAGCGTTTTACTAAAGGACAGAAGGAATGTTTTTCTTGTCGTACGAATGCGGCGATAATAAATTCTCTGCCGCCGTGACCATTATTTGATTTTCGGCTTACCCTACAAGCCATAACTTTTTTTTAATGAAAAATAAATACAAAGTTTTAATTTTCATTAATTTTGGTATTGAAAATGGTTTTGAAAGTGTTTTTATTATATCAATGTGTTGTATTAATATCTTGTGATTGAAATGTGGAAATTTTATGTTTCCTTTATGCATGTTTTATATGATATGATTATGTTATGGTTTATGATATGTTTAAACCTGTTCATATGAGGAATGAATTGGACTTAATAATTGACGGGTGGAGCCCGCTATAGCTCCTTGATTAATCGGTAGGTCTCATGAGAAAAGCTAGTGTCTTGGTGACTAATATTAAAAATACATATATTATCTAATCAATGTAGAAAAATTCCCCTCTAACCATGGATTTCTCTAATAGATCTCCATCGATGTCGGAATTACCCTTTTTTCATATTAATAATATTATTAACCTAGTCAAACTCAGAACCAACTTCATTCCCACACAAAACTCATCACTCCTTTGATCGTTTCAATAGATATGGTACTAATTATATTCAATTCCAAAACTCTGTTTTTAGATTTAGATCTATTCGTCTTCAATTCTCCCACACTTAGTGTTAATAACTCAAATGTGTTATATAACTTTATATTCCCCAATTATTAATCATCTAATAGAAAATAATTCAAGAATTTTTTGTGAAACTAATCGCAACCTTATATCCATAACCTGAGAAATCTTGAATCTACATCACCTTCTTTAAAAAATGATCCATCAACTTTGGTCTGACTATGAACGAACATCTAAAATTTTATATCTATGTCTTCATAATCATTATCAAAACCAGAACTCAATTATGATTCAATTAAATAAATAAAAATTCAATATTTCTTCATCGACATAATATTCTCCCTATGATGTTTTGTTATTTTAAGTAGTCTTCATCAACAAATACATGGAAACGTTTGGGTTCAAAATCAGGAAGCACAAATATTTTTTCATCCTTAGTGGATTCGAGTACATAATGAACAAGTGAAACTTTTTATACAAAATAGCTTTAGGAATTTGGCAATATCAAAAACTGGTTTTGTGGAACACCTCAAATATGAAGCATCTTAAAAATTGTCAAATCATTGAATTGGATAGATGGGTACATAAAAATTTGGCCACATGAGTTTTTTAAAAGAATTTAGTTACATGGAGGAACTTAGAATTTTAATATGTGAGCATAAATAAGTTTTGTTATGTGGAAAATTAGTTATATGGTTCTTCACATGCTTGAAATTCAGTTACATATAAATTTTTATATTCATTTTAAGTAGGTGTTTCTATATGAAAATTTCAATAAAAGTTAATTAAAAATAAATTTTAAAAATAAATTTAAATTCCTAATGATTATAATAATAAATTCTAACTATTTCAACAAAAAATTTCAAAAATGAATTCAAATTACCAAAATAAGTAAATCATAAAATTAAAATTTTAAATTTATTTCCAAAAAAAATTGATTCAAAATTAAAAGCCAAGGAATATTAAATAAATTTATCCAAATTATATAACCAATTCCAAAAAAATATAAATTACTTTTATAATTAAAATATTCAACATTAAGAACATAAAATAATCATTTTTAATCAAATTTTTTATGAATAATATTTCTCATCTAAAATAATCAAAATTCAATATTCCAATATTATGAGCACATTTTTTCACCAAAAAGAAAATAAATTCTTGGAAATGATATACTAAAAGTCTAATTCAAAATATTCCACATCAGTATGCACATTGTTTTATTAGACTTCATGGGGTTCCCAATAAAAACATTTTTAAAAGAGATGTGAGATTCACTTATTGACTATTGAAAGGGTTGTAGTGAGAATAGGGAAATTAATGGAAGATGTGTATTTAATATCATTAATATATTGAAAAATATTCTAAGTAAAATATTCATATTTTATAGGATATGGTTTTTTGACATATTCTTAATTGTAGAAGTGTGGGGGGGATCATCTAGATCTAGTGGTGTTCCAAATAGTAATAACCTCTAAAAAACAATTCATATGGTACACTTTTTATTTTTTCACAGATGAGTGATTAGATCTCCATCAAACTAGATGGAGGTAGCTATGTCCTCATTGGGTAGGCATAGTATCATGAAAAAATTACCAATAATATCTACATTATTTATAATAGTTTGTATATAACTAAAAGTGATGAAAGAATCTTTTAACCATTGGTTATAGTCACCTCTAGAATTTGTTTCGGTGATTATTTATTCCTTTAGGTTTCATTGAGATTACAACATTTAAGGCTGTGAAAGAAAGAAATTTGGTACCATATTTTATATGACCATTTATTATTAGGTTTGGGAGGTTGTGTGTTGGTTTCAATTCCCTCTATGATTTAGTGGAATTCATTATTTGTTATATGTATTGTATCTTAGAAGATAGAAACTTGATCATCCTTGTGTAGTTCAACTGGATTTTTTCTACAATTATTATTGAATTCATAATCACTATAATTCTAGTTGTTTTAGTTATGGAAGTCTAAAATATATTCTAAAATATAATTTATTATGATATATGAATAATTAGATTCATAAAAGATGAGTAATTTAAAAGTGAAAAACTATAATCTTTTCTGCAGGTGGAGCTATTCTAGAAGATGGGTAATTAAAAGTCAAAAATATGATTTTATTAAAACTGTAGAAGAAAAAAATTGTTCATCAAGTGGGGTTGTTCTGGAATATGAATAAATATATTTTTTTAATATTAGTAAATCATTAGTACATATCCAATTACTCTTATGAAAGTAATGATTTTCTAGTAGTTACGAGTTATTTTGGGAATAAAGATTTTTGGTAGATATACTGGAAGTTGTTTTGAAAGTTTGTAAATGTTTAAATACGCATCTAAAAAATTACATAAATAGAGATATATTTTTAAGGTTTTTATGTTTTTAGAAAAAACCATAGTTCAATCACAAGGATCACATCAGGAATAAAGTTACAGATTACTAGTAGTTTTGTAGTATTGAAGATCTATATATAAATAATTTTCTTCCTGGCCAATACATAAGATATTCTAGTAAAAGGAATAACTGGAAATGTATCATATAATCTTATTACTGATGATTAATATATTTTAGATCATATGTAAGATATTTTTATGATGCATAATATCTTCTAGTATACCAAAATATAGTAAGATAAAAAACAATATTTTCCTTTATAATGAGCAGGACCCAGCATACATAAGAGTAATTAGGCTAAAAAATATTATATATAAGGGTTACTCTATATTTCGTTATTAATCATAAAAATATGATACATAATTTTTCAATCCATGGTTTATGATATACTATGTATAGTCAAATATGATCGATAATTCATCATGTCTTGGGTTCTTTTATGTGATGTAAAGAATTTCTATTCCATGAAAAGACATAGTTGTATTTTAGTTTTTTATCCTATGTGAAGATACTCATGCCAATGAATAAGTTCAATGTAATAATTTTTAATATTGAGAAGATATTGATAATCATGCTTTGATAATCATAGAAGTTAAATATAACATATTGTGTGGATTTAGTTGATTTTTCTATTAACCAGGAACTATTGTATGAATTATTATTCCATTTCTTGATCAATCTATTGAAGTTGAAGGTTACGCCAGAGTGATCAAGTCATTATATTGATAAGTTAATTACAAATTATTTTACATATTCAGTTATAATTTAAAATTATAAAGATGTGTAATGAAAAGTAAAAATTTGATATGTTTAATTGTAACATTATAACCACATTAAAAGATGTTGTATAAATGGAATGATTGTAGAGGATTAGAAGAAAAATTATTCACAACAACTAGTAAATAAATGGTGGATACATAAAAGACTATATATAAACAACTAGTAATAGTTTTGGAAAAGGAGGAAAAAATAATTGATATATTAGGTATATATGAAGATGGTGATAAGAGTGTTGAATTTCTATACCTGTTTCTTATAGAGATGGAGGAAAAAATAATATATTTCTCTTTTATATCTATCTGTTGAAGAAGGAGAGAAACAATCTATTTATACTGTTTAATTATCTTCATCAAGAGGGAGAATTTTTTCTATAGTGATTTTTTGATTATATAGACTCAACCATCACAATAAAAAGTTGACCTCATCGATAATAAAATAAGGATATTTTAGAAAAGTGGATGTTAAAGGAGAATCTATTTGGATGTGAGAATGTATTATTTCTTAGAGACCTAAAATAACATATAAAATACATCTATGTCTATAAATTTGTGAATATACCCCCATCTATATAAACTAAAATTTCTTTTATCGAAGTAATGTATGAAGAATAAGAAGATGGAGTTAACCTTAGATCAATAATTCATATTTCCTAAACATCTTTAACAACTATATTGAGTAATATTATTTCCTAGTATATTGAAACATCATCGGCTTATGCTTAGTGGATTATCTAATCCTGATGATAAAAGTAAAATATTTAAGTATTATGTGTGATTTACATCTATCCATTAAATATTGAGAATTAGTGAGACTGTTTGAAAAAGTAATTGATAAATAGACTGGATAAAATGTCTTATTAACATAGTAACATGATCTAATAAAGAGATGATTGAGTGAAAAGGAAATGTTCAGTTTGGAAAAACCTTGATTCATCCCCACCCTTCTTATGGTGTATCCCATGTTATAACAAGTTGAATCCAATACAATTGGTTCTTAAATGAATTCAACCTAAAATATTCATCTTATATTGATTTTAAGTTTATGAATGATATGGATTCTATATTAAATATTTGTTTTAATTTTAACTAATTTTTTAAGTTCAATAATTATTTAATGTTATATTAATAGGTACATGTTGGAATACCTCATCATATATTGTTATTAGAATTTTTTTCTAAGTCTGTATGTAATTTTGTTACTGATGAATCAATGAAATTTATATACTGATGCTTGTGAAATGAAATCCTCAGAAGAATCTTTGGAAGAGGGTATATCAAAGATGACATATCACTATAGGTCTTATAAGGATATGAGGATGGAGTATAAAGAGTTTTATAGTAAAGAATAAATATTCAATAAAGGGAGAAATAATAAGGATTTTTACTGAATATAAATAAGGAGGAGAATAATAAGGAGTTCCACAACTATATAAAGTTATTAAAGAAGGAACAATACAATATAATTCAAATTTTTAATTATATAATGTCTCAAACAATATTAATCCCATAAATACATGATTTATAATAAGGGTTACACTTTCTTACATATCTAGTAATTTTTTTATTTAGACTTTTAGAGAATTATACAAATCTCTTAAATATCAATCCCTTATAAAATAAGTCAAAAATTCCACTGAATATCCATTTTTTCATAAAAATGATATTTTTTTAAAATCAATCACTTATTTCATTTAAAACTTGTTATCTTATTTTAAGATGAGTCCCATGAGTGGAATAGTATTTTACTGTTAAAATATTTAATAATGCATTTAATAATGTTTTCATTTGAAAATTTCTGAAAACCCATAATAATGCTTTCATTTTTTTCACTATAAAATTTGAACTCAAATAGTAATTTACATACCCAAGAAAACTTATTTTTTTGTTAAAATATTTAATAATACATTTAATAATCATTCATGAAGAATAAAATAGTAATCATGAGGGTTTCTTATAAAACAAGAGCACTTATGAAAATAGTTTCATTAAAAAATATATTTTCACCATTAAAAAGATCATAAATTTCCTTTAAACATAATCTCATTAGCTTACCATATAAAATAAAAAAAATACAACAAAATCCATTGAAATAAATACATGGAGGTATCCTGTGACATTTTATTTACATTTATCCTTTCATGAAATCTTATAATGTAATCACATAATAAAAGTATTCTCATATCTCATAGGAGTAAAATATCACTAGTAAATTACGTCACTTTACTCAATGGATTTAAGAGATATATCATTCTCACCAATCATCATAGAAATATTATTTTCACCCATCATATAAAATTTATAGTAACTGTAGAATTAAAAAAACACACATATCTTGTTTTTTAATTATGAAACAAATTTTAATTTTCATTCAATCCCAAAATCAATAATACATTCAATTATCTCAAAATTATGAGAAGATGTTTATGTTTCATTAAACTAATTCAAAACTAAAAATTAAAAAATTATTAAGTTAAATGTTTTCTTCAAAGTTAAATATGGAAATGTGTAGTTGAATCTTGATATTTATTAATGACAATGAGGATCAGAAAACACTGTCAAGTTGTATATGTTAAATAAACATTATTTTTTCACTATTATAATAAGTGGAAAACAAATCATAAAAAAATGTGGAAAATATTTATTTTTAATAATCTGTATAGAAAGTAAAGAGTAATTTAAAATCAAATTTATAAAAATTTTAATTAAAAAAATGAACATTATTGAAATATTTAAAAGAGTCTCAACATGGAAGAGAAACAATTAGAAAGGAGCATTAAAAAGGATTTTTTTTAAATTCCCTTACCCCGGGTCTAACTCTCCCTGTATGTATATTAATTTCAATATAATAAACTCAGATTAATTTAAAACAGGAATAAGTATATTATTTAGGTACAGTACCTAATAAATATCACTTTTAGTTAAATTATTACAATTATAGATGTAGTTTTTAGATCAGTTAAGTTCATGTAATGCAGTTTTCAGACGTTCAGTCCATAATCCCAAAACAACTTCAATAGGATGACCAATGTAAAATGGGGAAGTGTACCATTATATCCAAAATAAAAATCAAGGTATAATTATCATATTTATAAAATAAATAATATTTTATAATCATCTATATTAGTTTTACATGAAATATAAATCACATCGCTTCATGAATCTTGTAGTCCACACAAATTCATGAATGATGTTATCATTTCCCAATGGTTGGAAGTGTAAAAAAATTAAGTAGTATATTACCTCTAAATAATAATAGTTATGACTTGGATTTGAAAAATATTTATTAAATACATCATGAAATTTATCCTTGTGAGTTGGTAATGAAAAATGAAACATATCATTGGATGGAGGTTATAGCCTACACATATGCATGAGTGATGTTTTCAATTCATATAAGGTAGAAAATGAAGTATAAAATTTATTTACATAAATATAATAACATTTCCTTATAATAAATATAAATATTTTATTATATCAAAGTATTTTCGATATAATTTAATTATTTATAAGAATAAAAAATGAAATAACTCGTTATTTTTTTTAAATTTACTTTAGAAATCCTCATTTTCCATACAAATTAAGCTTTCTTATGAACCAATTAGGGGAAGAAAATAATATATAGAAATCGGATAAGTAATATTTGAAGATATTTTATAAGATATTTCCTGAACTAAATGTCTTTTTATGTGTGAGTAATATAGAATAAATTGTTCCCTTTTATAAGTGAGGAGGGTGGTACACTTCTGACTATTATAAACAATAAAATAAAATAAGGTGAATTTCATGGAAAAATAGTTCCAAATGGGATCTATATAAAATTTGGGATGGTATATGACTAAAATAAAATCATAAAATATTATTTAGACAATTTTTTAGGTTATTTAATCCCTTTCCTCTTTAGTTTAACCCCTCATTATCCAAATTTAACCTTAACTATTATAACACATTTTTCAATATTTAAGGGTCCTGAAAGTAATATTTAAAATTAAAAGTGGAACGTACATGAACCATTCATGTAATGATCTAAATATTATTATATTATTGAGTAATTATAACATTTTAATGAGTTTTCTATGATTTAAAAAATATTTTAAAACAATACATAACATTTAAACTCATTTTCTTGACTATTCACATATTCTGACTTCAAATGCAAAATGATAACCATGAAATTAAAATTTAAAAACATAAATCATTACTTATCCTTTATTGGTATTTATAAAATTCATTTAATTCTATAAATCATCTAAATATTATGACCATTAATATTTTTCAATACCATATCTTTAATTTTTCTACTCCTTACACAAGTGTTGTGTCTGCATTGCTTTAGCATTCATAGAAATTAAAATGTCTAAAAAGATTATAAATATATTACTATAATAAAAATGTTTTATTTTTATTTAAAATAAAAAAAATTACCCATTAATATACTCTTTGTATTCTTATAAAAATATATTAGATATATTAAAAGATGGAGTGTGACATTTAGTATATTTTTATTGACTTAAAATTATATAATATGCATAATCAAAGTCAAGTGATGTAAAACCCAAAAATTTATAAAAATAATGTTATATTGGTAGAAATAACATATCCAATAGTATTAAAGTTGGAAAAATTTTCATTATCTCAAATTATTTACCTAAAATAACCTTATTTACCTATTACTGTGGTGACTTGTTTTTATCATGGTTACTTTTCGTAACTATCAAAAATAGAATTGACCTCAATAATGAATTGTATCATCATGATTACAAATATACAATCAATTTTTCAATATTCAATTTGTGTAATTGTAATAAGTTAAATTGAATATAAGTGCATAAAATACAATGAAAAATAACTTTTTGAAAATTTTGTTTTTAAGTATAAAAATGAAATTATACCAAAACAATATATAATATTTATTATTATGGAACTACTTAGATTATGTTTAATTAAATGGGTTGTATTTTAATTTAAAATAAAAACCAAAATAAAACTCACTCTTATACTATTTAATTTAAAGAAAAGAAACAATCGATTTTCAAATAATGCCAATTTTCTCTACTCACTCAGAAATCAGTGTTTTTAAAAAAATCACACAAATATATCATAATAATATAATGACATGATGATGTAAAATATAAATTAACTTTTTTTAGTATGATTTCTAAAATTGGTAGATATTAACTATGATATTTATGTAAAAAATGTAATAAAACCCATTTTTAAATAATATATATTTTTAAAACATAAAATTAATTTATTATCATTCTTTTCCTAAGAAAAATAATTAAATTAATTTAAATTAATTAAATAATATAAATATTTCATTATAATTTCTTTTCAATAGTGATAAATTTAATATATTAACAAAAATATACATTACACATATAAACATAATTTTAGGAAAAAAATTCTTTTTAGAGTTAAATGGTTTTAAATTAATTTCAAAATTATTGATAATCATTGAATAATTTAGAAATATTATTATTAAGGAAAAAATAAAAATATATTTAATTATATGTGTATTCCTATTCATACACACAAAAAAAATAAATGAGTACAAATATTCATATTTACATAGTACTATATCGCGATTTGTTTAAGCATGAGGATACGTATATCACACACTATTGAACATATTTTTAAAGAAAATAAGTTATAAAATAATAGGGTGATACAAATTCTCTTTATCGGTAGGAACAATCAATGTTGTAGTTATTTTTGGGAAGACATAAACTGAACCCTCACAAAAAGGACTTGATCACATCTAGAATTCAATATTGAGAAAGTAGTAAAGTGGAGATTAAAAATGAATATATTTAGAGATGAATAGGAAATTTGTTTTAAGGACCTATTTTGATGTGGAAGAGGCCTATATGTTTTAAATTATTCGATAGATCCTCACATCGATAAACAAAAGTTACCTTCACTAAAGAAGCGAATGGAGGAGGCTAAGAGGGAGTAACCTATGATCGATAGTTCATATTTCATGATCAATAGTAACAACTACATTTAGTAAGGATATTTCCTTGTTTGTTGACACATAATCAGTGTATGTTCCATTAATTATGCCTTCATGGTGAACCATGTAAAATCCATGTGTATTTTTCAAGATTTTTATTTCTATATTTAGGATTGATATTTGAAGAACTTTTATCATTTTACAATTTAATAAGGTTTTTAAATTTGGTGGAACTAATATTTTGTAAAATAATGATTTTAAAAATATGTTAAATTTTCTGAATGTGCAAACCCAAACACAAAGGTGGAAAAGGTATTTTTTTCAAAAGTTTTTTTTCAGACACAGAGGATCGAACTGAGCAGCACCAAACACTGAGTATCATTTTGAGTAGCACCAATCACAAATATTTTCTGAGATATAATGTTTTTGATCGAATTCTCCATGGGTCTCAAGTCCATAGACATAATGTTCAAGTTTTATTAGACTAGGTGTTGGTTAAAAATACAGAATTTTGATGAAGAGGTTGAATGAATATAGTGATGCCAACTGTTAGAAATTTATTTACTCTCTAATCACAAATCAGACGATGATTTTCAAATCATATAGTTCTCATAAATCAAGATAACTCTCATGATAAAATCTTTTGATGAAATGTAGGAACCATAAATACTGTATCGGTTCCAAAAATCAAGACAAAGACTACATCATATCCAGAAGTAATGGATATAAAATTTTACAGGATTATAAATTTGTAAAAAATCATAAATTTTGAAACTTTTCTAAGCTTCAGAGTGTGGAATTCCATTATAATGAGAAATTCATCATAATAAGGATTCTATCGTAATAATAAATCCATTGTAATGGGAAATCTATTATAATGAGAAATACATTATAATAAAGATTTCACCATAATGAGAAACCTATTGTAATGAGTGTTCCGTTATAATAAGAAATCTATTAAAAAGAGAAATAGATAGGAATAAGCTGAATAAGTCAGATCAGACTGATCTGAAGAAGTCAGGTCAGACTAAGCTGAAGAAGTCAGATCAGGCTGAATTGAGGAATTTCAAGCAGACTAAGCTGAGGAAGGTCAATTTTAATGAGATGAGAAATTTTCATCATAATGAGTTGAGGTAGCTCTATCATACAAGATAAAATTTAGGATGTTGGATAAGGTTTACTACTAAGAACACTAAATATGAATCAGAAAGGTTTTAGAAGAGTTCAAGTGGTTAAATATAAAGTTGAAATATGAGTGAATTTAATATGTTTTAAAATTTGAGTAAGCTGGAAAGGTTTTTTAGTGTCCCACTATTTCCATTTTTGGATGTCAATAAATAGAATCATTGTACATTCATACATTTCAACCTTTTCACATGTCAAAATGTAGAGTGATTTAGAGTTTGATTAATAGTTCTTTTCGAATAGAGATCTTATTAGAATATTAGACAACTTAATGTTTTCTTACCAGACTAAGGAATATTGGACTAAAGAAGATTAAACTGACCAGAGTTTGATATTTTTAGTTTTAGAAAAGTGTTCATTATAATAAATCCATTTGAATGAGTGAATCTGACTTATTCAATCAGACTGAGTGAATCATACTGAGTCAATCAGACTAAGAAAATCAGACCCAAGGGAATCAAACTAAGGTTCCAGATGAATCTCTGTTGAGAATGTTTTTGTGATCTTTTCATCTTTATTCTCATTTGACTATTATAAAACATTCTAAACTGACGTGATTCAATATAATCATTCTTACCGAGTGATAAAAGCTTTCTATTAGAAGTTGTCACATTTTTTATTCACTTCTTCATTATAGTCAATTTTCATAGACCTATGGGGGTGTATATGGTAAGGATGTGGGTTCTCACAAAGAGGTCAAACCTTGAAAATACTGTGTACTTTACTTTATTTTCTACTTTTTCATGCATGAGTATTTAATAAAATATGATAAGGATATAAAATTTAAATGGTTACAAGGATTAATTTTTTAAAAGTATTTAAACCTATAAAAGTGATCAATAGATTTATCCCCACCCCTTCTCCATTTTAGTTTGACCCTTTTAAATGTTAATTGTTATCAATATGAAGTCTCCCTTGTTGAATACTTATCATTGATAATATCAATTCTATAAATAGTCTAGTTATTTCAACATTTTGTGGGAAAATTATTATTCATGAAAAAATAAGATGATTCATTGTCTTTAATCTCTTATCTTAGAAGTTATATATACTGCTATAATTAGTTTCCACTTAATGAGAAAGATACTACTATGATGACTGATTATATGAGAGATATTTAATCTTATGGAAAATAAATAAATTCTATTATAATATCTCAATAAAATTTATTTATATGAAGGTGTCGAGTCTCAAAATATCAATGAGTATATGGGACAATCTGGAAAGTATTATTGAAAGGAATACTAAAGTGAATGAAGTAAAACTACAAATCTAATGTAGTAAGTTTGAAGATATGAGAATGAGAGATGAATAAACCATTGATGAATACTTCAACAGGGTAAATGATTTTTTTTTGAAATATCATATGATTAGGATAAGTTTTATAATATTCATAAATAGTGAATGAATTTATAAGAACCATTCTAGACATTATTGATTCAAATATTTCCTCTTTATAACATAAAGATGATTTATCTCTTGATTAATTCAATAACTTTTTCATTACTTAAGAAATGTTAAATCTCATATGTTCAAAAATAAGGTGAAATATTAAATGGATTTTGAATCCATGATAAAGATGGAAATTCAAGATTTTCAAAATGACGATCCTTCTAATTCTAAAGATAAGGATGATAATGTGATGAAGGATAAAATAATGTCTCTTATCTCTATGAACCATTACAGATAAAGAATAATGTCTGGAGGTAAAATTCCTCTCAAATATTTTGAGTTTAGTGGAATAAGAAACTTTGAAATAAATTGTCTAAAGAATAATGTTGAAGAATATTAATATAATTCTGATGAAAATCAATGGTGTAATAAGTGGAAAAAGGTTCTAGAGAATAAAAGTCATCCAAAAAATATAAGAATACGTATACTGGGAATAAGATAATTTTTTTGAGAAAGAAAAGTGAATCGAACTCAACTAAAAACAATTATTCAACAGATGGGAGTTCAAAAAAGGTTGAAACATTCATTGAAAAATTGGATTGATTATAAGACTCCTCAAATAGTGAATAAGAATGAGGTGAAGAATATTACAAAGAGTATCAACTTAGAAAAAAACTCATTGCATTCCCTAAAAAAATAATATCTCCCAAGAAAGAAATAATAATTATAAAGAATGATATTAGAAAACATTCTGAAGGTAAAAAATTTTCTTTCAAGTAAAAATAAGAAAATTTATTGGAGATATAAAGTTACAAACATATAATTTATGAATAGGGAAAGATTGTTTAATATCTTAGTAAGAATCAGGAAGATAATGAATATGTAGTCCACAAGTTTAAAAATAAATTTCTTTAGTACCAAATTACCTTAAGGAACATGAATTAAAATTACAACAATTAATTAGAAGTAAAATCAGATACATATAATGTTTCTAAGAAATATCAAATCAACAATCATTTTAAATCCTCACCCTCCAAAAATGATGTTTCATCTTATCTTTCTAACATTTCATGTGTTAAAAAAATATTGGGATTTTTTGGGTTGATACAGGATGTGAAAAACCTATCACCTCTAAAAAAATTGAAAACTCACTCAGGAAGAAATATTGTACATGCCCAAATTATATTTGGGTAGGAAGAATTTATCGACCTCAACAAAGTTTCTATATGGAAATATCTTACTTCAAAAGAAATTCAAGATTTGATGGTCTCTATTGGGGTAATGTAATCTATGGAAGTAGGGATTATAATTTTTGGTTTAACCTTTTACTTCCCTGAATAATGTATAAACCAAATGAAAGTGATGGTGGATTAAAATTATTATCCTTTTTAACCCACAATAAGTTACAAAAGATAAATCTCAAGATGTTAGAAACTTTCCAACAAAAAGTCATTTTGAATTTCTAAAATAAGTCTGTGGAAGATGTGACGTTGATGGTTATCATGGTGAAATATATATAAAACTCCATCCAAAACAAATTACTTGTGGTAGAAATTAAAATGAATATAGAAATAATAAATTTGAGGATGGATATTTTTTTTGATACATCTTCAAAAGAAAGTAAAAAGAAAAAATACACGGATACTTGATACTGATTTTTATTCACACATGATATGTGATATTGAAATATTGAGACAAATTGAAAATCCATATGAGGGATCCATTACATTTGGAATTGACAGTTCCTTGAAAATCAAAGTAGTATGAACTGTTGAGATAAAACTTGAAAATATAAAATCTACAAGAAGTTTATTTATTGATGGAATAAAACAAAAAATTCATAATATAAGTCAACATTATGATTATGGAAAAAAAGTTTTTTTAGGGAATATTCTTGTATCATCAGAAGTATAGAAGATTAAAAATATATAACCCAAGGAGAAAGAACCAATGGAAAACTTTTTCTTATTGGAAAACTTAAGAAATCATGTTATATAAGTGATGAAGATGAGAATAATTTGTGGCACTAAATAATTAAACATCTTGGGAATAAAATTATACACAAGCTTTCTAAAGTTGATTTTGTATGAAATTTCCCATAATTGAAATTAAGATAAGAAGATGTTTTCATAACTTCTATGAAAGGTAATACGGCTAATAAAAATAATAATATTGTTGATATTTGGCCCACTATACCTCTTTAACTTATTCATTCATACTTATGTTGGATAATGATACATAAATAAACAAAAAGGTGAATTGTAATTTATCAAATTCATTGACGATTTCAATCGAATGAAAAAAATCATGTTTATGAAACACAAGTTAGAGGCTATTTAAATGTTCAAATTATTCAAAAAAGATGTTTAGAAAAAATAGGGATTTATATAAATAATTTCAGAACATATAATTTTTCAAAATTCATTAAAAACACTTTCTAAATTAATCTTATAAATCATGGAATCAATGATTAGTATAGTGCTCAATATACCACACAACAAAATGGTGTAGAAAAAAAAGGAAGAATAGAATTTTGAGGGAAATTTTATGAATCTTGTTAGAAGAGTACAAACCTTAAAATTTATATTGAAGAGAAGTTATTATTATTATCGTATACATTCAAAATTTATGTTTATTGAGGTTAGAATCATATATGACATCCTATGAAATGTGGATTAACAAAAAATCATTATTTGAAAAAATTCAATATTTAAGGAAGTCCATTCTTGATAAAAATTAACAATCTGGTTCTTGTAAATTTTTATGATAATTTGGAAGAAGGAATACTTATGGGTAATTTAACAAATAGAATAAGTAACAAATTTTGAAACAAATGCTTACAAAAACTGGGGGATTCATATAATTCAAAATTTAATGAAAACCCAAAAAATATTGTTGAGATTTTTTTTAAGGATAAACGGGAGGATCTAATGAAAGTAATAATGATAAAAAATAGACTTATCAATATTATGAAGAATCATGTCATAAGAAAAGTTAATCTGGAAAGTAAACATTGAAATTTATTAATTTACAAAAAGCATATTGAGACTAAAAACATCATTTGTAATCAAAGGAACCCAGTTCAATAAGAGGAAAGATGATATTATAAAATCAGACTTCACTTATCTCAAAAGTTAAACCATAATCAATTTCAAAATATAATAAATATAATGAAGGGTGAGATTCTTTGATTAAATATTTGAATCATATTAATAAAAATTAAATGTGGGAACATGTTCAACTACTAATAAGTAAAAAATTTATTAGAATAAAGTGGGTTTAAAAAAATTGAATGAACATTGATAAGTATCAAGAAACAAATCAAGACTTGTTTGTAAAGGATATGAAAAATTGGAATGTGCTTATTTTGAAGAAAATGTTTTCCCCAATTTCAATATTAGAAACTATTAGAATTTTTATTTAAATACGTGCACATTGGAATTGAAAATTTTATCAGATGGATGTAAAGTCGTATTTTATAAATGGAGATATTTAAGAAGAAGTTTATATTTAACTACCATATAGATTTATTCTTGATAATGATGAAGCCAAGATTTTTTGATTGAACAAAACCTTTTATGCTTGTAAATAAATTTCACATGCCTATTATTAAAAAAATGATAGTTTCTTTACAATATTGAATTTTTTTAATGTAAAGTTTGATAGTAACATATATGTGAAAGAAGTTAAATCCAACATGATAATTTTTATTTTGTGTGTATATGGTATAATGTTTGTTGGGGATGAAAAAGAATTGTAAGGAATTTTATGAGGAGATGAAGAATAATTTTGAAATGTAAATTTTTGGAGAATTAACTTTCCACTTTAGTTTACAAGTAAAAAAAGTAAAAGTAAATTTTCTTATCTCAAGATTAGAATTACATGTAATTTAAAAATAAATTTAGTATGAAAGAATAAAAAGAATATTTTAATCTTACCTCAGTGAGAAGAAATTGAGTAATGATGAATCCAGAAAAAAAAATTAAACTCTAAAGAATTTCAGAAGATGATAAGTAGTTTTCTTTATCTCACAACCTCAATACTGGATATTGTTTATGTTCTAACTTGGTGTGATAGATATTAGAGTGATCTGAAATAATACCATATGTTGGAAGAAATGATAATTTATAGGTATGTTAAATGCAAAAACTTCATATGGGATTTTATACAAAACAAGTTATAATATAAAATTTCATTGTTATACTGATGTTGATTGTGATAGATATTGTAATGATAGAAAAAATTTAGACTAACATTTTTTTGGGTGAATATTATGTGAGTTGTCATAGTGAAAAACAATGTTCATTAACTATGAACATGGTGTAATTTGAATAAGTTTCATCTACCCAAGATCAAACTCATATATTGTGGATAAAATTTCTTTTAGAAGATTTAAAATTAAATGATTCTAACCCATTGAAGTAACTTTCTGATAATCAAAGTGAAACAAATATTTCTAAAAAAATTCTAACATTTATGAAAAAAAACACATTGATATAATGTTTCACATTATAAAATATAAATTTATTGGTGGAGCTATTTTTCCAGATAATATTTCAATAAAATGTGAAATTGTTGATATCTTAACATAAGAATTCCTAAAATAATGGTTTGTTAAATTGAGTTTGAAACTTCTTGTTTATCCTACTCCAATGGATTCCTAATCCTTATAAGTAAGTACCCCACAATGCTTTGGGGTATGCTGAAAAAGGGGGAGAGAAATTAATAAATTTTTACTTTGTCTGAAGTTTTCATTTATATTTATTTTATGAACCAGTATAAATGTTTATTAGATAATTGGTGATGTAAAAATCAAGGGGGATAGAAATAGAAAAGCTAGAGAATATATAACTAAGGGTGTTATCTTATCATGGAAAGAAAATTTTCTTGTCATTGTTTGATGGAATTCCTTCAAAAAACATTACTTTATCAAATAATGTGGTTTCATAACACTCTATTTTTTTAAAGGTCATTTTTTGGTAAAATTTTAAAAAAAATAGTTATTTAGAAAATGTTAGTAGTAAATGTTATTAGAAAAAGTTTCCAAAAAATCCAAAGGGGGAGATTAAAAACTATTGTGATGTTTTTTTTTAACAATGGTTTCTTATTTTCTGATAACTAATCTTTTGTAAAATATTAGTTTTGAAAAATAGGTGAAATTTTATGAATTTTTAACCCCAAACACAAAGGGGAAGAAATGTTTTTTTATAAAGTGTTTTTGGACACATAGGATCCGATTGAGAAGCTCTAGATGAATAGTATTGGATTGAGCACTACCAGTCAAAAAAATTCTGAAATATAAAGTTGTTGATCAGATGATCCTTCGGTATATAGTCCATTGGCATAATTTTCAAGTTTCAATAGACTCGGTTTTGATTAGAAAGTTATAATGTTGTTGAATAGGTTGAATGAATATAGTAATGTTAGTAGTTAGAAAGTTCTTTACTTTATAACCATAAATCAGATAAATATTTGTTGATATTTTAGTTATCATAAATAATGTAAAAAATTATGATAAAATATTTTTAAGAAATTGAGGAATCGTAAAGATTGTTTTAGTTCCACAAATCAAGGAAAAGTTTTCATCTGATCCGGAAGTAATGGAAATGGAATTTTTCAAGAGTATAAATGTGTAAAATATTATAAAGTTTAAAGATTTTGTAAGTTATTGAGTAGAGGATTCTATTGTAATGATAAATCCATTTAAATAAGGATTATATTGTAATGGTGATTCTATCATAATAATATTTCTATCGTAATGAAAAATCCATCATAATGAGGATTCTATCGAAATTGTAAATCCATCATAATGAGAATTCCATCGTACTCAGAAACCCATAAAAATGAGAAACAAATTTGATGGTGCTGAAGAAGTTAGATCAGAATGATATGAAAAAATCAGACTAGAATGACCTGAGGAAGTTCAAATATATTGAGTTAAGGAAGTTCTGTCGTTATGAGGATAGAAATTTCCATCATAATGAGATTATAATGTTCCATCATAATGATCATATAAAGTTCCATCATACTAAGGAAAATGAGGAATCTTGAGATGGCTTATTACTAATAAGATTCAAGATGAATTAAGAAGGTTTCAGAGGAGCTCAGGTGGTGAAAATTGATGTTTAAATATGATTGAATTTTAGAGGATTTTGAATTTAGTAAAGAGGGAAAAAATCAGTTACCATTTTATTTCATTCTGGGATTCCAATAAATATATTCACAGTATATTCATTCTTTTCAACCTTTTTACATGTCAAAATAGTGGATTATTTCATAGTTTGAATAAGACATGTTTTAAAATATGGATATCAACAGAATATTAGGCACTTGAAAGTTTTCTTACCATAATAATGAAAATCAAAATAAGAAATATTGGACTAAAAAAGGTCAGATTGAGTAGATTGAGAAGAGTTTTAGAAGTAATGTTTGAGAAAAGGGATCATTTTAATAAGTTCATCAACTCATTCAATGGGACTAAGTTAATCGAATTAATTCAACCAAACCCTATGGGATCAAAATTAGGTTACAAATCTAGATTTATGGAGAATTTACATTGAGTTATTTTCTTTTTTGGATCAATTTTTATTAGATTACTTTGTAAATTGATGATAGTCAGCATAATCATTCATATTGGGAGATAAAAGTAGTGTAACAATAGTTTCCACAAGTTTTATTCACTTATTCTTGTAATGAATTTCTATAGACCCATAGAAGTGGCTATAGAAAGGATATAAGTTCTTGTATTGAAGATGAACCATGTAAATCTTGTGTGCTTTACTTTATTTCCAACCTTTTCATGCGTGAGTATTTATTAAAAGATGATAATGACATAAAATTTTATAGGTTTTAGGGGTTATGTTTTTAAAAGTATTAAAACATATAAAAGTGATCAAATGATTTATCCCACTTTCTCAATTATTATTAGATCCTTTAGAACTTCAATATATAAGACTATTTTTTGAAAAAAATATTTGATCAATTTAGTGGACACTAGTTCAAAATAATATATCAATAAGATCAAATAAGTAGATGACTGAGTGAAATAAAAAATGTATTGGTAAAAACCATGATTCGCCAATACCCCCTCTCATGGTTTCTCTTAGATCACAACTTCAATATTTAATTTTTTTATATATGAATTTAATTAATATTATTTTGATTTTATTTTGTAACACAAGAAGATATAATAAAAAAATTAGTGATTTAAAACACGTGTGAACATATAGTTTATAGTAGGAGTATTATTGGGTCTATGGTCGGTAGAAACATAATTTTGGTGTCTAAGATAGGGTGGTTTTATTTCTGGACCACCATTAGGGATCTTTTATTTCGGAGAGGACTTATGTACAACTTTCAAAATCTATTGTAGGTTCATCAAGATCTTAGTGATATCGTCTAAACCAATTTTTAGGGGCCATTTTTGTCTTTTTCTAAGTCTGAATTTTAAATTTATGATATTTAGTTTTAATCAACAATACTTCCATAAGAATTCCCAAAATTTATCTCCAACTTCTGTATCTATGTTCGGTTATAACTCCTTCAATTCCCATTTAACATATATATTATTATGTTGGACTTGGAATTTTGAGTTTCTTGAAATCAATATTGTTTGTTTATATAATACTTTGGTTTTATTTATTATTCATTTAATTTTATGATTTCATTCATGTTCAGGTTGATTTAATAATCTCATATATTTGATGACTAATTATGAATTAAATCAAAAGTCTCCACGTGATTTTAATTTACTTATAAATTTTTATTTTACTAATATGTTGAGTGAATTGAATTATGGGGTGTTTGGATGGAACAAAAATAGAATTTAAATCAAAGTGGAGTTAATTTGATGTATTAAAATGATTTAATATTGTATTTTACACATTAATTATTATTGTGATTATTTGTTTAATGAGAAGAAAAATAATTAATTTTCTAATAATTTAACAACAATAAATTCATTTTAGGTTATTTAATTTTTTATTCATAAGTGAGGTATTTTCATATGTGTTTTACATCTAAATCTCAAGTTTTTGGAGTATTTTATCAGGTTTCATTGGTAGGTTTCATTTCCATACATGAACCTATGAATTAAAATAATTCAGTTTGTCTTTTCTTGGGGGAGCTATTAGGTTTAATGGGTCCACTTTATGGGCTCTCAATCCATTCAAACTATCTATATAGATATTAAGACTAAAATTTTATATATTTTTAAATATTATTATATGGGGTTTTATCCAATTTCCTGCCCTACTCATCTTCACTCCACTCTAATTATATCAACCATTTTTTATCCTTTTTTTCTAGGATGAAAATACATCCAATAGTGTTATTTCTCCATTTAATCCCACTAACACACCTTCCTTTATTCTCCTCTCACATTATTTTTTCCTATTTATTCTTATTATTTAATCCCCATGGATGTGAAAGCTAGGATTTCATTGAGGTTCATTTGAATTTTTATATTTCATTGATTTAGGGTTTTTAATAACCCGTTAGGGGCTTTTTTATTATTCTATGTGGAATATGACTTCTTCACTTTGATTTGCTGAAATTTTGTAGGGGGATCTATATCACCCAAATAAAAATATCCTAGAGACAGTTTCTACATTATTACATTGTTATAAGATATAATGAATTTTATCCCAAATTACTGAATAGTTTATTAGTCCTGGTAAACATGATACATGATACAAATCCAGATTATATTTAAAAACCTAAAATACATAAAGAATTTTATTTGGAAATTTTACTATTACAATTAGTGTGTCCCTACATATCAATCACAAAATACTTCCTCGTATCCTAGGGAAATTAAAACATAATAAAGGGGTGTGGTGAGATTCCTAATAAGTGTAAGGGTATAGTGTAATCTATGAATAAATAAGTAATAATCAACATTGAAAGTTAAATAACTGAAACATATTTCATATAGTAAATAATTTGGGAATAATATGATAGGAATAAAATATGATCAAATAATGTTACATAAATAGTCACATGATCTTGAAACATGGCCATGGATATTCTAAATAATATAATAATTGCATGGAATATCAATAAATTAATTTAGAATGATAGAAGTGATAATGTTGGACGTCTAAAACAAGACATCATGTCTTGTACCAAAACATATAACACCATTTAGGATTGTGATAATAAATATAATAACATCGAGTCTCATGCCAATATATCTATACAAATGGTTAGGTCATTGGCCAAAACCATATCTATCTTATCTCATGAGACCTATTGATGCATCGAGGAGCTATAGTGGGGCTCATATGTCTCTTACCAAATCCAACACATTCTTAATAAGAAATAGGTGAAACATAATTCATATAAACATTTTTATTCAAACTAGAATAAAAAATTTAAATACATTCCCCAATCAATAAAAAATATTGTAAAATATCTAGAGTAAAATTAATGGTATCAACATAATACATCCACAAACAAATGGATTATAAACCATTATGAGAAATAATAATGATTTATCATTGGAGTATATCCCCATTAAATAATATGTAAGATAAAATAATGTATTATTAGACAAAAAATTATTTTGAAAGATACTGGGAATATTTATTAATTTAAATAATAATTATTTTAAAATTAACCTTTTTATTTTAAAACTAGAAAATTCATAAAATATTTTCAAAATCCTTTTCTTTGAAAATAAATTTTAAAAATAAATATTCATGAAACATTATGAAAAGTTTTTTTTTAAATAACCATAAATAATTATAATGAAATATTTAATAAAATGAGTAATCAGGAAGAAAGTAAATTCCATACATGTCGAGTATGTTAATACAAAGACTCTTTTCACATTATCAGTAAAATTAAAATGGACCTTTCTTTTAAAATGAAATTATGATTACTTTTAAAAAATTAAAAAAAATTAAAATTGGTAAATATTTAATTAATAAATATTTCGAAAAATGTTAATGTTTTCTGAAAACATATTAAAAAACAATGTTTTGGAGAGAAATGGATTTTCAACTGAAGATAGAAATAGTTTCAGATTTTCTTAAAAAAATTATTTATAATTTCTTTACAACAAATAGAGGAAATGATATTATCACTTGAAACATTTCATGAATAACTAGAGTGTAATAAAAATAATGAGTTTCTTGAAAATCAGATCATAATATTTTAACATTAGAGACTTAGTCTTACACAATCCCAACAAATGATGAGATTGTAACATAAACCCTTACCACATTGGTAACTTTTGTATCATAAGACCGATTAACTAAATAACATTAATTGAAAAATTAATTAAAATGGAAATAATTTAATTATTAAAATAAAATACAAAAAATTTAGTATATAAACCACAAAAAATAAAAAAGTGGTAAATTTGGCCTTTGTCTCAGGAAAGTACGAGTGGAACAAGAAACCCTTACCTTGAGTCTGACTCTTTACAAACATTATTTACATTCCTAAATAATAAACTTATGTAAGTTATTTACATTATTAAAAACCTTATAAAATTTTATTATTCCTTTTATTTAACTTATTACCATTTTATATGTGATTACTTAATAAATAATGTTTTCGTCAAATGTTTTGATGTTTTTTGCTAATGTGTCAAAAATGACTTTGGTATGTTTACTATAGTCAAATAGGTTATTATTTAGAAATTAACATAATATTATTAATGAAAAAATTTTAATTATTATACATAAATTATACATTAACAACCAATCATTAAATATTGTTTTAAAATATATGTTATGTTATAACCATAAAGATTGTAGGTCATACGTACGCATGTGTAACGTTTACATTTTTCAGTGATCATTATCGAAAGTAAGTAAGTAATATTTTAACTTTACATAATGATTATAATATATATATATATATTATTTATTTAAATATAATTATATTTATCATCCATGGGCTTCAGTGATGAAAATAGAGTCACATCACTTTATGAAGGTGGTAGTTCACACGTACAGCAATGACATAATCATTTTTCAGTATAAGAAAATGATATATTATATTTATGAATGATAAATATGAAATTTATATCATAATAATTTTATTCAAATCACATATATTCATTTACTTAATCCATACCACCTTCCATGTAAACCATCAGTGAAATACTAATCACAACTCTTTGTGGAAATGTAGTTTGTCATACACACAAGCGATGTTATCATATCACATAGGAAATAGAAAGTAAATAAGTTATGTATGATATAATAATTAGAAAAGTTTAATTATGATATAAATATAATATATATATATATATATAATTTTTATCCATCATCATACCCAACCATGATAGGTGGAAATGGAAAAATGATCGGCAATGCTTCGTGAGGCGTTGGTTTGTCAAACACATGAATAATGATTTCCTAAAAAAATTAATAGAAGAGGGGTCTTTCTAGGTCATGAAATTGACATAAAAATATCACTATATGTAAGATACTAAGTATATTAAATCATTAGTTTCTAAAATAAATTTAAGGATTTGGAGAAAGATATGTAATAAAAATGGTCATTGAAGCATGTCACCTCTTATTTATGTATCACCTCTTATTTAGGTATCCTCCTTAGGTTTGCACTAAAGTCTTCTTACGGTGTATTTTCTCCCAAAATAAGAAATAAATAATGTTATGAGGGAATTTTTAAGTGATTTTTTCAGTTATTTTCCAAAAAAAAAGTGTTTGACTGTGTGAATAAGAGAAGAGAGTGGTGGCCTATAATGAGTGAGGTGAAAAAAAATGTGTAACCACATTTTTCAAATTCAAAAAAGGTCTAAAAAAAATTATTATATAGACTCGGAAATTATAGAGTCAAAATATTGCAATAAAATATATTTTATACATGTTTTGAAGTTAATTTAACCTTCCTATTTTTAGTTTAAACCCAGGAAAATCAATTTTTACCTTAACCGCAGTTAATAATTTTTACTGCATTCCCAATTCGTTTTGATCAAAAATTAAGTTTACCTTATTTAATAATATAAATTATTATAATTTTAAATTTAAAATCCATTTTTATAAATTCTATTCTTATAAGATAAAAATTTTAATTTATAATTGATCCAACAGACACGATGAGATAGTGGGTTTATTTAAAGATAAAATGCTTAAATATTTTCAAAGATATTACATAAAAATTAAATATTAAAATGATTAAAATGAACTAAATTGGATTAATTGATATAAAAATTAACTAATTTTATGTTAAACCAAATTAAAATATATTTTATCTTTATAAATAATTAAAACAAAATGGTTTTTTCAATTAAAATTCATTATTTTTTTACTATTCATAAAAAAATGAAATAATTCAGAAAAATCCAAAAAAACACCAAAAATAATTTTTATATGATGATTTCAAAAATAAAATATATTTGTTTTAATAAATTTCCTAGAACTGGTAAAAATTAATTATATATTACGTGCACAAAGCACGACTAGACCGCCTTGTGCAAAAATGGTTTTCTCCAAAAACATTTCTTTTTCTTTCAAACGGTTCTAAATTTATCTATAATAAAAAGATAACCATTCTAATTTTTTTATACAATTGTAAAAAATATATTTTCAATACTTAGTTATTTTTATAAATACCCACTAATTTAATTCCTAGTCTATAATAGAAATTTTTTAAATTAAAATATTTTAATAAAGTTTTGAGTTTCAGTCAAACCCAGAGTTGTGTGCATTTCAAGCTATCAAAGATATTGATTTTAAAAATATATATATATAATAAAGTCATATGCTTTTATATTACCTTCTTTTCATGGTGTTTTATTTCATATATTAAATCAAATATGATATTCATATTAAAAAATATTTGGGTGTTATATTCTCCCTACCTTAAATATATTGCATCCTTGTAATATAAACTTGATCTTGGTAATCAAGGATTTTTCATTAGGAAATACCATTGGTTAAAAATCTATATCAAAAAAGGGTCAGAAAAACATCATCTTAATAATAGATCAAGGAAGTATAAAGGATTAACGGAATAACATGTAACTTTGTGTCTAAGTAAAAGAACATTGGTGGAAATTGAAGATATGGTCATGGAAGAAAATCGTAAATAATTATAAGGAGTTATTGGGGTCTTTTATCACAAGAAATAGAATTATCATTGGAAATTCAATGGCCTCAAAAACATTAGTTTTTTATAATTTAAAAGAGTGGATTATTCATCGGGCCTGAATATAATATGTTTACATTTTTTTCAAGATTATTTTCATAAATGTGAGGATTTTTTACAGTATAATAATATAAGGAAATATACTTGTTACATTTAAATTTTATAATGAAATTATCATCCTTTAGTTTTTCTTTGATCAATATTAAATTCACCTCTTACTCCAAGAAATTAATATCAAAAAAATAATTTTTTAGGCCTAAAGTACTAAAATTCACTTTTCAATGATCGTAAGAACCATAAAATAATGATAAGTCATTCCAATGATATCTAGTTATTATTATGAAAAATTATTAGAAAAGTTTATCCAATATGTGGAAATATATATATGGTGACATAATACATTAATCTATAAAACTACATCCCATGTTTAACTTAAACTATTTCATAAATGGTTAATCTTATAGAACTTCTAAAACACTATAAACCAAAACATTTGAATTAGGGTCAATTAATTTCAAAAATAAACTTTCTATTAGTCTTCCAAACAACATTAACTATCTCTTAATCGTCACATAACAAACATATGAAAACACTCAACATGTATACTATTGAAACATGGTAATAACATAAAATACCTTAAAACCTTATTAAAAACATGAATCATTCCTTATTACTTAATAAAAACACTGACTATTTGATATATTCCTCAAATATAAAAAATGTTGTAAACTCTATCAATGATAGATTAAACCACTATGTCAACAAATCATTAATCAGTCCCAAGGTGTATAATACTATCCAATTTACTTTATCCATATCAATTATATCTTTATCCAAATGTCATTATCTCAACATCATAAATATACTAAGGGTTATAATTCCCTCAATTATGTGTTTTCTAAGAAGTTAAACTTTTCACTTGACTATTTTTCTTATTCATTGGTACCATTAAAAATATGATTTCAAATCCTTAATAAAAAATTATTGTTGTACAATCCTTATACATTTTTAATTATTAGTAGAATAATATCATCGATAAAATACCCAAATAACATAATTCAATAATCCAAATTTAATAACATTAATCTGTCCATTTCATCTATTGAAATAGAACTTTCTTGAACATGATCCATTAAATTTCATTTATGTGTATTCCTCTAATGATTAGGGAATTAATTTTCTATAGTACCATAAATACTTATAGCAGAGGCATTAAAAATGGTAAAAATATATCTTTCCCTTACATTCATAAGAATCGTGACCTTTCTCACCACACTTGTAGAAAACTATCAATCCTTCCAAGAAAGTACCAAGGTTTTTGTTTCCATAATTCAAAAAAGTTGGAAAAATCCTTCTTTCCCTTCTTCCACTTAATTTTTTAATCTGTAGTATTCGTCTTCTATGGTGTCACTTCAAATCCATAATTCTTAGAAAATTATTCCTCTCTCTTGTTAGAACATGATACTATCTCCTCGTATGATGAGAATTTTTAGGAGACATGTTCCCTTTTAAATATTAAATTAACCTCAAAAAATAAATGTTCATTATTATTATTGGGATTATGTGAATTAATTTGGTTCACATATATTCTACTAGGCACCATTTCTAATGACAACATACACTATATTGGATAATATCATTATGAAAAAAATGGATAATCCCAAGAATTTTGAAATAATTAACATAAATGGAAAATTTTATACTTTACTAATATTGTAATCATAAATATAGTTTTTATGGATATATTTATTTTTAACTCCTTCATAAATTTTTTTAACGAAAATTTGATTTATACTAGGAATATACCATGAGAGTGTCAAACCCAGGGCACAATATAGCCAGTTTTCTTGCACTATGTGATGATCAGGTCTAAAAAAATGCACCTTTTTTTAGTTATTACCCCTTGGTACATCAGTTCAAAAACAAAATTGACTTATAGTATATGTACATGGTTGTATTTCTAGGAATAACCATATAATATCTTCCTTACCAAAACATTAGGATGTTCATATATACCTATTCTCAAATTTTCTATTAGTTTTCTATTCCTGAATCTATGTTTTCCTAAATACAGTTCCCAATGTTTCTACAAAAATTATTATAATACTGACTATAGCATACCAACTCTAGTATCCCTGATCTGTTGTATACAATATTACATTAGTTTGAGATATAAGGAATCGTATATCAAAGGACTGAATAGTTTATAAGTCTTGGTAAATTAGATACATACTTGAAATTAACATTATATTTTAAAACATAAAATTGATAAAGAATTATCTTTGATAATTCGATTATTCCCCTAATTTTATCCATGCATATCAATTAGAAAATAATTCACGGTATCTTGTGCAAAATAAAACAAAACATAGTAGTGAGATAAGAAGCTCATTAAGTGTAAGCGTACAACAAAATATATGAATAAAAAAGGCATAATAAAAATGGAAAGGTAAGTAACTGAAATATATGTATTTAATCAATAACATGATCATAATATGGTAGGAATAAAACAAGATCAAATAATTCTATATAAATAATCACTTTATCTTGAAACATGACCTTGGATATTATAACTAATCGAATAATCACATTGAATATCAATTACTAAATTTACAATGATGGGATGCATAAAGATGAAAATATAAAACATATCATAGAGGCTCATGCCAATACATCTAATTCCAACAAGGCGTGTGTAAATAAATTTAATACCATTGAGTATTGTTTCAAAAAAAAACTATACAAATTGGTAAGGCCTCAGCCAAGACCATATATATTTTGTCTCAAAATACCTACCAATGCATTAATGGGATATAGAAGGACACACCCATCACTTACTATGTCAAATTAAATACTCCTATGAATGTGGTGAACATAATGCACATAAACATTCTTATTTAAACTATAATACTGATTAAAATATATTACCTAGTAAAAAAATAATGATAAACCATCCAAACTAAAAATAATGGTAGAAATATTTTACATCCCCAATCAAACTAATCATAAATGGTCGGATGAAATAGTATGGATTGTATCATTATATTAGTACTATATTAAACCCTTCGTAAAATCAAATAATGTCTTTTTACATGAAAAATTATTGTTAAGGATCATATATGACATTTATTTTTGAAAATAACCATTCTTTGAAAATCCCACTTTTTATTTCCAAACTAGAAAATTCTTAAAATATTGTTAAAATATATTTCATTGAAAATAAATTTTATTCAAAAAGATCACAAAAAAGTTTGAAAATAATATTTGAAACATGTAAACTAAAATTTAAAACATTTAGTTCTCATGATTGTAGGAAATTTCATACATTCCAAGTACATTAATAAAAATATTCCTTTCACATTTTTGGTGAAATCAAAATAAGACTTATTTTTTAAATGATAAAAATATTACTTTAAAAAAAATGTAAAAAGATAAAATGGGCACAAATTTATTTAATAAATCATTTGAAAATTTTTAAAATCATTATTTATTTTTTTTAGAAAACCTGGTTTTAAAAGAAAATGATTTTAAAATCAAAGAGAGAAATGAAGTAGGAACTTCATAAAAATATTTTCATAATTATTTTAAGTTCCAAAGAAATGAAAAAAATGTAAAAATTACCAAAAATGTTCATAGATAAAGTTACTATAATAAAATAAATCAGGTTCTTGATATTTATATCATAATATTTTGATATTGGAGACTTAATCATAAACAATCCGGATATATAATGAGATTGTAACATAAGCCCTTACAACTTAAGTAACTGTTTTATCACAAGCCCCATGAAATAAATAACAATGAAACATTAAATACCATTAAGATAAATTTATTCATTACATAACATATAAAACTCTAAGTATATACACCAAATAAAATAAATAAGTTTTGAATATGGTGAATGCCTCACAGAAGTAAAAGTGAAACGAGAAATAGTTACTTTGAGTCAGAGTCATCATGTATGTTCTTTATATTCCAAAATAATAAACTTATGTTAATTATTTAAATTATTAAGAACATTTTTAAAGTTTATTATTTCTTTTATTTCACTTATTACCATGACATGTATTATTACTTTATAAATTAAGCTTACATTGTATGTCTAGATGATATTAGGATTATGTGTCAAAAATGACTTTGGGAGGTTTACTATGGTCAAATATGTTATTATTTAAACATATATATAACAATAATCATGAAAAAAATATAATATTTATAAATTAATATAATTTTTAAATCCAATCATAATATATTATTATAAAAAATTTACAGTACAATCTTGGAGACAGTAGGTTGTACGTGCGCATTAGTAACATTTCCATTTTTCAATGAACATTATAGAAAGAAGGTAAGATGTATTTCACCCTTATATAATGATATTATATATATATATAAATATAAAATTATTTCTCTAAATTTAATTTTATATCATCCATGTGGTTGGTTGATGAAAAGAGAGGAACATCACTTCGTGAAGGTGGTGGTTTTCATGTACCCAAGAAAAGTTATCATTATTCATTATGAAAATGAAAATGATATATTATCTTTATGAATGATAAATATATCATGAATATAACAATAATTTTATTTATATGACATATATTCATTGAATTTATCTTTACCAACTTACATGTAAATCGTTAGTGAATGAATAATCACATCACTACGCAAGGCGGTAGTCTGCTGCAAAAATGAGTGAAATTATTATATCCCTAGTGGAATGGAATGTAAAAAAGGTATATATTATATAATTACTAAAGAGGTATAATTATGTTATAAATATATTCTATATACATATATTCATTATATCCATCATCATACCTAATCATGAGAGTTGTTAATGTAAAAAAAATGACATCGGTTCACGAGGTGGTAGTCTACTCTACACACGAATGATAATTTCATTGCTCATTTGATGTGTGTCGGAATGGTTTTAGGTAATTCACTTAACATAAAAATATTATATATATATAGGATATTAAGGTTATTATATCATCATTTTTTTATATTAATTGAATAAAGTGGAGGAATAAATAAAAGAAAACACTCATTGAAGAGTGTTACCTCTTCATTGGGTATCCTCCTTAGGTTTGAACCAAGTCCTTCATAGATTATATTTCTTTAGATAATAAGGATTTTATGATGATATTAGGGAATCTAGAATGTGATTCATTTAGGTATTTTCTGAACCAGTTATGTTTTAAGGTGTTCAGAGGAGTGGAGAGGGGTTGGTATTTTATAAGTGAGTTGAGTGGAACACTTATAACATTTGGCCATAAAATGGTGTAACCACATTTTTTAAATGAAAAATGAGTCCAAAATAAAATATTATTAAGAATTAGAAAACATATAATTTAAATATCCCCATATAATATATTTTATAAAAATATTTATCTCAATTTAACCCATAAATATTTTTTTTATCCCCAAGTAAATCCATTATTACCTTAACAATGGTAAATAATGTGTACTCTCTCATTATTCATTTTGGTAAAAAATTATGTTTTACTAATTAGATAATATAAATAATTTTGATTAAAAATATGGAATCCATTTTTCTAAATTCAATTCACATAATTATAAAAATTTCATTTTAAATTAATCCCACAGGCGTAATGATAAAAAAACATTTAATGGGAAAATGTTCAAAGGATTAAAAAAATTTCATAAAAACATTCATTGTTAAAATGATTAAAATTTCCTAGATTGAATTAATTGATATAAAATTGAACTAATTTTACTTTAAAACAAATTAAAATTTTAATTTTACCTTATAAAAAAATTAAATGAAAAGGTAATTTTCAATTAAAATTCATAATTTTTCAATATTAATCAAAAAATGAATCTTTTTAGAAAGATCACAAAAAATAACACAAAGATTTTTTTTATATTATGACTTCAAAAACTATGTTTATTTTTTCCAAAATTAATTTTATTAAAGTGTTAAAAATTAATTATCAATTATCAATGCAAAATGTGAGTAAAATGCCTTATAGAAAAATAGTTTTTTTCATAGAACATTTAGTTTTTCTATCAAATGGTTATAATTATTACCTTAATCAACAAATATAAATTTTAAGTATTTTATAAAATTTTAAACTATATAATTTTGAAAATTTATTTATTACAATTCAGACCTTCCATTTTAACGGTCAGCTTATACTAGTAATATTTTAATAATTATATTTAAATAATGTATAGTGTTTTATTCAAACCCAGTGTTGTGTGCATTAAAATAAATCAAAGAGATTGAATTTATATAAAAACTAAATATATCATAAAGTCTTTGTACGATATATTCCCTTCTCTGCATATTTTTTCATGTCCTATATGCTATCAAATATGATATTTATATTTTAAAATATCGAGGTATTACAGGCTCCATGTAGTCACTTTTAGTAATTAAACTAGAGTGCTTGAGGTTTTTAATATAAGTTTTTATTTTTCAAAATTGTTATGATATTTACCTTTTATAAAACTAATTATTTCATTTGGTCCCAAAAAAATTCTTTCCTTTTAATTTTTTTTTTCTATTTAAAAGTGTAAAACCTAATAACATAGAATGCATGCACATGAGGTGTTTGATAAAATTTACTCTCTAGTTGTTCCAAAATACCTATAAATTAATTTTATTAAATAATTTATATAGGATTATAGTGAATTTATATTAAATGTTTTCAATTTTATTTTATAATTGTAATTTTTTATCTATATTTAAAGATTCTTTTTTTATTTCTATTGAACATAGACGTGGTGTATCCAGTAATTATATCAAATGTATTGTTTTTATTTCAAATATAAAATTTTATGTCCTTTTTTATGTTTTTAAAAATTATTAATCTATGTTTCATATTTTTTTCTAGTTGGATGAGTAATATTTCTTACACATGACCTCGAAGTTAATTCACATAATTTTGCATAAGTTAATAATTGATTGTTATTATAATATTTATTAATCATGGATTATTGGTATCCTAATATATTTTGGGTTATTATGTAATTGGATACTTCTATAAAGTGTAATCAAAGCTATTTTTAGTTATAATTAAGAGTAATTCCTCTTATATTGATATGTTTTATATTGTATTTATCTACTCCATTTACGAGTTTTTGAAAACCATGGGTAGAAAACATAGATTTCATGTGTTCTAAACTATTATTTTATCATGCACTGTCATGTATCCCATGTTAATACTTTTCTCTATATAGGATGGTTTGCCTCTCGATAAATGTGGGGAGGGTAAATATTTGAATTTAGGAATTTTCATCTCATTAGAAATTTTAATTAGATTAATACTACTACTGTATCATCCAAGATTAGTTTTAAGGCTCATTGGTGTTCCAATAACAGTTGTTATAGATTATTAGTTACAGATAAGTTATTGATTTTATTTATAATATATTACTGGTAATTTAAATTTTTATCAAAGGATAAATTTTTTACAGTATGAAACTATGTTTATCATCCTTAAATAGTTTTTTTACTTTGTGATGGTTTTAATTTTATCTTAGTAGATACATTTTTTATTAATTTATTATTAAATTACATTGGGTAATTTCTCTTTTAAAAAAAATTATTTCCATTTATTTTGTTTATTTTTTTCAACGAATTTAAATTTTTATTCAATATTTGAAACCATTGGGAATAAGTGATTTTTTTAATTTTGTTTTCTTAATTAATTTATCAGTTTCTTCAAAAGTAACACTTTCAAATACAAATTTAATAAGGTATATGCAGCTTTTTATTTTAAAGGAAATATTTATTTATAAAAAACTAATATTATTTTTTGTATTTGAAATGAAATTTTGTATGAGCATGTTTAAATTGGAGTTTCCAAAATTAATATTTAAAGGGTATGAATACGGACTATAGAGGATACCAATGGGGTATTACATCTCGCACCCTATAAACACAATAAATTAATGTATTTATTCCATATGATTTTTTATGTGTTTTTAGGTTAAATAAAATTAAGTCTGAGAGGAATATCATTAGACTTTGGTTTGGGTATTTTAGTGGTGAAAAGTTAATATATTTTTCACCTAACATGCAGATATGTGTGTTTTGGGATTTTTTTGGATTATGTTGGACTATGCCTTTTTGTTATATCTTATACATGTTGGCATGTTCTTTTTTAGTTATTTGTGTTTTTTATAGATTTATTTGGGTTTTTATTCAAGTTTTTATGATTTATTTTGTCTGAGTTAGATTCCAAAAATTCTTATTTTACATGTATTATTTTTTAATATATAGGGAAAATATTTTTTACTTCAAGGTGGAAGTCCTATAATTATTTTTTAATCAGGATAAAACACTACAAAAACTCTATATTTTGATGCCTGGGAACTACTTTCCAACCAGTGGGGATCAGGAACATTATTTTGGCCTTATTACGGGCTATCTTGAGTCTCATGGTTGGTAAAATAGTGTTGGTTTGTTACAAAATGGTATTACATCCTACCCTTGTGTTATGTTATTTGGGGAGTTATAGTTTAAAATGGATAGGAATGTTTGAACTCAATATATATGTTATGGGTAAGTGTGTGGACAACACTTATCATAACAAGAATTGAGTTTTTAGAGGATTTCATTAATGTGTATTTTTTATTTTTTATTTTATTTACTATTTTTTTAATGTAATTTTGGATTACATGAAGTTTAGAAAGGAAACACATAAGTTAAACATACAGTGTGTGCATACATCTGACCGTGTACACAATTTGTGTATTTTTGAAATGTGTGGTTTCTTCATGTTTCTTCTTTTGATGTTTATTAATGTTTCCTTTTTTTTGAATTTTTCATGATTGACATTAATGGTGTATATATGTTTTCAAATTTATTTTAATTTATCTTAACTTAAAATTTATGTGAATTGATATGATTTCCATCGAGTTTTATGGTTTTTAAATTATTTTGGTTCCCATATCTAATCTTTTGACTTCTGGAATTCACTTTTCAAAAACTGTTTTTTATCAAAATAGGTTTATAAAATGTTTTTAATATTTTACTAAAACGTTTTATCTTGTATCATAAACTCAAAAATAATGTATTTATTATTTTGAACTAGTAATAAGAGTTCCCAAGCCCTTTAATAAATTTTATAAAATAATTTAGTTTATTTATTTCTAAAACATTTTAAGGATTAGGATATGATTTTACTTATTTATTATAGAGTATGCTCAAAAGGTACTTCAACTAATTTTATTGAAAAATATTTCATAGTTTTCGCATCAAAATATTGTGACAAGGAAAAGTGTAATGTATTTTATAATGTATGGACATTGAATTATTTAATATTATTATAGTATAAATGAAATATTTATGGTATTTGGTAGGGTTTAATATGTTTAAGTTGTTTTATAAAATTTTCAATCTTAAAGTGTATTGTAATTATATTTTGGGTTTCATATTATCTTTGATAAACTAATCCTACATAAATATTGATATATTCTCTAGAAGACATGGTAGATGTTTTACCATAAGTTAACCCTTTAGTTTATCAAAATATTCATGAGTCATTTGTTTCACCAGTTCATGTCATAGAATCCAGTGCTCTTCCTAATCTAGTGTGGCCAAGGTATTGGGTTCAGAAGTTTTAGAAATTTATTCCTCTAAATTTTCAAGGGAAAAAAGGTTCCCCTGAATCTAAAGAGTTTCCAAATAGTATTGACAGAATTTTTTATATTATTAAAATTCATAAATCTATTGTACTCACGTTTTTAAATTTCACCACCAAAGGGATGATTTAGAAGTGGTGAAAGTTTATTATTCAACTTAATCTACAGATATAGTATGTGTAAGAATATTTAAATATTTTTTTTATTTCTATAAAAATACCCTAAAACCATAAAATTATTTAAACTGATGGAATTTCATTACCTCGAGTTTAACTATCATCCAATGTTGGAGTATGTCCATTGATTTTATATGCTATTTACACACATTCCAGAGGCATCACATATTAAAAGATCTATGTTTTTAAGGGGTATACTTCTTAATATTTAGTTTAATATGTCACTTTTTGTCCTAACATCTTATATGGATGTAGTTAAGTATTCCATGAGAGTAGAGGGAAACAGGAAGAGAGTTATTGAGATAACTAGGGTTTCCTCTATACCAAGATTTGGTGAAAAAATATACTGGTGGAAGGAGGAAGAGGAGGGAATGTATTTAAATGGATTGAGGTATTTAAATTCCACTCCTTTTTTTCTTTATCTTCTACCCAGACTAAATCCTTGGTATTTGATAAATACATTAATTTTTGGCATAAAAATAATTTTTGTATGTAAAAACCTAATAGCTTTCATATCTATGGTTGTTTGGGTCATCCAAAAAGGTTTTCTAAGGAATCATTTCATAATAAATGTGGATCCAATTCTACCTCTTCTTTGGATTCTTAGGTTTGAACCATTGGAACTAATGCTAATTTCGTGACAACTTGATGCATCTCTTTAATTATATAAAGTTTTTACTTAAATAAATGTTATATATATCATATTTATAAACATTGATAATTTTAATTTCATTTAATGTTTTTCCCTTTGTTTGTAATTGTAACGACCCAAATTTTCATTCATGGAAATTCCTCTTGATCTTGTTAAATGTCTCTTTATGTAAAACGTTTATATAAAATTTCAACTTCTTTAGTTTTATGTTAATAATTGTGACCGTTAATTTTATAACCGTTGAACAGTGATCACATGATTAGCTTGAATATAAGGCTTTAACGAACCAAATTTACTCAGACAAAGGAAGTGATGGCCTCATCCAGTAGTATTGCTCAATAAGAAGCCCATTTGTCGGAGCTCAAAAAATAGGTGGCGTCTTTGGACTTCGCTCTTGACCAATCCCAATCTGAGCTTCACCATGTCAAGCTCGAATGGGACTATCTACGGGAAAAGTGGAAGTTGATAGAGATTACCACTCGGGCGATGTTATCTGAGCCACCCCAAGAGTCTGTCACCATTGCACACCTTACCCTTAGGTCTTATGCGGCTGTTTTAAGGGGTTATGTAACAAATCTCTAGTACTATGTTCATGTACATTATTTTTTGTATATAATAATGAATATACTTTCTTGTTATTATTGATACATTGTAAATAGTTTTTAATGTGAAAACGGTATTTTTAGTTATTATTTTACTAAGAAATCTATTTTATTAAATTAATGTATTTTTGAACTAAATAATATTTAAATAAAATATTATTATTATTATTAAATTAATTTTATTATATATAAAGGATCATATAATTTTATTAATGCAGTTGTAATCTTTATTAAGGTTTGAAAGCCTTTTTTGTCAAAACACGTGAATTTTGGATAAATGTCAGTTTTTATTTTAAAAGTGAGAATTAATATATTTAAAAAATTATTTAGATAAACTAAATGTTATTTCTAGAATTAGTATGTCGAAATTATCCAATGGTGAATTTTTCATAATTTTCTGAGACAGTCAATTTTTTGGGTAAAAATTAAATATTGTTTAAATATATAATGTGTTTTATGACATCATAATGACCCAATAGTGATGTAATAAAATACTATAAGCTTTATTTTCGGCCAATATATGTTTTAACATTAAAATAATGTGATTTTGGGTTTTTTTGATTTACTTTTCAAAGAATTAATAGACCCATCAAGACTTATTAAAAACCTTGTCTTTTTAAATTGTTTTCCATGGGAGTATGACTCACCTCCACATAAGAAACCCTATTATTTTAAGAAGTTCGGACTTTAGCCTTATAAAATAAGGTTTCCCTCTTCTTTTTTCCCAAACCCATGGGAAAAAACCATGGTATGGTTTGTGGTTTGGATTAATTTAATATAAGGGGTCCCAAACCTAAATAATAAATAATTCCCTCACCTTTCCTATATAAACCCACACAAGCTCCCACTTCATCCTCACTCAAAGCCTTTGGAGTTCATCAAACCTCTGCCCTACTCTCTCTATAATCCTCCCAAGGTTCCCCAAACTCCCAACAAGCCTTTCTCAAGCCTCTCTCATGCCTTTGGAAGCACACTTCCAAGTAAGGGTTTTTTTCTTCCTTTCTCATTTTGTCCAATTTTATTTAAGTTGTTTTGCCCTTTTAATTTCAATTATGAATGTTGGGGTATGGTTTATAACCTCCCTAATACTGACTTCTTTATGTCTGAATGGTGGGAGACCCTTTCTCTCTCATTAAATGCCTCCCATGTACACCTGTTATGATGCCAAAATTCCAAAAGGAACTTCTCTCTCCTAATTTACATTCAAGCAATAATTTTGTATCAAGAATAGAAATTCCATTACAATTGTTGGGACATGTATCTATATGACGTCCTTACATTACATTACATTTAAATATGATGAGGAACCCCTTTCTCTCTTATCAACTGTTTTTATGAATTCTTATGTCACACCGATACGCTGACGAAATTGCACCGATTTTCTAAGCCAATGACATTATGTAGTGAATACCAAGCCTATTTCTCCATCAAGGGTATTCACCTTTATGAACACTCACTTATTTATTATAAATTTTCATGTATGAATTCCACATTCCTTTGTCATGTAATAAATGATTATGTTTTATGAATCTATGTTTTATGATCCATGTTGCACACTTATGCATGAAATAAAATGTTTAAGAAGGGTGCGCCCTTATAACGCTCCCATGCATTGGGTAAAGTATAGTATCATGATACATCATGTGAAATGATTTTTGACTAATGTTAATTCAAGTGCAATTATGGCTTACTCGTGCTTCATGTTCAATGAGGATTTACTCATGCTCTATGTGCAATGATCCTTGGCTCATGCTAATTCCTTGTTAAGTGTTTTTGCCACATTTCCATGTTATAATTATCATGCTTTATAATGACTTTATGTTCATGTTTCTCTTGTGATCTATTGATATTCCTATTGTCTAACATGTATTTTAATCCTCATCTATTCCATGTTTATTCCCTTACTGAACTTTATAGCTCACCCTTTTCTTATGTATGTCCTCAGGTTATCCCATGCAATGATAAGTACGAGGGAATGTAGTGGTCATGTAAAGGAAGTTTTCAATACAGATGTTTTATTTCATGTTTTAAGTTGTTATGTAATGATCATAATCCCTAAAGAAACTAAACCTCTCGATCTTCCATGTTGTATCAAGTGAATAGTCTATGTAATAAATCATGTTTATGTTTGTAATAAAATCAGGGTTGTCATAGTTGGTATCAAAGGATGGGTTTAGTTATTTTTGGGATTAGGATTAGAAAACCCTGGTTAAGACTTAGATACAAGACTAAGTATAATAACAACATCCCCATGTTTTGGTAAGTACTGAGTTGGTGGTTTATCAAATAAAAATCTATCCCTGTCTGGATACGAGCAGGTAGAGGCGGCGCTGGCATAGATGTTTCCTAGGGGTAAAACCGGAAAACACCACTTTGAGCTAGACTCGAACGGAAACTAGTGCACAACAATGGGCCTTGTTGCACTCTTGGTTAAGAAACTCTCGGGGGATATGTTTTGATAAATTCACAAGCTTAGTATGAACCCGTATTAAGGGAATTAAAAAATTATCCTTAGAATATATGTTAGAAAGTAGATATTAAAAATCCTAGATTGAAACCTATAGACTCATGAGTTAAGGAAACAAAAGTTTATTTACAAGTCATCAAATTTTTTCTTTGGATTACCCATTATGTGTTACCCCTATATTTACTTTTATTCCAGCCAATGGCCAGTAAAAGGAGGACTCGGGCTAACAACTGATGTGAAGATCAGTGTGATGACTGTACTAATGAGATGCCCAATCCAATGGGAGCGGGAATCGTGAACATTGTCATGCTTCTATCTCAGCTAACTGAAGATTTGAATAGAAACACGGGTCAAGAAGAATGTTTAACCCCCCCCCCCTAAGAATGAACAAGTCACTATCGAGAGCTTCACGAGTCAAAGGCCTCCTACTTTTAGTGGATCATCCGATCCCACGATCTGTGAACAATGGATCAAATCCATTGAAAAGATCTTCTCCATCCTTTAATGTTCTAAACAAGAGAAGGTTCTCTTAGTGGCTTATCGTATTGGAGGGTGAAGTTGATCAATGGTGGACGTTGATCAAAAATACAAAGCCTGAGGAGAATATTGAGGCATTGGAATGGAAGGATTTTCCAAAGATGTTTTTCAATAAATATTTTCTTGTGCACCCTCCAGCTTAAGATGGAAAGGGACTTCATTTCCCTCAATCAGAAAGATAAAGAATCTGTTGGAGCGTATGAGGAAAACTTCACAATTCTTGAACAATACGCTTCCGGATTTGTTGTTAACATTGAATGTAAGGTTGATCGCTTCTTTGGTGGGCTGAAGCCTAGCCTACGGTAAGCATTAGAGATCCATGACATCGAAAGCTATGGGGAAATTTTTTGATGTGCCCTCAAGGTGGAAATGGAGATCGGGGAATCACAGGGGTATCATGGGGACAAGAAGCATAGGGTGGACTTTAATGCAGGTGGTCCGAGGGATAAATCCAATGGTGCTAAGAAGATCCAGCACCCCACTTGCCAAAAGTGCGGAAAGAAGCACCCTAGAAATTGCCTCAAGGGGACGAGTAAATGCTTTAGGTGTGGAAGAGAAGGGAACCTAGCTGTTAACTATCAGCAAGAAAGACTCGCGGCTGCAACAGAGGATATGAACACTCCATTCGAACCTCAACGCAGTGTTCATTGCAACAAGTGAAAAGGACTGGGGAATCTTGCAAATCAGTTCCCTAATCCAAGGGTTTTCGAAGGCAACCAACAACCTCCAAGGCAGCAAGGAAGAGCTTTTTCCATCACTTTTTCCGAAGTGAACCCCGACAACGAAGTGGTGATACGTATGATAGTTCTTCATTCAAGAATAGTGAACATACTTTTTGATTAAGGTTCTACGCATTCTTTTATATCTCGAAAGTTTAGAAGAACAATCACAACACCACCACAAATCATGGTAGTGAAGATGTCGGTGAGTACGGAAAATGGGTCAATCATTGCATCCCATGCATATAAGTCCTCCCCTATTATAATCTGTGGATTGAATTTCCTAGTGAACCTCATAATACTCCCTCTGGTGGAATTTGATAAAATTTTTGGCATGGATTGTCTTTCCTTATATAGAGCCTACATAAATTGTTGGGAGAGTGAAATCACACTCCATATGGAGAATCGACCCCCGATTGTAACGCCCCGACCCCAGCTACCCAGAGTCGGTGCATTACTTCGTAACATTGGCATGATCACAAAAGATCAAGTCTCGAAAGACCGATTAGTTTAGTAGCCTTGGAAACACTAGATACATTCGTAAACGTTACATTACATCATAAAGTGAAAAACTACAATAAAAAAATCTCCATAGTCCACACTCATATCCTCTTCTGACAATCCCTACAGGTCATTCATAAAATACTTCTTCACATCCTGGAAAATATTAAAACACTGAAAGGGGTGAGCTCAGATGCTCAATAAGGATAACAATATTGCGGAAGCTTTCATAAATAAACATTAACATTTAAGGCAATGTAAAACTAAAACAAAAGCCTTTTTAAACTTGAACTTCAGCAAAATATGGAAAAAATAAAATTAAATAATGTCATTTACTTACTCACATGGATATTCTACTAGTCGAATAATCACATGCAATATCAATAACCACTTTCATAATGAGGGAATGTATAATGTCAGACATTCTAAAACATTTTGTCAAGGCCTCGGCCAAGACGTCTAAAATGATTAAGGCCTCGGCCAAAACCATAAATCAAATTGGGAAAGGGCCTCGGCCAATTCCACGTCTAGTTGTCCAATGAGACCTACCGATGCATCGAGGAGCTATAGCGGGCTCCACCCGTCACTTACTAAGTCCAATGCATTATTTATATGAAAAATGGTATATAAACATTTAGGAATATCATTTTCTAAAATACCATTTGAAATTAATTGCGACATCAAAATACCAGTTCAATTTTTAGAAGATAATTACACTTAAAATTGCTCAAATATACTCCAGTGTTTTTATAAAAACATTATGCAAGCTTCTGAAAACAAAATAACTAATTCTGAGACTGCTCAACTAATTACAAGCCATGATGGGTCCATGCCCAATCCCTTCCTGTTTACCACACTCGAGAGTCGGCTTTTCTGAAAACAGTTTTAAGCTTGCGTTAAATACATATACATTTGCACTGGGTTTTCATATATTAAGACTCGTAAAAAACGTTTGATACATACTATTTTTTAAACCAAAATAAAAGAAAATTGAAACATTGTATTTTTTTTCATTTAAAAATCTTTATGGCTTGTAGAGGAAGCTGAAACTCAAATAATGGTCACGGCGGCGGAGAAGTCATTGTCACCGCATACGTAAGACAAAACATTCCTTTTGTCGTTTAGTAAAAACACTTCATATAAAAAGATTCCTTTTGAATAAAATTAAAAGTCAAAGGGGTTTATACACCTTATAAAAGAAAGTTGTGTATAAAACAAAATATGCCTCAATGAAAGGAGATTGAGACGAAGACCCTTAGAAAGATCATTTTTTAAAATAAAGTAGGTCTATTATGTGTATTCACTACAAGTACACATAAATAATGTCAAAATACAAAATAGTAAATAATAATATCATGACATAATTTGAAAGTAGATGATTAACCCAAAGAATGGAAGTTGGGTTAAGAAATTCTCTTACCTCGTGTCTGACTTGACTCAACCGTTCTTTAAACTCCTGAATAATAAACTAGAGTTAATATATACCTTATTAAGAACCATTTTCAATTTCATTATCCTTTTTATATCACTTATTACAATGATATGAACATTATGTAATTATTTAAGTTAATAACGGTCGTTTTGTCGATCTTTGGTACTTGAGTCAACAATAAACTTCTTATAATTACAAGTTGATTATGTGGTAGAATATCCATTATATCCAGAATTATATTCATGATTTAGATTTCATATATATCATATATATCCAGTATATACATTCATTTATAATATTACGTAACATTTAGAGGTAAGAAATGAAATGCACCGTTCATGGAGACGGTAAGCCGTACGTACGCATGAACGCTACTTTCATTTCTATTTCGTATTTAATGGAATGAAATCACAATGATATAAATGTATAATATAATTCCAGTATAATATATTGTATAATACCATTTACTCCATCCTTTATACATCCCACATATGGCATTAACGATTCAAATCACTTTGAGGGGGCGGTAGTCCGCACTTCCTAAAATGAAATTATCGCGTTTACCCATAATGGAAATCATAAAGTATGCCATAAATGAGAAATACAGAAGCATTAGTAAAACATAAACATATTATATATCATATATAAATATAGTGACATCTTAATGGCCACCTTTGAAGGTGTTATATGAGTGTTGAACAATCATCGTTTCGTGAGGCAGAAATTCGCCATCCACAGAAACCGTATGTTCTTTAACCATTAGATGTAGGTGTGTGTAAGTTTAGCTCGAATCCTTCTTATAACAACATCCTAGTATATTGAGGATACTGGTGTTGTTACAAAAGAAATGAATAAAAAGAGTTTAGGGGGTTGAAGAAGAAAAATAAAACAGAACAACATTAGAGAAGACATTACCTCAAAATCGGGTAACTCTTTTTGATTTTAGCCAAAGGCTTCCTTGGGAAGAGTTCTGTCCAAAGTTAGGCTTCTAGGAGTAATAGGGGGAAGTTGAGAGAGTATTTGGTCAGAGGTTGTCCGATCCAAATGGCTTGAAAGTGTGAATGAGGTGGTAGAGATGTGGGCCTTTTATAAGTGGAGAGGAGGGGCTCTTTTGGAAAGATTGAAATGTTACATTATTACACAATGCTTTTCGGATTCTAAATGTCCCAAACTTATATAATCCGTGGTTAAGGTGATAAGGGTTCTAAATCTACCCATCCAATAGTCTTTGGACAAGTGTAAGCCTTGTATTTTACATTATCTTTTCATTTTATTAAAATCGTTAAATAATGAGGTCATCGTTGCATCATAATGATGTCATAAATAATTTAATTTATTTAATGTCTAAAAATTATAAAAAAAATACTATGATGTAGGAAATCTTTTTATATTTCTAATTAATATTTATAGTCAAAATTTGGACTTGTGTAACCCCACTTAAAGTCTGTTTTAGTAAAACAACTCATGTTTGTGTCAATTTAATTTTAACATTAAATAAATATATATTAATGTCATTTTCCAACCAAAGTGGCTCCATGGGGTCCCCAAGTTGATCCATGGGTTTTCTTGGTCGGCCATGACTCATCGAATAGGAGTAGGACAAGTGTCAAGCTCATCTCATATTATTAAAACATTATTTTTACCTTAAACTACACTAATTACCTCTAATCGCGATTAAGAACTTAAAAGTTACTATTCACCAAAAATTATTTTAATCTCATTGAGCCACATTTTACTTATTAATGACAACCATGTATGTCGGATTTTTGAAAATCAAATCACAGAAGTGGTAATATTTCATTTTAACGAAAAAATCAGTTTTTAACAACCACTTAGTGGTTTCAATATTCATGAAAAATTGATGTTTTTCAGAATAAGGCCAAAATTTCACCCTAAGCTATAATTGATATTCCGAATTCAAAAATGATTTCTATTTTAAAAATATCCAAACATATAAGTCGCATTAATTAATTTTATAATTAATTCCCGCTGTTACAACAAATAGCGTGTTTTTAAGAAACAATTTATATCAAAAGATTGGCAATTGTTTATGTCCAATTTCAATGTTAAATTAATTCTAATGACCACCATTGGATAAAATGGTAAAAATATATTCTAATTATACTTTAAAACCACTCAATAGTATAATTTATCACTATAAATTATTTTTATTAAAAAAGTAGTTTTTAAGTATTTTTCACTATTCATAAAAAATTAGAAGTTCTCAGAAAAATACCAAAAATTCAACGTAGGCTAATTTCGATATTCCGAATCCAAAAATGAAATCCATTTTGAAATATAAAATTTCTATAATTTTAAAAAGTGGTTATTAATATTCATAACGGCTACTTTGATTAGTCGCGGTGTTTTAGAACTCGAAGTTGCGTACAATGCAAGCCATTGCATTATTGAATGAGAAGCGTATCGTGGAAGCTCGGGGTGTTACATTCTCCCCTCCTTCAATAAATTGCGTCCTCGCAATTTGAAATTTTTTTCTTTGAAAATAAAATGTTGAAAAGAGAAAATACCTTTGTGGAAAACCCATATCGAAAATAAGATTAATAAAATTTAGCCTTAATAAAAGGGAAATGGAAATAAGAAATTCACCACCAAATTATGATCTCGATTAGGAGAACATTTGTGGCAATTAGAGACATATAATTGGAGGAAAAATGTAAATATTTGTAGGGGTGATTGAGGTCATCAATCACAAACAAGTTTCAAATTGAGGGCCTCAAAGCCTTCAATCTATGTTGATTTAAAATATCATCAGTTCAACAAGACATAAGGTATTAGGATAACACATATTTTTGTTTTAATATCCCTTTAATAAAGTTTAAGAATTAATTTATTCATAGAATAAGATATAGTTATATATATATATATATTTATGCTTGACAAGTAGAGTTTCAACCTTCAACTAATTCTACCATAAACTCATCTTTCACTCAAAAAGATAATAGAACTCAAAAATATTCTATTTATCCTAATTGTATAAGGTTCCAAATATTAACACATACCATTTAGATTAGTAAAACTATTTTCTAACAACCAGGGACTTCCTGTAGGCTAGTGGTAGGAAATAAAGGCCTGTCGCACTATGGTTGTGGGTTCGATTCCTGCAGCTTTGTCCGACGTGACGGGTTATGCCCCACCATGCAGGTTGTCATTTTCCTAAAACTATAGTATCATAATATTCCAAAAATAATCTTCATAAATTTTTTAACCTTAAACAATTCTATCCATGGTTTAACTTAATCCATTCCAACCTTAATAGTTATCCAAAATACCTCCGTCCAGACTTTCTCTAAGAGGTCTCTAAATTCCAAAATCAATTGTAACATCAGATTCCCCAAGCAAAGAAAAGTTTCTCTTATTGTCACATACTAAAAATATGATTACCTTAATCATATTACCTTAATCAAAAAGTACTGAAATACAATCTTTATATATATCACATTATTCTTATAACCAGAATATAATCCTTGAGTCCAAAAGCACCAATACATTAATTATTCCGCTTCAACTGTAGTAACAACATAAGATTGTCCTTGATCTCTTGGCCTTTTCTGAGGTAAGTTTCCCTGACGCTTAGGACATTCATTTTCATAATGACCCATTTCTCTACAATTGTAGCATTCAACTTTGATAGCCTCTTTCTTTCCCATGCAATCACGAGCCTGGTGACCCTTTTCTCCACATTTATAACAAACTCCCATTCCTTTTAGGCAAGTACCAGGGTGATTCTTCCCACAATTATCACATAATGGAAAATCCTTCTTTCCCTTTTTCCCTTTATCTATCTCTTGTTCCACCGTTCTCTTCTTCTCTTGCTTTACTTTGTTGTCATAAGACTTAGAGAATTCCTTTTCTGTCTTGATAGCACACGAGACAATATCTTCGTATGATGAGAAGGATTGTGATACTAAAGCTCGACGGATAAATGGTTTTAACCCATCAAAGAAACGATCAATCTTACTCCTTGGGTTACGTATATAATCGGCAGCATGCCTCGCTAACCTTGTAAAGTTTGCCTCATACTTTGAGACATTCTCATCCTCCTTCTGCCTCAAACTCAGAAATTGTCTTTCCATATCTGCTCGATGGTCGCGAGGAAAGTGTTTTTCTAAAAACAGATCTTTGAACTCTCTCCATTCCATATTTGATACTTCATCATCTTTCTTCATGTTTTGAATCAATGACCACCATTGATCAGCATCTCCAGTGAGGCGGTAAACTGCCATGATAACTTTTTCCCTTTCACTGCTCCCCAAATCCTAAAATATTTTCTCTAGGGAATTTATCCATTGCTCGGCTACTAAGGTATTTGTACTCCCATTGAATGTTGGTGGTTGTTGCCTCATGAATCAATCTAACATTGATCCTCCATGTTGCGGATCAGGGTGCTCCATACGAGTAAGGTTATTTTTCATAACCTGAGTGAGTTGTCCAAGTATGGTAATAAGTTGATCAGCACCAATTGTATCTCCAACTCCACAATAATTATCTTGAGCAGGAGGGCAATACCTACACGGAGTGCATGCATTGATACGGTTTCCATTCCTTCCACTAGGCGCCATTTCTAAACAATGGCATAAACTAGATTAGTTTATGAATCAAAATACATAATTCCATACTTGTAAAATACTTAACATAAATTGAACTATTTAAGGATATAATCCATAAAAAATTTTTCTTTGAGGAAGTATATACTCATAACCCTTCATAGTGGTTTATAAAGAAAATGAGAATTATCCAAAGCATATCCCCTGGGAGTGTCGTAACCAAGAGTGCAGCAAGGCCCGTTGTCGTGCACCAGTTCCTGTTCGAGTCTAGCTCAAAGCGGTGTTTTCGGGTTTTACCCCTAGGTACATTTGTGCCAGAGCCGCCTCTACCTGCTCGTATCCAGACAGGGATGTATTTCTTGGAAAACTCACAACATCTCTACAATACCAAAATTCTAGGAAGTTCTTCTATACTAATCCTCAAAGTCTATCTTCGGGATATGTTCTCTAATCAGAGTTTATCTAAATCTATCTTCCAAGGTTAGTACTAAACTGCCTCTGATACCAACTGTAACGCCCCGACCCCAGCTACCCAGAGTCGGTGCATTACTTCGTAACATTGGCATGATCACAAAAGATCAAGTCTCGAAAGACCGATTAGTTTAGTAGCCTTGGAAACACTAGATACATTCGTAAATGTTGCATTACATCATAAAGTGAAAAACTACAATAAAAAAATCTCCATAGTCCACACTCATATCCTCTTCTGACAATCCCTGCAGGTCATTCATAAAATACTTCTTCACATCCTGGAAAATATTAAAACACTGAAAGGGGTGAGCTCAGATGCTCAGTAAGGATAACAATATTGCGAAAGCTTTCATAAATAAACATTAACATTTAAGGCAATGTAAAACTAAAACAAAAGCCTTTTTAAACTTGAACTTCAGCATAATATGGCAAAAATAAAATTAAATAATGCCATTTACTTACTCACATGGATATTCTACTAGTCGAATAATCACATGCAATATCAATAACCACTTTCATAATGAGGGAATGTATAATGCCAGACATTCTGAAACATTTTGTCAAGGCCTCGGCCAAGACGTCTAAAATGATTAAGGCCTCGGCCAAAACCATAAATCAAATTGGGAAAGGGCCTCGGCCAATTCCACGTCTAGTTGTCTCATGAGACCTACCGATGCATCGAGGAGCTATAGCGGGCTCCACCCGTCACTTACTAAGTCCAATGCATTATTTATATGAAAAATGGTATATAAACATTTAGGAATATCATTTTCTAAAATACCATTTGAAATTAATTGCGACATCAAAATACAAGTTCAATTTTTAGAAGATAATTACACTTAAAATTGCTCAAATATACTCTAGTGTTTTTATAAAAACATTATGCAAGCTTCTGAAAACAAAATAACTAACTCTGAGATTGCTCAACTAATTACAGGCCATGATGGGTCCACGCCCAATCCCTTCCTGTTTACCACACTCGAGAGTCGGCTTTTCTGAAAACAGTTTTAAGCTTGCGTTAAATACATATACATTTGCACTGGGTTTTCATATATTAAGACTCGTAAAAATCGTTTGATACATACTATTTTTTAAACCAAAATAAAAGAAAAGTGAAACATTGTATTTGTTTTTCATTTAAAAAACTTTATGGCTTGTAGAGGAAGCTGAAACTCAAATAATGGTCACGGCGGCGGAGAAGTCATTGTCACCGCATACGTAATAAAAAACATTCCTTTTGTCGTTTAGTAAAAACACTTCGTATAAAAAGATTCCTTTTGAATAAAATTAAAAGTCAAAGGGGTTTATACACCTTATAAAAGAAAGTTGTGTATAAAACAAAATATGCCTCAATGAAAGGAGATTGAGATGAAGACCCATAAAAAGATCATTTTTTTAAATAAAGTAGGTCTATTATGTGTATTCACTACAAGTACACATAAATAATTTCAAAATACAAAATAGTAAATAATAATATCATGACATAATTTGAAAGTAGAAGATTAACCCAAAGAATGGAAGTTGGGTTAAGAAATTCTCTTACCTCGTGTCTGACTTGACTCAACCGTTCTTTAACCTCCTGAATAATAAACTAGAGTTAATATATACCTTATTAAGAACCATTTTCAATTTCATTATCCTTTTTATATCACTTATTACAATGATATGAACATTATGTAATTATTTAAGTTAATAACGGTCGTTTTTTCGATCTTTGGTACTTGAGTCAACAATAAACTTCTTATAATTACAAGTTGTTTATGTGGTAGAATATCCATTATCTCCAGAATTATATTCATGATTTAGATGTCATATATATCATATATTTCCAGTATATACATTCATTTTTAATATTACGTAACATTTAGAGGTAAGAAATGAAATGCACCGTTCATGGAGACGGTAAGCCGTACGTACGCATGAACGCTACTTTCATTTCTATTTCGTATTTAATGGAATGAAATCACAATGATATAAATGTATAATATAATTCAAGTATAATATAGTGTATAATACCATTTACTCCATCCTTTATACATCCCACATATGGCATTAACGATTCAAATCACTTTGAGGGGGCGGTAGTCCGCACTTCCTAAAATGAAATTATCGCGTTTACCCATAATGGAAATCATAAAGTATGCCATAAATGAGAAATAAAGAAGCATAAGTAAAACATAAACATATTATATATCATATATAAATATAGTGACATCTTAATGGCCACCTTTGAAGGTGTTATATGAGTGTTGAACAATCATTGTTTCGTGAGGCAGAAATTCGCCATCCACAGAAACTGTATGTTCTTTAACCATTAGATGTAGGTGTGTGTAAGTGTAGCTAGAATCCTTCTTTTAAAAACATCCTAGTATATTTAGGATACTGGTTTTGTTACAAAATAAATGAATAAAAAGAGTTTAGGGGGTTGGAGAAGAAAAATAACACAAAACAACATTAGAGAAGACATTACCTCAAAATCGGGTAACTCTTTTTGATTTTAGCCAAAGGATTCCTTGGGAAGAGTTCTGCCCAAAGTTAGGCTTCTAGGAGTAAGAGGGGGAAGTTGGGAGAGTATTTGGGCATAGTTTGGCCGATCCAAATGGCTTGAAAGTTTGAATGAGGTGGTAGAGGTGGGGGCCTTTTATAAGTGGAGAGGAGGGGCTCTTTTGGAAAGATTGAAATGTTACATTATTACACAATGCTTTTCAGATTATAAAGGTCCCACACTTATATAATTTGTGGCTAAGGTGATAAGGGTTATAAATATACCCATCCAATAGTCTTTGGACAAGTGTAAGCCTTGGAGTTTACATTATCTTTTCATTTTATTAAAATCGTTAAATAATGAGGTCATCGCTGCATCATAATGATGTCATAAATAATTTAATTTATTTAATGTCTAAAAATTATAAAAAAAAATACTATGATGTATGAAATCTTTTGAGCTTTCTAATGAATATTTATAGTCAAAATTGGGACTATTTTAACCCCACTTAAAGTCTGTTTTAGTAAAACAACTCATGTTTGTGTCAATTTAATTTTAACATTAAATAAATATATATTAATGTCATTTTCCAACCAAAGTGGCTCAATGGGGTCCCCAAGTTGACCCATGGGTTGTCTTGGTCGGCCATGACTCATCCAATAGGAGTAGGACAAGTTTCAAGCTCATCTCATATTATTAAAACATTATTTTTACCTTAAACTACACTAATTACCTCTAATCGCGATTAAGAACTTAAAAGTTACTATTCACCAAAAAATATTTTAATCTCATTGAACCACGTTTTACTTCTTAATGAAAACCATGTATGTCGGATTTTTGAAAATCAAATCACATAAGTGGTAATATTTCATTTTAACGAAAAAATTAGTTTTTAACAACCACTTAGTGGTTTCACTATTCATCAAAAATTGAAGTTTTTCAGAATAAGGCCAAAATTTCACCCTAAGCTATAATTGATATTCCAAATTCAAAAATGATGTCTATTTTACAAAATTCCAAACATATAAGTTTCATTAATTAGTTTTATAATTAATTCTCGTTGTTACAACAAATAGCGTGTTTTTAAGAAACAATTTATATCAAAAGATTGGCAATTGTTTATGTCCAAATTCAATGTTAAGTTAATTCTAATGACCACCATTGGATAAAATGGTAAAAATATATTCTAATTATACTTTAAAACCACTAAATAGTATAATTTATCACTATAAATTATTTTTATTAAAAAAGTTGTTTTTAAGTATTTTTCACTATTCATAAAAAATTAGAAGTTCTCATAAAAATACCAAAAAATCAACGTTGGCTAATTTCGATATTCCAAATCCAAAAATGAAGTCCATTTTGAAATATAAAATTTCTATAATTTTAAAAAGTGGTTATTACTATTCATAACGGCTACATTGATTAGTTGCGGTGTTTTAGAACTCGAAGTTGCGTACAATGCAAGCCATTTCATTATTGAATGAGAAGCGTATCGTGGAAGCTCGGGGTGTTACACCGATTCTTTACAAGTGTAAGGAGGAAGATGAATCTCCTTTAGCTTCATCATCTCAAGCATGGATATTACTGTCCTATGAGCACGCGTATCCGACACAGATGATTGAGTCCAAGGAAGAAACCTTCCTTGAGGAAATTCCTATTGTGAGGGAATTCGCTGAAGTGTTTCCTGAGGAACTTCCTAGTCTTCCTCCTAGAAGAGATGTTAAATTATCAATTGAACATATAGCAGGGGCTCTACCAATATCCAAGACTCCATATAGAATGGCTGTCGTGGAGCTTAAAGAGCTGAAGAAACTACTACAGGAGAATCTGGATAAAGGGTTTATACACCCAAGTGCTTCACCATGGGGTGCACCAGTCCTCTTCATCAAGAAGAAGGATGGTTCAATGTGGCTTTGCATTGATTATCTTGAACTTAACAAAATCTCAATAAAGAACAACTATCCTCTACCATGGACTGATGAATTGATTGAACAGCTGTGTGGAGAATAGTACTTCTCTAAATTAGATTTTTGGTCGGGATATTATCAATTAAGGGTGAATAAGGAAGATGTCCCCAAGACTGCTTTTCGTACAAGATACGGGCAATATGAATTCTAGTAATTCCTTTCAGGCTCCCTAATGCTACAGAAATTTTCATGGAATTAATGAATAGAGTCTTTAGATATTACCTCGACAAATTTGTGGTAGTCTTTATAGATGATATTCTAATATAATCCAAAACCAAGGATGATTATGAGGAGCATTTAAGAACTGTACTAGAGACTTTGCGGAAGGAGAAGCTATAGGAAAAGTAGAGCAAGTGTAAGTTCTGGTTGAAGGAGGTCTCATTCTTGGGTTATATCATCACAAGCAATGGGATATCTATGGATCCCATCAAAAAAGATGCAATTGAGGGATGGACAAGGCCAACATCAGTCACAAATATATGTAGCTTCTTGGGGTTAGCTGGATATTTTCGACGATTTGTGAGAAATTTCTCACGATTGTCCAACCCTCTAACCAAGATAACTCGAAAGGGAGTAAAGTTTTCTTAGAGTGATTAATACAAAGAAAGCATCAAGGAGTTAAAAAGAAGGCTTATCACTGCTCCTGTGCTCACTTTACCCACATGTGGGGAACTTTTTGTGGTATTCAATGATGCTTTGAAGAAGGGAATAGGTTGTGTGCTGATGCATAATGATAAAGTGATATCCTATGCCTCAAGGCAATTGAAAATCTGTGAGTGAAACTATCCAACGCATGATCTGGAGTTGGCGGCGGTGATCTTTTCCTTGAAAATATGGCAGCATTATCTATATGGGGAGAAATGTGAGATATATACTGACCACAAGGGTCTTAAATATATATTCACATAGAAAGAGATTAATATACGCCAGAGAATATGGATAGATCTCATCAAGAATTGTGAATGTTCAATACATTACCACCCTGGGAAAGCGAACAAGGTGGCAGATTCCCTAAGTAGAAAATACCCAGCGATTCTATCAATGATGAGAATTGAGAAGGATCCAATCTTTTTAGACTTGATGAAGATGGACATGGGAATCATAATGAAGGGAACATCATCAATCCTTTCACAAATGATTGTTCAACAGTCTCTTTTAGAAAGGCTAAAGGATGCTCAAAACGATGATGTGGAAATTCAGGAAAAAGTGAAAGCTATCAAAAAAGGGGAATCCTCGGAGTTTAATGTTAATGAAGAAGGAATTGTGCGATTTGGGAAAAGACTATGTGTTCCATCAAGTCTGAGCTGAAGAAGGAACTTTTGGATGATGCACATAGTTCAAATTTCTCTATTCACCCAGGGAGCACAAAGGTGTATCGAGATCTCCGAGAAATTTTTTTGTGGGATAATATGAAGAAGGAGATCGCTAAGTATACATCAAAGTGCTTGGTGTGATAGCAAGTGAAGGCAAAGAGGCAAGAGGCTAAGGGGGTGATGCAACCATTGCCCATACCAGAATGAAAATGGGAGAACATCACCATGGACTTTATCACTGGACTTCTGAGGAAAACCAAAGGAAACAATGCAATCTAGGTTGTGGTGGATCGTCTTACAAATACTGCACACTTCATTGCTATTCAGGAGGATTTTTTATTGGATCAACTGGAACGGATATATATATCAGGGAAGTGGTAAGGCTGCATGGAGTACCACTATCTATTGTGTCTGACCGAGATCCAAGATTCACCTATATGTTTTGGAAGAGTCTTCAACATGCTCTGAATACTAAACTGAACTTCAGTATGGCCTATCGTCCTCAAACTGATGGCCAATCTGAGCAGACTATCCAAACACTTGAGGACATGTTGAGAACGTGCTCGATGGACTTTAAAGGAGGATGGGATCAACATCTTCATCTGGTTCAGTTCTCTTATAATAACAATTTCCACTCAAGCATCCAAATGGAACCTTATGAAGCCCTGTATGGGAAAAGGTGCAGAACACTAGCATGTTGGGATGAGGTCGGTGAACGTAAGCTGCTTGGACAAGAAATGGTTGAGGAAATGGTGGAGAAGGTGAAAACCATTCAGAAACATATCAAGGCAGCGCAGAGTCGACAGGAGAGTTATGCAGATAATTACCAACGAGACCTTGAGTTTAGAGTTGGAGACATGGATTTTATATGCATATCTCCGTGGAAGAAGGTCATGAGGTTTGGAAAGAAAGGGAATTTAAGTCCATGTTACATCATCCCCTTAGAGATTCTTGGTCATGTCAGGGATGTGGCCTATCGACTAGCACTTCCACCTACAATGGCCAAAGTACATGATGTCTTTCACGTATCCCTCTTAAGGAAGTACATACTGGACCCTTCACATGTACTCTCCTCTGAGGTGGTAGAGTTGAAGGATGATCTTTCTTATGAGGAGGAACCAGTGAAGATCTTATATCGTAGAGAAAAGGTTCTATGAAATAAGATGATGCCCCTTGTCAAGGTGTTGTGGCGAAACCACAAGAATGAAGAAACGACTTCAGAATCGGAGGAAATTATGAAGCTGAGTTACCCACATCTGTTTTAGTGTGGGAAAAGGAAATTTCAATGGTGAAATTTCTTAAGTGGGGAATATTGTAACGACCCAAAGTTTCATTAATGGAAATTCCTCTTGATCTAGTTAAATGTCACTTTATATAAAACATTTACATAAAATTCCAGCTTCTTTATTTTTATGTTAAGAGTTGTGACCATTACTTTTATACCCATTGAACAGTGATCACATGATTAGTATAAATATAAGGCTTTAACGAATGCAATTTACTCAGTCAAAGGAAGTTATGGCCTCATCTAGTAGAATTGTTCCATACAAAACCCATTTGTTGGAGCTCAGAAAAGAGGTGGCGTCTTTGGGCTTTGCTCTTGACTAAGCCCAAGCTGAGCTTCACCATGTCAAGCTCGAACGGGACCGTCTATGGGAAAAGTGGAAGTTGATATGGATTACCACTTGAGCGATGTTATCTGAGTCACCCCAAGAGTCGGTCACCATCGCACACCTTACCCTTAGGTCTTATGCGGTTGTTTTACGGGGTTATTGTAATAACCTGAGATTTTATAAGATATATTCTTTTTAATTTCTTTCATATCTTCTGTTGTACGATACACCAAGATTATCTTGCACTTTACGCAACACCGTATTAGCTTGCAGTATACGCAACATTATTCTTGGATCGTGTTACACACAATTTCAAGTTTGTTTGATAGTTGTTATTCTACGCAACATTGAGTGTGTATGTATATATATATATATATATATATATTCAATGTATAAATGAAATATGGTTGTATTTTGTTATACACAACAAAAATGGAGTCTTGCACTACACGCAACCATGATTTGGCTTGCATTACATACAATTGAGACCTTCCTCAATAGCGTGTGTTGTAAGCAATACCGAGTTTCACTGAACAACGATATGCTATTAAAATATTATTAAAACAAGCCGTTATGAATAGTAATACCCACTTTTTGAAATTTTTTAAATTTTATTTTTCAAAATGGACTTCATTTTTGGATTCGGAATATCAAAATTAGCATAGGGTGAAATTTTGGTATTTTTCTGAGAACATTCAATTTTTGATGAATAGTGAAAACACTGGGTTATTATTTAAAAACTGATTTTTTATAAAAATAATTATTTATTTTATTTAAATTTATTTTAGGTCAAAATTGATAAATAATACCTATATAAGTTCAATTCAATTCATTGGAGTCATTTTATAATAATTTTAGATATATAAAAATTTTATTGAACTTTTCACCGTCTTTTACCCACCTCCTATGAGAATTTGCAAATTTACATAAAACATAATTTTACCGCTTCTGTGAGTGGAATTTAAAAAAATACAAGAGACATGGTTGATGTTAGTAAGTAAAATTTTGTTCAATGAGATGAAAATAATTTTTGGTGAATAGTAACTTTTTACTTTTATTTACCACGGTTAAAAGTAAATAGGGTAATAAAGGGTAAAAATGATATTATTATTACCCTAAAACATGTCCTAATTCTATTGGATAAGTGTAATTAGACCAAAAACAACATTAGGGATAAACTATTACCCTTTGGGTCAACTTGGATTAGATTAAGACATTTAATATTATTTTATTTAAAGAATAGTTAAAATAGTTAAAATCAATGTTTAATAACTAAAAAAATTTTAATATAGGGTTATACATAAGATAAATTAGTCTATAAATATTCATTAGAAAGATAAAACTATTTCCTACATAGTGTTATTTTATTTTTAATTTTTAGACTTTAAATAATTTAATTTATTTATGACACAATGATGATGCAGTAATTATATTATTAAAGAAATATTGACATAATTGATGTTATAAATACCCAAATAAATGTAATTTGAGACTCTTTATGAATTAAAATAATTTTATATGCTAATATGACATGTTAGTATTGATTTAATTAACTTTTTTTGAACTAATATATCTGTTATGAGTTTCACAAAAATCAATTACCAAATAGTGTCAAAATTCACATAAAATAGTTTTTAAAACAAATATTATATTATTAATTGTTATTTTATTCCTAAAAATCTAAGGTTTGGAAAAATGACTTAGATAAGGTTATATATATTAATAATAAAAAACTTGGGGTTATTTTAGCTTGTTATAGTAAGTTTATTAACCTTATAGCGTAAGAAAACTAGAAGACACAGTAAAAGATAAATTATCTAACTTAAAGTTAAATCTAAATGATAAGGTTAAAATAGAACCCTAAACTTGTCTAAATTCTATTAGATTAGAGGATTTGTACCCATACCCACCTTATCTTCTAAATAAATTAATTTTGAGCTATTAAAAAATGAATATGACTTTATAATAAAATAATATTTTTAGTTTTTCCTAAGATGCCCCTCTCCTCCCTTGTAAAAGGGCACCTCCTCCCTCTCTTCCTCACACCACATTGAGCATTCAATCTCGGCCAACCCCTGAAAAATTATCTTCTACACTTCCCTAGAAACATACTATAGGTCCTTTTATTCTTCAAAGACCAATTTTAGTGCCCTAAAAGGAGGTCTCAAAGAGGCGCTTCAAAGAAGAGGTAATGTCCGTTACTGATTCTTTCAACTTTATTTCTTCTTCCACTAATTCTTCTTTAGTTGTTTCATAATGAAGTAATAACATCAGTATCACTAATATACTGATATGTTATTATAAGTATGAAACAACCCTATTTCACCATCTATCCATCCTATGGAAAACGAAATCACCACGCGTACGTACGTACAGAATACCGTCTCCACGCCGTGGTGTAATCTATTTTTCCAACACCACCTTACTTGGATGGGTATAATGGTGTAAATAATAATGATACATAGTTATTATAAAATAATACTAATTATGATATATTTTATCATCCACTCCAATTAAATTCAATAATTATGAAAATGATATCATCGCTCGTGCGTACGTACGGACTACCGTCTACACAACGCGATGAGATTCATTCTCCATGTTAACAATTAAAGAATGGTTATAAAGTATATATAATCAATAATAATGAAATATATGAAATTATAAATCTACTGGATTTATGTATATATATATGTATGTCATCTAATTAATTCCATTCAATTCAATAAGGAAACGAAAATAGCGTTCATGCGTACGTACGGCCTACCGTCTCCATGAACGGTGTATTTCATTCATTTTATCAATCTATAATATATATGTATATGATGAATATATATTATATATAAATCATATTTTACATTATGGAATTATGTAAATCAGCATATAATTAATAATATCAAGAACAACAAGTCGAAACACATATGATAAATGCAATGATTTTACCCAAAACGTTGCTTTAACATGGAATTTACAGAAAAACGAGTAATATAAAGTCATAAGTGAAACATATATGATATGATAACAATGAATATGATTATGTAATAAGTCAATGACATTATTTAAATCATTATACAGGAGGTTCAGATCCATACAAATCATATCAGACCTAAGGTAAGGGATAACTTTTCCAATCTCGTTCTTATCCGAGATTGTTTATTCGTAAGTATTTATTGGGGTTATTGTTCTCATCCATGTCCATGTTTCCTAAAAATTATTTCATGTATGTTTAATGTCCTTTTTACACATTTTTGACTTCTACTACATGTTATTTATGTAATCTTTCTTTTATGAGGTACTTTTTGACTTTTCTGGCAAAAGTAAGAGAAGAATGTTTTTTTAACTTATACGGCACGAACGGATTTTTACGGTTTTATAAAGCCTTATTTTCATGAAGCTTACTCCAAAAGATTTCAGGACTATTTTCAAAAAAATATTTATCTTTTAAAATTTCATGATGTTTTGTGAAAAGAAATTGATTTTGAAGAACAAAGGATATTTTCCCCAATAATTCATTTCAAGTGTTTTATCAAAACCATTTTCCATCTAAAATGAAATTATTTAATATGTGTATGTTTCAGGTATAAAGTCTCTATGATTTACATGGTTTCACTTTTCTTATGATGAAATGATATCCATTTGTTTTATATGGATTATGTTATGATGGGATGATATTTATGAAACCCATTTTTATTCTTTGGGTTATGATGAATGATTTATGTTTATGTTGTGGCAGAAGTAAGAATGATTTAATTTTGAGATGGGTGGGAACTATATCTCCCTCCAATGCATTGGGTAAAGATTTATATCTCATGAGATATACATGTCTGGAACGGTAAGTTAATCCGGTTTAGTAATACAGAACTGGAACGAGGAGTGAACTCGATTCAGAAAGGGACTTTGTCCACTAAGATGGTCTTGGCAGCAATGCCTTGGCTACTACGGAAATCATATCGTGTTCTTAATGGTTTCCACAATCACATGTTTTATTCCCATACTATTTTATCATGATTAATGTTTCTTTATGATATATTCCTTACATACTTCCATGTTTTATGTCATTGCTCAAGATTTTGATGTTTAGACATTATGCTCGTGTTTTTAAGCTCAAATGTATATGATTTGTTTTATTTTTCCCATGCTTACCCTTACTGAGCATTTGAGCTCACCCTTTATTTGTTTTATTTTCCCCAGGATATAAAGAAATGTTTTAGTTAAGAAAAAAAAAGGGGAAGATAGATATGGGAGATGTTGAAGATCTTTCAACAGGATTAGATGTTTATATTCCGAGTTTACAAAGACACTAAACTATTACGGTCCTTGTGTGTCTGTTTTTGTTATGTATTAAGTATTTCGAAAAAGTAATGTAATGTCCATGTATGTCAAGTTTTAGGTCTCTAAAGTTATGTAACAAATCTCTAGTACTATGTTCATGTACATTATTTTTTTTATATAATAATGAATATACTTTTTGTCATTATTGATACATTGTAAATAGTTTTTAAAGTGCAAATAGTGTTTTACTTATTATTTAATTAAGAATTATATTTTCTTAAATTGGGAGATTTTTGAATTAAATATTATTTTAATAAAATATTATTATTATTATTATTATTATTATTAAATTACTTTTGTTATATATAAAGGATCATATAATTTTATGAATGCAATTGTAATTTTTATTATGGTTTGAAAGCCTTTTTTGTCAAAACACGTGAATTCTTGATAAATGTAGGTTTTTATTTTGAAAGTGAAAATTAACGTATTTAGAAAATTATTTAGATAAAATAAATTTTATTTCAGGAATTATGACGTCGAAATTATCCAAAGGTGAATTTTTCATAATTTTCTGAGACAGTCAATGTTTTGGGTAAAAACTAAATACTGTTTAAATATATAATGTGTTTTATGACATTATAATGACCCAATAGTGATGTAATAAAATACTATAAGCTTTATATTCGGCCAATATATGTTTTAACATTAAAATAATTTGATTTTGGGTTTGTTTTATTTACTTTTCAAATCATCAATGGACCCTTCAAGACTTATTAAACACCTTGTCTTTTTAAATTTTTTTACATGGGAGTATGACTCACATCCACATAATCAACCCTATTATTTTAAGAATTTCGGAATTTGGTATTATAAAATATTTTTTTCCTCTTCCCTTTTCCAAAAACCATGGGCAAAAACCATGGCATGGTTTGTGGTTTTGATTAATTTAATATAAGGGGTCCCAAACCTAAATAATAAATAATTCCCTCACCTTTCCTATATAAACCCACCCAAGCTCCCACTTCCTCCTCACTCAAAGCCTTTGGAGTTCGTCCAACCTCTTCCATAATATCTCTAGAATCCTCCCAAGGTGTCCCAAGCTCCCAAGAAGCCTCTCTCAAGCCTCTCTCAAGCCTTTAGAAGAACACTTCCATGTAAGGGTTTTTTCTTCCTTTCTCATTTTTGTCCAATTTTCTATAAGTTGTTTTTCCCTTTTAATTTCAATTATGAATGTTGGGGTATGGTTTCGCACCTCCCCCATAATTCCCTATTTATTTTTGAATCATGGGATACCCTTTCTATCTCATTAAATGCCTCCCATGTACACCCGTTACAGTGCCAAAATTCAGAAAGGATCTTCTCTCTCCTCATTTACATTCAAGTAATACTTTTGTATCATGAATCTAAATTACATTAAAATTGTTGGGACATGTATCTATATGACCTCTTTATTATCCATCACATGTAAATATTATGAGGAACCCATTTATCTCTTATCAACCATTTTTATGAATTCTTATGTCACACTGTTACGCTGCCGAAATCACACCGATTTTCTAAGCCAATGCCATTGTGTAGTGAATATCATGCCAATTTCTCCATCAAGGGTATTCACCTTTACGCACACTTAATTATTGATCATAAAGTTTCATGTATGAATTCCACATTCCTTTTTCATGGAATAAAAGATTATGTTTTATGAATCCATGTTTTATGATCCATGTGGCACACTTATGCATGAAATGAAATTTTTAAGAAGGGTGCGCCCTTATAGCGCTCCAATGCATTGGGTAAAGTATAGTATCATGATACATCATGTGAAATGAGTGTTGACTCATGATAATTCAAGTGTAATGAGGGTTTACTCTTGCTTCATTTTCAATGAGGATTTACTAATGCTCTATGTACAATGAGCCTTGGCTCATGCTAATTCCATGTTAAGTGTTGTTGCCACATTTCCATGTTATGATTATCATGCTTTATCGTGTATTTATGTTCATGTTTCTCTTGTGATATATTGATATGCATCTTGTCTGACATGTTTTTTACTCCTCATTTATTCCATGTTTATTCCCTTACTGCTCTTTATAGCTCACCCTTTTCTTATCTGTGTCCTCAGGTTATCCCATGCAATCCTAAGTACGAGGGAATGTAGTGGTCATTTAAAGGAAGTTTTCAATAAAGATGTTGTATTTCATGTTTTAAGTTGTTATGTAATAATCCTAATCCCCAAAGACACTATACCTCTTGATCATCCATGTTGTATTAAGTGAATATTTTATGTAATAAATCATGTTTATGTTTGTAATAAAATTAGGGTTGTCATTGTTGGAATCAAAGGATGGGTTTAGTTATTTTTGGGATTAGGATTAGAAAACCTGGGTAAAGCCTTAGATACAAGACTAAGTATAATAATAACATACCTAAGTTTTGGTAAGTACTGAGTTGGTGGTTTATCAAAAAAATACATCCATGTCAGGATATGAGCAGGTCGAGGTGGCTCAGGCATAAATGTATCCTAGGGGTAAAACCAAAAAACACCACTTTGAGCTAGACTCGAATAGGAACTGGTGCATGACAACGGGCCTTGCTACACTCTTGGTTAAGCCACTCTCGGGGGATACGTTTTGATAAATTCACAAGCTTAGTATGAACCCTTATTTAGGGAATTAAAAAAATACCCCTAAGAATATATGTTAGAAAGTAGATCATGAAAAGCCTATATTGAAGCCTATAGACTCATGAGTTAAAGAAATAAAAGTTTATTTAGAAGTTATCAACTTTTGTCTTTGGATTACCCATTATGGGTTACCCCCTAACTTTCCTTTTATTCCAGCCAATGGCCGGTAATAGGACTCTGGATAACAACCTATGTGAAGATCAGTGTGATGAATGTACTAATGAGATGCCCAATCCAATGGGAGCGGGAATCGTGAACTTTGTCATGCTTCTCTCTCAGCTAACTCAATATTTAAATAGCAACATGGGTCAAGAGGAATTTTAAACCCCCCCTAATAAAGAACAAGTCGTTATCGAGTGCTTCATGAGATAAAGGCCTCCTACTTTTGTGGATCATCCAATCCCACGATCTGTGAAGAATGGATCAAATCCATTGAAAAGATCTTCTCCATCCTTCAATGTTCTGAACAAGAGAAGGTTATCCTGGCGGCTTATCGTATGGAGGGTGAATCTGATCAATGGTGGACGTTGATCAAAAATACGAAGCCTGAGGAGGAGATCGAGGCGTTGGAATGGAATGATTTTCAGAAGATATTTTTCGATAAATATTTTCTGCTCACCCTTCAGCTTAAGATAGAAAGGGACTTCCTTTCCCTCAAGCAAAAATATAAAGAATCTGCTGGATCATACGAGGAAAACTTCACAATGCTGGCACAATATGATTCTGACTTTGATGTTACCCCTGAATGCAAGGTTGACCGCTTCTTTGGTGGGCTGAAGCCTAGCCTACGGATAGCATTAGCGATCCGTGACTTAGAAAGCTATGAGGAAATTTTCTGATGTGCCCTCTAGGTGGAAATGGAGATTGGGGAATCACAGGGGTATCATGGGGACAAGAAGCGTAAGGTGGAATTCAATGCAGGCGGTCCGATGGATAAATACAATGGTGCAATGAATATCCAGCACCCCACTTTCCAAAAGTGCGGAAAGAAGCACCCTAGAAATTGCCTCAAGGGGACGAGGAAATGCTTTAGGTGTGGAAGAGAAGGGAACCTAGCTGTTAACTATCGGTAAGAAAGACCCGCGGTTGCGACAGAGGAGAGGAATGCTCCATTTTAATCTCAATTCATTGTTCGTTGCTACAAATTCAAAGGACATGAGAATCTTGCAAATCAGTTCCCTAATCCAAGGGTTTTTGGAGGCAACCAACAACCTCCAAGGCTACAAGGAAGAGCTTTTTCAATCACTTCTGCCAAATTGAACCCCAAAAACAAAGTGGTGACAGGTACGCTAGTTATTCATTCAAGAATAGTGAACATACTATTTAATTAAGGTTCTACGCATTCTTTTATATCTCAAAAGTTTAGTAGAACAATCCCATCACCACCACAAATCATGGTAGTGAAGATGCTTGTGAGTAAGGAAAATGGGGAAATCATTGCATCCCATGAATATAAGTCCTCCCCTATTACAATCTGGGGATTAAATTTCCTTGAGAACCTCATAATACTCCCTCTGGTGGAATTTGATGCAATTCATGGCCTGGATTGTATTTCCTTATATAAAGCCAACATAAATTGTCGGGAGAGGGAAATCACCCTCCAAATAGAGAATCAACCCCCGATTCTTTACAAGTGTAAGGAGGAAGATGAATCACTTTTAGCTCCATCATCTCAAGAATGGATATTACTGCCCTATGAGCACGCGTATATGACTCAGATGATTGATTCCAAGGAAGAAACTATCCTTGAGGAAATGCCTACTGTGAGGTAATTCGCTGAAGTGTTTCCTGAGGAACTGCCTGGTCTTCCTCCTAGAAGAGATGTTAAATTATCAATTGAACTTATAGTAGTGGCTCTACCAATATCCAAGACTCCATATAGAATGGCTGTCATGGATCTTGAAGAGATGAAGAAACAACTATAGGAGAATCTGGATAAAGGGTTTATATGCCCAAGTGCTTCACCATGGGGTGCACCAGTCCTCTTCATCAAGAAGAAGGATGGTTCAATGTGGCTTTTCATTGATTATTTTGAAATTAACAAAATCACGATAAAGAACAACTATCCTCTACCACGGATTGATGAATTATTTTATCAACTATGTGGAGAACAGTACTTCTCTAAGGTAGATTTGCGGTCGGGATATTATCAAGTAAGGGTGAATAAGGAATATGCCCCCCAAGACTTCTTTTCGTACAAGATACGGGCACTATGAATTCATAGTAATTCTTTTAGGGCTAACTAATGCTCCAAAAATTTTCATGGAATTGATGAATAGTGTCTTTAGAGATTACCTCGACAAATTTGTGGTAGTCTTTATTGATGATATTCTAATATAATCCAAAACCAAGGAGGATCATATATGAAAAGTAGAGAAAGTGTAATTTCTGGTTAAAGGAGGTCTCATTCATGGGTCATATCATCACAAGAAATGGGATATCTGTGGATCCCTCCAAAACAGATGCAATTGAGGGATGGCCAAGGCCAACATCAGTCACCGATATCCATAGCTTCTTAGGGTTAGCTGGATATTATCAACGATTTGTGAGAAATTTCTCATGATTTTCCAACCCTCTTACCAAGCTAAATCTAAAAGAAGTAATGTTTTCTTGGATTGATGAATGCAAAGAAAGCTCCAAGGATTTGAAAATGAGGCTTATCACTGCTCTCGTGCTCACTTTACCCACAAGTGGGGAAATTTTTGTGGTATTCAGTGATTCTTAGAAGAAGGTATTTGGTTGTGTTCTGATGCATAATGATAAAGTGATATCCTATGCCTCAAGCCGGTTGAAAATCCATGAGCAAAACTATCCAATGCATGATTTGGAGTTGGAGGCGGTGATCTTTGCCTTGAAAATCTTTTAGAATTATCTATATGGGGAGAAATGTGAGATATATACTAACCACAAGGGTCTTAAATATATATTCACATAGAAAGAGCTTAATATATACCAGAGAAGATGGATAGATCTCATCAAGAATTATGAATGTTCAATATATTACCACCCTGGGAAAGCGAACAAGGTGGAAGATTACTTAAGTAGAAAAGACCCCGCTATTATATCAATGATGAGAATTGAGAAGGATCCAATCTTTTTAGACTTTATGAATATGGACAATGGAATCATAAAGAAGGGAACATCATCAATCCTTTCACAAAGTATTTTTCAACCGTCTCTTTTGGAAAGGTTAGAGGATGCTCAAAAGGATGATGTGGAAATTCAGGAAAAAGTGAAAGCTATCAAAAAAAGGAAATCCTTGGAGTTTAATTTTAATGAAGAAGGAATTGTGTGATTTGGGAAAAGACTATGTGTTCCATAAATTCTAGAGATGAAGAAGGAACTTTTGGATGATGCACATAGTTCAAATTTCTCTATTCACCCAGGGAGCACAAAGATGTATCGAGATCTCCAAGAAAATTTTTTGTGGGATAATATGAAGAAGGAGATCGCTGAGTATACATCAAAGTACCTGGTGTGCCAGCAAGTGAAGGCAGAGAGGCAAAAGTCTAAGGGGATGATGCAACCATTTCCCATACCAGAATGGAAATGGGAGAACATCACCATGGACTTTGTCACTGGACTTCTGAGGACAACCAAAGGAAACAATAAAATCTAGGTTGTGGTGGATCGTCTTACAAATACTGAACACTTCATTGCTATTCAGGAGGATTTCTCATTGGATCAACTGGCATGGATATATATTAGGGAAGTGGTAAGGCTGATTGGAGTACCACTATCTATTGTGTCTGACCGAGATCCAAGATTAACCTCTATGTTTTGGAAGAGTCTTCAACATGCTATGAATACTGAACTAAACTTCAGTATGTCCTATCATCCTAAAACTAATGGCCAATCCGGGCGGACTATCGAAACACTTGAAGACATGTTGAGAGCATGATCAATGGAATTTAAAAGTGGATAGGATCAACATCTTCCTCTGGTTGAGTTATCTTATAATAACAGTTTCCACTCAAGCATCCAAATGGAACCTTATGAAGCCATGTATGGGAAAATGTATAGAACACCGGAATGTTGGGATGAGGTCGGTGAACGTAAGTTTCTTGGACTAGAAATGGTCGAGGAAATAGTGAAGAAGGTGAAAATCATTAAGCAACATATCAAGGAAGCCCATAGTTGACAGAAGAGTTATGCAGATAATCGTCAACGAGACCTTGAGTTTAAAGTTGGAGACATGGTTTTTCTACACATATCTCCATAGAAGAAGATCATGAGGTTTGGAAAGAAAGGGAAGTTAAGTCCAAGTTACATCGGCCCCTTAGAGATTCTTGATCATGTCGGGGCTGTGGCCTATCGACTATAACTTCCACCTACAATGGCCAAAGTACATGATGTCTTTAACGTACACCTCTTAAGGAAGTACATACCAGACCCTTCAAATGCACTCTCCTCTGAGGTGGTACAGTTGGAGGATGATCTTTCTTATGAGGAGGAACCAATGAAGATCTTAGATCGTAGAGAAAAAGTTCTCTGAAATAAGACGATGCCCCTTGTAAATGTGTTGTGGCGAAACCACAAGATTGAAGAAGTAACTTGGGAATCGGAGGAAATAATGAAGCTGAGTTACCCACATCTATTTTAGTGTGGGAAAAGTAAATTTCAAGGGCGAAATTTCTTAAGTGGGGAATATTGTAACGACCCAAAGTTTCATTAATGGAAATTCTTCTTGATCTAGTTAAATGTCACTTTATGTAAAACGTTTATATAAAATGTCAACTTCTTTATTTTTATGTTAAGAGTTGTGACCATTACTTTTATAGCCATTGAACAGTTATCACATGATTAGTATAAATATAAGGCTTTAACGAACCCAATTTACTCAGAAAAAGGAAGTGATGGCCGCATCCAGTAGAATTGCTCCATACAAAGCCCATTTGTCGGAGCTCAAAAAAGAGGTGGTGTCTTTGGGCTTCGCTCGTGACCAAGCCCAAGCTGAGCTTTACCATGTCAAGAACAATTGGGACCATCTATGGGAAAAGTAGAAGTTTATATAGATTACCACTCGAGCGATGTTATCTAATTCACCCCAAGAGTCTGTCACCATCAGACACCTTACCCTTATGTCTTATGCGGCTATTTTAAGGGGTTATGTAACAAATCGCTAGTACTATGTTCATGTAAATTATTTTTTGTATATAATAATGAATATACTTTCTTGTCATTATTGATACATTTTAAATAGTTTTTAAAGTGCAAACAGTGTTTTTAGTTATTATTTAATTAAGAATTATATTTTTTAAAATTAATAGATTTTTGAATTAAATAATATTTTAATAAATTATTATTATTATTATTAAATTAATTTTATTATATATAATGGATCATATAATTTTATGAATGCAATTTTAATTTTAATTAAGGTTTGAAAGCCCTTTTTTCCAAAACACTTGAATTTTCGATAAATGTCAGTTTTTATTTTAAAAGTGAAAATTAACATATTTAGAAAATTATTTGGATAAAATAAATTTTATTTCTGGAATCAGGATGTCAAAATTATCCAACGTTGAATTTTTCATAGTTTTCTGAGACACTCAATGTTTTGGGTAAAAATTAAATACTGTTTAAATATATAATGTGTTTTATGACATCATAATGACCCAATAGTGATGTAATAAAAAACTATAAGCTTTATGTTCGGCCAATATATGTTTTAACATTAAAATAATCTGATTTTGGGTTTGTTTGATTTACTTTTCAAAGCATTAATGGACCCTTCAAGACTTATTAAACACCTTGTCTTTTTAAATTGTTTTCCATGGGAGTATGACTCACATCCACATAAGCAACCCAATTATTTTAAGAATTTCGGACTTTCATCATATAAAATATTTTTTCCTCTTCCCTTTTCCAAAAACCATGGGCACAAACCATGGGATGGTTTTTGGTTTGGATTAATTTAATATAAGGGGTCCCAAACCTAAATAATAAAGAATTTCCTCACCTTTCCTATATAAACCCACCCAAGCTCCCACTTCCTCCTCACTCAAAGCCTTTGGAGTTCTTCCTACCTCTACCCTAATCTATTTATAATCTTTACATGGTGCCCCAAGCTCCCAAGAATCCTCTCTCAAGCCTCTCTCAAGACTTTGGAAGCACACTTCCAAGTAAGGGTTTTTTCTTCGTTTCTCATTTTTGTCCAATTTTTTTAAGTTGTTTTGCCCTTTTAATTTCAATTATGAATGTTGGGGTATGGTTTAGAACCTCCCTCATACTTCCCTATTTATGTTTGAATAGTGGGATACCCTTTATGTCTCATTAAATGCCACCCATGTACACCCGTTACTATGCCAAAATTCAGAACGGAACTTCTCTCTCATCATTTACATTCAAGCAATACTTTTGTATCATGAATCTAAATTACATTACAATTGTTGGGAAATGTATCTATATGACCTACTTACTGTCCATTACATGTAAATATTATGAGGAACCTTTTTCTCTCTTATCAATGGTTTTTATGAATTCTTATGTCACGCCGTTACGCTCCCGAAATCGCACCGATTGTCTAAGCCAATGCCATTGTGTAGTGAATACCATGCCAATTTCTCCATCAAGGGTATTCACCTTTATGCACACTTACTTATTGATTATAAAGTTTCATGTATGAATTCCACATTCCTTTGTCATGGAATAAAATATTATGTTTTATGAATCCATTTTTTATGATCCATGTGGCACACTTATGCATGAAATGAAATGTTTAAGAAGGGTGTGCCCTTATAGCGCTCCAATGCATTGGGTAAATTATAGTATCATGATACGTCATGTGAAATGAGTGTTGAATAATGATAATTCAAGTGCAATGAGGGTTTACTCGTGCTTCATGTGCAGTGAGGATTTACTCATGCTCTATGTGCAATGAGCCTTGGTTCAGGCTAATTCCATGTTAAGTGTTGCTGCCACATTTCCATGTTATGATTATCATGATTTATCATGTCTTTATGTTCATGTTTCTCTTGTTCTCTATTGATATGACTACTGTATAACATGTATTGTACTCCTCATTTATTCCGTGTTTATTACCTTACTGGGATTTATAGATCAATCTTTTCTTATCTGTGTCCTCAGGTTATCTCATGCAATGCTAAGTACGAGGGAATGTAGTTGTCATGTAAAAAAAGTTTTCAATAAAGATGTTGTATTTCATGTTTTAAGTTGTTATTTAATGATCCTAATCCCCAAATACACTATACATCTCAATAATCCATGTTGTATTAAGTGAATAGTTTATGTAATAAATCATGTTTAAGTTTGTAATAAAAGTAGGGTTGTCATAGTAATGAAAATTTATCAGAATCTAAATTTGGTGAGATATCTAAGAATGCAGTTTACAGCACCCTATAATAGTTGTTTATTTCTCTTTGAAATGGTTTCTTAACTTGGTGGTGAATGAACCTTGTGAATAGTTAAAACCATTGAACCCTTCTTTATCATATTTAGACCTTAGTAATTAGCCTTTTTGTTTTGAAAAAATTATATTATAGTAAACCTAAATGCAAGGGAGACGACCAGTGAATGATTCCTCTCTCTTGACTAAAAATTACTTTTTATTATTATTATAAAAAATAAGACCCAATCCATTACAAAACACCCTCATGGAGGTCTAAAGTAATTTAACCCATGATCATCCCTTTGTGAAAAGTCCTGACACTCCATTGGAAGCAACACTAAATCATCAAAAAAGGTTAAGCACGCTCCAGACTGTCCAAAACTTGCAAGGGTGTCCACTAAAAAATTAGTCTCTCTCCAATTGTGGTGAATGTTTAGGCCTGAGGATATCTCCATAACACACCGTAAGATGATATAGATCATATCCCATGGAATCTCATACCGCCCATGCACCATGTTCACCAAAACACTAGAATCTGACTCAACTTCTGACACCTGAAAGTCACGCTCCCTGTAGACTTGTAAGCCAGTGAGTAGCACCCGCACTTCTTCCCTCAGGGAGCTACCTGGCTCAAAGAAGATACTAAACCCCACCAGTACATAGCCTCATGAGCTATGAAGGGATCCTCCACCGTACGTGAGTCCGTTCTTGTAAAAACCATCAACATTAAATTTCAGTCTACTGATAGGTGGAATCTTGCCAACCCATCTTTCTTCCAAGCCCCTATACACTTCAGGTTTGTTGAGGATATTAAGAACCATTGTCGAGTGTTGACCCCAATAATAAATGAGAGTATCTCACATATTGAGGACCAAGCCCTTATATGAAGGAATGAGCCATACAATCGGTGGCCCAACCGTGACTGACTTCTTGCCTCCCATATAATTCAACAGATGGACGCGAGAATAATAGCCAGAACTTTCCACTCCATGATTTTAATCTCCAACCCTTGCAACCATGAAGATAAGAGTCCTTGAAAGGAAGATTGTTTGCTGCCGATATGAGGTCATGGGGAGAAGATGTGCCACAGTTAGACCACCCAGTCACTATGAGAGAAGACATGGTCTGATGATTCCCTCCTTGGGTTCACACAACAGTAGCACTAAGATACTAAAAGGATACATATCTTTTGAATAATTTCATTTGTAGGTATGGCCTTGTTCTTGATGCTCCAAACGAGTAAGAGCATTTTAGTTGGTAACTATTTATATTTAAAGGGAAAAATTACATAGTTGGTGGATATATCTACCATTAGTTAATACATTGGTGAAAGAACATACTCTATATATTGGCCCCAAGTTAGGTTTTTTCTATATTTAGGTGGTTTCTTCCTCTCAGTTAGGGTAGGAAGGGTAAAATTGATTGTTTAGTAATTTGGATCTCATTAGTTATTTCAATAAAATTAATATTTTTATTGTGTCATCCTAGATTATCTCTAAGGATCCTTGGTGTTCCAATGATGGTTATTGATTATTATTTATGTTTACCTTATTTATTTTATTTATTAATAATGATTTATCATTTATATGTTAATTAATGGATACATAATGCTACATTAAAAAATCAGTTTTATATTTTTAAGATGGTTTGTTTAATTTTTAAAGGTATTAATTCATTTATTATTAGACACTATTTTTATTAATTACATAAGTTATTAACTTGAATAATGTTTCTTCTAAAAGGAATACTTACCCTTAATAGTTTTTCTTTTATTTGAATGAATAGAAATGTTTTAAAATTGAGTTAAATCAATTTGAATCTTGAAATTGATGTTTTAAATTGGTTTTACATAAATAATTCATCAATTTAATTTAAGTGAAAACATTCAAAGCTCATTTTAGTAAGGTATTCTTGAATATATATTTTTAATTAAATTTTTTCTTATGTAAAATTGATATTTATTATCTCATTTTAAGTGAATAATAATACATTTTTATCTATATATTCAAACTATAATTTCATATATTAATCTAAAAATGTTTTTCATTGGTTGTGGGGAGGATACCTACAACGATTTATTTCTCACACACTACATACACACCCAGTGTGTGTATAAAGTCCTTATGATTTTTGATGTATGCCTAGGAAAAGTACTTCTTGGTAAGAGAAGATGATAATTACCTTTATATTTGGGTATTACAAAGGTAAAAAATTAATATCATTTACTTGATTCGTGGAGAAATTGATTTTCTTCTTTCTTTTTTAATCATATTTGTTTATGCTTTTTAAGTTTTATCTTTTGTATCATTCCACCTAATACTTTGGTATCTACAAATATTAATCTGTATATGTTTTTATGTATATAGAAGTTTTCCTTTGTACATTTTATGTTTCTTGATTATGGTTATTTGAGTTGTTTATAGATTTTTATGTTTTTATTCATGTTTTTATGACTTATTTGGTATGAGTTGGATTTTAATCTTCATACTCAAATTTTAAGAATCATTTATATATGAGGATTTAGGTCGGATTTTTGGGTTGAATTACTCATATAGTTATAATCAAATTGGGTGAAATAGTTCCCCAAAGGTGTATATTTTGATTTCTCTAAAATTGATGTCAGTCCAAGGAGATCGGTAACATGCCTACGTCCTTTTGATGGACCAGGCTAAGTGACGAGGTAAGTTGAACTGGGATGCTTTATTATAATTCAAATAAGATAAATTGTGAATTAATATTCATGTTTGTAAGAGAATATTGAATTATGATTTTATAAACTTCAATTTTTTCTTCGAATGTTGAAATTCATTGCTTATGATTTTATTATGTAACATTTGAGTGGTATAAAATCACTTTGATTTTAAATTGAGTGCATTGAAATTAAATAGGTAAAAGGGGCATGTCAATGATATATACATGGGGAATGTTTCTTATGACTGATGGAATTAAAGGACGTATTATGGTATTAGAGTGTTATTGAACCATTACAGATTTATAATGGTGATTTTTAAATCTAAATGATTTTTAAAATCATGTAAAATGTATTTTTCATAGGATAAGACAATTTATAACTACAAAAAAATAGATTAAATGGTGTTTAGTTTAATATGTATTTATTTATCACTTTAAATTAAAATTTGATTCACAAAAAATGGTTTGTGGTATTTAAATAAAGGTTATAAAAATTTGTTATGTGATGGAATTGTATGAAATATAAAAGTAACATTTGTATATGGTAGGGAAATAATTATACATGGTCTAATGTGGGGAAATTATATTATAATACATTATCAAATGTTTGAGTTTTCATTATAAGTTATATTATAAATATTTTTTGTTATATTATAAATAAGTTTAAATATAATATTTTTTACACAGACCATGTGTTTGGTCTTGTTGTAGATAAACTCTTATGTCAGGTTTTAATATGATTAAGTTATTTGGATGATACTTATGTTATGATATAATGTGATTAACCTATGTGTCTGGCCATGCCTTGTACTGGGTTGTGATGTGATTAAGACATATGTTTGGTTAAGTCAAGATTTCAGCGATATAAAGATGTTACATGGGTTTGGTTATGTCATTATTTCAATTATATTGAGCTAATACTTGGGGTTGGATAATTAGGGATTTCAGCTATGCAGATAGGAGCTATGTGTTTGGATATTTCATGAGTTGAACTATATAAGGGATATGTCATGTGTTTTTGAAGACAAATATTTAACAATTATCCAAATATCTACCCTGTGTTTGGAAGACCATATGTTAAACCATTATTTGATTGAGTCATGTATTTATCTATGACTTCTTTGAGAAAGATTTTAATATTTCCATTTTAATTGGAGGAAGCTAATAAAAAATGGTGTTAAGGGGTCATGGTAAGCATTTTATAATTTTTGGTGTATGTTGTTTGTCAAAGAAAAATCCATGGAATTAAATTTCAAAATACACATATAACTATATTAGGATCCTACATATTTTTAGGGGCTTTAGTGGCATCCTAATGAGATGTGATTCTCACACCATGTACACACACATATCAAGAATAAGCAGACTTTACTCGTGTTCATGCTAGAAAACACAAGGAACCATTATAGATGGGAGTGGATAATTGTGTTCAGTATGCATATTTTTTAAGAATTTGGATTTAATAATGTTCGTTGATTATCAATATTTATTTTGGTTATTTATTATATATTTCAGTGAGATACACTTACTTGGGTTATGTTTTATTTTATATATTATTTAATGACATTTTGGACATTTTGTTGTTTATTTTAGAGGATCATTAATATTTTTTGGAATTAGTATTCACGGAGGATGATTATTACAATGATTATATACTAATTTTATTATCATAATCCATTAAATGTTAATTAAATCCCCAATAAATAAGTTGAAGACTCAATGCAATTCACCAACCATTAGGGATCAAGGAGCACAGTTAAGGCCAAGTAGCATTTTTCTATGATGGAATGATATTGATTGGGTGATGAATTAAAGGTATCCCCTCTCACCACACTTTTTTTATATTATTATATGTAGATAATTATCATTATAAGTTTAATAATATACTTTAGTTTTATTTTTATTTTGTAATAATATCACATAAAGGGTGGTATTTTCATCCAAAAATATATATTGGTATTAGATCAAGAGGGAGTATAAAATTTGGTGTATTAATATGATAAAAGTATTGAATTTTATTTAGATATTTTATTGATTTATAAGTGATTTTAATAGGAATAATTATAATGGTTATTGTTTTAGAAAACTAATTATACTCAAGTAGGATTTGAGTAGATAGATTAGAAGTGTTTTTATTATAAAGGTCATATGAATAGTTTTTGTGAATATTTGTCAAAAAAACGAATGGGGAAGAATGTAGTAACCGACATCTGTATTGATTTATTGTATTACGTTAGTTCTAAATCAGTTTTAAAAGATTATATATGTGGATGTTGATGTGTTTTGTTCTTAAACATTAAGGGTCTACATCCCCATGCCATTTGAGAAGAAAAAACAGTCCCCCTCAAGTGACATGACTCTCATTCTAAAAGTTCATTAAATTATGAATAGACTCAAAGAATTTTATATGAGAAATAATTAAGAAAAGGTTGATAATTTGTAATAACACACATTCCAAAAGGTAATTCTCCTATTATAATTAATAAATAAATAGAATATATCTAATGATAAACAACTACAATACTCTAAATTCCTTGGTTTAAAAACCATAACCCAAAATTCTACCATGTATACTAACCAAAGATATAGAAATATGTCAAGAGTCGAGAAAATTCATAGAAAAAAATCTACATAACCATCGGGCCTTGCTCTAAAAATAAGAAGCACAATCTAAACAATGATGTTGTTTAATTTTTAATCATAAATTTAATCTTTACATCTAAGTCTAATTTTAAAAATTAATGGTTCTTGTATGGAAATATCCTTATCATATGAGAATAAGCATGAAAAATAAGTCCCTTAAGTTATTTATTACAACATGGTTAGTGCTCCACCTTATGATTTTGTAAATTATACTTTACACTTGATAGGAAACACCATGATTCTGAGAAAGGAACACATTCCCTTATATTGTTCCTTTTCATATAAATAATGCTAACACCATATATCTTTACTCATATTTTAATTCTTAAAAATATTATTTCTCAATAATATTTTTAAATAATACCCCTTGGGTCATAAGAAAATTGAACTTTTTGGATATATCACTTTTAATTATGGAGAATGAACAATTGGTCCAGAACACTATTAATATTCAATATATATAAATTAATCCTAAGTTTAGGTCTTAAATATAAGGAATGATTGTTCATTTTTATCAATCCTTAGTACCATTTTAGTTATTAATAGATTACTTGACCCCCATTTTTTATATTTTTATGAGAATATTAAACCCATTCTAGGCCATCTAAACTATAATGGGGTACCAAACCTTTTATTCTTCATTTTTCATAGACTTCAATAGTGTCAAATAATAATTGATCAAAATCCTTAAAGCTATGGGTGATATGGGAATGGAAATAAAAAAAATGTATAAAAATATGGGCTCAGTGAATAATCCAGAAGCATGGATTCCTCTTGTCCATCTCAAAACTCTTACCATACAAATTAGGTGATGAAATAGGCGTGATTATATATAGTTTACTGAACAACACTTTTTAGTTGCACCAACAAAATTGACCTACCCATTTATAGGAATAGGACCGATTCATGGTCATAGAAAGGATTAAAAATATAGTGGAATTATTTTGGAAGACTGCAAGGGATGGGGAGAAAAAAATACTAATAGTGTGTATACAAAAATCAAAAAGGTCCTGGAAATGGAAAATGATTCCCTCTGTTATTCCTTCTCCTAATGGGATCATTTCAAAAATCATCTAAAACATTCACTAACATTATATAATAAAAAAAATTGAAATATATACAAATATTGAAAATATATAAATAAAATAGGACTGAAAATATGAGAAACGTCATCTCATTAAACATATAGTAAAGATTGAGCTTGACCCACTACATGAATTTGTAGGGTCTTCCAAACCATTTTCTAAAAATTTAATTCCTCTATCCATCTCCTTATTAAATTTACCATGATGAAATTCTTAAATTATATTGATGAAATCATTATTATTTATGTCCAAACCTATAAAACCCATCACTCTATATTATTTAGACCCTAAGACTTATCTCACCCTACTTCTATAGAGATTTAACTACATGATCCTAATCTTGAGATAAAATTCTATTGAAAAAAATAAAAATCAATAGAACTATAATAAAAAAATCCTCACTTTTCCCCACTCTTTATAGTCAAGACACTCCTTATAATCAAGCATCTTCACCTCTCATTCTAGAATATTTTCACTCACTTTCACTCCTAAATAAATTAATAAATTCACTACCACACTCAGGGGTAAATAAATAAAAATATAAACAAAATATATTTTGTAGCTATAAAATAAATGAAAAAAATATATCATAACCTAAATAATAATTAGTCTCGATCTCGGTTGAATATAACTCGAGCCTGTATAAACCCTTAAATATAGGTATCCCCATGTCCTATATAGCAAGACACTAAACCAGTGTATCAAGATGATCTGTCACATGGACTCAATTACACCTCCCTATACACCGTAGTACACCGAATAGCAGCATGTTTGTAATAATGGTAGGTTAGGGATACTATTACCTTGTGATCAGAGTAGCACAACAAAATAAATATTGAAATAAAATGATAGTAGTAGAAGATGGACAACAATGTAGTGGAAGATGATAATAATAACTGAAAATAAATACTAATAGTTTACGATAACCATCCATACATGAGAATAAAACAATGTATAGAACCATAAGACATACAGTAGGTGATATGATAAGTAGGGCTAGAATGGAAAGGAAGTAAACAAATAAATAAAGACATTATATTTAGAAGGTATCTTGATTCCCTGCTTGGTCGCTACTCCTAATTCCCATGTTTAGTCCTAGTCCATAAATCTTAATAGACCATAGCATAGTCCAGATTCATAAACTACAACCAATAGGTCTATCTGAATATCAAGTGGAAGTCTAAACAGGGTATGTGATAAACTCAATATGCCACCACCAATGGTATATAACACAATATAGTGCATGGATATATAATAAGGAAGTGTCTAGGTGTGTCAAATGAAAGGAAGTGTAATAAATAATAACCATGTCATATTTAGGTTCCTAAAAGTATATCATAATGACTTTACATACTTCAGCATAAGCCATAAGTTCTCTAGACACTTATAGTATTGTATATATTTTCATATATGTAAGCATATACATATGAAAATATATAAATAAAATAGTGAGGATATAAGGCATAGAAAACAAGAATCCAGGTAGTGAATAGTTATTTTAGGGCTCTCACACAATAAATAATGAACATCATAATAAAAATAATAATTAAGAAGGATATAATGTGTAACTAATAATTCCATGACCACATAGGGTAATCCAATTCATAGTAATAACTCATGTAGTCTTTCTATTGGGTTCTGAGTTTAATTCACATAATAAATCCTTATAATTCCACTATAAATATTTCTAAATGGTTTCAGGGAGTCATGTCCTTTTAATATTAGACTAAGTATGATTTGAAGCCTAAGGAGGTAATCCTTATCATTTTATGTTTGTGTATTTCAAGCTGAATCCAATGGGAAACACAAGGCATGCTCATTTTTTGGATATGAAAGTGAATCTTCTATATTAGGTATTCATATATAAAAATACATTGACTGAACCCTAGTATAATTTCTCACTCATTTTTTGGAACAATGAATTATGGTGGATTCCTCTGAGTGTTCACGGCATTCACTCAGGAATCCTAGCCCATGTCAAATATAACCACTCCTTTAACTGAAAAAAGTCAAAAATCATAATGAAATTTTATTTTAATAAAAAATATTAGGACATGGAAAAAATTGATGCCAATTCACCATTCATTTTCATTTATTCCATTTATCATTTAATTTATAACTAATAATGAGGTCTGGTAGTGGTATTCAACCATTTAACAATTTATTTAATTCAATTTTACCTTACACAAACCAAAGTGGAGAAAGTATCCCTGAATTGGTAAAATAAAACAATTTCATTAGTTATATCACTTAAAAATGATAAAATACCATGTATGTATATGTTTCTTATTATGATAAAAATAACAGGTTTACTAACATTTAATCCATTATATTTGATTTGGAGTTGAACCAAACATACCTAAGAAGTATTATAGTTGATTACAACCAATGGAATAAAAGGGAAATTAATAGGGAATGCCTAAATATGTATCCTAATATAATGTTATAATCTCCAACCATGTCACGGGGGTCTAGATAACATCAAGTGTAAGGTGTAGGAATTTAATTTAAGGTGTTTCATAAATTTTGATCGATACTTGTAAAGTTAGACACACCATCCAAGGAAACATTTTATAAACAATTAAAATTTTAAGGAAAATAATGTAGACCACATACCTCATTATTAGGATGTGTTACTCGGTCAACACCAATATTTTATTTGAGTTGGAATACGAGAAAACAAAAGAATATAAAAACTCCTATAAAATAGTGAAAAGATATCACATTGTAATAAAATTCAATACAGAAAAATAATCATAGAAAGAAAGAAGGATTAATCTTAGACCAACCAAGAGTCTTCAAATGTGATCAACAACACTAGATTCTAACTCCAAATGAAGAAGAAACAACTATTCCTAGGGGAAGGAGAGGGAGCTTGAGATGCCTCCTATACATGGGAGAAAAGAGGGAAAAAGAAGTGTATTTTGGGTTAACTATATTAGGAAAAAATAAAAATATCACCCATTTAAATTAGGCATATGATTTGGGAACATGTTTTTTCTAACCTGTCCACCAACCATGGGAACAAAATACCTAAGTGGAACTAACAGTCTAGGCTAGGGATACAGTTAGTCTAACTATTTTCTACCTATTCAGTTTGGATTTTCAATTTTCTATAGATACCTCTAATAACTATGTAGCCTTGAATTCACAATTTGACAATATTCTTGACATCTTCCAGACCCTAAATTGTTTATTGGTATGTTTATTCCTAATTTTGCTCTAACCCTTCACCTCTCTTTGGCTTTCCAAAAATCAATTATTCGAATACTGTCACTTTTGAAAATTAATAAAGCAAAATATTTCCCTATTAGGCCTTAAACTCCATCTAAAAATGAAAATTTTAAGAATTAAAATGATGAAATTTACACACCAAATTGTTTTTAAGAAATAGGCCTATCCTCCGTATGGGTAATTCAAATTCGGTTATAAATTTTATCTAGTTCGAAACATGGGATCTTATAATCTCTCAACCATAGAGCTTCTATTCCCCTCTAAGCCTTGGGGATTAATAAAACATCAACCAAACCACATGGGTTGTGTAATTTCAATTGAAATGACTACAATGATTTTTGAGCACCCAATGTTCCTGTAGTCATCCAGGAAAAACATAGGATACTTAAGTTGTGAAACTTGATCCAATGATCATATGAAAAATAGAAATGTCGAAGAAGTTCCTAATCTAAACTGTTTTATGATGGATAAAATCATGTAGTCATATTTTTCATCCAACATCCTATAGAAATCCCCATAATAAGTTACAATATTCCACAACCAATTATGAGTTATGATATCTCCACAATTTAAATTTTCAATTTAATCATGCTCATACTGTTCTAACAATGGTCCTAAAACATTACTCAATTCAATAAAGTGGTTGATTTCCAATTGACATCATTTATCCTGAATGAACTAACTTTTTCATGAAAAATCACAACTGAAAAAGTACTATGCTCACCTCATCCTAACAATATGCCAGGTGTGGTATCCCACAGACCACATGAAACTAAAAAAGATAAAGGAATTTGGGCCACTTTAGGATGACTATTTCTATAAATTTTCATCTTTAATTGTCAACACATAAAACCTAACTATTTCTCATTTAACCTAAGGTACCTTGATTTAGTTTAGACCTAAATCATTCAATCCTATAACCCACTTCTGATGATTCCTTTATCCAAATATATCATTCATGTTGTTCTCCCATAGCATAGGCATAATTGTATACTAGATCCAACACCCTTGGATTTTCACACACTAATAATATCAAATATGCCCAACTGAAAGTATGCCGTAACCACATAATAAACTACTAGAGCACATGGAACTCATCCATGGTAGTTCATTCTCAAGAGTTCATAATTTTGAAGTTAGTACATAGTCAAGACATCCATGTATCAAGAACACTAACTAGGCCCAATAGTGGTATCTCACTTGGAGATCGAGTTAAATAATCGACAAATGTCCACAAGTATATCTAGTGCCTTCTTACATGATAATTCTAGCATCATTGAATGTAGTCCATACCAATATAATCAACCACACCCCCTATATGAATCTGTAATGGAATCTATTCATCAAAACATCAAGGCATTTAATTCTATCATTAGCTTTATTCATAACTAATGCTTAATCCATCTACCCTGGATGACATCAAGATAAGAGGCATGATCATCACTAAGAAAACATTACATTAAGAGTATATGAACAATTACCAAAAAATACTTGAGATAATACCATCAGATCCAAGAAAAAGTGCCTGACATGGTTTCCGATAAACCATACCCAAAAACAAATAAGAAAGAATAGTCAAACCACCTTTGGCCGACTTCCTTTGTATAGATCTCCTTCCCTTGTCGAAACACCATCATTAACCGACCATGACTCACTCATTACAAAAGAATCCCTTTATTATTTAAGCACAACCAGTTACATCAAACCTGACTAATGAAGTCTCGAATGGTTTTTTATTAAACCAGCCATTTCATCATCATATTTCATTCCAAGAACTCACAAGTCTCATAAGTGTTACATCCTATGGTTCACTAACGTACTATGAGTCTAAATCTGGCATCCATACTCAATCCAACCCATAACTTGGTTTTATCTTAGGCATCCAATCATGGACTAGATAACCTAAACTACTAGCCTCGCGGTGTTTAAAAAATAATTTTTTCCATGTTGAAAGACCCTTTTACAGTTGTGCTCCCTCGACATGGAAGGACATGATAAAACACATTCTGTATGATTCTCCCCACTTTAAGAGTATCGTAGTCATTATTTAAAAATAATAGGAGCCCATCCCATGATACATTCTCTATCCACCGCCGTACATGGGTTACGGATGTACCCAAAACACTTTTATCATGCCCAAAAAAAGAGAGGAAAAATATATTCATAAAAGTGTGATAGATAAAATTTACTCAAGATGTACCTATGACCCTCTCCTGATATCTTCTCAAAAATTTCAACGCTATTAGGTATATGAGACAAAACTAAACTGATCGGTAGTATTATAACTCCTAATCCATTTTCCATATCTTCCCAAGCACTAGGATAAATCCATTCCATCTAAAGCCCAGTTCAATCTAGTAAAGAGATAACCCAAAAATGTATAATAACATCTCAAGGATTTAAAGAGTTTCCACAAAACTCCTGTTGTTTTCCAAAAGATTTTACCAACTCAGTGAGTACTGTAGGAATCATCTTGTTTTACCTTGATAATTCAGCAACACAATGGTACATTATTTGACACTATCTATAGGAAATCATCCCTATGAAGCCCAATATATAATTTCATATAAAAAATATTTATCCAAGAGTTCTATTATCACATATGACTATTAATTCAGCTGTAGACCTCTTGATTCGTCCATCACTAGAGAATAGAAAGAGTCACATGAACTAAAAAGCAGTTGATCGTGCCCTAGGAATTTCTAACCCACTAAATCTGAGCATTAAGTGATCCTTATTCCCTTAAAAGGTTTAACTTGTTGAATGACCTCCCACCAAACCTAGGTGTGTTTTTAAAAATAAGAGTCATACTCTGGAAAAATGTAACTTGAATGAAGCCTCATGTTTGAAATTATTCATAATCATTTACCAGTGCTAAATTGCCTATGAGGGTTCTGCCTTAATTTTTATTTCCCCTTACTAAATAATAAATCATCAAATTTTAAACTATATTCAAGATAAAAATCTTTTTAGGCACTACCTCTTAACTTTTAGGTTCAATAAAACCTATGAAGAAGTTACAAAATCCTATAAGAAAGGTTCACATTCTTATTCTATGGAAAATCTCAACAAAATATTTAAACTACCAAAAACTGAGGTTCAAAACTAAGAAAACCACACTAAAGATTAATTTCAATCCATTATATCAATTTGTATTTGATTTTTAGACATTTAAATGGCTCACATTAACGAGTATTGAGTACTAGTCATAAATTGGTAATTTATTTAACAAACACCATAACAAAAGTAGTAAATTTATATCAAAATTAATTTCAAAAATTATTTATTTAGTTGAAATCCTATCAGAATTAGTAAATTTATCTCATAAATTTATTTTAACCATTTAATCATCATTTATTTAAACATAAGTTATTTCAATTTCCTTAGTTGAAGAAAATAAAAATTTTAAGTTATAAAGGAAAATACTCTGCAGGATTTGATATGAATTTTAAATAACTAACTCCAGACATTTATAAATCCTAAAATAATATAATTTTACTTTATTAATTAAAGGGGTGAGTATCAATAATATTCCACTATACATTTATATGTAACTCATATAAGTGGAAGTTAAAACTTTAAGTAATTTTCTTATTTAGCATAACCATACCCTCGTGGGGTCATGTACCAAATCATAAAATAATAAGGCAACAAAATATGGTTCCTTATAGTTCATTAAATATTTAAGAAAACCCACAAATAGGTTTATTTCATAAGAAACATTCATCAACTAACCAACCTAGGTATAGTCATATATTTTGGGATTTATCATGTTAGCAACATTCCCCAACTGACCTACTTGGGTCAAGTTCTTCCTTAAGGGTTGTAGTCATATGGGTCATCATAACTAAGTCATATAGGTATAATCCCTTATAATTTTAAATTTATATATTTATTTAAAAGCAATTATTTTCCATAACAATTGTTATTTAGTGTTAATATATATAAGCATCATGGTTTAGTTAGAAGAATTATCATTCCTAAGTTATAAAGGTAATTTAATTTATATGTTATAATTGGTATTCATGTTACTCCAACCTAGTTTTTTCATTAATTTGAAAATGTAAAAAGTCCATTTATAGTGGTTTTATTATACATGTTACCCTTACTAATTTACAAAATCCCATACACTTTATAAAGAATTATTTTCGCCTATTTAGTTACATCTATTAATGGTTCATCACATTCCACTAATATCCCATGGCTCAAACATGTCATGATTGTTTATTTAAGTTTCCAACATTAATAAATATGTGAAAAAAACATTAAGGTTGATAAATATGTCTTAGGAACCAAGCTTATATCATAATCATACCTAGACTAATATAACATAGAAATAAGGATACATAAGTATAAATAAGAAACTATAAAGCATGGTATATAGACAAAGCATGCTAAATAATCTTCTAAATAGGTATATGAATAAGAATGAAGATAAATCACTCAAGTCACATCCAACATGTATCAGGAAGAAAAGTAATTAAATATAAATGGTATGAAATATTCATTTCAAGTGAATCTATAAGTGACTAATATGATGCATGTAATAATACATGTTTTCCATTCCAGACCATGTGTAAAATACCATAAATCTCATTAATTATTAAAAATTGGAAAGTACATCAATCACCCTCAGTGAAATAATATTAAACTATAATAATGAACAGGATGAATAACAGCTCCATCCCTATCCACTTCATCTTTCCCCCATGCGTGGGTTAATCACTCCTAGACACAGCTATTTACTAAGAGTCGAAAATTTTCAAGTCATATGTCTACCAACCCAAAGTAGTTTAAAAATGATAAAAAATGAATCTTGGAGACCATTTTGTCATGTCCTGGACCAAAATCAATTAAAACTGCACCACGAGCTAGTAAATCACATGGAATCAAGCATGCCTCCCTATATAATAGAGGATAAAAAATAGAAACATGGGTATATTGGTTTTCATATTTGGGATAATTTACCCTCATAATCAGAGTAGCTCCAAGGAAATAATATAGAAATAAAAATACAATGGAAGACTATGAATAACATAGAAGTGGAAGAGAAAAATAATAATTTAAAATCATTAATAAATGAGTCAGATAACCATATATTCATTAACATTCAAAAATATAAAGAAACATAAGATATAGAAAATGTGATAAAATATGCATGGATAGAATAAAAAGGAAGTAAATAAATAATTAAAGACTTCATATCTTAATGGTAGACCAAGTACATTCCTGGATTCTACTCCTAAGTCCAACTTCCAGTCCTAGTCCGAAAAAGTAAATAGAGCATAGCACAATATAGAGTCCTAGCCTGCAACCAACAGCTCTTTATAGGTAATAAATGGTAGCCCAAACAAGGTGTGTGATAAAATATGTAGGCCTCCACCAATTAAATATTATGAAATAAAATCTACGAATATAAAATAAGGTACTATATTGGTATATCAAAAGTAAATCAACGCAATAAAGAATAAACCCACTTTACACTTAAGTTCTTCAAAGAATATTAGCAAGACTATAAATGCTTAAACCTAAGATGAAATGTCTCTGAGAACATTACTTGATGTGTATAATTTCTTACATGTAAGCACATATATATGAAAATATATACATGTACTTGTGAGGACCTAAGTTATATAGCCTAGTATTTTACACATTGCAATTAAATATGATGTATTTCATACTTTAAATAATGAACATTAATAAAAGGATAATAATAATGAGGGTCCCAAGGTGTAACTCAGGCATCTATTAACTTATAGGATCAAGCCAACTCACAGTAAAAACTCATGTAGTCTTGTTATATATGTCTGAGTGAAATCAATTGGATAATTCTTCAACATTCCATTGTAAAATTTTCTAACTGATTATATCTAGTCATGTCCCAAGTAATCTTGGTATAAGTATGATTTGAATCCTAAGGAGGTAATAATTTACATCACATGTCTAAGTATGTCAAAATTAATCCAAGCTAAAAATCAAAGTAATTCTAATTATTCAGATATGAAAGTTAATAATTAATACCATGTTGAGTAATTCACATAGAGATAAGACAGTAACTGAACCCCAATTTTCTATCTCACTCAGTATTCAGACTAATCAATTGGGGTGAATAAATTTTATTGTTCAATGAATTTCTTTATTAATCTATGTTTAGATCAAGTCGGACCACCATTTTAATAAGAAAATGTCCAAAATCATAAGGAGCCTTTCATTTAATAACTAAAATTCATCCTTGTAAAACAGCCATACCAATTAACCATTCATTTTCTATTATTCTATTCATAATTTCATTTATAAATTATAATGAGGTAAATTAGTAGTATTCTACCATATGAAAAATCATTTATTTCAATTTAATATTTCACTAACCATAGGCAAGCAAGTATACATGCATTTATAAAATAAAAAGAACATTATCCATCTTGATCAAAATTGATTAAATTCTATGTGATTATACCAGCCTAATTATAAATGAAATAATTGGTTTTGTAATATTAATCAATTTCATTTTTTTTATGAGTCAGGAAAAATATACCAAATTAGTATTTCGGTTGATTAAAACCAACAGCTAAAATGTGAAATAATAGGGTACACCCAAGGGGGTGTCTTAATTTGAGGATACAACATCCGACCAAGTCATGGGGATCACGATAGGATCAATTGTAAGGTCTAGGAAGTAAATTTAAGGTGTTCCATAAATTTATAGTGATGCTCAGAAATTTCAGCACGTATCAGAATGAATCATTATATAAAAAACAAAACATTAAGGAAAAAGACTATAGACCACCTACCTTATGCAAAGGAAGTCTCACATGTCCATTATCGAGATTTGACCAAAGTGGGAGGGAGATAAAATAGAGTAATAGACAAACACCCTGATAATTGGGAACAAGAGATCACATTGAAATAACATTCAATGTATCTGAAGAAATTGATTATTGAGGAAGGAGGAATATTATATTAATTTTGGGTGTAATAATGTGATTGTTGGGACTCAATTATAGGTCTGAACGAAGGAGAATTATCCCTACCTGAGAGGAGTATAGGGAGCTTGAGTGGCCTCTTATGCATGGGAGAAAAGAATGAGAAAATAGGTGGCCTTGGGTTAAATAAGGAAAGGGAAATGTGTTAATTTAAACCCTTTAAATGATGTGCATGGTTTATCCAAGTGGTTTGGACAAACCATGTGACAACTTTTCATACCCACTTCCTAAGGGGAGCAAAAAATACAGGCTAGACACACGGTTTGTCTAACTATTATTAGCCTATGTGGTTTGGCTCTAAAATTATCTATATATGTCTCACATGACCATTTGACATTGGGTGCTTGGTTTGACAATTCATGTGACTCCCTTCATATCATTCACAGTTGGGGTAATAGTTATCTCTATGAATGCGCTAACTATGTGCCACTGTTTGGATTTACAAAATCCTAGTCTTTCAAAGATCAATGCTCTTGAAATTAAACTAAACACCAACGTTTCCTCTCAAGACATAAACCTCTTCTAAAAATGAAACTTATAATTATTAAAATTATTGTATTTACATTAGAAATATTCGTGTATAAATTGATATACTTACAAAATAGTAAATTCAATTTTTTTTGAAAATTTCACCTTATTGAAAACAAGGGGACTTATAGGTATGTATTATATAATTAAAATTTCAATTTGGGTTAGTTTCAACCCTTACTCTAGTTTAAATAGGTTAATGATCCACCTTCATCTTTTTATTTCCAACCTCCACTAGACTATATTTTAATTTTTTTTATTACATATATATTATTCATACTTCTTATATCATATTCTTTTACATAGTTCACCTTCTATGAGAACTTAAATTTTCCCTTCACTATATTTTTTCTCACCCTTCACAGCATCAATAGAGAGACTAAGATAAATAGTTTTAATTGAGATAACCCCTTCATGGGCAGAGATTTTTTGTTCTTATAAAATTATGTACTATTATATATTTTATGTCTATAATATCCATCTAGGTAAATCCACAACTTCATGAGACATATAATACAAAGATCATATATTGAATGTATTCAACTTATCAAACATCAACTACCAAAATTTATTCTAGTTGATTATTAATATTAGAGTAAAACAGAACTATTGAGAGATACTAGATGACTTGACTTGATTTATTATGGGAATCAATGAATAAATACTCACTTGAATAGTATGATCACTTTCCTGGTTCACAAGTAGCTATATTTTATCTTTCTTCTTTGGATTTTAACACTCGAATTGTTTTTTAAAGGAAAGAAGGTCACATAAAAATATAATACCTTCAGTATATTTTCACAAAACAAAAACAATTTGTTTAGACCTTCCAAGTATTGTGGATGTTTTTTATCTCAACCTGGACCTTTTAGGGCTACTAGTGTGACACCTGATGTATTACATTTTGACTATTGAGTCTATTTTTTGTTAAAAATAAATTGGGATTAGAATAAATATTTGGAAAGCCTTCCATTAATTTTTCATAACATGAAAGTGATATGATTAAAATGTTTTATATTATTATAAGTTAGAATTTTATGATCAATCCCAAATGTCAATTTCCAATTCACACATCACCTATTTAATAAGCTCAATTCCTCAATCTATGGTGAAGAAATAAAAATACAAAGAAGGAATAGTTCGTACAAATAGAATAAATGAAACCAAGATGTTATAACTGAAATCATCATCACGCATCAGCATGATTGAATAAAACTGGATTTAGTATAAACTCTACAAGATGATTCTTTCAACTCCAATGCTAGTTTTAAATATTACAAATTTTTGACCATCCAATTATTTTAATAGGGAATTAATCTGTTCTCATCTTTTGGTTCATGCCCTCCACTTGACTAGAGTTCATTTACCATGAGTACCTTCCAATCAATCTCACTTATTACAAACCATTATTCTTTTCAATCAACCTCTAAGAGAATTAAAGTGGTTCCCTCTCTACAACATTTTCAAAAACTTCAGCACATCAATATAAGGACATAGACAATGAGTTTAACTTGAGATAATACTATGACATGGAGAAAGTTTATTCACATAAAACATGGAATGTTATTCAAAATTTCATTCAAGTAGTGTATATATGGGTGAATCACCTATTTTATGAGAATTATAAACCAAAGATTTCATATTTAAATTAATCATCATGTCAAACATCAACTATAGTAATTTATTAGGGTTTGCTGCAATGATTGGATAAAAACTTACATAAGGAGAGATACTAAAAAATTTAACTTGATTCATTTGATTTAGTGATCCGTAAAACTATTTTAGCCCTTTATTGGTTCACAAATATATCTGTTTCATTTTTTAGATCATCATTAAACACTAGAATAATCATATCATAGTTGAATACTTCTATAAAAGTTTCATAGGACAAAGACATTAGGAATGGAAAATTCTAGAAGAATCATATCTTTTTTCATATTGACTTAGCCCTTTTATATTACCAGTTTTCTACATGACATCTTTAGTTTTAAATATTAAATTTATTTCTTGTCTAAAAAGAAGTGGTCTTAAAAGAAAACTTATGAAAAAATCAATTAATTTATTATACCCTAAAAGTGATATTATCAAATATGTTGATTCACATATTAGTTAGTATTCCATTATAAATTCTAAATATCCTTCATAAAAGATTGAGTTTTTTTAATTTTCATTTCATATAAATTAAATTTATTTGATATCTTTAATTGCATGAAACACCATATTTAGCATGATATACAAGCAATATTGAGTTTTAAGTAAACCATGTTATATTATTAATATATTTATTTAAATGAGACAATTATAAACTAGCCATTAAACTAAGTGATATTAATAGTAATAATTAATTTTAAAATATTAAGTATAACTATTTTATATAAATAAAACAAATTGATAATAAAATACATAATTTCGGGTAAAGTCTTCATATATACTACATTCACAAAAAAATGTTTATGTCCTTTTTAATGAACAAAAAAAATTACTTTTTTACACTCATAGAAAAATAATTTTATAGAATAAATTTTATTTTTAAAATCATCAAGTAAAAGTTATCTTAGGGTGAATTTTTGATATTTTTCTGAAACTTTTTATTTTTGATGAATAATGAAAAATACAGAATTTGATTTAAAAAAATGGCTTTTAGTTTAATTTATTTATAATGTCAAATTATAATTAAAATAAAATTAAAAGTAAAATTAGTTAAATTATAAATCTATTAATCTAATATAGGTCAATTTAACTAATTTTGTATTCAATTTTTATATAAAAAATTTTTGAAATTTTGAAATTTTTTCTCCTTAAAAACTTTTTTCTCATCACTTTTACAAGATTCATTTTAAAATAAATTTTTCCAATTTTTTGAATGGAATATATAAAAATGGATTCCATAATTTTAATCATAATAATTTATATTATCTAATAATGTTAAATTAATTTTTTTCCAAAATAAATAGAACAAACAGTAAAAATTAATAACCATAGTTAAGGTAAAAAAGGGTTTTCCAAGGAGGGTCAAACTAAACATATAATGGTTAAAAAAATTAATAATTTTCCAACACCAATTTTATGGGAATTTTTAAAAATCGTCAATTTTATTATCAATAATGGCCTATTATGGTAGCATGTTTTCATGAAAAAAATACGGGTAGAATTCCTCCTCTCAAAACAATTACAAGTGTCTGACTCACTTCAATTATAAAAGTCTACCCATTATCCTCTCCACTTAAAACATTGAAACGCTTTTGTTTAAAAAAATACTAGAAAAAATACCTTGAAAATATTCATTATCTCAACCTAGAATCCTTATTTTGGATATAAATCTAATCTACGAAGTATTTTGGTGCAAAACTATGTAGGATACCCAAAGAAGAGGTAGCGTTCATCAATGAGCATTTTTATATATATTTTTCTGCCACCTCCTACAATTATTATGTTGAAAAATGATGTAATAACCTAATTATCATCCATATACATAGATGTTTTTTTTAAAAATTCAAGACCCACTACAATCTCTACTCCCCTAAAATGGAATATCAAATTAGTGTACATGTGTACGATGGACTACAACCTTGTGAACTGATGTCATTCATTTTTCAACTACCACATATAAAGGTTGAAAATAATTATTTATTTATTATTTATATATTATGTTTATGATATTTTTAAACTTATGAAATTATTATATCTCACATATCTTCATACTCTCCATTTTTTGAGAATGTGATAATGTTTCTAATGTGTACGGTGGACTACAGTTTCGTGAAGCAATTTGATTCATTCACTCTTTACATAGAAGGTAATAAAGATAGTTTTAATCATAATATATTATATATATGACATAAAAATGACTCTATAATTATAATATATCAATTAACTTTATTTATTTCAATCGGATAAGAAAATGGGAACAACGTTCAAGTTTACATTGGGCCTACCATCTCCATAAATAGTGCATTTCATTTTTTGTATCTATCTTTTAGGGACTACTATAAATACATATATAATGAATATATATAATATTTATATCATGTTTAAAACTATGGATATTTTGAAATAATGATCTAAGTAAGAGGACCCAAAATCAAAAATCAAAACGTAGACGAAAAATAAAACGGTTATTTCTCAAAACCTAACTTTAACAAGGAATTGTTATAAAGGTAATAAAATTTCATAAGAAAATAATACAGGTTATAATATATATATATATATATAATATTTATAATAAACTTATACTTATTATACTGGAGGTTTGAATGTATATGATGGAATTCAATACTTAAGGTAAGGTATCAAAGTCTCGTGTTTCCATCTTTGAGATTTATATTATATTAAGAACCTATATTCTTTCATTAAGTGTATATAGATCTATTTTACATGTAATGGAATGAATTTATTTATCATTGTGATATTTTATGTTTCATTAAATTACATTCTTTTGTGGGTCTTATGTTTCAAATTTACCAAAGTGGTAATGATTTTATGTTGAAATCTCATCTTTTATCAGGTTTGTTTATGATTGTGTTTATGAAGATAAAGTATTATAAAACATCTCCCAAGAAACTAATTAATTTTGTTATACTATTGTTCTTTTATGAGAATACATTGTATCCCTTCATTTTCCTCCTTCTATGTTCCCAAGAGTTCAAAATAATGTTCTTAAGAAAATTTTCTATATTTATATCTTTGATCAAAAACCTGTTTTTATTCCAAAAAACATTATTTCTAAAAGTGTTTTGAAATATTTTTAACATTATATAAATTATTTATTAAAGACATTTTTACCCATTTTTTACTTTTTACAAAATGTTTTTAAAGTAATATTCATGTTATTTTCCAAATAATGCATGATCGGATTTTACCGAAAAAGTGAAAATAATCATTGTTTTTAACATGAAAAGCATGAATATAATTTCTCAATTTCATGACCACTCAAGGATTCCAATATTACAATAAATATTTTCAAATACTTTTTCAAATAAATTTGTTTACTTAATATTTTAGAAATTTTTATATTTTATACAAATTATTTCAAAGTAAAAAATGGATTTTTAAAATGTTTCAAAAAAGTTTTTTTCAAAGTGGAAAGGTTATTTCTCTCTGAAAATATTTTCAATGTTTCTTAGATCTTCATCTATATGTTTTCCATGGTATTTTAAAATATAATAATTTTCAAAATGTTTTTTGTTTTAAAAAGTTTTCTTCAAAGTGGAAAAGATATTTTCCCCAAGAAATTTATTAGATGATCGACTACAATCATTTTCCATCTATGATGTCATATATAAATGTTACCTATGCCTTATTGGGCATATGATCCAGGGATTTGATTCTTATTTTTTCTCTAAATTATTTAGGTTTATGATATAATTATTTTTATAAAACAATTTTCTCTTACACGGGTTATACCATGATAAAATTCTTATCAAACCCACTTTTTTAGGGGTTATGTAATGATAAAATGATGAAATGATTATTAAAAATATCCCTTTTATATATGTTAAGATATTATAAAGTTTTTAAGAAACCCACTTAATTTCATGGGTTATTTTATGATGAATTTATTATGATATTTTAGTACAAATAAAAATGGTTTTCATTATGAGAGGGTGAGAACTATATATCCCACCAATCCATTGGGTAAATATTTATATCTCATGTGACATACTAGACTAGAACATGGAGTGAACCCAATTCAGTAAGGGAAATTGTCCAATATGATGGTCTTGAGAGTGAACCTTAAGTACTAGGATAGTTTTGGGAGTAAAATCCTTCCCCAATGATAGCCTTGGTATTGAGTCTTGACTATTATGAAAATGTTTTTCTATGCTTATATATATGACAAATATATATGTATTATTCCAATTATATGCTCTCATGGATCATGTTCATGGATTCCCTTTTGATTTATGTCTTATGAAGTGCCAATATTTATTCTATGACTCAATATTATGATCTTTTATATATAGGGTATGCTTTTCAAGTGTTATTAACATGATATCACACCCTTATGTTATTTTTATGGTTACATATATCTCTTTTTTACCCTTATTGGGAATCTTATATCATCCTTTGTTATGTTTTATTTCCTCAGGTTATACAGAAAGGTATTAGATATGATATTTCTAATAAGTGTTTTAGTAATGAATATCATGGTGGTAAATGATGTAGTTTACCTAGGGACCAGTTGTTTGGGTTTCCAAGTTTACAAAAACACTAAACTATTATAGTCCTCTAGCATGGGTTTGTGTAATGTAATTAGTATTCATAAAAAATGATGTAATATCTATATATAATAATCTTGGGTCACTATAGTTTGAATTAAAGGATAAGTTTAGTTAACCTTTAGAAACTAGTATTAGAAAACCTTAGTGAGGTCCCTAAGTACACGTTTAATCTAAAGATGATTGAAAGGATAGGAAAATGTCTTGGAATTATTGTAAAAGATAGATCAAGTGGCCTCCAAGAAATTATATCCTTATCTAGATACTATATATGTATATGTCTCTACCACAGAGGTACCTAGGGGTCATATAAATATTAGGGACTTGGATATACAATTACATTAAACACACACACCCACCTCACCAATAGGATGTAAAGGTAGTCCATATCCCTCTCCCAGGGGATATCTCACCCATCAAACCTTATTTATTTAGTATATAGATCGAAGGCCCAGTGGGCATGAAGCCCATTACATAGTCTGAAGGCACAGTCTAGCTTCATTCCTATATCATACTGCTCATGTCACCAGGCCTATGTCATGCATGTGTCATGCCTATGTCACCTAGGATAAACATAATGTGTCATATATTAAATAATTTTTCATGATTTAGACATCATATAAGTCATTTTTGACAATCATTTGGTTCCCCATCATGATTATTATTTCTTACACAATATTGTTTTAGTGAATGGATTGAACCCAGAGAAACAGTGTTATTGCTGAGTGTGATGGAAAATACAATTATTATCCTCCTCATAATCCAAAAGTTATGGGGTTTGGAATGAAAAACTAATTTATATGATCACAGAACCTTATAAATATATGAATTATTATGTATTTATAGACAAAGAAAGGAGGGAAAATATTTTGTTGATTCCCTTATGGAGTAGTATGCACCTTACTTAAGTGGATCTTCTAAACCACTATTTTATAAAAAAAGGATCAGCAACAATGAAAATAAATTTTCCATTCTCTATAATTCATAACATGGAAAAGTCATTTTGGATATCTACCTTTTGGAAGGTGGAGTATTTTAATGGTGAACTGTTATCAATAATACGAGGAAACATGATAAAATCTACTCCATGGATTTTGATGAGTTTAAGAAATTATATTTTAATAAGTAATTTCCTCAAATTATTTGTATGAAGATGGAGAAGGGGTTTATAGGGATAAAAAAATAGATGATGAATTTTTCGGTACATATATATATATATTTAAAATACTTTTGATGTATAATTTTTGTATTATTATCCACCATAAAAGTAAGGTTGATCGATTCTTTAGTGGATAAAAACTATGGCTCAGAAGGGTGTTATCAAAAAGAAAATTTAGTAGTTATGAAGATATTCTTCAATGTTTTATTAGGGTGGAAATAGAGGTTTTATTCATGTATCAATATCATGGTTTTCATATAAATATAAAAATGGAATTTAAAGAACAATATAATAACTATAGAGATAATAAGATGAGCAATCCTTTATGCTCAAAATTATGGGAAGATGCATGGAGGAAATTGTATTAAAAGAAATACTAAATTTTTTAAGTGTTGAAGGTAAGGTTATCAGGAAATTGATTTCCAGAGTGATGGGAAGAATTTTTATAACAATTTTAATAGAGGGAAATATATCCAGAATTCACCACCCATGATTTCGTGTTTCAAATAAAAAGAGTATGGAAACTATGCTAACAAGTTCCCAAATACAAAGGATAATGAGGGTGATCAAAATCAATAACCTCTTAAGTAGATATAAAATGGTAAATCCCATGTGATCACTATTTCAGATGTCGATTGTGGTCATGGAATTGTGAAAGGTACACTTACCATCAACTAAAGAACTTCTAATATCTTATTTTACCCCAGATCTAAAATATTCATTCATATATTAAGATATTTATTAGTGTATAAAGACACCACCATAATGATTATATGTATAATTATTAGTAAAAACTCATAATGGGATATTAATTGCATCTCAAGTATATGATTCTTATCTGGTTGATGTTAGTGGGAATGTTCTTCTAGAAAATATTATCATTTTTTCTTTGGTTTAATTTTATGTAATCTTGGGAATGGATTGGATTTCTCAAAAAAATCCCAAATAAATTGTTGAAGAAAGTAAGTGACATTTGATATTGAAAACCAGCCTTTGATATTCTATCAATGTGATTATATGTATGAATTTATATTAGAGATCACATCCATTGTATGGGTCTTAATTCCAATTAAGAAGGGGGGTTTTCTAAAATGGATGGGGGGAAACTTGAAAAAGATGATGTATATATTTTGTGTGAATTTGTTTATGTATTTTTATAATAGTTTCTAACACTTTCACCAAAATTAGAATTGTAGTTGTCAATAGAAATCATACCTGGTGTTATACAAATTTCAAACACTCCTTATAGAATAGTCATGATTCAGTTTTAGGAATTGAAGTATAAACTCTAGGAAAACCATGATAAGGGATTTAATCAGCCAATTGTGTCACCTTGGGTTGCACAGGTAATTTGTGTCAAAAAGAAAGATGATTTCATGTGACTCTACATTCATTATCAGGAGATGAATAGGAAAAAACAATTAAAAATGAGAATCCTCTTCCCCATATTGATGACATGTTTGATCAATCATAAAAAAATCAATACTTTTCCAAGAATCACCTTTGTTATGGATATCATTAATTTATGATCAAGGAGGATCTACCCAATACCACATCATATAAAATTAATGGAAACTATGAATATATAGGTACGTTATTCGATAATACTAACACCACTACTGTATTCGTGGATTTAATTAATAGAGTCTTTAGAGATTACCTTAATTAGTTTTTGGTAGTCTGTATATATGATATTTTAATATATTAAAAGGGAAATTAATAGTGTGAAGAAAACGAAATAATTGTACTAAATACCCTAAGGAAGGAGTAACTATATGATAAATTTACAATTTTTGAATTATAGTTGTTATAGGTTTCATTTTTTGGGTCGTATAATCTCATGAGACGGTATATTAGTAGATCCATCAAAAAAGGAGGCTATTGAGCATTGGCCCAGACCAACCACAGTGGTTGAGATCCTTACTTTTATTGGATTAGCTACATGTTATAAATTGTTTTTGGATAATTTATCATGGATATCTAATCCTCTTACCAAGCTTACTTGTAAGGTACCCATGTTCCACTCAACATATGAATGTGAGGAAAATTTTGTGAAAATAAAGAGAATATTACTCAGTACACATATGCTTGCATTTACAAATAGCGGATAAGGGTTTTTAGTCTATATTAATTTATAAAAGAAGTAATTAAAATGGTTTCTCATGAAGAATGTCATGGTTATATATTATGTCTCATCGGAATTTAATATTCCTCAGAAAATTTACAAAAAACGTGGTATGGTGTTAACTTCGGTAATTTTGTCATTAAAAATATGGAGGAATTATCTTTATGTAGATATGTATAATATATATACTAACTATAAATATTTAAATTATATATTAAAATTAAAGGAGTTTAATATGTTCCAAAAATATGGTTAGAGCGGATTAAAGATTATGACCACTAAATACATTACCACCCTAGAAAATAGAACAAGGTAGACAATGCTTTGAAACAAAAAGATAAAATTAGTATATCCATAATGAGGGTTACAAAAGATCCAGTATTTCTAGATTTTTAAAGGTTGGATATGAACTCTATGTACTATATAGATCTCTGATTGATAGAGATATCATTTGTCTTATAGACAAATCAATAAAATAAAAAATCCTTTTATATATCTATAAAAAGGCTATATCCCTTCCAAATAGCCTAAAACATATAATAAATTCAAGACACTAGATAATTAATTATATCTAGGATATCGGAAAATCCATGGTCAGTAGTTTAAGGCTTATTTTTAGTCTTGGTGTGGGTAATATTTTAATACCCCTAAGAATCTATTCAATCCAACCAAGCATGGGCCAAATCTTGATAAATAATCCACAGTAGGGGGCCCCTAAGAAAAATGGTTTTTTTATGTTTTCATGTTAGTTTTTATTTTTGTGTCATGATTTATTATTAAATGACTATTTATAGACAAACTCTTATTTGCATCAAGCACTAGCTCATTGTATTTTGAGCTCTACACAAAATCAGTATTATATTTTCCCATCCTTGCACCAAGCACTCTCAAGGATAATCACCACTGCTATCGGACTAGAATAAAGGTCACCTTTACCAAATTCATCTCTAATATAGAAAAAAAACCCTAATAAAATATTTAGTAAATCATCCTCTCAAACTATAAAAATAATCTTTTAGTGTATATCCTAGAGATGCTCTTTGAATTACTCATTGAAATTTATCTGTTAATGAATCTTCATATCAACTACCTTGTTGGTATAAATGGCCTTAATATTATATTTTTTCAAAAATTCTTGATGTTTAAAATTTTTGAATTGAAATCATGGATGTACATGATTCTAATCGTTATACGCCCTTGGTAAGAATAGGATGTGGATTTAATAAGTAAGATGGGATGGAGGTGGGTTGGGGGGTAAATGTAGTTTGGTATAGTATTTCATCGATATTTTCATATGGATATTTTTTGGGAATCTAAAGGGAGGTCATTTGTCTTGGTTCTTATATATAATAGCCTTTACGTGAAGAATTGTAATTGTATTATGGGAAGAAAAGGTAAATAGTGTGTTTCAAAAGATTTTAAATTTTTGGATGGAAATGGGAATCTGTTTAATTTAAATGAAAAACATTGGAGGGGAAAAGGAACTGGTAGGTAAAAGTGGATGGTTGTGGGTTTTATTCATATGGTGAGATAACAAATCATATAAAAACACCTCATTCACAGTTTCCTTGGTCTAGTAGATCCTCATGGAGACTGAGTAGAAGGTGTATATCACTTGTCAGGCGATCTTCGATCAAGGGGGATATAATGATTTATGATGCATTTTAGGGTCACATCTAATAATTTTAATACTACATGAATGTGTAGTGACTTGGTTCCTCCACTACCATCATGGAAATCTAATGGATAATTTTATATATATTTTTAGGTTTAGGCTAAATTAAAGATCCCACCATGGGTGTACCCTTTGTGATCCTGTGATCTGATAACTTGTTCAAGAAGTAATTTTGGGTTTTTCTCTTAACGTGTCACAGTGTGAGTCACATATGCCACGTTCTAACCAACTATAGTCACTTTTAATGTTTTCTCTGTGGTGTTGAGTCATGGTGTGACAGGTTCCATCCTAAATTAGGTATTGGTAGGTACCACTGCCTTTCCCCCCATCATGGTGTGAAGACAGTTTTTTCCCTACAAGATTAATTTCCATGATAAGTTCCATAATGTATCAATATGGGAACACCATAATAATCCATAGCCACCTAGAATTATAACCTATATGTGAGTTACTATCCTTGAGGATCTATTAGAAGTGTGTGGAATTATACCTAGTGTTTCTACATAATAAACACATCTAATATAATCTTAATGATTGAAAACAAATTAAATAAAAGAATACACATTGCGCTCCTTCCCTGTCAATGCTTTATTTTATAATGAGATCTAGACACACCATTTATCACCTTACTAAAAATTCTTGGAGATTCAACCTTTGATGGTTGAATTATAATGATGTTTCATTCCCTCTTTGGATCTCAGAAGCATTATCTGGAAACAATTTGATCACCATCAACAGTCCCAAATACCACGCCTTTAACATTCTAAAAAACAATTTACCCCATTAATTAAACAATAATACATATCCCCATGGGTAAATTATAACTTGGTGTGGCATAGGTCATTCCAATTCTTGATTTTATCCTTATATATTATCTCATTCTCATAATCACCCCTTCTAAGTTCCACAAACTCATCTATCTACACTATTTATTTCTTCCTAATCTATTTGTAATCTATTTTCATCTTCTATGTTGCCCAATATGATCGATGTTCAAGATCCATGGATAAAAAACATGGCCTCACATAAATAATCTTGAATGGGTCTATACTAATTAGGGTTTATATACTATTTTTTACACCCATAGTGAATCATCTACCTTTTTCTCAAATATTTCCTCTATTATTTTCCCATATTATCCAAAATTTTATTTATTTGTCAGTTGAAAAGTTAGAATTTTCCACTGGATTTTAGATGTTAAGGGGTTTTGGTATTGTATCTAACTCTATATTTCTCATGAAATCCCCTCACTGAGTGATTATAGAATTTTATACCCCTATCACGAATAATGAATCAAGTAATTCCAAACTACAACATTTGTTTTATTTAAGAATTTAATGACCAAATTGGGTTTAATGTTCTATGTAGCTTTAAATTCGACCCATTTAGATATATATTTCATGCATACCAAAGTATTTTCATTACTGAAGAAATTTGGTAATGGGACCATGAAATATATACCCCACACATCAAATTCTTTGACTTCTAGAAATGGTTGTTCTGGAATCCAATTTCTTCTTCCAATACTTTTCTTCTTCTGTCATGATAATAACTTTTCACCATTATTTATCATATATGAAATTTTTGGATAAAAATATTATACTTTATAAGATTTTTTCTGTGGTTCTATCAACTTATGGTTTCCTCTCATTGGTGAGGAATGATATAATTCCAAAATTATTTACATCACTAATTCGGGAAAACACCTTTGGATTAGGTTATCTCAATATTATTTGAGTTGAAGTGGGTCATCCTAGAAATAGTATACCTTTTAATTCAAATATCACCTCTATTATGGCATGAAAAATGAGGATAAACTAACTTATTTTCCAAATAATTTTCTATATCATCAAACCAAGGGTGGGAATGTATATCAGAATATAAATTTTTTTATCTAGGAACACAATAGTGATATCAAGCTTTTCATACTCTTCCACATACAATTGATGTAGCCTTGAAAATGTTCTACCACCACATTCTATGAACCTTTTTTATGTTTGATCATGATTTTTAATTCTTATAATAATAAGATATCTCAAATCATCCTTGGTTTCACATATTACTTAAACAATAATCTATATAAGGTAGTATGATTGGGTTAGTAAACCATAGTGGTGAGGATGGAATAAGGCCTAAAATTTTCAAAAATAAGTATTATCGAAATATATTCCTTCTATATAGTAGAGTAATTAACTTGGGAAAACTTAATTATCTGGGTTTCATAATAAATGGACTAAAAAATATGATTAATAAATTTTCCCATAATATCTCCAATTGTGAAATCCCTTACATTATACATCTACTCAAAATCTATTTCCCATTTTAGAGATAATGTAATCATGGTATCCAATGGATTACTTTTCAAAAAAGTGAAGGAATATTTATATTATTTGTTAAAACAAAATCAAAAAAACTTATCCAAATTATAAGTAAGTGGTCAAAATAACATATAGAAATATTTAAAAAAGTGGTGCTACAATGCCACATGTCAAGCTAACATAGAGAAATATTTTAAAAAGTGTAACTTCTTCTAGAAGAGTACTAAGAACTTTTATTCACTTATTTTTATAAAATAGTTTTAATTTACCAATATTAATTAAATTGATCTCCCATACAATGAAAACATGTCTATGAATATTTCTATAGTTTATCCTTACATATTAAGGAATATATTTTTTGTGAGAATTTATAAATTTTTTTGTACATTTCACATTCAAATGACTTGTGACTATTGGAAAATTTACAATAAAACTAGGTGAATGTATTATTTAACTGATCATCTAGGTCTATTGGTATTTTATTCTTTCTATAATACCCATAATATAAGTAGTATAACTCAGGACTGTACAATCCTTCCTACATTCTATCCTTGAATTTCAACTGAAATTAATACTTTTGTAGCTTCATCCATACTTATATAGACCATGTACACTCACTAGACCGTAATAATTCCCATTGGATTAAACCCATTCTTTTTATTTTCAAATATTTTAAAGAATTTATGTTTTGGCTCAATTTGTAAGAGGATTAACTATTCACTATCTAAAATGGAATAAAATATCCCTTAATCTAACATCTTCAAAACAACCTTCTTGAATAATAATTTAATTGGTGGAATGGGTCTTCTTTGGTTTGATATCTTGGTTTCATCATTTAATCTACACATAGTGGTATAAATACCTTTAATGTTAGTGACTCTATAGGGAATTTCTTATCTTATGGTCTCTAAAACATCCAAAAAAATTTCGTATTCCTTCCTTAAAAATTTAAATTGATAAATATTGGTGTGGTATCCTTGTATCCTAAAAATGAATAGATTAAAGCACTAATTTATTTCTTTAACTCATGTATATATGGATTTATAATTTATGGATTGAACTCAATATAATTTCTCCTTGATATATGTTATATACACTAAATTATTTCAATTTCGTTGTTGTATTCATAACTAATATCCTACTATTTATTCTCTACTATATCATTAATGAGTTTCATAATATTTTCCTCTTATTCATATTATTCCTTTAATATTATAAGTGAAGATTATTCTTTAAAAGGAAAAATAGAAAAAAAAATACTCAAAATCTACTCCATACTTTGTAGCTTTCACAAGGTCAAAGCCAATTTAACCCTCTCCAACTCTAAAAAAATTCTCCTATAATTTTCATAAATTATATCAATCTATATGTAAAGGAATGGAATTTAAAAATGATTGGAACAAAAAATTATTATTCCAAATTGAAGATCAAGAAATTCATGGGTAAAATAAATTTTTATATTTTAACTAGAATATCTTCATGGATCCCTCAGGGGAATTTTACTGATTGATCAGAAATATGCATTTATAATCATGTCAATTTTACTTCACCCATACCTAACTTAAAAAACACACTCATTGGAAATATATTTACTCTTAACCCAAATCACAAATCACCATTCCAAATGTATATGTGCCGATAGTGCATGCAATTAAAAATATTCCTAAATCTATTATCTTTTGTGGGATCTGTCTTTGAATGATTGTTGAACACTCCATAATGGGGGATATGTCAAAAAAATATTCTAGACTCTTATTTTTAGAAAAAAATTCCATTAAATATTTTTAATATTCTATAATTTGTGAAATCATCTCAAAAAAGGGAATATTTACATGTATCAATAAATATATGTCTTGAAATGTTTTATATCGAGCTTCCACTACTATTTAAATATCCTCTCTAATAATGTAAGAGGGGGTATGAATATTTTATACTTATTTTTTCAACATCTAGTATATATTCTTGAACCTGAAGTGTATCTATTTACATTTAAGACATTCTAAACAACACTCCTACAGCGTTTTAAGTCATTTTTCACTGGCTTTCCAAAGGCAAGTGGCAACTAAGAATTTTCCAATGGCATAATTGAATACATTCTAGTCATGGGGATGGGGGTTTAGTATCTACCATTCCATTTTGGGGGACATTTTCCAACCCTATAAACTATTATATAACTAATATATATTCATTAATCCTTCCAAAATATAAGTACAGGACTGGTTACCCCCATATTTTTTATTAATCATTGACATGCATAGATGTTTATATATATTATGTATCTGGGTTCTTCCATTGATGAAAACATATATATGCACCATATGTTCTTTATACATTTTTTCATCTATATATATCATAGGTTATCTATACTATTATTATTGATTATTAAATTTTATTTTGGGGCACTATAGTTTAAATCCACATAACTGGATGCTCTAGATTTTATTAGTATCTTTGGAGGTAGTAGGTGTTAATGATGTTGGTATCGAGCCCATGAGAGAGTCTTACCATGCATAAAAATTAAGGTATTACAAACACAAGAATTTTGGTTTCACTAAATTTTATATGTCATAAATTTTAGGTTCATGTGATAATGAACAATTCTAATCAGTTTAAATTCATGTACAATAGACTTCTAGGTGAAAGTTGTCCCATAATGGTTGGTCTAGGACTTATGCATGATCAACCCTTTATATTTAATTTTAAAGGGAATATGGCCCTATGAATATGGATTTGTTTTATGAGGAATATGTCCTCAATATATACGTGGTTTTTCATGCTATCAAGGATGTATACCACTAGTAAAGATATGGTTTGTCAAGAATATAGCCTATTAGAATGGTTCATGAAAAACATATCCCTAGTTTGAGGATGTCCAAGATTGTGAGGATTGTATCCCAGCATGGAAATATATAATTAGATTCAGGAGTAATACATCCCCACGAGTGTGGATATAGAAAATTGACAAGGTTGGGTTTAAACCTCAGGGGGGGAATAATATGTATCCTTGTTAACAAAAATTTGAGCCTGCATATTTTGAGTGACATAGTTTAGAGTCATATGATGGGACTGTACCATTTATTTTAGAATTATGCAGTAATAAAATTTTCATGCTATTTTACATCATTTGAACTGGACATTTACATCATCAAATGGTCAAAAAAGAGGATTGAGTGGGTATTAAACAATTGATCTACCTTATAATGGCACAACTCATTAATTAATTATTGTGATAAGAAAATTAATGAGTTCATGTTGGATTGGGGATCACAACTAAAAAGGAGACATATAATACTACTCATAAATTGTAATATATTGAATGGGTAGAACACATTTATGATTATAGAGATAAAATGGTACTTTTGACTCATTAATATCTCTAGGTTCTGAAATTATCAATGTGAACCATCTTGGTTCTTACACCAGAGAAGGAAACCCTAGTCCACATGAGCATGTTGATCTAGGATATATCTTCATAACATCTTCCTGAAAGGGACCTTTGTTATCAAGGTAATCCATTATTGTTATCCCCTTGAGTATTATACCTATCTGGATGGATAGTTATTAATCATCCTTTTATAAATTGTATTCATGGTCAAAGGGGTTCACAATAATTTTCATTCCATGATCATGTATGTTTGATGGCTTCAAATGATGCCTTAAAAATTGGATTCTAAGGTAGGAGACTTAGGATAGGGTATGATTTACTATAAAGGTTAGGGTATTCATGGTACCTTAGTATGATAGTATAAGAAGATGTTTTTCCCTACTGAAGGGATCCAAGTATACTTCACCCCATTTAAGTCTAGAAAAAAGTTGTTCCCTAATTATACTAGGGTTAGGTGGAACCATAGTGATTCTAGGGAAAGGTATTTACATATTAATTCTAATAAGTGGTCATTCTCAAGTGATACTAGAGAAAGGTGGTTCCCAGAAGATGGAACTTGTAAATGGATTCACCCTAGTGGATTGGGATCTCCACTGATGCCTTTGGATGAGTGGAAGTGAATTATATCCCCCATCAAGGGATCTTCCCAATTGTATTTGATAACTAGGGAGTAAGTGGTTTATCATAAAAAATTTTGATGTATTAACTCTCAGTCAACACAATCACACTTGCCTTTTATTAATTACCCTTCTTTATAGGATAAATTAAGCTACAAAAAATGATTTTAAGACTAAGGTGAGAAACTGTGTTGAGAAGATCTTTGTAACATCTATTTATGTTCAAAAAGGTTCCAAATGAAGTGTGTCTTATTTATAGGTAAATATGGGACACTATGTGCGGCTGGTTTGCACAGAGGTAGTGTATTATCCTGGAAGGTGTTGCACAATGACTCAACATGGGTTTATTATGTTCTTAAATATTTCTTCAAACTATAAACACACTATCTGAAACATAACCAAATTTGTAACTCACTATAAAAATAATAAATCTAATAAAAAAAGATAATTAATGTAACACAGAGCATTTATAGTGGTTTAATGTAAAAAAATACCCCCTAGTCCACTCCCCAAATCACACTCTTAGTGAGCCCACTAAGTTTCACTATTCAGAACCTTTTTATTGGGACCACGACATTTGAGTGAAAATAACTAATAAATGTTAAAACATGTACCAAGATCTTTTTCTGGGATTCTCCTTTCCGAAGACCTATCCACATCCTTAGAGTACATAGAAAAACTAGTGTAATATTTACAATGAAATACATTGTAGAAAGGATAACATGTTCAGGAAACATAATTAAGTATAAACTTCAAGGTGATGTTTATAGAGAAAGTATATTGACTCAATGAGTAACTCTATAGGTTCATTATCTTTATATGATAATCATGAATTCATAGTAGTAGATGATAATTTTTGGTTGCAAAGAAAAAATGATAATTTAAGATGGATGATGTGATTCGTGTGAGATTTATCTCTTTTAATATTAAAATAAGGTCCATTCATATTTTAATTAAAACTCCTCTTCCACTTCAAAAGTCAAGTGGAGAACTAAAATAATTTGGACTTTAGTGTGAGAATCTATCACTTCACAATAATTATGATTTTGGAAAAAAAATATCATTCTAGAGATGATATATTTTCCTTTGAATTATATCTTATCTTTCTTAATAATTTTATCCATTGAGTTAAATCCTTATTATTTTATCATGTTCTACATCGCAAGATATTTAAACTTCACGCAACAGCATAGAAAACTATTCCATAAGAAAATTTTACAATTCACATGATATTTTCTACACATGTTGGAGTTTTTTTGGCTTCATAGGGAAATTTATGTTGGAAGTTTCCTTGTATATGATACCTCTCCATTCATCACATTCTTCATAACACATTTCTTCTACATAATATTCTATTACGATATTTACTTTTTCATATTTAAAAAATGAAAAGTCTTCACCAAAAAAGATTTTAGCATCTCATATTACATACTTTTCAATAAATCTTCAAGTTTTATAGTCACTATGCTATTTCATAAGTACATAAGATAATTTACTTTGAGATAATATCTTTTAAAAATGAATATTCTATGTTGAACTAAATCCCTTCAAAATGATATTATAATTAGAAAAATATAAATTATTTTCCCAAAAACACTAAAGATAACTTTATAAGTAAAATAAATAGGCATTTCTTGCATCAAAACATATAAAATTTTAAGATATTCTAAAACAACAAAAGTTTCTCAAAAAATATAGATATTTTTTCTGATTGAAAAATCCCTAACAATTTTAAAAAAAAATGTTACATAAATGTTAGAGATCATCTACTTTTGAGATAGAATAATTTTCTTTATAAATATATCCCTCTTTTTTATATCAAAAATATATTAGGATCGAAGATAAAATATAGTCATCATAGCACATAGAAAAAGTAAATAGTAAGAATATTATGTACTAGAATTAATAGAGATCAAGAACTGACCTTTTTGGAACAAACTAAAAATATGAGTGAATAAGAAATCAGTGAGGAATGGTAAAACATAAAAAATAAGAGTTAATTAAGAAATAACAATGAATTGTATAATTAGTATAATTCCCCTAATAAATAAAACAAAGTGTATAAAGTAGAGATTTAATTCTTTCAGTTCAGGGTGAGATGTGGTGGGTTCATGTTTAAGCAAAGGTTTCTTTAATGAAATGAGAAAAGAATCATCTAAGTTGATAGTAGTTCATTTTTAAAGTTTTGGATACACTATTTTTATCTAATATATATCCAAAAAAATTCAACATAAAAATATGAAATTATATCAAAGTTTTATGTTCTTTAAAAAATTAAAGATAATAAAATAGTCCCTTTAAAATAACTCAAAATTATTTTGGAAAAAATAAAATTTGATTATTTTGGGTTTTAATGAAAATGAACACAAATATATATTTTGGTATTCTTTAATTTAGATAAATAAATCTTCTAATTATTTATATATATGTCTTATTTTCAACTAGTTTTCCTACTTAATCCAAATCAAGATTCATATTAGAAATCATAGAAGTTAATTAAGTATTTATACTCTCATGTAAAAATATTTTAAATAAATCATGTATCTATTTTATTTGATTTAAAACATTTCCAAATTATATTTGATAAAATTGAGATCTCAGAAATAAATATAATTCTCTCATCATACTCATTTCAATTTCCTTTTTAATAATATTTGAAAAACCATAACAATGTTTTTGAGTTTTTTAATCCAAAAATTAAATCATAAAAAAATCTAAACTACCAAAATATTATTTTATGAGGCTTTCATAAATATAGTAGGAAATTTAAATACTATAGTAAAACCATTTAATAATAGAAATGAACTTTTCCTTTTAAAAAAAGAACTAGGTGTCTGTTTTAGACCATGTAAATATTTAGTACATTTGAAAACAGGGTTTAGAAAGTGAGGGTTTTCAAAACAAAGGGGTTTTCAACAAAATATTACTATATAAAAAACCATTTATAACATCATATTTTACATCCATATGTAAAAATTTAAAGTTCATATAATTTTATATTCTAAAAGTGTTCTACCATCATCTATTATAGCTATAGGATTGAAGGTTTCTTCAAAATATATTAATTATAATTAGTTATAATATTGGGAAACTTTTTAGGTATTTTTTATACTGATCATACCTTTATCACCCTGTTTGTTTTTAAATTCCAATTTATTTATAATTATAGGATAGTCAGAGGATACATTGACTAATTCTCATATCTTGTTCCCCATGAACACATTTAACTCTCATTTCATATCTAAAATCCAACACTCATCACCTATGTCTTCTTATACATTTGTAGGTTCAAATTGGGATAAAAAAGAAAAAAAATCAGCAACATTTCCACAATCCCTTATTTTAGGGCACCCATCTAATAATATTACAATAATCACCAAGGGATAGTTGTTATGTGTTATGGGATATCTTTTTCGAAGTCTTTTAGGTTCTTAAAATTTAATCATTTAAGGAATAGATTTTGTTTTATCATTTTCTAAATAATTATCATATTTTTTATTTAATAGATTCTAAAATCTAGAGATGTCTAATAAATCAAATAATTCATTAATATGAATCATTTTTTGATCAAAAGGATCATGTTTGTTAAATTTTATATGAGTAAACTCTTCAACTATTTTTGACTTATTTTTGAAAACATTATAATATTTAGAAGTGGGTGAATAACCAAGAATATTCCTTCATCAATATTTAGATTAAATATACCACGATTTTCCTTGGTGTTCCTAATATATACTTTATTTCTGAATTCCTTAAAGTATCCATCCATTAGTTTATTATCATTCCTTTACTCATTGTGTGTTTTCTCCTAGATAAACCTTATTATAACTCAATTTATGAAATGCAATTTTCTGTTAATAAATTATACCCAAATGTGAGGGGGCATGATATATTTGAAAAATAATGTCCTAGAAATTTCAAATAGTGTCTTAATCCTCTTTTAAAAATACTAGTTTATTAAGGTGACCTAGAGCCAAATAGGGTGTTTTAATACCATATTTTTAGAAAAATGAATTGAACTCATGATTCTCAAATTCCCCTTCATTATCACTAACAAGGAAACAATTTTATTATTTTTTTTCTTTGTGTTCTTATATGAAAATTTTATAAAAATAGTACAGGATCCCCTCTTAAAACGTAAGAAATAAATGAAATTAAATCTATAGCAGTTATCCAATAAACATGAAAAATGATTTTCCACATTTTATTTTAGTTTTAGAAGCACTAAATGATTCCATTTGAATATGTTCCAATGATCTAAAATTTTAACCACATAAACGTTTTTGATGTATTACTTCTGTTTCATTCCAATTTAGAATAAATCGAATATTTTATTTTTTTCCAACTAAAGTTAAGGCAAATAATTAATCAAATTTTTCTTAGATAATTTTCTTAAATAATATAAAAAATAAATTCCAAGCCTCTTATAAAAAATATTATATTCATTAATATGAAAATTCAGTTAGTTTAAATTTTGTTTACATAAAGAATAATGATTAAAAGTGGAAAAACATTGGTTCTATATGATCTAAATTTAAGCAGATAATCTTTAAAAAAATAGGTATTATAAGAGAAATAAATAGAAAATCCATTATCCAAAATTAAAGAAATGCATATTTGGTTGTTCTTTAATACATTAACATGAAGTGATTTTTGTATTATGACTGGATGTGGATCTCTATCACATCCTACCACAAAAAATATTTCCTTTAACTTTGACATCAAATGTGGTAGTTCCACTATCGATTTTAGATAGTGAATATGAGTTAGTGAAATCTCCACTCAAATATCTTGAACATATACTGTCTATAAACCAATTCTAATCATTGTTCCACCATATTTTCCATATAACATAAAATTAAGAAGATTCTTTGGTTTTAAAATTATTCAGGGTCCAATAATTTTATATATAACAAATTTGGGAACAAATATTTATTTAATTTTTCTAGATTTAAAATTTGATAATTGTGTAGAAATAAATTCCTTCTATATAAAAAAAATATAATGTTATCAATACCAAAATCCCCTAAAATAATGACCATTTATTCCATTTTGGAAAAAATTAATATGATACATGTTTCAACTTTTAGAGTTATACACAAAAGAATTATTATATAAAAAAGGGTTTTCTCCATTGTATTTTATGCCTTATTTTGTTTTATTTTAATTATTTTTCCTAATGATTTTATTGAGATAATTATTCCCACCCATAATAAATACAACATAATCATCATTCAAATATTTTACTATGTCCATTAATTCATTTATTTTATTTTCATGGATAACTAATCTAAAATTAGACTAATCAAATTTATATCTAAGTTCATAGACCTTTTATTTAAACTTATTTTTCATTAGTAATAGCAGTATATGTTTTCTTAATATTATTTTTATATTTTTGAACCCATAGTTTTATTATAATATTTAATATCAATAATTCAATTTCTCATAAGTGTAGTTTTATTTTCAGAGTTAGATTTAGAATAAGAATAATAAATATTATTTATAGCTTTTGTTTGAGCCATAAATCATATTTTTTATTCCTCACTTGATTTTATAACATATGAATAAAAATACTAATTATCAATGGATTCTTCCAAATAACCCCATTCAGCATTTATATCCTTTTCTCCTTTTTATTTTAATCATATTTCTTGTGAATTTTTTTTAGATTTAATACTCTTCTTATACTAAGGAAAATTGAGATTAATATGCTCAATCTTCTTACATTCATAGAATGTTAATTATTTTAAATTCCATTAAAATTTCTTCTATGTGTTGAAATAATTATTTAGTCCTCTTTTCTTATAATATCATTTTTTTAACTTCCTTGAAAACTGATCAAGTAATCCATTAGAGTCTTAAAAGATTGAATTTTCTTTATCGGGTGAGTTAGATAGTATTTCCCCCTTTACTTTCATCTAATCCTTAAAAGTAGATACATTCAAGGAATACTTTCCATTTTTAAATTTTTTTCATATATTACTTTATCTTTGATTTATTCTTCATATATCATGAATGGGATAATATGGTATTCTATATTAAAATTATTAACAGTAGTCAACTTTCTGATGGAAGTTGATATTACTCTATACTTGGATTGTAAAACTCTTAAAACTATTAAATGTTGATTATGTTCAGGAATACGATTTCTTAAGGTAAAAATATAATTGAAAAATTATATGATTCTACCTTTCTTTTGAGTTATTCTCTAACCATATAACTTTCTAAAGGTGTATAATTTAATCTTTAAAGTGTTTTACTTAAGATCCCCAACATTTCTAATTCTTTTATATGCAACAAAAATAGTATTCTACATTTTATACATTATACCATGCTATAAAACATGATTCAACTCATCGGGACCTAGTGTACAAATAATTGAATTCATGGTTTTTCAATTTAGATCATATTCATCCTTTATAGTAGTGTCACAAGTCTCAAGTTGACCCATAGGAATTTCATAAGTCTTTATAGCCTTCAGATAAATGTTCAACACAAGGTTCTTCAAATAGATAATAATTTAATAATTATATAATGTAAAACTATCTTAATTATCATACAGTTCTTTGATCATGGTCACTCTTTCTTTAGAATAATCTATTTTAGAAACAAAATATATTTTAAGAATTAAACTAATATTATTTGAGAACTTGAATGTCACAAGCTCTTATGCCAATTATTGGCTTGGTAGGGGTCACCCAAACACTCATGGGGGGAGAATTGAGTTCTTAATTTTCTCTCCAAATTTAAATCACCCTCTTTGAAATGTAAATAATTTTTTTACTTTACTCTCAAAAGATAATTATTTGAATATTAAAATAGAAGATAATGAGCATAACACATCATATTTATAGTGATTTTGGGTACAAAGATCTCATATTCCACTCCACCAATCACTCTCTTTGTGAGATTGGTAATTTTTATAATTCAAGTTCATTTCAAAGGATCCTTAAATTTTGATTTAAATAAATTTGAACTTATTAAAATATACACCAATATCTTTTATAGGGATATTCCTTTAAAATTTCCTATCAATATCCTCAACAAACATACAAAAATGAGTATAATATTTTCAAGGAATTAGTTTTTAAAACAGATAAAATGTTTAGAAAACATTTTCAAAAAGAGACTAATACATGATAAAGGATTTCCACAGATACAAAATATACCTTCAAGGAGTATCTCCAAAGTTTCTTCAGCCATATATATGATAATCCTGATATTCGTAGATGATCATTCTTACTTGCATGGAAAAAAATGATCATGTGGAATAGAGAATGGGATTCTTGTGAGAGTTATCTATTTTATTCTTAATAGTATCTCTATATATATTTTAATTTGGAATTTTATTCCACTTTAAATATCAATATAAGTACTAAAATATTTTAAGAATACAAGATTTTATATTTAATGTGACCGTATATAAAAAAATTGTAAGGATTAAGGTATTTATTGACTATAGGTTCAGTCATTCTTATTAGTATATTGATTCTTAGAAGTATAAAAAATATTTAAATTAACATCTCCACATTCAGAAACCTAAATTTTTACATAGATAAAGGTGGGAGTGAACTTCTCTTAAAATAATACAATGATAAAAAAATCAAACTTAAAATTAAAAATTAGTAAATACTTAGATTCACACATCATCAGGTTCGTAACACTTTAGAAATGGTCATTATATTATAACACTTAATAATACATATGAATTATGTGAAAACATGCCATAATTCATATAATAATTTTATTTTTTAATTTTTTCTTACATATCATACTAATTTTCTCCTTTGAGACAAATCACTACTCTCATATTATATTAGACATCATAAGATATTTAAACTACATTGAACACCTAAAAGCACTTGTTTTGAAAGATAGTTTGACTGGTTAAAGGATATTTTGTACACATGTAGTACTTTTTATATTTTTAGGATAATAAATGTATGAGGTTTCCTTATTAATTATATCTCTCCATTTATCATTTTCTTTATAATATATTTATTTTATGTAGTAATGTCATATGATAATATCTTTTTCCATATTTCTAAAATCTTGAGTCTACTTGTATGTTAATTTTTGTGTGTAGAATAACATGAAACATGAGAAATATTCCAATTTTTTCATGTGTATTATATTTAATAGGATTTTATTACATTCATCATGCTTGAAAGATATCTAATTCAGATTGAATATCTTCTAAACACAAACATGATGCAGGCCGAATGATACATGCATGATTATGTACTGGGCCTTAAGGAAATATTCATGGGCCACTTGGACATGGACCTATGGGATATATAATGGGTCTCCCTCTATCCATATAGAAGAAAAACTTTTATTTCATCATAAAAAGTGGCCCTGTCAAAAAATTTAATAACGAATACTCAGAAAAATGTAAATTATTTTTCTGAAATAAATTGTGCTAAATTTATTATAAAAAAGGGTATTTACTTGGAATAAAAATGAATAAAATTTTGGTACATATTGGAAAAATATATTTTTCTTAATATATTGAAAATTGGTTGACTTTTTCAGACCACCTACATACACAAGTTACAAACACGGGTGAACTTGGGTGCAAAATTTCAGAGAAATTCAATGGTTTTTGAAAAAACATGGTGTCCACATTGGGACTTCTCCCTTAATTAAAAAAATGATTTCAACCCTTATCGAATTATTTTTCCTTGTACATAATCAAAGAGAACAAAAAATAACCCCCCCCCATACACACACACATTGGATCTGACTATAATAAGGAGGATTTAATTCTAAGGTTTACAAGACACTAGCACAAATAAATTTCCAAAAAAGGGGAGAATTTTGTGCCTAAGGATGGACTGATGTATGCAAGTGGAGTGTTTCCATGCCCTTTCACAAGTATCATTCACCAAATACCTTGATATAGATCACCGCACAAATTATATAACTATTAGGGGGTCTTCTATTTGCACATTTTTCTTAATGTGGGTGAGAAGAAAATAGTGCATGTGTGTGTATTCATGTGGTCCATGATACATTGAGGTTAGAGATCTTACTTTTTGATTAAAACGTTCCTCGATATATTTATTTTAAAAGAAGAGGATTTCTTGAACCATTTCACTTGGGAAAATAAACTAGGAGAAGCTTTTTTGAGAACTCACACATCAATGCAGATATGTGATGAGGTTGGGTGAAAGACTAGGGTGATGGACAAGGGAAGATTTATCTTTACTTCATCAAATTTTATTCTAGTGGTTCCATTCATTTATTTACTCTTCTTTAGATCTTTATATTCTATTTTTTATTCATTCATGATGAACCACTGATTTTATTGTTGGAAAATAATAACTCATATTGTGATCACCACATCATATGTTAAGACTAACTCTGATATCCAAAATATATCTATGAGTCTTAGGAATGGATATCAACATCAATGTGATTTTTTACAAATGTTTCTTTCCAATGTCCCAAAAAACATCACCAATAGAATCCCAAGTATTAGATACTTCTCCCTTATCGAAATAGACTCCGAAAATACATCCATATCAAATTACAAAGTGATTACATGTTAATCTCTTGGTTCATCGAGTATACCAATATGACTAGAGATAATATTTATACTTTGGGAACTTACATTAATTAGGGGGGTCAAGCCTAGTTTTCTCGATGCATCACATTGTCGCTACTCTAGACAATCAACCTCACATATCTAAGATAAGGATGAATTTTTTTCATCTAATATTTTCATTTAGACACTGATCAACTGAAAGGATTGAATGAGTAATGGGTTCTAGAAATTATAGGTGGAGTTAGTACCATTTGGATGTGTGTATATTATATTTATAAAAGGTGTGTTGAATTCAAGTACTTTAAAGAATTGGTCTCCATTTATGTGGCTATATTTATTTCTCAGATGTGTATGTATAAGAACTCCAATTTCAACCTCGATTCACTAGGTTGATAGATCCCATATACAAACACCATTCACTTGACACATAGAAAAATAGTTTTCTACTATAATAAATCTACCAAGTATCTTGGGAATGTATCCCTGGGAACATGTAATATGAATTTATTTCCAAAAAGGTGATGTGTAAATATTCTAAGTGAATGCTCCAATTATACTAAAAATTACTGATGTTAGCCTCAAGAATCATGAGAATGATTACTCTTCTATAGGTAGGAGTTTTTTAATTATAGACCATGTCCTTCTTGGTACCTCTTGGGAAATTATTTGGAAATTAATGACTAATGTGATTCCATATGATAGAGAAGAGAGGGTTCTTGGGAATGTATGGTCCAATATTAGAATAGGGTCACTATGAAGAGTGGGGTTATGATGTTAATCCTGATATCCCTACTAAAACTCGAATGGTTGATTTTTATTTATTAGTAAGAGTACCTACCTACTTATAATTTAAAATTTCCACCATTTCATTAGGTTGGGTTCATTCATCATAGTGGTCAATTTGGTATAAAGAGAACCTATGGGATTTCAGGTACCCATACTGAAAAATATTCATTAGTTGTTTTATATGTTTAAGTTTTAAAGTCCCATTTCCACAATATGAGTCTACTTCATGTGACGTAGGGAAGGGTTTTAGTGCATTTTAATTCATATAAACTCTACATTGAAGTCGGCATCCTTGATTATTCATTCCTACCCTTCAACTAAGTCATATCAACTGTCATGATTTTTCACTCAATCATAGAGCATCCACAATGTTCCTGATTCTATCTTTATAATTTTATATCTTCCCTTAAGAATATCCCCATTCAAAAAATTATCAATGGTGTATGATAAAATTATAAATCCTATAAATATACATAATGCATGTGGGAGACTATTTCATGGAGATATGGGTGGACGATTAGGTAATCTATGAGGGTTATATTCCCAATATATCTAAATTAAAATTTTGGTTCTTTTAATAGTCAATTTTTAAATTTCCAATAGTTTTTTAGGAAAAAAAACTTTAGATGGTGGCATAACTATAGGTGATCATGGCTTAGAAAGAAACCAAGGTTGTGATCAAGCAGCCTCCTATGAGAGCACCTGTGGGGTTAATACATAGATATTCTAACCCTTGGATCTACTCATAACCTCGGGTTATTCTTTTGGATAAAGTTCATTTGGTTTCTAATGCAACAAATCCAGGATGGGAAAAGTATACTAAAAAATTAAGTGCATGATAGTGATAAAGATCAACAGTCACTAATCCATCTCCAATCATGATCTATGACGTGACTCAGATTTTAGGAGTCAACGAGACTAGAGGTTTAGAAGGGATGGTATAGAAATAATTTTTGGGAGGAGATTCCATCTTGGATTAATAAGAATTTATCTAAACATGAAAGGATGGGTAAATTGCAGAAATTATTATATATTGGGTTTTCTTTACAACCCAATGAGGTGTGTTCATACTATGTTCTCCCATGGATACGTGATTCTATAAAAAATTTCCCGCATCCTCAAACATTAAGGATTTATTAAAAAAAATTTAGGTAAGTTTACATATCCCATAATTTTAAGATATAAATCTATAATACCCCATGTATATGTATGATATTTAATTTTAATACAAATTTGAACTTCTAATTTCATTGATATATCAGGTTTTCAATTAGGGTTCAGAATGGAAATCCAAAATTTGGGATGTCTTAAAGAGTTGATTTTTATTTTTTTGTCACTTGACAGGTGAATTAGGTTCCAAAATAAGTCTTTGGGTAATAAAGATTGTTTTCATAGGTTTTTTAGATTTTCCAAGTTTTGTTGTTTTAGTGAATGATTTAGGAGAAACCATTATATATCTTAAGATAGGGGTGATCTTCATTTCAATTTCTACACCACATGATTGAGTTTCACAGTTATTGTACTGTTTAGGGTAAATAATGTGACCATAAGAGGAAACCATGTGAGATGGCAAGGGTAAAAGACTTACTACATTATTTTCACATGGTTTTAGACAAACTATGTTCATTGGTGAAGTGGGGTCTAGAACTGAATTAAACAGTAGGCACATGGTTTGTAAACAGTGCAGTATAACCTTGTGAGGTGGGGTATTTTAATAATTCTGACCACAATGTTGGTGTATGGTTTGGAAAACCTTGTGCCCATAAAAAATTAGTATTTTAAAAAATTCCCTTATTAATTTTTAACACAAACCGCCTCTATCTCTCTTCTCCCTCATCATAGAAACTCACATTCATGCCTCCCTCCTTCTCATCTCTGTTATAGAAGATCACACTCACCTATCTGTAATTTCATTCAACATCACTAATAATCTAGAGATTACAATATGAATATAAATTCTTCCTATCTTATTTTCTAGGTTCACTACTGATGGTTCTCCCATGATTATAGTAATTATGTTATTCTTAGCTTGAGGACATCCCAAGACAATTCATGCACATTGTTGGTTATCGTTTCATTGGAGTTACATGTTTGGGAAAGTTTTTAATGGTTTTTAGATAAATTAAATATTTTCACTTAAGATTTCAGATCCAGATGAGTGAATTTATTCTCATAGAAAATATGTTTATCTTTAATAATTAGTTTTATGTAGTCCATTAATTATGATTTTATTATAATTTTTTTTTTGATTGGAGATAAGACTTCATGTGGTTTGATATTTGGTCATTGGTCTTGGAACAGAATAGTAAATGGGTTACTGGTCTAGAGTTAAATGTAATGGATTCATAAATGAGGGAGGGGTACTCTAGATTTCTCTATAGTTTAATTATGCTTCTAAGTTCATGTAGTGGTCATCTCAATAGTTTTTCAAGTGCTGAGTTTAGAAAACTAATTAAGTGAATAAAAAAAATTCACTCATTGTACACTATTTGACATTAATTTAGAGTTTTTAAGAAGTATTTTCTAGTGGGATTATTCATAAGTAATGTGACATATGAAATTATCTAATGAAAAGGGTTTTTAATGAAAATATAATTTTGATAAAATTCTTATAAAATTTCTTTGAAACCACGTATTGGGTGTTTTGATTGGGTTTTTGGAAAATGGTATTTTAGAAATGGGATTTTAAATTGTAAAATGAATCTAACCTAGAAATGAATTTCTAAATAGTGGTTTTGGTTAAATAGGGTTCTAGTAAGAATCCTATAAAATGTTTTAATTTTTATATTCTGAATGAAATCCAATTTAATCAAGTTATGTGGAAAATGATAATGCTTATATGAAATGTAAAGTGAGATTATATAATGGAATGGACTCTAATAAAGATTATTATGGGTGGAATTCCTTAGGTTTCATCCTTGTGATTTAGTTTTTGACATAAATGGGTGGAATTACATGAGTGAGCATGGATTCCGTTAGGGGACTCACTTTAATGTCTTGTAAGGATACCTCACAGGATTAAAGGATTTCTAAATCTATAAAATGATGTTAGCTACATTGAACTACTCCTCGATTCATCACTATTAATACCTCAGAGTGGATTCCCTTGGATTCAATTATTTCCTACATATTGAATATGATAGATTAATGTTATGGATTGCCTCTTGTTACTCTTGTAAATATCATGGGATGAACACCCAATATTTCTCACGATTATAAAAGATAGAATTCCATAGGTGTGGAATTATATTCTGGTCAAGAAGGATACTCAGAATACCTTGGACTATCATTTCCTTGGATTAAATTTAGATAATTATAAAATTGGATTACTTGGATTCTTATAGGTGACAATGAGAGTAATGTCATGAAGGACTTACTTGGAATCAAGTTTGAATTCTTATGAGGGTAATTTTGGTTGAATCCCACATATATTCCTACATGTTTTCATGGTTGCGGTTTACTTGGTTAGGCAACTAGGAATCGACAAGAGTTATGAGATACACCACCCAGATTTGATAAACAATGACACTGGTTGAAGTGGGTTGGTCCCACCTTGGGTGTCACCTTAAATCATGTGATCATCAATTATTTTTTATTTATTCATTTTATATTCAGTAATGTGGTCATATATTATTTGTAGAACACCTACATACATATTATTATCAACTATTTATTTTAGCAATTTTATTGATGGTGGACTATTGAGCTTTACTCACACCGATATTGGGTAGACATGGAACTTGGGTAACTAAGTAGATATCCTTTTTATTATAGGATTTACTATTGGAAATCACCTAATATCATGATTGTGAAGTTTCTAAGAAGGACTATAGGATTTGGGACCGGCGTAGGACATGAGTTTGTTCTAGTAGACTACAAGTATTTTCTATTTAGGCCCTTGAGATATAATATTTTCATACTATTAATGCATTATTTTCTTGAATTATACTATATATATTATTTATTATCCCAGGGTTATTGATTTTTTATCATCACTTTTAGGTATTTCATTTTACTATATTTTTTATCTAGATCTATCAATTTTATTTACTATTTACATAGTTAGTTTTACTCAGATATGGGAGTGTAGACTGCACAATATACAAATTTAGACATATATTGCTAATTAGTATCCTCTATCACATAGGGAGGTCAGCCTATTTTATAGTATCAACCACTAGTTCAGTCACTATTTAGAGGTTTGGTGTATCAGGGAAAAAATTAGTATCAAATAATTTTTTATTTTATTATTTAGGAAAGGTAGAAAGGAGAATATTAATGTGTCAGAACATGGTATGGATATAGATACCGGAAATTCCACCCTACATATGAGGAAACTCCATATTACCTAGGATATCATTTTTTGGTTATGCTATTCATTTTTACAATTTATCTAATTTCACCTCAATTGGTGGATTTTATTTATAAGGTGATAGTTTATGATATCTTACCTCTTGGTCTAGAATGTAAAAAGTAAGTATGTTTGTGCACCATAGCAATCATGTATGATTTAAATGTAATTTTCATTATTTCTTTTCATTAGTAACTAGATCACATGGACTGTGAAATGGTTCGGCTTTAAAAAGTTTCAAAAAACATATATTTAGGGCTTCTATTTAAGTGTATGGTGGCGTATTACTTACCAGAACCTATTAAAATGATAAAACAACTATTATTGGATTATTTTTATTTTTTTAGGAGTAATAGACTATATAAAATTACAAAAAAAAAATTAAAAACTATTTTCCTCTATAAATTTTACATGATATTTTTTTAATTGAGTGTCAATTGTGAGAACATCTAGATAAATGAAATATTTAATATGAAAATATTCAATAATTTTACTTGATTTATATGCAGTTTTTGGTAAATATAATTCCTATTAAAACTTATAAAGTGTTTTACTATACAAACTATACTTGAAATTTTATTTATTTGATCCTTTTTCAAGATGTTCTAGCTAATTTTATATGGAACGAGAAACTTCTTGTAAACCTCGTATGTGTATGAGAATAGAAAAATGGGTAGTTAATGTGAACCCTGTGTGTGGGTTGTTGATGCTATTGAAAGTGTATGAGTTATGTGATTTCCATGGGAAGTACCATCTATTATGTTTTGACAGTTAGATGGACCATGACAGTTTGAGACCATAGTGGTTTATGTCGAACTGAAAAATTGGTATGAGGGGATAGATTCATGTTTGGGTAGGAGGACTCATTGTGGTTTTTCTTCCTGTTAGGTGTCATGTAACCTTGGAATAGTGGTGAGTTTCATCATGGGAGATGAGACTTGTGTGAGGTTTACTTTGTGGGAAAATTTTGAAATTCCCATTCCTTATTTATATGTGACTCCAGGTTTGGGAGTTGGTGCTTAGTGTCCATTGAGGATAACCCATGAGAGGGTTCGGACAAGTTTCGGAGTGTATTTATGTGCAAGTTATATAGTTGATATCATATATTATTATGTTGGTGCAATAATGGAGTAGTATGGGTTATGTTTTAGTCATTTTGTATGTTATCAATCTCCATGGATAATCAATTCTGTGCTAGTGATTTAAATTTTGCGGTCAACTTGAGAAGGGTAGGCTCATTGGGATGAATAGACCTATTAACTCCTTAGTTTTATTTCAAGATAGTATTTTGATGAGTATCAGGGGAAATAGTCCAAAAACTAGAAGTTTTTGGCTCAATGAACTATTGGATATTAGAAAATAAGAGTTTTACATTGATGTGTGGTTTTATGAAAATGAGATTCCCTAGGAATTAAATTACATATGTGGAAGACCCGGTGACTATGAGGTGGTTTGATCTTGATTTAAATGTACATAAGTACATCAAAAAAATAATTTTGACATATATAATGACGAAATTCCATGTATTCCTAAAATGGAAACCACTATAGGTAATAGATCTTTGGAAACTCTTAGGTTTTTTTGGGTGAGACCAGTTTTTCACTACCCCTATTGGCTTAGAGAAAAACATGAGAAGCATTTTGAGACTATGAATAAACTCCCATGGAATTATATACTGATGTCATGGTTAATTGGTTGTGCAAATGGTTTTGGCTCAGTGGGCGTCCTCTATTTTTTGAAAGTCGTTGAGGAAGCATTACACTTTGTGTAGTTATAATGTAGAAGAATCATAGAAAATGGCATGGTCTTGTGAGATATCTTTTGAGGATATGTGACTTTATATAGTTTCGTCGGGTCTTATGTTTGGATGTAACAGAAGTGTGTGACCATTGATATTTGTTAAAATTTTGGATTAAATTGTGCATTTGATACGTACTATGCCATTTGGAATGTGGTTTGAGTGATATAGGAGTGTATTCCTTGGGTGATTAAGTGAATAAATACTATGTCTGGGATGAGTTCCTGGGTGGGTGTGATAAGAGTCTTGTGGGATTGGTACCTTGGGGCTTCCAAATGATAATAGTGATTTTTTTCTAGTGAAAATGTGAATATGAAAGGATTGGGTGTGATGAAACTTCCTATCCAGGTCAAATGCTAATGAAAGCATCAGATGTTCACATGATGGGAGCATAAATGTGTCTTTGGAGGAGTGACATGCATGTGGTTTTGATGAACTCATCAGGTTAAATGTCGTAAAAAGTTTTTAATAATGGTTCGAGTGGTTTGGAGTACACATGTGGCTGTTTAAATGTGTGAACCTTGTTTTCGGAAGTTTTTATGATTGGTATCATGAGTTATTATCTTATGATCCATGATCAAGAGTTTTTTAATCTTTTATTACGTTGCTAAAGGGGATAAATTTCAACTTCATATATCTATCATGTTCAGTGATGGAATTATCATGTTCCATCGTGATTGGTAAATGGTTTTTGGATTTTATGACAATGTTTCCCCTATAGTGTGGAGCAGGATGTTATATTTTATGATGTAGCCCTCATAAAAAATTAGATGGGGGTGCATGAGATCAGTCATTGGATGAATGTTATGGTATTTTGGTGTCTGTTTATAAATTGGGTTAAATTCAATTGATTCATTAAGTAAATCTGGGAGTAGACTCATATGTGGTATAATAAGGGGTATAAGCATCACCCTTAAGATATTGAAGGTTTCTTTTGATCCAATCATGATCAGGTCGAGGATGTGTCAGGATCATGATACTTCATGATTGTAGAAATGTTGAGTATAATGTACAACCTTAGAAGGTAAATAAAATTCAGGTATGACCATTGATGGTTTTATTGGAATACCACATGATTCCCTTAGGGTTTATGGAAATGTGACCAAGCAGGTTAATGGAACATTGGTGGTAGATGCTCATAATTGTTTGGAAAGGTTATCCATATGAGTTCTGAGTTTTGTTCTTGTGTGTAATTGTATGTGGTTTTACAGAAACTAAAACAAGTTCATTATCTTTGGTTCGATGGGTGAGTTTTAGGACTTAAATGGAAAAATTTGACAAAAAGGAAGACTTATAGGGATGTACTAGGATGATGTAGGCTCGTTCATTTGTTTTGGGACTTGATAATTGTATGGGGTGTTATAATGGAACTGATGTTTTCACATTTGTTGGAGGAATTTCATCAGGAACCATGATGGGGGTGTCTTTAGAGTGTCGGGATTGTTCTTCAGTAGGTAATTCTAGATTCATGTGTCACCATGACTCGACATTGGTTTCTATATATATATATATATATATATATTCCTATAGTTGGGAGAAATATAGGATATTATTCTAGTTAGATGAGGAAACCTCAGGTGTCTTGGGGTATATGGGTGAATATAAGATTAATCTCTTTGTTTCGATAAAGAGTTCAATAAGTGGCCTGTGTATGGAGGTCTAATAACTTTAGATTCAAAGTTATGATCATGAATTTAATTGAGAATTTTGGGTAAAAAACAAGGACATTAATCAATAAATTATGATCGTCATTGGAAATAGGATATTTTTATAGGACCACCAAGACTTCACAAGGATACGAAATTTCATGGTGGTGAGTCTTTAACATCCCATGTGTACGTATGGGATTGAATTTCAAGGGAAATTTGAACTTCCAATTTAGTGTAGGGGTTATATTTTGAATCAATATTAATAATAGAATTTAGAATATCTATATCTATTAAAGTTGTGTTTTTGGATATGGTTTGGGTATTGATAGGTACAATGGGTTCCTAGATAAATCTGAGGCACTTCGGGATGAGTTTTAGAGGTTTTTTTGATTTATTTTCCAAGGTGAATGGTTCAGTGTACACAGTTTAGGAGAAATTGTGTGGCACCGTAAGAGAGGGATCTTTTCATTTCAATTTATATAAATAAAAGTTGATTTACATACTTATCACATGTTTCAGGATAACCAATGTGAGCATAAGGGGAAATTGTGTGAGGGGAAAGGGGTATAAGACTTGGCACATGGTTTTTAAATGGTTTAAAAAAACCATGGGTATTGTTGTAGAGGTTTCTAGATCTAAATTTTATGGTTGGTGCACTATTTTAAAACTATTTGGTAAAACTATGTGACATGGCCATTTTTGGACAGTGCTAACAATTTAGTTTTCTAAATTTTACATCCAAAAATTTCATCCCTTAAATCATGGGATTTACACTTTTACCATTGTGAATTTTTCATTCAAACCCCTCTATATCTCCTCTCCCATGACCCATAAACCCTAGTGTCTGACTCCCTCCCTCACTTCTCTTCTATGGAGGATATCTCTATATATTATTCATTTCTTCCACCATCATTTTGATCAATAGCTTATGATAAGGCTATGAATCAATCCCCTCCCCCTTGTTTATTTTTTAACCTTGATTTTCCTAGTTGGGTATTTTGGTTGAAATTTCATTAAAAATGGTGGAAAAAATCTATTATTATGTGTTTCCATGATAATTAGCATGAGGATATCCTAATACAACAACTTCACATCATCGCTGATTGGAGGTACATGGTTGGGAGAGTTTTTCCTGGGTTATGGGTGAAATTAAATATAGTTCCTTGTGTTTTTGATTCCATATGTTCGGTATTTTACACATTGTAGAGAAATGAGTAACGAATAAACGTTTTAAGGACCTTTGATCCTTTTGGGGTGTGGTTAAAGTATATGGTGAGTGGATTTCCTCTTATAGCTAAGTGATTTAAAATGGTTAATGGGTTTTTAGTTTGTTAATTAAATATAATTTTATTCTAATTAATTAGTTTTGATTGTTTTTATGTCACATAGGACTATGAGGGATTTAAGATTTGTTTGTTTTTCATGGATGAGGTCAGACAATGGGTTGTTATGATAGAGTGAAATGTAAATGCTTCATAAAATATGTAGGTGGTTCCTAAATTTTTCTATAGACTTGTTCGTCTTATAAGGGAATGTAGAGAACATCTTTCTGATTTTTGAAGTGATTAATTTATAAATTTAATCAAGTGATTTAAATTAGCTTAACATTATTGTACAACTATTTAATTTCCTTGTGCATTTTAGATAGGTAGTTTCTAGTGGGATACTTTCGTTGTAATTTGAGCAATGAAATCAACTCATTAAATGTGGTTTTGATGGAAATGAAATTTTGAAAAAATGGATTATGAAATGGTTTCAAAAACACATATTGGGAGTTTTTTATGGGTTCTTTTTAAATGTTATTTTGGAAAATCTATTTTAAATGGTGAAATGAATTTTACCTTGAAATCAATTATTAAATTGTGGTGTTTGTTAAATAGGGTGAATATAAGAAACCTATAAGGCATTTTATTTTATAACTATTGAATGAAATCATATTTAGTCAATTTTTGGGGAAAATTATAAGGATTATATGGAATTTAGGCCTTCAGGCCACCTTAAATGCATATATAAGCCATAAAACCTACAAATAACCAGCTTGAGGTGGAGGATGAGCAAGGATCATTCACCATAGTAGAAGATAAATAGATTACAAGAATGAGAGGTTATGACACCGGTAATTGGGACAGGCATGTGCATGCATGGGAAAGCCTAGCTGAACAGTCATGCAAATGTGGATATCTTATTTAATGATGAAAATGATGGGGAGGAGAAGTTCAAAGTAATTATTATGGGTTGTATGTATTTTTTGAAGCCTACGGGCAATGAATTCATCTAAGGCTTACGGGTCATTTAATACTTATGCCTACAGGCCTTGTAAGGGTTCCACCTCAACCCTTGAAAGGTGGTTTATCAAAAATCTATAAAAAATGAAGGCCTTCAACCCATTGGATGGATAGACTCAGATTACATAATGGAACGATCTCCAATAGTGATAACTATTAGGGGGATACCTTCGATGTCAACCCTTGGATTTTTTTTGGAAATGAAATATGTGGAATTCCTTTAATGAGTGTGGATTAATCAGGGTAATCTCTATAATTATATGGTAGGATTCCTCATTATAAAAAAGGATTTCCAAATCTAAGGTATTCCATGATCTACCTTATACTCTATAATGATTAATCACTATGAATGCCTCAAGTTCTTCTCCCTTGGATTTGGGTGGTGTCCTATATATTGAGTACTGTGGATTAATGTCATGGATTTTAACTCGTTACCCTTGTGCATTCAATGGGATTAGATCCCTATATTCGACTTGATTATATGAGATAAAATTTCATGGGTGTGGTCTATGATTTCCGTAAATATTTATACTCTGAATCCCTTGAACATTCAACTCCATGTATTCAATTTAAATAATCATAAGGATCAATTCATTAGATTAAACTAGATGTCAAAAAGAAAAACATAATGGATGACTTCCTTGAACTATGGTTGGATTGGTAATAGATAAATTCATAGAGGATCCCCTACATATTCCCTCATGTTTTTATATTTATGGTTTCCTTGTTAATGAACCTTGGAACCATCATGAGTTATGAGATCCATTTTCTTAATCAGAAATACATCAGTGTTGGCTGAAACAGGTAGGTCTAAACTCAAGTTTCACCATGGAGCATAAGATTAGAGGATAAGTTTTGTTTATTCATTTGGTAATCTATTATATGGTAATCAATTATATTTAGGAAACCTACATGAAATTTATTATCAAGTTGTAATTTAGTGACCCATTGGTGGTGACCTACTAAGTTACTCACACCCTCCTCAAGCCACTATGAAAATTGTGTACTATTGTAGATATCACTTTTTTACTATAATTTTATGTATGATAAAGCTCAAGATCTCATAATTGAATTATTTTTATGCTGACTAATTGGGGTTGGGACCAGGTTAGGAATCAAACCTATTCTGATGAAATATTAATCATTTATCTTTTATCCCTTGAGATATTTAATTTTTCTACTTTTGAAATATTCCCTGCTTGAAATTTACTATTTATCTAATTAATTATTTCATGTTTTTTTATTATTTATCAGTATTTTCTTGGATTTCATTTTATTATATTATTATTTTGGATGATTGGAATGATTTAATATTTCCACTATTGGTCTTACACTGATATATGGGTAATGTACCCCCACTGTACACTTTAGACATGTGTTTCTAGTCAGCAACCTATGGTGTATAAGTAGGAACACCTGACGTATAGTAGATACCACCAATATAAGAATCAATTAGTGGTCCTAGTGGGTAGGGAATTGAAAAAGGTGCCATAATGATTCAATTAGGATAATAATCATAAAGATGTTTTCAGTTTAAGACACAACTGATAAATTCTCTAAGATACACTACCACCAGTATTATTATCAGCATAGAAAGTCTTTCTCTGATGATGGAGCGATAATTATTACCATGATAAAAACTCATGTAATAAAAAGTGTAGGGATATATTTCCCACATTCTCCTATAATACCAGTGTTTTAATAGAAATAATTATCCATACACCATTTGAAATAAAATAATAGTCTATAGAAAATTCATTGGAAAATTACATCTTCCATAGTGGTTAGTTATCTAATTATTCCTTGATTTTATTTCAACATATATATAAATATCTATATAATGAACTTGGGAATTTATCAACCATAGAATTGGAATATATAACTTATCATTAAAGACTTTTAACTTTCCTTGAGAATAGTGAAAGTTGTGTATTGAGTGAGTATTAGATATATATTTTTGAGATTGCATCCATTATGGGTAAAAAATCATCAGTGATAACCCCACAATATCCTTTCAGTTGAGGAGGAGGATGAGGTTTAGTTACTCCAATCAAACAAATTTGTGACATCATGCAACAACTTATGACTCCCCTTTTGTATCTATAAAATTTCACATTACCGATTTTAAATTTGATGTGATAAGTTAATATTTAAAAAAATGCATTCCTCCTTCGATATGCCCAAAAAATATAAGAATGAACTAACAGGATGAAAACATAATTACCTTATCTAACCATCATTACACATGATTTTACACTCTTATTAATATTTTTTTTAGAATCATTGGAGGTATAAACTTTAAAAAATATGAACCCACTACACTTTCTATAGTTGATCCATGAATTTCCTCTCGGTGATGCACCCCACCTAATTTTTTCAACTGAGCATCCACTAGAGTTTCTTATTATAGAGATTATTCAAGACATAACGAGAGATAAGAGGTCCCTTATACACCTGCAATGAGGACTATGTAAATGGTAAAAGATTATGTAACAATCAATAAGGCTAAACCTATTAAGTAAATATTTTTTTGGTTCTAATAACTAAGTTAATTCCATCCATAAAGGTGATCATGTACACATAAAGGGGTGAGGGTTCATATCTCCTTCTGTTAAACTAGGTATTGACTCAAAAATGTATAATAAATATATCCTTTTTAGTACTATATTCTAAAGTGATTAATCCAACACCATAAATTCCCTCTTTTATGTCTCGACAGTCATAGAATATGGCGGTTGGGTATATCTAAACAACAAAAGACTCAGATAGTAATAACCTTGTCTTTTTTCTCAGGGAATTTGTCCAAAAATATATTTCACCTTCCAAGAGTGAAAATGAATTATACTAGTGAATATCCATTTCACTACTCTTAAACATGACTGGATAAATATATGGATACTTATTTTTGAGACCCACATGGTTATCATATATGGTAAACTAAACAAACTTCGCCATCAAAACATCATATTGAGAAGAGGGGGTTTAAATTATTTATAAATATATCATACAATAATGATGATTCTAAAAGTATAGGATCATGAATAATAGGCTCATGTGTACCTTCTCAAGGAGGATTTAAATTCCTTCTCTAAAAAAATATAAGTCATGGTGATTCAATGTAATTTCTATTATGTGTAGATAACCTTAGAACAAAAACATTTAGTTAAAGAAAACGTTGATCTCATATTCCAACTCAATATGGAGTTTTATGAAGAAAAGAAATAATTGTTTTGGAATAATAAACCTATGGAAGAATCTCACACTGAGTAGATAAGTGAGGATACTAAGGCAAAGAGCCTGATCTTTAATGAGCTAACTGAAATTGTAAGGATAGTCAAGCTTTGCAGAAGAATTAGTGGATCTTAGAAGTCTATAAGAAAACATAAATCTACTACAGAGGTACTTTTTTAATGTTTTTATATCATAAATAGAGACTCCAACTTCTGAATGATCCTATTCCTTTTTATTTATAAAATGAATGATAATAAGATTTTATACTCTCATTTGAAGCCAATCTTCTCAACTTGTTTCCATTCTAATTATAAACTCATGGTAACTTGGGAAACTATATAATTAAACATTAAGATTACTGAAAAAATGTTTAACAATGAATTTGAAATGGATATAGTTAATCATTATCCCATAATAATAGATTCATGTTGGTTCCCTCTTGGGCGTGGCTCACAGGAATGTATAGGCATAGGTGTTGGAGTTTTTTTCCTATAACCAACCACTTTGAACATTATGATTACCCTTATTTTTGGTTTTGTGATATTAATAAAGTTTTTATCTCATAATTACTATTATATTATGTGATATAGTATGTAATAATATATTAATAGTACATGTCTCCCTAAAAGTTCATAAAATTTCTTCGCTATTATCAGAACCAAGACATTCTAGGAAAATATTATTGAACATATGTTTTATAGCTAGATAATATCATTTTTTGGGATACAGATTATAGAGTCTATCAAGGGTAAGGGGATCATAATACATTGATACGTATTCTCATGAATTTCATCATTAGTAACATCAATAAAGAAGTTTATTAGAGCTTGAAATTCTAGTAGAAAATCCATATTTATAAGTTTCAATATATGTTCTTATCAGTATATTTTTGTAACTTTCCTTATACATTAAAGTTATTAATAATGAATTTCATTATCTGTATAATTTAATGTATTAATGAAGAATGTGATCATATATTCTCTTATTGTGTTGGGATATATTGGGTCTATCATGAATGATATTACAATAATGTATAATTTGATAAAGTATTTGTCCCTTATGTTCTTTAATAGAAGTTAATATCTTGGGACATTTAATGAGAATGGAACTACCCGATCAAGACAAAGTCTATCGTGTTCTGTGAGAAAGTTCATTTCTGGAAATTCAAAGATAGAGACAATGAGTGCATAGGTTAATGACACCAATATAAAACATACATGATTTGTGATATCAAAATAAAAGTGTGTTACCCAATGAAAGATCATATGAGGTTATATGTCATTATGACATTAACTTCTTTCTTTATGGGTTCTCGGGCTTGTTGAAAGATTATAACTTTATATTTTTTCTGGTATTACCTATTTTCACTAATAAATAGGCCTATTTAATCACACACTAAGTGTATTTATAACCTCAGATAAAATTTATATGAATCTAACATGTAGAATAAATATTATTCATGTAAGTGGTTTAAAAATAACTCATGTTGGTTGATCATAACTATTTAGTCCCCATTTATTCAAGAAAGAATGTGTAAGGGGAATATTTAATCAAAATTTAGTCATTTTTTTAGTGAATATAATTTCTTTTATTTTATATAAATTAATTTAGTGATATTTATGTATTTAAATAAATCTTCATTATCCAATATTTGATAAATATTGAGTATTAAAGATGAGTTGAGTTTATGGTTCGATGAAAATGATATAATAAATATAATTTCAATAAATATTAATTTATTTATTCATAAAATGGTATTTTTTTATCCTTGACTTTTTATTATGTCATATAAATAATATTATTATTATTATTTATACAAGGAATTCATAATGGATTAAAATATTAATAAGTGGGAATGTAAAATTATTTATTCTCTAAAGTTATCTTTATGTAAACCAGATTATATCATTCTCAACCATAATCACTGTTTTTAAAAACGAATGATGACAAATAATTCTCTCAATCCCAAGAGAGATCTTCCACCCCAACACCCATAAGGATAGATTTGATTCTCCTACTCGGCCCTCTCAACACTTGGGACTGAATAATTCTTCCAATATTTAAGTGACTCTTATTGTGATCAGTGAAGAATGATTCAAGTAATAAAATCTCACACACTATCACCCGAATATGTCTACAGTGAAATTTGGAGGTCCACAGTTCATGTGTGGATCACTGCTATAGGGTTTATACTCATGAATCTTCTCACTATAATGATGGTATAAAAATAATTATTGTATCGAATCTTCAATGGAGAAATAATTCCAAGATGAAGTAGTTATTAATTTAGATAAATTGATTATAAATTATATGTGGTGGTCATGTATTTTTAATTCCCATTCTTTATGTCCATTAATCATTGAATTAATTTTATTGTTCATGACATTATCAATCATGTACATCTCATATTATTAATTTATTATAACTAAAACTGAGTCAGTTATTTCTCAATAATATCTTTCACTACGCTTAAAACATAAAGTGGTATCAAAGGGTTCACATAATAATTTAAAATTATTTATTTATCATTTATTTATTTACACGTTTATTATTTGTTTTTATTTTCAGTTTAATATTTTTTAGATGAAAAAATTCATATCTTCTCTTTTTATTCTTCTTTATAACTCATATAATCAAAAATAAATGAATTTTAAAAGAATAACACCCAAATTAATCATATGAAAGTGTTAAGTATTCTTAAAATATAGAGAAATAGTACAGGATGTGTAGCTCCATGGTATACATCGTGTATTTGTATATAGTACACTAGAAATAATTGTGAGAAATACTGGTATTCAAGTAAAAAATACATGTAGCATTACTAACATGAATTTCATGTTGGCTGGACCATCTTGGGTAATAGTTATCCATACTACACAACATGTAACCCACTCACACATCATGTATTTCAAGAGTCAAATACACAACATGCATTTATTATATGATTTGTATAACTGGAAACTAGGTAACTTGGTGTTCACACAATGTGAAACTCTTCTACAAGTACTGTAACCCCATTAATGTTTTTGGTTTACTTACATACTCAGTCTTGAGGTGTGAGATGTGGATAGATAGGGAAGAGACATGCAGTGTCTGTAGCTGAGTTGTACACATCATGTTTACTATATCTTTACATAGAGAGTGTAATTAAATAATTGTTCCATTAAATCTTAATCGATATCTACTTTTGTTCCATTTATCTATAGTACATTCCGTATAATATGTTTTATGTGTATTAAGTTATTAATTTATTTTTTTTATAATATTTATAACTATATAGTATGAATATTCATAATGCACTAGCTACTCCTTTCAAATTAAAAGAAATATATACAATTTAAAGTACATGTTTCCATGTGTTATTTATTCAAAATATGCACCAAATATTTATGTTATAAAACATGTATGTTTCAAGTTGTGTATGTATATAGTATACAACCACAATACACACCAGGTAGTTCAGATTTGTACTTACTGTATTTCACCCAAGTATATAATTTGTACTTACTTAATTTTAAATAAGAATAATTTTTAATTTGTTTTATAATTATAATGGATATGAATCTCAAAGACGGTTTTGGGGGAAATTTAGATAAATTATTTGATTAATATATAATGATAATTAATAGGATTTAATTTACATTATCTTAATTAATAATTATTGAAATGAATTCTAGTTAATAAATTTGTATGTAGTTGAATATGTGTGGATGATCATGGGCATATCCAGACGTGTGTATATAATTGGTTTCATTTAATTAAATAATATTTTATGCTTTGGTGATAATTTATTCAATTAAATTAATAGTCTATGTATCATATTATAATACCCAAAGATTTTATGGTATGAATTTTTATATGTAGTTAATCTTTTTCATATCTTATATTGCATGAGCTTAAACGAAACTATGATATACTATTAATATTATTATTTAAAATGAAAGTATCTCTTAGACATTAAATTGGTGGTTATGAATTAAATTAAATACCATATGAAAATAAATTATTTAATTCATTGGTTAGTAAATAATTAAAAATAATTATAAAAAAAAAATTCATATAAAGGAAATCTTTTTATAAAAACTATTATTATGCACCAAAGGTGTTTTATCCCAGTAAATTAAATTAATTACTATCTATGAATGATATTAATATAATTAATATATAATTAATTCAATATAATGATTAAAATACATCCTATTTTTTCTATATATGATAAAATATAAATCCAATTTTACTCATTAAAAGTTTATATTTGTTTAAAATTATTTTTACCACCTTTTGATGGAGCACTTGTTTTAAATCAAAATTTTGACATATTTATCAATTTTATTTGAAAACGAATAAAAACTTTCATTGAAATAGGAATATCATAATTTACTATGGTTCAATTTTTGGATTTTTCCTAATAAAATTTATGTTTTGATGAATAGTGATAAATTATTTTATTTTAATTTAAAACCACTTTTTTGTCTAAAGCAGTTATAGTGTTAAATTATATTTTTAAATGGTTTTTATAGTTTAATTAGATTAATTTTTATAATTTAATAAAATTTATGTCATTGTAATCAATTTATCATTGAATTTATATATAAAATCTTTTTAATATTTTGTACGTTTTCACTTTAAAAATAAGTTTTCTAATTCCGACAAGAGGATTAATTTCAAATTAATTACTAAAATTTATTTATTTTTAATTTCAAAAATTGGAATATATATTTAGAATCTATGGAGAGAATAAATTAAATTGTTTTAAAATATTTTTTAAGATTATGAATATTAATTTTAGAAATTTTTTGTTAGCATTGTTAAAGTTAAATCGAGTAATTAAGGGAAAAAATAATATTATAAATATTTTAAAATTATTATAAAACTTGTTATAATTTTATTTTATCAGTGATTGAAAACCAAATTCACTCTTGGGCCTATTTTAAGGCCTCTTGGATCTACTTGGATAACTTTATCCCTTTTATATTATTTTATTTTATAAAATTCCAAATATGGCATACTCGTGTTTTTAACAAGTATTTCATTTTAATTATATGGATATTAATAACATATATTTGACTATAAATATTAATTTTAAATATAAAATTTTTATCTTCACGATGATAATTTATTATTAATTTTTAATAAATAAATAATTACCTTAAGGCTTACACAATTATGATGGAGTAATTAGTTAATTAATAATTATATCAAATAAATGATTATAAAAATATTAAAATAAATATGATTTGACATAATTAATGTCATAAAATAATTTTATAGATACTTTTTACATCGTAGGGATATATTATAAGTGTGGTTTCAAAGATATATTATTTTATAGATTTTTTTAATATCCAAAAGAATTAATAGTATCAAAATTTCCAATAATGTTATAATAAAATAAATAATATTTTATTAAATGATATAAAATTAATAAAAATATATTTTTTGTCCAATATATTTGGATAAAGTTTAAAATTTTATACATGACTCATTTAAGGCCCATTTGGAAATTTATAGTAAATATATTAACCTTCAAAGAGTAAAAATACATGTTGTCATGGTAAGAGTTAAAGGGATCAATTAAGGGTTTAAACAAAAGGATATGGGTAATAATATGACCTAAAAATTCCTAAAATATATATTTTTAGATTATTTATACACATCATCATCTAATATTATAAATAACTCACTTTTAACTCATTTTTAATTAGAAATTAATTTATTTTAATTTTATATTTTGAGAGTTTCCAAAAGTGCTCCTCGCCTCAATTATAAAAGGGAACCTCCAGCCTCACTTCCTTACAACACTTTTAGCCTTATACCCCAACAAAACCATACCAATTTCTCCTCCCAAAATACTTATCCATGTTATAGATGTCATTTTACTCCAAAAATATAAACTCTAAATCCATTGTAAATATATTTAAAGGAAGCCCATAGAAATAAGTGGAAATTGTTTTATTAACTCAGTCAAGTTTATTTATTTTTCTACTTTTTATTACTATGTTGTTTCCATAATAAAGTAATAACTATAGTATAATAAATATTATGAGATGTTATTATTATTATTATGTTACAATAATATTCCACCTTTTATCCACCGTATGAAAAACGAAAGCATTGCGCGTGCGTACGTACAAATTACCATCTCTACATCATTGTATAATATGTTTTCCACCTCCACTTTATCTGGATGGGTATAATAATATATATAATGGATATAAATAATAAATATTAAATTATATTAATCCTTTATAAACAATATACCATCCATTTCCTTACACTTTCACCACTCGGGAAATGATAACGTGGTGCATGCGTCTGTATAGCCTACCTTCTTCAAGACGTGATGAAATTCATTTTCCAAGATAACCATTTAATAATTATTATAAAAATGTATATAATGAGTAAATATAATATATAATAACTTAATATAATCTTGTAGATTAAATAAATATGTCATATGTATAAGAAACAAGACTTACATGATAAAATATGCTTAGAAAAATGAAGCAGTTAGCACCCAAAACAAGGGTAATAACAAAATATTATTAAAAAAACGATATAATTAGATAATATATGAAATAATAAATATGTATATGGTTCTATTATAAATTAATAACATGATTTAAACAATTATTCATGAGGTTAAATCACATTCAACAAAAGAAAAGTTCAAGGTGAGGGTTAATTTCACAATCTCATTATTACCTGAGCTTGTGTATATATAGGTATCTACAGGGGAATATTTATCATAGATATACAAGTTTATTAACAATGTTTTATGAAATATGTTTACTTTTATCCTTCAAAATATTAAATTATTTTACCCATGTTCTTCTTTTTTTGAAATTTTTTGAAAGGAATTGTTTTCTCATTTTCCAAATGAGGTACTTTACCAATTTTTTGATAAAAATACAAAAGAAATGTTTTTTAACTTATAGAGAATGAGAGTTTTTTTATTACATCATAAAAACCTAATGTCTTGAATCTTAATTTACAATTTTAAAATATTCTTTTCAATGACAATTTTTTCTTTTAAACTTTTTTGTCATTTTAAATAAATTATTTCAAAGTAAAAAATGAGTATTTCTCCCTAGAATGTTTTAATGATTATGTAACAGTATTTTCATTTATGTAGACATAATTCTTTATGTCTCATGTATTATTGAGATTGATATCTTATGATAATATCTACCTTATTCTATTGAATGTTTTATAATCATTTTGACTGTGGATGTGCTATTTTGATAGCGTTCATGGTTTATGGTGAAAGTATTCACATTTCATATGCTAATTTTTCAATATGAATGTTTATGTTTTTTATTTTATCATATAAGGAATGAATTGGATATAGTAATTGATGGGTGGGGACCTATATATCCCCTCTATTCATCATCATGTCTCATTCTACAAACTAATTTGTGTATTGGATAAGGCCTTACCCATTTATATATGATGTCTTGGTTGAATCATAGATGGTATGTTTATGATGTTTGGTATTATGAATTATCTCATTATAAGATTAGTTATTGATATTCCAGGTGATTATTCAATTAATATAATATTCTTGTGATTATTCAAATAGAATTATTGGAGTTTCATTTATTCTTTCTATATTATGCTCAATAATATGTTTAAATGGCTTGTTTCAATTATATTCTTTGTCATAATGTTTATGCTTATTTAGTCATAATAGCTTCTCTTTTACTCTTACCCTTATTGAGAAACTAAGATCACCCCTTTATTATGTTTTATTTTTCCGAGGATTATAGGATATATATTATGATTGATATGTAGGGTTAATCCATGAAAATATTCATGCCCTAAAAGTATTGACTATGTTGTATTTTATAGTTTCAATTTTAAGGTATGTTTTTAGTGTAAATTTTATTTTTCAGAACTACTAAACTAATCAGTCCATTGGGATTTGAGTATTTTATATTTTCCAATGTAATAAATTAAGGCACTGACTCTAGGGTACTATGGTTGGGGCCTTTAAAGTTGTTATCATATCAAGTCTATTAGAAAACTTTGGAACAATATTTAGGAAAATATAGATTAGAGAATGAAAACCTTTGAAAAAATTTGGAAATATATATAAATAAACCAAAATTATGATTTAGATATTAGTTATAAAAATATTTTCAATTTAGGTTATGTGATTCACTAGTTTTAATATTATACAATATGTTTCATAAGGTTATGATCTAATTTAGTGTATATCATTTTTTTAGAAATTGTGACTATTAGAAGTAATAGAAACTATATCAATGCCAATAATTCATACAGTGATTACACTACTATGAAATATTTTGATGTTGGTTATATAGTTTTAATTAGTGCTGAATAACATATAAATGTACTCATAAAACTAACCTAGGATATGAATAATAACCTAATCCATCTGGATCAGTATGATCTACAATACTAATGAACAATGTTAGGTCACTTCATGAGATAGAAACCTCTATCATTCAATGGGACTATAAATCCATTTATAGATGAAAAATGGATAAGTTCCTTAAAAAGATATTTATCACTTTGGGTTCTGAGGAAAATAATAAGGTAGTCATGGTGGATTATCATCTCTCTAGAGATAAGGATTAATAGTGGTTATTGATTAAAAACACTAAAGAGAATGAGGAAATAACAAACATGGTATGGAAGAATTTTAAGGAAATATTCTTGGAAAAATATTTCCATCTCAAATAATGAGTGGATATGGAGGGAAAATTATTGAATAATAGACAAAAATAGGATGATAGTGTTTCTAAACATGAATCCAACATTACGAGTTTATCTAGACTTATTTTGGACTACATACATAAATCAAGGAGTAAGATTGATCATTTTTTTTAATGGATTAAATACATTCCTAAAAAAGGAATTGGTATTCTAAAATTTATATTCATATGAAGATATATTCTCATGTTATATCAAAAAAGATAAAAAAAGTTCTCTAAATCTTATGAATTTAAGTTAAATCAAGAGAGGAAGAGAAAAATGGAGAAAGAGATTCATGAAGGGAAAAAGGGAAAGAAGGATTTTACCACATGTGATAATTGTAGGAAGAAACATCTCAGTATTTTCCTAAAGGTAGTAGTAGTTTGTACAAGTCTAGATAGAGGGGTCTCTAAGCTCATGATTGAATAGGAAATAAATAATTTTTAAATGTTCAATGTTTCAATTGTAAGGATTTAAGACACTACTCAAATAAATTTCCCAAGTGTTAAGGAAATATAACTCAAAAAAAGAAAAGGGATCAAGGTAAATATTATGTTGTTATAATTTTAAAAGTGGAATAACTAATGTATTTTAGTTTTTTGGTAAAAAATTATGTTAAGATATAAGAATCGTGAGATATATAATGATTATATGATAGTACCTCTTCTTTATGGATTTGGAAGCATTCATGTTTTCATTACGGTTTTAAGGTGATGAAGTTATTCATATATTTGGTACATGAAAAAATTATCTACATCATGTTTTTTGGAGGGAAATATGATGTTAATTTTATTTTTAAAATTTCATAAACTTCCTTAAAAATCATTTTTAGACTATAAATTGGGACATATAACTTTTTAATGATTATTAAGGTTGTAATAGATTAAGTTGAACATTATTATTTGATGTTAAAGTATGATTTATCATATTGGGTAACATATGCTAACTATTTTGGTTTTAGCAAACATTTAAAATATAATGTAAAGACATGTGGATCTAATGATTCATAAAAGTGCTTCAGGCATGAAAAATTCCATTTAAACATTCATTTCCAGATACAAGGGATAAATTGAAAATATATCGAACCATAGATAAAGTATGGGATTATGATTATGACACGAAAAGAAATTAAGAAACTATTTATCTGAATAGATAAATAATCCTTCAACTCTAGGAAAAGGATTTTTGAATAAAAATTTCATTTCTTTACTTTTCTTTCTGAGATATATACATTCATTTAACCGGTCAAAAATTTATGGTTTTTTAATTGTTAACTTTCTCTGGACCATGTTCTATATCACTATCCATCAGAACATGATCATTATTATTCTCTCCCATGTCAATTTTCTCCAATATGGAACCCCATTATGTGTTATCTCATGTGACCTTCATACTTCCCTTTCTTTATTTTAATTGGAAGTTTCATTGACGCTATTTATAATGTGGGTTTCCCATAAAGGAATTTTATATTATCAAACATTGATTTTTTGAAGTGAAACATAAAATTGAGAGAATAAAAATTATTGAATGAGGGGAGTATGTAATACCCCAAGATTCTATGGTATATCTTTTTTTTATAGGTAATCTTTTTAATAGCTTATATGGCACCCAAATATAAGCTTATACAAAACCATGATATACATTAAATATTATTATTTAAAATGAAATTATCTTCTAGATGTTAAATTTGTGGTTATGAAAAGGATTAACTACCTTATGAAAATATATTATTGAATTTATTGGTTACCAAATAATTAAAAATAAACATAAAAAACAATTTTATATAAATGAAATGTTTATATAAAAACTATTTATCATGCATCAAAGGTGTTTTATTCCAATAAATTAAATTAATTACTTTCAGTGACTAATCATAATTTAATTTTTATATAATTTATTCAATATCATGTTTAATATTTATCCTATGTTTTTCAAGACATCGTAGAAATATTAATCCAATTTTATGCATTAAAAGGTTATACTTTATTTAAGGTAGTTTTACCACCTTTTGATGAAGAACTTATTTTAAATATAGTTTTAGACTCATCTATAACTTATTTTGAAAAAATAAACTTTTTATTTAAAATAATAAAAAAAAATTACATTGGTTTAATTTTTTTGAATTTTTTTGATAAGTTTCTTGTTTTAAAGAATAGTGATAAAATATTACATTTTAATTGAAATAGTTTTTTCATCTAAATAATTTATAGTCATAAAATTATATTTCTAATTGGTTTCAAAGGAAAATTAGATTAAATTTTATTATTTAATACTATATAGGTCATTTTCATAAATTATACATTGAATTATTATATAAAAACATTTCAATCGTTTGAACATTTTCACTTTAAAAACATGTTTTCTAATTCCGGCAAAAAGAATAATTTTAAATTATTTTCTGAAATATCTAAAAAAAATTTTAAAAAAATGAATAAATATTTGGAATTAGTGGATCCAAATTATGTAAATATGATCCTTTTATTTTTGGACATGAATATCAATTTTACTTAGTTTTTAATAACATGGTTAAAATTAAATCGAGTAATTAAGGGTAAAAATAATATTATAAATATTATGAAATTTCACTAACACTTGTCCTAATTTTTTTGGAAGATTTTATTTCGAAGAAAAATACCCTTGGGAAGCTTTTATGGACTCTTCGAGCCACTTGTATGACTTTAACACTTTAAATCATTTTATTTTAATAAAATCCAAATATGACATACTTGGGTTTTTAATAAGTATTATATTTTTAATCTATGTTTATTAAAAAAATATATTAGAATATAAATCATAATTTGAAAGCCAAAATTTCTATATTAACCCTGATAATTTATTTAAAATTTTTAAAAAATAAATTAGAAACTTAAAGGCTTACACAATGATGATGTTATAATTATATAATTAATGGGAATATCAAATAAATAATTATAAAAATATTGAAATAAATATAATATGATATAATTAATTTCATAAAATAATTTTATAGATAAATATTACATTTTAGTGATATATTATAAGTGTTGGTTTCATTATATATTGTTTTATTGATTGTTTTAAAAGTCAATGTAAGGAATAGTATCAAAATTGTCATTAATATTATATTAAAATAAATAATATTTTATTAAATGATATAAAATTATAAAAAGTTATTTTTATAAAGTTTAAAATTTCATCCATAATTCATTTATGGTTTTTTTCATTTTATAGAAACTATATTAACCTTCAAATAGTAAAAATACATGTTGTCACAATAAGTGTTAAAAGGATTAATTAAGGGTTTAAACAAAAATATAAGGGTAAAAATGTGATTTAAACATGTTTAAAAATTATTTTTAGAGATTATTTAGAAACATAATCATCTAAGTTTCTAAATAAATCTATTTATATTCATTTATAATTGTAAATTAATTTATATTAATTTAATATTTTGAGAGTTTCCAAAAGTGACCCAAACCTCAATTATAAGAGGGTACCACCCCCCCCCCCCCACACACACACACACACATCCTCACACCACTTTGTGCCTTATAGTTCTACCAAACCCTGCCCATTTATCCTAAAAACGTCATTATACATGTTATTTTGGTATTGTTCTTCCAAACAGACCAACTCTATTTCCTTTTAGAAGATATTTAAAAGAAGTTCGTCGAGGAAGAGGTAATTGTTTTACCAACTCATTCAAGTTTATTTATTCTTCTACTTCATATTCATGTGTTGTTTCCATAATAAATTAATAAATCCCATATCATCTATATTATGAAATTTTATTAGGATTATGGGAAACCATATTACACCTTTTATCCATCCTATGAATAATAAAAGCACCACATGTGCATACATATGGGTAACCATATCCACATTATTGTATAATTTGTTTTTCATCACCACTTTATTTGTATGGTTATAATTATGGATAAAATGGATATAAATAATTAATATTACATGATATTTATTCTGTATAAAAAGAATATACCATTAAAATTCCTTACCCTTTCACCATTGATGGAATTATATCATCACTCATGCATACGAATGACTTACCTTCTCCATGACGTGATGTGATTGATTTCACATGATAACCAATAAATAAGGATTATAAAAATGAAAATAATGAGTAAATATAAAATATATGAAATTAATATCATCCTTTATATTAATGAAATATATCTTATGGATAATAAATAGGACACAGATGACAAAACATGCATAGTAAAATAAAGCAGTTAACCCCCGAAACGAGGGTAATAAGGAAATATTGTTAACAAAACAATACAAAAAGATCATATATGATATCATAAATATAAAAATAGTTATTTTAAAAATTAAAAACATTATTTAAACAACTATATGTTATTTTAAGTCACACTTAACAAGAGTAAAGTACAAGGTAATGGTTAATTTCACAATCTCATTATTATCTGGGATTGTTTAAACATAAGTATCTACTGGGGGAACATTTATCATCCAAGTAAATGTTTCTTAAAAAATATGTAAAAAATATTTTCAATATTATCCTACCTATTTTTAAAACCTTTTACCTATGTTTTTCTTTTTATAAAATAGTTTTAAATGAATCTTTTTTCATTTTCTAAAGGAGGTTCCTTATGGATTTTTTGATAAAAATACTGAGGAATGATTTTTTAACAATAAGTAATGAGTAAATTTTTCCACCATCATGAAACCTTAATATATTGAATCTTCCTTTAAAAGTTTAAAATATTATTTTAAATTAAAAATTTTTCTTTTAAAATTGTGCTTCTTTTAAAAATTTGATTTCAAAGTAAAAAAACAGTATTTCTCTAAAGAAAGTTTTAATGATTTTGTTAGATTATTTTCATCAATGTCAACACCTTTTGATAGATCTTATGCTTGATTGAGTTTGATCTCTTATGTTACCACATACCATGTTTTATTAAAGGGTTTATGATCAATTTGATTACATATCTGTTATTTTGATACCATTCATGGTTTATGGTTAAATTATTGACATTTAGTATATTAGTTTTTCAATACGAATGTTTATGTTTATTATGTTTCTATATGCGGAATTAATTGGACTTAGTAATTGATGGGTGGTCACTATATATCCCCTCGACTCATTGGTAGGTCTGAAGAGAAAAAATAGTCTAGGTATTGACTGAGGCCTTACCTGTTTATATATAGTGTCTTGGAAAAACCCTTCATGGTATGTTTATGATGTCTAGCATTATGTGTTCCCATATTATGAGGTTAGATATTAATATTCCATATGATTATTTAATTAGTATAATATCCATGTGATTATTTATATGTAATTATTTGATTTTCATTTATTTTTTTCATAATATTCTCAATATTATGTTTAAATGGATTTTTTTTAGTTATATACCTTTCAATAATGTTCATTCGTATTTATTCATAATAGGTTTCATTATACGATTACCCATACAGATCATTTGAGATCATCCCTTTCTTTTGTTTTATTTTTTCCAGGATTTCAAGTGGTATATTATGGTGGATATGTCAGGTAAATCTTGGAGAATATAAGTGTACTCAAAGGATTGATTCTGTTTTATTTTATAGTTTCAATTTTATTGTGTGTTTAAAGTATTTAATCTATTTTCCAAGACTACTAAAATTATTACTCCATTGGGATTCTAGTCTTATATCCTTTCCATGAGATACACAAGAGAATATATAGGATTTTATAGATCAAACCTTCCATGGTTTTCGTATTTTATTCCCGCAGTTTAAGGGTTTTTATTGTATTATACATAAACTAACAATAAAAAAATCTCATGATCATACTACTTTATTATATTATTTTATTTTAGTTTCTTAGCTAAGTATTTATTGATTTTTTATTGTGATAACTTAAGATATGATTTAATAATCCCTCAATATGGAATTAAAATAAATTTTTTTATGCATAAATTTTATCTAAACATGGTTAATCACTGAAGTAAAATCTGTTAAACCATAATTTTCCTGAAATAAGATAATTTTAGAAAATTTTAAAAACAATTAATATCCATAAAATCAAATTTTAAGTAAAAATATTTCCACTAACTAAGTTGAAATCAAAACATTGTTCAAAGTGTTTGACCAACCTCCATTAAGGTGGTTTCAATTGTAGATGAATTTACAAATTATTTTTGTTTTTGAGATGAACATATCTACATTAAGGATTTTTTGTCTATATAAAACATATTGAAACGAGTATGTAAGTGTTAAGGAAATCTATTTATAGGGTTTAGGGAATTTGGATTCCACAAAATAGATCAAGGAGTTGTGCGTCAATGCAGTTGGAAAGTTATTCCTACCTAAATTCATTTGAATTACTTATTAGGAATCCTAACGGGTTATGAGAAGGGTAATATTGATCATTTCTACTAGAATATCTTCACATTGGTATATTCTAAAAAAATTGAGAGAGATATTAGGTTTTAGAAAAAAACAAGAGAATAATAACTAAAAACCAATATCTATTTTACAATCCAAATAAAGTACTAAAAATCAGGTCTAATTTAATATATATTATGGAAATAGAAATCATTATAACATTGTGATATTTCAAGATGTGGGCTATTTCATTAGTGGAACATATTTACAAGGGTAATACATTTGTTTTATATACTGAAATACGACATAAAAATTTATACAATGTGATACAGTACTCTACACATGTTCAATCACCTTGTAGAGTAATAAAATTTAATGAGGATTTTTATAAGATGTATATGGTGGTGCTCTAACTATCCATTAAATTTAAATATAAGTTTTTTTGGAGAATATAAAATGAAACAAAAGGACATGTATGTCCTTACCATGAAATCTTATCACCCCTATCTTAATTAGTATAAATAGTGGTTTTTCATAAATTATTTATTTTCACTATACTTTTTTATTGTAAACTGGAAGTGGGTACCTAGATATAAATCTTGTATTCAATATACCAAAGTAAATATATCAGTTAATGAAGTTGGGGTTCTATATGGATAATAAATTTTCCATTAAGATAATATTATCATACTTATCTTTTATATTCTCCTAATCCATTTAAAAGTTTTAGATAAACATTAGGGATGAACATATCAAGAATATTTTTACAAATCATCAACAGATAAATTAGAGTTTATGAGAACTCCATCCCTAAACCTTTATGGTGATTTAGATAAAAATTAATTTTTGAAAAACCTATAATCAACTATTTTTAAATAGTTAATTTATAATATATTTCAATTATAATAAATATTTAGAGGTATTATAGTGAATAGAAATATATTTTATTCATATTTTAATTTACATTTCATTTGAAAGGAATTAAATAATTAGAATAAGAAACATGTTTCATCTACTTTAGGAATATATTCATCATAAAATATTTTTATTTCACTTATTGGGTATTTAATATATTTATATTTTAAAACAAGAACCAAATAATTAAGGTGTGTTCTCTCTGGGGATGAGAAATATTTATTAGTAATGAGAAGCTCAAAGAAACATTAACATAAGTTAGGTGAGTTCTCCCAGTGACTGAGAAAGGGTGATTCCTAGGTCAAAAGTGAGAAACCAAATACTTTAAAAGTAAGTTGTTTACTTCAATTTGTTTATTGAAGGTTATTTATATTTAAATAATTAGAAACTCATGTCTTCTTATTTCTTATTATAGAAGTTCTTATTGATTTATTATTAATTTAAGATTTACAAAACCTTATCTCAGTGTTCTTTTGAAAACAATGTGAAATTATTTCTTATTTAAGTTAATGTTTTTATGGTGAACTAAAATTAATTTAGAGTTTAGTAAAATTATAATAAAAACATACAACACTTGAAATAAATGATGGATATAAAGTCATAAGACTCATGCCCAATTTTGGTAATATATTTCTTGGTCAGTTAAAACTATAGGATTTCATTTATATACTTAGTCTAATGATCAAACTCTTTGAAGATAAAAAATATAAGGTATGTAGAATAATTATGTTTTATACTAAGAAAACTTTAGATATAATCCACAAAGATTCTAGAGTTAGTTCAGATCGTAAGTTTTAATGAGGCGACCTGATCATTACTTACATAAATATTGCATCATTTTATTAGAATATTCAAAATATCTCCTAAATATACATGCACAAAAACCATAAATTATTAGTATCATTGAAAAATATATACATAATTATCTTATTTCATGAAATATCAAAAAAATACCCTATAAATATATTTGTAAATATTATCCTTCTAAGATATACCCTATTAAATATCTTTCTTAAAAAGATAAGAAAAATGAAATATAACAAAGTGTGACCAAAAATACCCAGTAAGGGTAAAAATTTGTGACATCAATTTATGATCATAAGTGAGAATAAGAAAAGAATAAGGTTTTGATATTGTGATCATAACTTATGAAATTATACCTAAAAAATTAGAGACAAAAAATCATGAATAATTTTATAAGGTGTTTTGATAGAGAAATACATGAATTATTTGAGTTTGGAATGATTAATAATCAATAATGAGTCATGAAATAATATCATAAGAATACAACATGAGTTTTTTCAATACATATAAGCATAGAAAATCATTTCATTATTCAACTCTCACTACCAAGAATATTGAAGTTGATAGAATCCCATAGTGGGTTGGGTTCAATCAACATTCCAACAATTTCTTGATTCAAGAATCACTATTAAGACTATAATAGTGTAAAAAGTCCATTAATCTATTAGGTTCACTCTCCATTACAGTTCATATTATCTAAGGAAACATAAATCCTTTCCCAATTCATTGGAGGGATATATAATTTCATTCCTATCACACCCATTTTTCTTTCCTTTACATGTCTTAGTTTTGATCTGGATCATTGAAAATACAAATCTTTTTCATGGGTGTTGGGTGAGATTAATTTTGAGTTTTCATCTACCATATATGTATAATCACCCTAATTTGGTTTCTCAATTTCTTGTTTAAGAGTTTTTGGAGAAAGGGTGGTTACTTCATGATTTGGGCCAACTGTGAGCTCATTTCATTTTTTAAAAACCAAATTTGTTTATTTTATAATTCCTTTGTATTTCAATATTTTTCACCCATTAAACTTAAGATATTTCCTCGAATAACAAATTCAAACCACCATATCCTTTTCTAAACCTTAATAATTCATAATCATTGTGAATTTGGGTTACTTATTTAGGTAATGGGCTAGCCGATGGACCCATTCCAGATTTAAAAAAATAATTCTTTTATTATATATCCTTTAATTTTTGAATATTTTTTGGTATTATACCTCCCACTAGAATTAAAAATATATATCCTCTCCCCCATTATCTAGTTTACCTATTTGGAGCTCATTTGAATCACTTATTAGGGTGAAAGTTCTCTGGTTTCCTCAAAATGTCCAGAATTCAGAAGGTAAATTGTTTGATCAATAAGTCATTCAATTCGTACTATATTCCCCACAAATATTATTTCCTTGGTTCTTCCAGATCATATGAGACTATCAAAGAAGTTCTAATCCCTTCCCTTCTCTCTATGGTTGCAGATCTAATGGAAGATGAATATTTTTCTACATGGTAGGTTGAGATAATGTCTCCATTCTCCTACCTCTTCCTCCTCCTTTCATTATTTTTTGGTTTTCTATTCTCCCATAGTCATGTTAGACCTAGGGTTCTGTTATAACATGATTATTTATAGGGTTTTTGTTCATTTGGGTCTGTTAGTCATAGGTATAGTGTTTGTAAACCCTCAGATGGTGATATTGGGTGTGTGTTTCCATTATGCCAAGTATTTATGGTAGGATATCCCTTCCACATGCCTTTATCATTTAGGTTTCAACATTTTATTATTGTTCGCATCTGATACATATGTTTATTATTGTTTTTAATCCTTGGAAAATTTTATTGGTGTCAAAAATGGTTGTTTAAGCCTTTTTTGTGAAAGGTAAAATTGTTTTGTCATAAAAGTGCACACCAAGTATTTGTTTAAATGTTCTGGTATCATTAACAAATGTTTTGTGAGGTTTAAAACCTGGTTTATTGTATTTTGAACATTTTACAGTAGATATAATAAAATATGGCATGAAATTGGTGTTTTAATCCTTGTCAAGTTCTTAAAATAAATTTTTTGTTTAAAAGGTGCATGTCATTTGTTCGGTAAATTGAATGGTTGGATTTTATGTGTGATGTGTGATTTAAAAATTATTTTTTTGGATTTATAAATGAATTCTAATAATGATAAATGTTATTTTTGTGTCCTTATATGTATTTCCAATTTGAATTTGGTTTTACAAATAAATGGGTTTTGGTTTACAACATGTTTTTACCCATGTTGTTGGAAAATGGCTCGTTTCACATCCTTATGAAAATGGTAGGGTTTTGAATACATAACCAGAGTGTTTTAAGGGATTTATGAATGTGTTTATATTTTTTAAATAGTGTGTATACATCTCCTTAAAAAAATTTAAATGCATACCTTGGACAAATGTTTTTTTAGAAAGGTTTAAAGGCTTGTTTGGTATTTTTTTTAAATGGTTTCCATCTGTATTTCATGTTCTATCTTTTGGGGTCATTTTAGGGTCCATTAAAGTGTTTTATTAATTGGTTTTGAGGATTCCGAATCTGTTTTGTTGTGTTATCTATGGGTTTCTTCCCTTAAAAGAGCATTTTTTCTAATGGATTTTATGTTCAAGGCCTCGCTATACTCCTTGAAATTTTTTTACGAATATTTTTAGTTGTTTATTGATTCGTGAAAGAAATTTGAAGCAATTTTGTGGGATTTTTGTGTTTTTATGGCTTGGGAATGTAATTTTGATGTGAAATGTGTATTTGATAAGTTTGGGACACCTCACATTAAACTAATCAAAACCACAAACTAGACCACTTTTTTGCCCATGTTTTTTTTCCAAATAGGAGTGAAAAATAATATTTTATGATTCCGATGACCAAACTTCTTAAAATAATAGGGTTACTTATGTGGAGGTGAGTCACACTCTCAAGGAAAACAATTTTAAAATACAAAATGTTTTATAAGCCTTGAAGGGTCCACTAAAGCTTTGTAAAATAAATAAAACTAATATAAAATCACATTATTTTAATGTTGAAACATATATTAGATGAAAATAATTTTTATATTTTTTTATTACATCACTATCGGGTCATTATGATGTCATAAAACACATTATATATTTAAAAGTAATTAATTTTTACCCAAAAATTTGACTGACTCGGAAAATTATGAAAAATTCACCGTTATATAATTTAGAAGTCCTAACTCCAAAAATAATATTCCTTTTATCTGACTAATTTTATAAATATGTTAATTTAACTTTTAAAATAAAAACAGACATTTATCAAAAAATCATGGCTTTTGACAAAAATAACTTTCAAACCTTAATAAAAATTACAATTTCATTTATAAAATTTTATGATAATTTATATTTAATAAAAATTAATTTAATAATAATAATAATAATTTATTAAAATATTATTTAACTAAATAATCCAATAATTCATAAAAATATATTTCTTAGTCGAATATTAACTAAAAATATTATTTGTCCTTTAAAAACTATTCACAAAGTAACAATAATAACATGAATACACATTATTTATACAAAATAATGTACATATTCATAGTTATAGGGTATTGTTATATAACCTGTTATAACACTCACATAAGACTAAATTTTAAGGTGTGAGATGGTGACAGACTCTTGGGGTGGCTCGGATAACATTTTTCAGGTGGTAATCTCTATTAACTTCCACTTCTCCCGTAGTCAGTTCTGCTCAAGCATAACATGTTCAAGCTCAACTTGGGCTTGGTCAAGAGCGAAGCCCAATGACGCCACATCCTTTCTGAGCTCTGAAAAATGGGCTTCGTATGGGTCAAGTCTACTAGATGAGTCCATCGCTTTCTTTTTCTGAGTAAATTGGATTTGTTAAATCAAAATATTTATACTAATCATGTGATCAATGTTAAATGGAAATATTAGCAATGATCACAATTCATAATGGTATTTTAAAATTCAGAAACATAAAACCAATGAAGTTCACATTTTATATAACCATAGTAAGACATTTAATTAGATCAATAGGAATTCCCATTAATGAAAGTTTGGGTCATTATAGATCCACTTAAGGAAGGTGAAAGTTGCCTCATAAAATAATAAATAGGGGGTTTCTCCTTCTTTTGGTCATTTTGAAAATCAATATTATTCATAGATAGAGAAATTTACTTGGTCATGAAATCAAGATTATAAATTCCAACTCTTATTATTATCATTTTACGATATGTATTGTCATTTCATTATCCTTCATATTCAATATTAACACAATTCAGTCTAGTTTTATCCATTGAATAAATCCCAAAGGCTTAGTGTGAGTGTCAATCATCATTAATTAAAGTGAAAAATAATATAATAATAAAGTTCATTCTAAATAGATCCCAAAATATGACACTTTATTTTTAAAATATGACACTTTGGGATCATCCTATCTCACTTTTCATTAATAATATGTTTTCTTTTGTTATATACTCATTTTACACATAACCTAATATCTAAAAAAATAAACATCACTCTGATAAAAACTTACATGTCCTGATAATCTCATATATAAATATTAAATAATTTTATATAAATATTCAATATATATGACAGTAATACATTTAGTATAACAATAAAAGTTTAGTGTATTTTAATAATAGATACATAATCAACTTATTTCATGACAGATATTAAATATATCCTAAAAAATTGCTTCTTAAAGAGCACCTCTATTAGAGAATCTCTAATAAATAACTTCATTTATAACCTGGGGAAAAGGAAATATAAGAAAGAGAAAATTATATTCTCAGTATTAGTAAGCATGGGCAGTATGAATCAATAATCGTAAGTGATCATGAAATAAACCAATGGTTTTGATAACATGATCATAACTTATGAAAACATACCCAAAAAATGATAGATTGTAAATCATGATTCATGGCATAAGGATTTATTATAACAGAATACATGATTAATAATAGTGGGGAATCGTCAATTATCAATCATGGTCTATGATATAATATCATAATCATAATACATTAGTTTTTTTCATATATATAATCACAGAAAAGAATTTCCTTGATCAAGTCTCACAACCAATACTATCATAGTGAACAGAGTCCATAATTGAACTAGGTTCACTCCCCATTTCCGTTCATAATATCTCGGGAGAAATAAATACTTACCTAATGAATTGTAGGGATATAAAATTATGGTTTCACCCATCACATAGTTAAAACCATATATAGTTTTATCAAAATATCATAAATAAATTCATCATTTCATTAAATCATATTTTACTCGAGGGAAAGAAATGGGTTTCATAAAATATTACTTAAAATCATCATAATAAGATATACATAGAAAAAAATTGAATGGTATCATATTATCACATACCTAGTGAATCAAAAAAATCTTAAAGGATGTTAACATGGATAAAAATTTCTTTTATAAAATCGTTTAAAATTAAATTAGAAAATATAGAGAAAACATCCATTATCTTTTGGTATATTTTAAAAAATAATAAAAAATCCAAATATTAATTTCATTATAAATACTTTGAAACTAAAAAATTTTGATTCATGATAAATTTAATACATTATGGTGGAAAAAATGGGTTCATGTCATTTATGTTAAAATATAACATTGCTTTCAAACTTTGGAAAATAGTCAAAAGTGATTCATATAAAAAATAATTAAAAAGTTTCATTTTCAATAAATTAGAAATAAATTAAAAGTAGTGATAATGAAAATTTTAAAATATTTAAGTGTAGTTAAAAATCCTTAAAATAATTTGATAAATATGTATATCTAAGGGAAAAATTCCCAACCAACAATAGTAAATAAGATCATAATTTCTTTAAAAAAATTATTGATCATTTTAAGTGAAAAAGATTGTATAATGAAACGAAAACATGAGAACCATATAAATAAATATATTATAAGAAAATATATGGGATTTAAAATATAAGTACCATATAATTTCCCACATTTGAAATTTAATATTGACAATCATAAAAAACGAGATTGTAACATAAACACTTACCTTAGGTCCTCATATTATTAAAACAAATTATTAACCTATTTTATAAAAAATCTAGATATATTATGAATATATACCATAACCATATCCATAATTATATTACAAAATATCAATTTCTTATAATTTTTAAATACTCAATTAGTAACAATTCTTCATTAAAATCAATATTCATGGTGTTAAATATTCTATTTACCATGCATCTTTTGGTTTGATCATTCTGTTCATTGCATCTTGCTCATGGTTTCATCTTATATTGAATCATGATCATTCCATTAGTGTCATATTTATTCATTATATACACTTTTATAACCATTCATGTAAAATGGTGGTGAAAAATGAATTACATCACTTCATGGAGACAATAGTCTGTAAGCATTTATGAGTGTTGTTTTTATTTTCCAATGAATGGAAAGAAAGAAAGGTAAATAATAATATATATTTCAAGAACCATAATTGTAGAGACCTGAAGCCTGACGTACATGAACATTACATTAATTTTGTGGAATACTTAATACATGACAAAAACAGACACACAAGGATCGTAATAGTTTAGTGTCTTTGGAAACTTGGAACGTAATCTTCTAATCATGGTGAAAGATCTTCAACATCTCCCTTAAATATCTTCCCCCCTTTTTTTACCTAAAACCTTTCTTTATATCCTGGGGAAAAGAAAACATAAAAAGGGTGAGCTCAAATGCTCAGTAAGGGTAAGCATGGATAAAATAAAACATACCATATACATTTGAACTTAAAAACTTGAACATAATGTTTCAACATCAAAAGCTTGAGCAATGACATAAAACATGGAAATACGTAAGGCATAGATCATAAAGAAACATTAAGAATGATAAAATATCTTGGGAATAAAACATGTAATTGTGGAAACCATTAATCACATGAGATGATTTCCATAGTAGCCAAGGCATTGCTGCCAAGACCATCTTAGTGGACAAAGTCCCTTTCTGAATCGAGTTCACTCCTCGTTCCAGTCCTGTATTACTGAACCAGTTTAACTTTCCGTTTCAGCCATGTCTATCTCATGAGATATAAATCTTTACCCAATGAATTGGAGGGAGATATAGGTCCCACCCATCTCATAATTAAATCATTCTTACTTGTGCCACAAAATAAACATACATCATTCATAATAACCCAATGAATTAAATGGGTTTCATAAACATCATACCATCAGCACATAATCCATATAAGAGAAATGGATATCATTTCATAATAAGAAAATTGAAACCATGTAAATCATATTGACATTATACTTGAAACATACACATATGAAATAATGTCATCTTAGATGGAAAAATGGTTTTGATAAAACACTTGAAATGAATTCTTGAGGAAAATATCCTTTCTTCTTCAAAATCAATTTCTTTTCACAAAAGGTCATGAAATTTTAAAAAAAAGAGATTTTTTTGAAAATAGTCATGAAATATTTTGGATGAAGCTTCATGAAAATAAGGTTTTATAAAACTGTAAAAATACGTTCACACCATATAAGTTAAAAATAACATTTTTATTGTACTTTTGTCGGAAAGATCAAAAAGCACTTCGTATGGTAAACAAAATAAAGATTCCTTCCATACGATGGGGTAAAAGTAGAAAAGGGTAAAAATGACTTTATAAATACATATAAGTAAAGTAAACATTTTATGAATACATTTTGAGAATATATGGACATGGATAATAAACATAACCCCCAGTAAATACTTACGAATAAACAATCTCGGATAAGAATGAGATTGGAATAATTATCCCTTACCTTAGGTCTGATATGCTTCGTACATATCCAAACCTCCTGTATAATGATTTAAATAATGTTATTTACTTATTACATAATCATATTAATTGTTATGATATCATATATGGTTCACTTATGACTTTATATTACCCGTTCTTTTGTAAATTCCATGTTAAAGAGTGTTTTGGGTAAAATCATTTCATTTTTCGTCCGTGTATTGACTTGTAATTATTCATATGATTAATTAGATCATGATTAATTAAATCCAGAATGTAAAACATGATTTATATATAATATATATTCAGAATATACATATATATAATAGATCGATAAATGGAAAGAAATACACCGTTCATGGAGACGGTAGGTCGTACGTACGCATGAACGTTGTTTTCGTTTCCTTATTGAATTGAATGGAATTAATTGGATGACATACATATATATATATACAAAAATACAGTATCATTATTATGTCATATATTTCATGATTACTTATTATATATACTTTATAATCATTTATGAATGGTTAATCATTGAGAATTAATCTCATCGCGTCGTGGAGACGGTATTCCGTACGTACGCACGAGCGATGATATCGTTCCCATGATCATGGAATTTTATTGGAGTGTATGTATACTATTATAGAATCAATATCACTTTACAATAATCATATATAGTTATTATTTACACAATTATACCCATCCAAGTAAGGTGGTGGTGGAAAATAGATTACACCACGGCGTGGAGACGATATTCCGTACATACGCACGCGTGGTGATTTCATTTTCCGTAGGATGGATAGATGGTGAAATAGGGTTGTTTCATACTTATAATAACATATCATTATATGAGTGATACTGATGTTTTTACTTCATAATGAAACAACCTAAGAAGAATAAGTGGAAGAAGAAATAAAGGTGAAAGAATCGGTAACGGAAATTACCTCTTCTTTGAATCGCCTCGTTGAGGCCTCCTCTTAGGGCACTAAAATTGGTCTTTGAAGAAGACCAGGACCTCTAGGATATTTCTAGGGAATTGGAGAAGATAATTTTTCAGGGTTTGGCTGAGCATGAAGGCTCAAATTGGTGTGAGGAAGAGAGGGAGGAGGTTCCCTTTTATAAGGGAGGAGAGGGGCACCTTTGGAAATCTTAAAAATATTAATTTATAATAAATCTAACCCCACTTAAAAACCTCCAAAAATGACTCATATTCAAATATAAGATGATATATGGTTTTAATATCATCAACCAATAAAATTTAGACATGTTAGGAAATTATTTTAAACATTATCAACTTGATTTATCCTTACTTAATCAATTCAATTTTATTTGAGGTAATAACATTCTAAATTTTAATTTATAACAAAAAATTACTTATATTTTGTGAATTGTCCATAATTGGATACTTTATAACATTTTAGACCATATAAATTTAAATTTATAATTTTTAAATATTATTTTGATTTTTAAACAATTTTATAATATGTTATTTTTATAAAATAACAATAGTGCCAATTTTGACACTATTCATTTATATGAATTTAAATAAACTATATACAGAAGATATGTTCGAACTAATAGTTTTAATAGATTCATAAAAGGCCATATGTATATATAAAATTAGTGTATAACATTAAATAGTTCATATAATATTTATTTTATTATTTGTAAAACCATTTATTTGGTTTATCTCTTAATAAAATAATTACTATAACATTTTTGTATAATTATTTAATATACTGATTTGTTGCATAAAAATTTAAAATAAAATCCTATGATAAAGATAAATCTATTACCTTTCACAATAATACTTTTACTCGAGTTTATCATCTTAAAATCACAATATTTAAATTGTTATATTTATTAAATTAAGAAGATGACAACTTTGGCATCATTTAAAATAAAATAATATAAGTGTCATAATCACTTTTATAAGGATCCAAACGGTTATATATTAGGTAATTGGATGATTAAAGTGTATATATACACTACCAATAAGTTTTGGTCAGGTTTTTGGGCCTTTTAATGGGTATTATTATTTCAATAAAAACTATATTACTTATTTTCCACTTAATAAATAATTTATGTATCATTAATGTATCACCATTAATGACAATTATTTAATCCCTAAAAATTCTAAATAAATTATCATGATGTAGATAATTTTATTATATTTCTGGAGACTATTCATGTTCGAAGTTTTATGATGTTTATCTCTAAATTAAAATTATTATACTTATAAGATTTAAAAGAGTGACATGTTGTCACTTTCTTTTGTTTTAATAATAATTAAATTCTTTTCATGGTAAAAAGTCCATAAAATGAATATAATCCGACCCTTAGTTGATATGGGTTTACGTTTAGCCATCCAATAGAATTTTTTCATGTGTTAGGGTAATTTTATAATATTATATTTACCCTTAATTACCCGATTTACCTTTAACTATGGTAAATAAAATTTACCGTAGTTACTATTCATAATTCCCAAAAATAAAAAAGTAGCTTATTAACATAATTTGGACCCACTAATTCCAAATATGGAATCCATTTTTTTAAATTTAATACACAGAAGTTTCATAAATTAAATTAAAATTAATCCCGTTGTCGAATGAAAACGGGTTTTTGTTTAAAACATTACAAAAGATTGAATTGATTTAACCTACGAATTCAATGTAAAATCAATGCTAATGACATAAATTATAGTAAATGGTAAAAATATATTCTATTTATACTTTAAAACCATTCAATATTATAATTTAACCATATAAAGTATTACGATGAAAAAAGTTGTTTTTCATTAAAATATAGCGTGTTTTTACTATTCATCAAAATATGAAAGTTACCAGAATAATACGAAAAATTTATCCAAAGAAAATTTTTATTTCTTGATTCCAAAGAAGAATTTTATTTTGTCAAATTGAACTTAGAAAAATGTCAAAAACTATATTTAATGTGGGTGCGCCATCAAAAATTTGCAAAACTGCATTTTTTTTAAAAATACATATTTTACCCAAAAAAATTATTTTGTTCATATACCATGTTCTAGAAAATGTGTAAGATGAATAATAATGTTATAAAATTAAAATTTTATTTAATACTATTCATAACGGCTAGTTCATAATAATATTATAATAATATATCGTTGTTTAGTAAAACCCGGTATTGCGTACAACACACGCTATCGAGGATGGTCGCGATTGCGTGTAATGCAAGACAAGTCAGGGTTGCATGTTGTGAAAGAATCCTTCGTTGTTTCGTATAACATAATCCAACCATATTTCATTTATACATTGAATATATATATATATACTCAATTTTGTGTAGAATTACTATTATCAAAATTGTGTGTAACACGATCCAAGAATAGTGTTGCGTATACTGCAAGCTAATACGGTGTTGCGTATAGCGCAAGGTAATCTTTTTGTAGCATACAACACAAGACATTAATGAAATTAAAAGAATATTTTTCATAAAATCTCGGGGTGTTACATTCTACCCCCCTTAAAATGAATTTCGCACTCGAAATTCTCCGGGGTTATAAATGGTTTACTACTCGAGAGTTTGTTTAATAGAAACCCACATCGTAAAAAGGAATACCAAAACATGGCTTTAAAAACTAAAGTATGAAATGTAATGGTTACCCAAATTAACACATCACTAGGTTTCCACGTAGGAGAACATAGGTGAAAATATGGATATGGAAGAAAAATCTAACCATCAAGTTCTGATGGAGAGTGGTAGAGAACATGGCTATGAAAAAGCCAACAATCACAAAGCTATTGATTTGTGATGATCTAAGGTACCATCTGATTCATCGGATATAAGGGAACTAGGAAAACATTTTTGGTTTTCAAGATCATTTCCATAAAGTTGGTGAATTAAAAGAAATACTTGCATGATTTTGGTACAATCTCACTGTTGTTCGTGAATTGAACAATTTCCACTTCATCCCTTAAAGAAATGAAGTTGAATTTGTTATTCGTGATGTGTTAGCAGATCATGTGATAGAATGATGGTTCATTCCATCTCTTTCAAAAAAAAGTTTAGAAAAAGTTATAAGTCCATCTTATGGTTAGATTAATCATATATGGTTCCAAAAATGAACTTATACTTCATATATCATACCGCTTAATAAAATAAAACTAGTTTCTACTAACCAAGGACTTCCTATAGGCCAGTGGTAGGTGATAAAGGCCAGTCGCACTTCGGTTGTGGGTTCGATTCCCACAGCCTTGTCCGACGCGATGGGATGTCGGTCGTCCTGTAGTTTTTCCTTTTTCTAAAACTATATTACTATAATATCTCATCAATAATATCAAAAAAACTTTTATCCTTAAACAATACTAACTTATGTCCAACATAATCCATTCCAATCGTTAGGCTTATCCATAATACTGCAGTCCACTCTCATAATATAGTGAAAACGATTACCAGAGATTTAATACCATCATTGATCCCCATATATCATAAGATATGTCTTGTTGGTCACATTCCAAACATTCGAAAGCCTTAATCATGTATTCTCTTGAAAAATGAATACCCATTGAACCTTAGTGAAAACATGAATGTAGTTAAAAGTTAACACTTTCCACATACCAAAATCCTCAAAATTTTATATACTCGAACCATGATATCACTTAGTCCTTATATCAATCATGAGTTCATGAATACAATCAAACATCTCATTATCTTCTTATTCCTTCATTATGCGCATATCATCTACTTTAAAAAAATATCTGAATAACCTTCCATGGTTACTGGTACCATTCAATATATACGTTCAAATAATTTTAGGAAAAACAATATTGTAACAATCCTTAGATTACTATTTATTCCATAATACCATTAACATAACTCTCATTAAACATACAATCATTCCACTACCTTCTAAAACAACCGACTGAGCTTCAACACTTCTTTCAGCTCATATATCATTTGTAGTCTCCTCATCATCATCCACATAAATACTACCCATATGACCATGTTGATTCTCTTCATGAGGTTTTCCATTATGGAATTGGTTTGCATAATGCTCGTACATTCCACATTTAAAACATCTAATCATTGTTGATGTCGTAGCAATACCATTATCATTGTCCATGGTGTTAAATGAACCTTTTCCTTTGCACTTACTGGCTTTGTGTCCTTCTTTTCCACACCCAAAGCATCTTCCAGTTCCTTTGAAACAATCTCCCTGATGCCTCTTCCCACATGATTCACATGAGGGAAATTGAACTATCTTTCCTCTATGATCATCATGAAACTCCATCTTTCTCTTATTATCTGAGTCGATAAACTTACCAAGGTTGAGATTATTTATCATATTATGAGATTGTTGATTAAGCATAATAACGATGTTTGGACTTCCAGATCCCGTTTCATTTGGTTTCTCATGAAGAAAATCATTCCATTGTCTATCATATCCTCCATTATCATGAATCTTCCTGTTTCTATCCATTTTCTAAAACCCAAAAAGAATAGTGTGAGAGGCAAAAATCAAGCTAGGGAAAACAACATAGTAAAGGGGGAGTATCCTCAATATCTAACATCTTAGGTTAAATTCTATGATCGTTACCGTAGTTCTAGGACTGTATCCTATATGTATACTTATCCTTAGGGACATCCCTAGACATGCCTTAGAAATATCTCTAGGGATCTCACTAACATTTCCGCATCCTAGTTTCCAAAGGTTGACTAAACCTTTCCTCTGATACCAACTGTAGAGACCGGAATCCTGACGTACATGAACATTACATTACTTTTGCGGAATACTTAATACATGACAAAAACAGACACACAAGGACCTTAATAGTTTAGTGTCTTTGGAAACTTGGAACGTAATCTTCTAATCGTGGTGAAATATCTTCAACATCTCCCTTAAAGATCTTCCCCCTTTTTTCACCTAAAACCTTTCTTTATATGCTGGGGAAAAGAAAACATAAAAAGGGTGAGCTCAAATTCTCAGTAAGGGTAATCATGGATAAAATAAAACATACCATGTACATTTGAACTTAAAAACATGAACATAATGTTTAAACATCAAAAGCTTGAGCAATGACATAAAACATGAAAGTACGTAAGGCATAGATCATAAAGAAACATTAAGAATGATAAAATAGCATGGGAATAAAACATGAAATTGTGGAAACCATTAAGCACGTGATATGATTTCCATAGTAGCCAAGGCATTGCTTCCAAGACCATCTTAGTTGATAAAGTCCCTTTCTGAATCGAGTTCACTCCTTGTTCCAGTCCTGTATTACTGAACCGGTTTAACTTGTCGTTCCAGCCATGTCTATCTCATGAGATATAAATCTTTACCCAATGCATTGGAGGGAGATATAGGTCTCACCCATCTCATAATGAAATCATTCTTACTTGTGCCAAAAAATAAACATACATCATTCATAATAACCCAATGAATAAAATGGGTTTCATAAACATCATCCCATCAGCACATTATCCATATAAGAGAAATGGATATCATTTCATAATAAGAAAATTGAAACCATATAAATCATACATACATTATACTTGAAACATACACATATGAAATAATGTCATCTTAGATGGAAAAATGGTTTTGATAAAACACTTGAAATGAATTCTTGAGGAAAATATCCTTTCTTCTTCAAAATCAATTTCTTTTCACAAAACGTCATAAAATTTTAAAAAAAGAGATTTTTTTGAAAATATTCATGAAATCTTTTGGAGGAAGCTTCATGAAAATAAGGATTTATAAAACCATAAAAATCTGTGCATGCCGTATAAGTTAAAAATAATATTTTTCTCGTACTTTTGTCGGAAAAGTCAAAAAGTACGTCGTATGGTAAACAAAAGAAAGATTCCTTCCATACAATGTGGTAAAAGTAGAGAAGGGTATAAATGTCTTTAAAAATACATGGAAGTAAAGTAAACATTTTATGAAAACATTTTGAGAACATATGGACATGGATAATAAACATAACCCCCAGTAAATACTTATGAATAAACAATCTCGGATAAGAATGTGATTGGAATAATTATCCCTTACCTTAGGTCTGATATGCTTCGTACGTATCTGAACCTCATGTATAATGTTTTGAATAATGTTATTTACTTATTACAGAATCATATTAATTGTTATGATATCATATATGGTTCACTTATGACTTTATATTACCCGTTCTTTTGTAAATTCCATGTTAAAGCGCGTTTTGGGTAAAATCATTTCATTTGTCGTACGTGTTTTGACTTGTAATTAATCTTATGATTACTTAGATCATGATTACTTACATCCAAAATGTAAAACATGATTTATATATAATATATATTCAGAATATACATATATATAATATATCGATAAATGGAAAGAAATACATTGTTCATAGAGACTGTAGGTCGTACGTATGCATGAACGTTGTTTTCATTTCCTCATTGAATTGAATGGAATTAATTGGATGAAATACATATATATATATAAATAAATCCAGTATCATTATTATGTCATATATTTCATCATTATTTACTATATATACTTTATAATCATTTATGAATGGTTAATCATTGAGAATTAATCTCATCGCGTCGTGGAGATGGTATTCCGTACGTACGCACGAGCAATGATATCGTTCCCATGATCGTGGAATTTTATTGGAGTGTATGTATACTATTACAGAATCAATATCACTTTAAAATAATCATATATAATTATTATTTACACCATTATACCCATCCAAGTAAGGTTGTGGTGGAAAATAGATTACACCACGTCGTGGAGACAGTATTCCGTACGTACGCACGCGCGGTGATTTCATTTTCCGTAGGATGGATAGATGGTGAAATAGGGTTTTTTCATACTTATAATAACATATCACTATATGAGTGATACTGATGTTACTACTTCATAATGAAACAACCTATGAAGAATTAGTGGAAGAAGAAATAAAGGTGAAAGAATCGATAACGAAAATTACCTCTTCTTTGAAGCGCTTCTTTGAGACCTCCTCCTAGGGCACTAAAATTGGTCTTTGAAGAATACCATGACCTCTAGGATGTTCCTATGGAAGTGGAGAAGAGAATTTGGCAGGGGTTGGCTGAGATTGAAGGCTCAAATTGGTGTGAGGAAGAGAGGGAGGAGGTGCCCTTTTATAAGGGAGGAGAGGGGCACCTTTGGAAATCTTAAAACTATTAATTTATAATAAATCTAACCCCACTTAAAAACCACCAAAAATGACTCATATTAGAATATAAGATGATATAGGGTTGTAATCTCATCAACCAAAAAAATTTATACATGTTAGGAAATTATTTTAAACATTATCAACTTGATTTATCCTTACTTAATCAATTTAATTTTATTCGAGGTAATAACATTCTAAATTTTAACTTATAACAAAAAATTACTTATATTTTGTGAATTTTCCATAATTGAATACTTTATAAAATTTTAGACCATATAAATTTAAATTTATAATTTTTTAATATTTTTGTGATTTTTAAACAATTTTATAATATGTTATTTTTATAAAATAACAATAGTGTCAATTTTGACACTATTCATTTATATGAATTTAAATAAAATATATACAGAAGATATGTTCAAACTAAAATCTTTAATAGATTCATAAAATGCCATATGTATCTATAAAATTAGTGGATCACATTAAATATTTCATATAATATTTATTTTATTATTTTTAAAACCATTTATTTGGTTTATCTCTTAATAAAATAATTACTATAACATTATTGTATAATTATTTAATATACTGATTTGTTGCATAAAAATTTAAAATAAAATCCTATGATGAAGATAAATATATTAACTTTCACAATAATACTTTTACTCGAATTTATCATCTTAAAATCACAATATTTAAATTGTTATATTTATAAAATTATGAAGGTGACAACTTTGGCATCATTTAAAATAAAATAATATAAGTGTCATAATCACTTTTATAAGGATCCAAACGGTTATATATTAGGTAATTGGATGATTAAGGTGTATATATACACTACCAATAAGTTTTGGTCAGGTTTGTGGGCATTTTAATGGGTATTATTATTTCAATAAAAACTATATTACTTATTTTCCACTTATTAAATAATTTCTGTATCATTAATGTATCACCATTAATGACAAATATTTAATCCCTAAAAATTCTAAATAAATTATCATGATGTAGATAATTTTATTAGCTTTCTGGAGACTATTCATGTTTGAAGTTTTATGATTTTTATCACTAAATTAAAATTATTATACTTATAATATTTAAGAGAGTGACATGTTGTCACTTTCTTTGGTTTTAATAATAATTAAATTATTTTCATGGTCAAAAGTCCATAAAATGAATCTAATCCGACCCTTAGTTAATATGGGTTTACTTTTAGCCATCAAATAGAATTTTTTCATGTTTTAGGGTAATTTTATAATATTATATTTACCCTTAATTACCCGATTTATCTTTAACTATGGTAAATAAAATTTACTGTAGTTACTATTCATAATTACCAAAAATAAAAAGTAGCCTATTAACATAATTTGGACCAACTGATTCCAAATATGGAATCCATTTTTTCAAATTAAATACACAGAATTTTCATAAATTAAATTAAAATTAATCCCGTTGTCGAATGAAAACGGGATTTTGTTTAAAACATTGCAAAATATTGAATTGATTTAACCTACGAATTCAATGTAAAGTCAATGCTAATGACATACATTATATTAAATGGTAAAAATATATTCTATTTATACTTTAAAACCATTCAATATTATAATTTAACCATATAAATTATTACGATGAAAAAAGTTGTTTTTCATTAAAATATAGCGTTTTTACTATTCATCAAAATATGAAAGTTACCCGAATAATACGAAAAATTTATCCAAAGTAAATTTTTATTTCTTGATTCCAAAGAAGAATTTTATTTTTTCAAATTGAACTTATAAACATATCAAAATCTATATTTAAAGTGTGTGCGCCATCTAAAGGCGGCAAAACTGCATTTTTTTGAAAAATACTTATTTTACCAGAAAAATTTATTTTTTTCTTATACCATGTTCTAGAAAATGTGTAAGATGAATAATAATGTCATAAAATTAAAATTTTTGTTAATACTATTCATAACGGCTACTTCATAATAAAATTATAATAATATATCGTTGTTTAGTAAAACCCGGTATTGCGTACAACACACGCTATCGAGGAAGGTCGCGATTGCGTGTAATGCAAGCCAAGTCAGGGTTGCGTGTTGTGAAATAATCCTTCATTGTTCCGTATAACAGAATCCAACCATATTTCATTTATACATTGAATAAATATATATATATACTCAATGTTGCATAGAATAACTATTATCAAAATTGTATGTAACACGATCCAAGAATAGTGTTGCGTATACTGCAAGCTAATACGGTGTTGCGTATAGTGCAAGGTAATCTTGGTGTAGCATAAAACACAAGACATTAATGAAATTAAAAGAATATTTTTCATAAAATTTCGGGGTGTTACAATAATATCATAATATTTATTCATTAAATATTTATTTACTACCAATTTTTGTAAGTGTAAATGAAAAAAAAATCACATCGCTTCATGGAGTTGGTAGTTGAAAAGTACGCATGAGCGACGTTATCATTTTCCAACAGATGGTATGGGAAGAAGATAGATTGTATTTGATCTTTAAATAATAATTATTACATTATAAATATGATATATATCCATTAAATACATATATATAACCATCCAACAGGGATGATGATGAAAAATAAAACACAGTGCTTCATGGAGATGGTAGTCCATACATATGCAGGAGTGATGCTATTATTTTTCATTAGACATAAAGGAGTTTGAAAATGATAGTAATATAAAACTAAAAATATTATATTATATTAAATATACTTATTTAATCATGTTAATATCATTATATAATATTTGGATTAGGTTAAATAAAAAAATAAACTTGAAATAGATCGATAAATATAATTACCTCTTCTCCAGGTATCTTCCTCTAGCTTGCACATTAAGCCATTTTGAGATTGTATTTTAGTGATTATAGGGCCTCTTGGAAGTGGGTAAGAAATTTTGAATGGTGAGTAGGTATGTACTGACTAAACTAAAGTTCTCAGGTGGCACAAATAATTGAGAATAGGAGGTTTACTTTTATAAGTCTGGTGGGTTGAAAACTTGAAAATACTGGTAACTTTATTATATAATATATTCCTTACTCATGTAAATCAGCTCCAAACTAACATATTTTATAAGATTTTAATGATAAAGTAGAAATAAAATAAACAAATACAATTCTATAATTTTATTTGTTATTTTAAACCTTATCTTTTATTTTGACCCGTCTTTTAACATTTTTAACCCTTACCATGGTAAAAAGATTTTTACCACAGTAACTATTCATTAAGGATAAAAATTATGCTGACCTTATTAACTAATATTAATTTTGACAATTCAAAATAATAAATCCATTTTAAAATATTTAATTCCACTAAGTGGTATAAATATATTCTAATATTAGTGCACAAAATGTATAAAACCCATTTTTAAAAAGAAAAAATATATTATTGTGTGTGAATATGAATTTATATATATTTAGTCAAAATATTATTGGAAAGTGGTTCTTAAAAAAATTATTGGCCTGTAATTAAATAAAGAAATATTATTTGATATTAGAACAATGAAAAAATCTAATGGTATCATTGAACAACCACATTTATGTTAAGGAATAAAAAAGTGCTTTTATTAGAATAAAATATAAATTTGGTTCGAAAAAGTAAATAATGTGTTTAAAAATTCAACTTATTTGTTTTGAGTGATTTATTTTAATCCTTAAACATAAATGTCATTAATAAAAAGTTTTCACATATTTTTATGCCATGGTTATATCATAATGATGTCATCAATGTTGTGATGTTCGTAAAAATGATATTTTTCACTATTCACTAAAAAATCAACATTTTTAAAAAGATCCCAAAAAATAAAAATAAGATAAATTTTAAATGATAAATTAAAAAAAACTTTTTAAAACAAAAAATACAAATTTATAAATTCATATTTCAAATAAAAAATATATAATATATAATAAAAATAATGATTTTAAACAAAACATTTTTGTTGAGCTATGAATAATTAAATTTTTACTTCGTATAAATTATTTTACTAATTATGTTTCATTTAAATAAATGATGATATATTTAGGTTTTATTATAATAATTCATTCTTCTATTTAGTTATGTGTTTCATACAATAAAAGTTATAGAATGAATCAAATTTATTTAATAGAAAATATATTCTAAAATCTCTATGTGTTACAATAAAATATTCCAAGGAGAATCTAGAGGTAATTCCTGACACTATCATATTCCTTTAAGAATGTTTTGGATTCATTAGTGAAATAATTAACGAAATGGGTAAAGGATATAGGATCCTTTGTGTTGGTTTGCCAAAGTAGATCTTATCCAAGTATTCATTGATAATTTAAATAAGATAGAGGGTTATTCTAAACTCACATTTCCATATTCACATCTTAGGTATAAGGTAAGAAAAATGAGGAGTATTATATACATATTTAGGCATTTAATTATTCTTATCTATATATGTTTCAAATATAGAAGTGTAACAACTAACCATATTCTAACTATATATACTAATGGATATCATATAAGTTACGATATGAATAAATTTCATTATGTCATAGCCTTAGCTTTTTTGAGGGGATCCAATTATAAATTTGGTGAAATATTAAAATTTGCATCCTAAAAAGACAAGGTGTATCTCAGTTAATGATCTTATTACTACTAATTCCATTAAAAATTCCAAGTTATAAAAACTCTTAATCATGCTAATACAATTTCTATGAGGTAAGTGTATCTATTTTGATATAGTGAAAGAAAGAAAGACTTCCATTAAATGTTGCTTCCAAATACACAAGTTGGAATAAGAATAACTAAACTCCACAATTTATGGTGTTAGGAATTAGTCCAAACACAGATACTATGTAGGATGCTAAAAACTATAGTGAAAATTTAATATTTACCATCGTGGGTGATATATTATTCAATAATAATAAATACTATAAATATATGTAATTTAAAACAAGTTATTATTGAAAATATCATATGAATTCAAATATGGATTACATATAACAAAGTTCGTACATTATTTTTTTGGTTTATGTAAACCTATTTGTGGGTATTCAACACAAAATATACATTGATAATAAAATCAAGATAATAATAAGGGTCGACTGGTTATACCAAACCATCATGATTAAATCTATTTGAAGCCTACTTTTTATATTTATTAAGATAATTATATTATCCATCAAATTTAAAGGCCACGTCTCTTATAGGTTACTTTTTAGAACATGTCAAGATGATTTGACCAAAAAGGTGGGGGACATCAAAGAATTCCAATATAGAATGACACCTTCAAGGATACATTTATGGTTTGAAACATATATAATGAACAAAGTATATTAATTTGAAATGAAATATTTTCAGGTTTCTATAAGATTTATTTGGGAACACTGTAGTTTTCTAGGACATATATTTCAAAAACATATAGAAAATTGCTAATTATTTTTAATTTTATTAATATTAAGTTTAATTTCTCCAGAAATGAATTAAGAACCATCCCAAGTTCTTGAGGACATGATCTACTTGATCAGATCAAGGGGTTTCTTAATCCAATTCAAATTACATATTTGATAAAGTATTGAAAAATATAAGTTTGAATAGTTTATTTAAATTATATTCAGGGTCACATGGTATTATTATGATGAATAGAAAACATATACCTAAGAGTAATTTACAAATATATCTCACATGCCATTATATATACTGATGTTTGATCTTGCTTATGTATAAATCATAAAAATTAGTTATCAAACTAGACTAGAACAACTGCATAGGATAGCAGTCAAAACTATTTGAAATTTCTTAAGAAACAAAATATAGATGCGTTCCTAGTAAGTGGAGAAATTAGAGTACTAGTTTTAAAGGTAAATAAATTCATCCTTGTTTAGAACACTTTGATCTGGAATCACAGTAATTCTATGTAATATATAGGGTAAATATTATTACAAATAGAAATTTTTAGGTCTATATTTGACTGTGTACGTTGTGGATTTTTATGTATCTTAATAAGAAATTTTAGAAGCAATTTGTTCTAGATTTTGGATCCTTTCATAGGTGGTGAAATCTAATCATATCGTGATGAATTTTAACTATAGTATTATTCAATATTTCAAAAATTATAGAGGATAAAATTTATTTACTCAATTATATCACCATATAAGGTATTTTCTTAGAGATATGAGGTTGTGGTAAATATAAAAAACATTACTATCATGGTGGTATGAGAAGTTATAGCCAAATAACATTAGAATCATGTTTATCATGTGAAGCTAACCATTTAAATAGTTTGAATTCCAGTTTAGTGAAAGTGGGAGTTTTTTAGAGTTTTTTTCCTAGAACTAGCTACTTTGAACATTATTATTACCTATATTTAGGTATTTTTAATATTAATAAATTTATTATCACATCATGATTAATCTTCTACATGACAGAGTATTTGACAATTTTATAAGCGAACCTATCCTGATGAAATGTTATAGGAGTTCCATACAAATATGAAAACCCAGAAGTATTATGATAATATTCTTAAATATATTTTTTGGTCGGATGATATTATTTTTTCGGAAACAAATGACACAAGATATAATTGGTAGTGTTATTGTAAGACATTTAGTCTTTTTCTCATGAATTTCATCCACGATAATCTTAGGAAATTAGGTTATGTGAGCATGACCCACTAGTAGAAAATCCACATTTACATATTTTATTGGATATTCCTATCTTTGGGTGTGTGTAATGATCATTAGACTTTTAGTTTATTATTAATTCATATCATAAATAGAATACTCTTATGTATTGATGAAATTTATGATGACATATTCTCGCGGTGATGTATGATATGTAGAGTGTGTCATAACTAATATTTCATTAATAAATGACATGATAAATGATTTTTTTTAACTTTTATTCTTTAATATAAGTTGATACATGGTCCCTTTGATGGGGGAACTTCATGATGAAGTTTAGGGACCTAGAATTCTGAAATTAAGTTTATTTATGTAAATATAAAGAAATATAAAGCAAGATCATAGGTTAATGACCCCATTATTAAACCTGAATGATTGGAGATATCAAAATAAATGTTTTATGTTATACACTGTGAAATCATATGAGGTTTTATGTTATTGTGACATTAAATTCTTTCTTTTTGGGGGCCTTGGAATGTCTCTACACAATAAAATTTGAATTTAAGCAGTATTCTTTAATTCCGATGAATAAGAGACCTATAGGGCCACATATTAGGTATATTTTGTCACGAACCGTCCTCGGGGCCCATGCCGTGACTACCCCAGGCCCGCCTTCCAAAGGCCAGGGGCTGGCGACGAGCACCAGAGACGTAAATCCTGATGACTGCGAAGGAATTTCCTTTATAAAAGTAAACAAAACACCACAGATTACAAGAGGAAGTAAAACTCTAAGTACAAAGAGAAGTGATAAAAAGTAAATGGGCCAGAATACAAACCCAACTGAAAGTACAACTAAAACTGAAAAAAAGTACAACAGAAAAATACAACAGCTGGAAGAACGGAAGTGGCTCCTGGGACGTCCTCCTCGGATCCTACCTGAATGGTAGGTACAAATGGCGCAGCTCCTGGATCGTCCACCACAGATCCTACCTGAAGGGTAGGTACAGATATCCTCCACATCGCTCTCGCCTGTCAACCTCCTCCGAGTGTCATCTTGCCGTGATGTCCACCTCCGGATACTGACTCGTCTTGTAGTCCACCTCTGGGTACCATCTAGTCCTCTAACACTCGGCCTCCGTCAGCACTGCCCGTCATCTACAACCAACACAACGATGTGCGGGAATAGCCTATGAAGGGGTGAGTATAACGATACTCAGTAGGGACCCTGATACCCTCAAGGTCTCACTAAAACCAACAAGGATAACCACAAAGAAGATCTCAACAGATATCCTCTACTTAGGTATATTCCCATACATATACCTAAGTTATCAAGTAACTCATCTCAATCATGAGGAAACACAAAGATTATGAAATCAACGGATAAACACTACCTAGGTATATGCTCATACATATACCTAAGTTATCAAGTGACCCATCTCAATCAAGAGGTAAACACAAAGGTCATAGACTCAGCTCAAACCAGGATTTTCATTATCGAAATCGTAACTGCTGAAGAGCCCCGTCTCTAAAGTGTACAGTGGTCTTGTCACGACTCTGAGGTACTGCTCACTAACCTAAGACTACTAAGGTACTCCTCCTATCGAGTACCACGGGTTTGCCACCTCACATAGTAGTTCTCCTACTCCATGGGTCTGCCACCTCACACAGTAGTGCTCCCCCTTATAGCCTACAGAGGTACTCATCCTTTCAAGTACCGTGGGTCTGCCACATCACACAGTTGTGCTCCTCCGCCATGGGTCTACCACCTCACAAAGTAGTGCTCCCCACTGAGCTATGCTAGTCACTCTGAATCGAATCGGACAAGCAGTTATAGGTCACAGCCAGCTACACAGTCTCCTTACTCTGTATGCTCGTCTCCGAGAGGGTCCACTCCAGGAGCTATAGGTCGATACTCCAAGTATCACAAGTCCCAAGAAGAAGTATCTCAAAGGACCGCCTCTTCATAGGGGTCTCAACGCAACAGACGGCGCGTCAATCGGGCGCCCGGTCTGTGAGTTATTAGCCTTTTCATCCCAGGGGCCCGGTTGGTTTCTTGTGCGAACCAACCCGGCCGTATCTCAACTATACCCCGAACCCTCATAGGGTATACCCATAGGGACCGTTTCTCAATGTTATCACCAACGCCGCTGACGGTTCGTCAAACGGACATCCGGTCTGAAAAATATCAGCTTTTCCGTTCTAGGAGCACGGTTGGATTTCGGGTACAATCTAACCCAGTCATACTCCAACTACATCCAAAACTCAAGCAATTTATGCCAAAAGTTCCGTCTCATCAAAAGGAATTCAACGAGACAGATGGCGCATCAATCGGACGCTCGGTCTGTGAGTCGTTGGCTTTTTCGTTCCAGGGTCCTGGTTGGTTTCATGAGCGAACCAACCCAACTACACTATGAAGACATCCAAACCTCGAGTGGAGTAAGCCAAAAGTTCCGTTTCATCAAGAGGAAACCAACAAACTCGACGGCACGTCAATCGGACGTCCGGAACTCAAGATATAAGCGTTTTCGCTCTGAGGGCGCGGTTGGTTTTGTATCCGAACCAACCCGGCCGAACCCAAAGTTCTCCACACCCTTGAGTATAATATACCAAAACGGCCATCTCAATCCAAGTATCGCATCGCAACTGAAGGTGCGTAGATCTGAGGTCTGTAGCCCAAGTTATGGGTGAAAGACCGAAGAGGTCCGAAAACGGGGGTCTGGGCCCGGCCCGACCCGGCCCAACCCACCCCCCCCCCCCCGGTCGACCGAACCGGGTCCGGGTCCAGACCAGCTGGGCGCGGCCCGGCCCGGCTGCACAGCCTGGCCCGACCTGCGTGGCCCGGCCCGGCCTGGGCGGCCCGGCTGGCCTCGCGCTGGCGCGGCGCGACGGGTGCGGGGGGTTACAAACCCCCCGGCTGTCAACCTGGCGCGGCTTAAAGCCGCGCCGCCTCAAACCCAGAACAGCCCAGCCGTTTCGGTTCATGTCCCACCACCGCGGCTCAGCCGCGGCGGTTTGCTCCGGCGACGCGCCGCCGCCTTCTACGGACCACCGGACGCGCTCCGGTGGTCCGTTTCGCCTACCGCCATCGCCAAAAATCCTCCTGGGACTCGATCTTTACTGCAAAGGAATTCAAACGCCATTTCGGCCCAATTCGTTGTCGCCCGTCGATCCGCACTCAACATTCAAAACGTGCTGTCTTCGTGGTTTTCTAGTGCGGCGTGACGGCGCCGCACCCCTTCGCCGCGGCCCGACTTTGACCGTGGATTCATTCGACCTCAAAGGCGCGGCGCGACGGTGCCGCGCTTCTTCGTCGTGATTCTCTAAATTCCCGCACGGTGCGATGGCACTGCGTCGCTTTCATTTCAAGCCACATAGATAGCCAACAAAAGAAAAGGGGAGGAGTTTCGGCCATGTTTTTGCGGTCTGACCTCCTCCGTTATTTTGATAACAGTTTTCCGTTGATATCAAAGAACGTCTAAAATTATTCACGACATTAAAACCAAACCCCTACCTTGCAAAGACTTCACACGTCGTCGAGCCGCGGAAGAGGCAAGCGTCGCGGTGATCGGATGTCGCGGAAGACCGATGCCGATTTCGTTGACGTCGGAGGGTGAGTCGTCCTCAATGGCGACGTTCCCCGTGGTGGTGTCTCCTTTCTTGATTTGGAGGAAGAAGAGAAGAAGGCACGTCGTCAGTGATCGCCCGATGAAGAATGCGGCGTCTTGCTTCCTTCGGCGTGGAGAGAAGGTGCAAGATGAGACGATGTTCTTCGTCGAAGCTTTGGTGTTCTTCACATTCTTTAACAAAGGAGATGAAGCATTCTTCTTCGGAGGTGGAAGTTCTTCAAAACTCAAATGCTCTCTTCCCTTTCTCTTGAAACAACATTTCTAACCAAAATAAAATAAGGCTCCACCTTATTTTGTTTACCCATGCCATGAATTCAAAAAATACAAAATTCAAAACCAACACACTTAATTAATTGATCTTGAGTTTTCAAATTAATTAATGTTTAGGTGGCATGAATTAATGTGGGAGGTGAGGAGGAGAGGAGTCACTTAAGTTAAAGAGGGGTTACAATATTAAAGTGGGAGGTGAGTTATCGGAGGTCAAGGGGGTTATGGAAGATCAAGGGGGGTTAGGGTCTCGTGTGGGCCCCACCACCCTCTTAACCTCTCATGGGTAGTTCCCTAACTTACACTCAAAGGATACAACTACTTTAAAGAAATGAAAATTGTAACTCCATTTTTATTTTATCTTCCACAAATTTTTAACAACTCCTCCTGTGAAAACGCAACTCTGAAAAAGATCTTCTTAAGCAATTATCGGCGTTGTGAATCCATCGGTGCCCTCGGAATTCGATTTCGAGCGCCGGTTCAAAAGTTAGAAAAACCCGCTCGTTCGTTCACTGAACGTACCCAAGATAAACTTCGGAAATTGATTCTGGGCACATCGGGCCTCAGAATCAGGCGTCGTCAGAAACTGCGTTCTTGTAAAATTCCAAAAAAAATTAAGAAAAAAAATTTCCTTGAAATTTCTGGGTCTTTACATATTTGGATCCTGAGTTATATTCTATATGATTTTAACAAGATGAATAAGTATTACTATAGCATGTAGTTTAATAAGTATTCATGATTGGTTGACTGTAAGTATTCAGTTACCTATTGTTTGAGATAATATATGTGAGGTAAATATTTAATAATTGTTTACTCATAAATTTATTGAATATAACATTGATTTATTTATCAAAAAATAATGAAATAATATTTATTTATTTATATTCATTTTCATTATTGGATGTTTGATAAGTACAAAGGAAGAAAGATGAATCAAACTAATAGCTGAGTGAAATTATATTTTTAATATAATTTTAATAAATACTATATTATTTATACAATAAATTATATTTATTTATATATAAGTTTAGAACATGTCAAGTAGATGAATTATTATTATTATTATTATTATTATTACTATTATTATTTAAACAAAGGGTTTGTCAGGGATTTATAAAATAATAAGGGCCTATAGAAAATTATTTATTCTATAACCATAAATCTATATAAAACTAATTATATCATCATCATCCCTAGTCATTATTGTTCACAATGAATGTCTAGAGAGAATTCTCCCATTCACTATAGATCGCTTCCTCTATAATTCTCTCAGTAAGAAAGAGTGATTATCCTACTCCATAGTATCAAATATATATAGAATTAGAAGAATCCTTCTTCCCACTAAGTGATTCTTATTGTGATTATAAAAAATAATATAACCAACATAATCTTCCACTCTAACACCTGAATATTTCCATGGTGATTTTCAAAGGTTTATGGTACGTATGTATATCACTCTTAGAGGGGTTCATCCCTTTAATCCTCCCACTTCAATGATTGTATGACCAAAAGAACTCTAACAAATATTCTACAAAGAAAAAATACCAATGATTGGGGGTTCATAATTCCAAGAAATTAATTAGAAAATATATATAATGATCTTGTCTTCTTATTTAGGATGGTTTATGTCCATTAGTATTTGAATTAATTTTATTGGTCATGAAATTCCTCATCATGTAAATCTTATAATATTCATTGATTATGACTAAAATTCAAGTTGGATACTTCCCAATATACACTTTCACTATACACAAAACCATTAATATGTGTTATTTATATACAGTAGAGTTATCCTATTGGGGTGATTTTATCTTGGGTGTGGCTCATGAAGGGGTATAGGAAAAAAATAACATCATAAAACACTAGATGTGTTCTATTTAGAGGTGTAATGATGACTCAATGTGATTAGGATTATGGTTGTGGAAATGGAACTAGGATTCCAATATTTAAGAGTGTTTGAGTACCATGAAGTTACACTGATAAACTAAAATAATATAACAATGAGGATGGGGTACTTATATTTTCCCTATGAAAATGGATTTAGAAATCATAGGTTTACTTTTTTTAGGATCATATAGTAAACCCTAAAATTTTTATGTATTTTAGTATGTTTTCACCGTAACTTTTCTTTAGTCCTCATATGGGGAAAACTTAGCGAGTAAGAACTTGGATTTTAATTAGGCAACCCTTTACGATTTTTTGACCAAACATGTTTTGGGACTTTTTTTCTTTTTAAACCTTCAATTTTATTTGGTTTGTGAGAGTTCCATGCCAAGAAAGAGATGAATAAACTTATTCCTAGGTAACCATTTCCAGGTCTTCAAGCAAGTGAGTTCCATGTCTCTTTCCTCATGTACTTTTAGGTCATTCAAGGTGGGGTAATGTAATTCATGTTTACTGTAGGATATATTTAACAAAAAAAATTGAGGAAATATATATAGATGCATGGGTGAAGAAGACCCAACATGAATGGAGTGTCTGATGTAATGAACATAAATGACATCAAGGAATGGTGCATGTGATTTACATTAATAATGCTTGTAGTTGATATTACTAACATTAAAGGTTGTATAGTAGTAACAACATATCACTACAGTTTAAGGTTTTATAAATTTGAACACAAATTTATGTAATATAGTATAGATGTTAAGATCTAAACCAAACCCAGAAATTATTGAAGAGTCTATTACCAATATATTATTCCTTATTAAGAGGGAAATTTAGTTTATAATCAGAAGGAACAAATTTATTATTTCATATTGTTTGAGTTCATTTAATCAGGACTGTTAAAAGGTTCAGGGATGAGATTTTATAACCCTGATTAGAAGGTGATCATGATGTATGGATGTGTAACATTAAGAGTATCAAATCCATTTGAATTGTAGGATTATGAGTTGTGAAAATCATAAGTCGATGAGTTTTAATCAAATATGATGTGATTGGAAATGTATATCAAGGATGACCACTAACCCTATTCTAATAAATGGTTCCACTATATTAGCATCAATACATGTTAATATTATAGCTACTTTTTCCAATAATGAAAACAAGCCACTAGTTAGCATGCTATATTGGGGGAATGTATGTAGATTGATATCGATGTCATGTTTGAATAGCCAAATAGAGGTTCACTTTAAATCTAGATGCACTCATTATTTATATCTGTAAAGGGGTTTTGGGAATTAAATCATTTTGGAGTTAAATTAGGTTCATGGAAAAGTGGATATTCATAGAGTTTATTGGTATCATAATACTTACACCACTTTTTATGGAACATACCATCGTTGAGAACAGATATAACATGTCATTGATTTATATTTTCTCTAAACTAGTCTATCTAATGAGCATGGATCATCTTTTAATGTTCCATATTTTGGTCCCCAAAATATTATTATAATCCTCAAAATGGAATTTTTAGTGAGATAAAGCTTTTATTTTACTTAGTTCTCCCTTAGGGGGTCTTATACTAATATTTTTTGTGCCAATTTCAATATAATTTTAGGGTATTTCTATTTGGTTTGTTTATAAGTTCATATATCATTGTCCAATAAGAACTATTTTTTAGGTCATATAGCTTTGACCAAGGTGAAAAAAATCATCATGATTCTTATACCATAATGTGAAGGGGAAATATAAAACAATATCACAAATTGGATTCAAGGGTCAACAACATACCAAATCCTTTTGAAAAGTGCATGATGTTGTTATAAATCATTAATGGAGACTTTTGAATCAAGATTTGTGATATGTGATATGTATACAACGGATAAACATTTTCCATATTTTAATTTAAAGTTTATTTATTATGTTAATAGGGAATATAAATATTATAGTACCATTTTATTTGGATAAAAAAATGCTTCTTATTGGTAGGCCATATTGGGGAACATGTGCAAATTCATGCCAATGGAATGTATGCATATCCAAACATAGGTGTACATTAAACATGGATTCACTTATTACCAATATCCTTGTAATGCTTGTGGAAATATTGGACACTTTAAATGTGAAGTGTGACTTATGGTAGGGATATCCAAATGAGTGATGGGGTGATTTAGACCTAACTAAACCATGGTTATGCAATTTTGATCCATGGGAAAAGAGAAAAAATAGGTGATGGTTTGTGCCTGAGTACAAGATATATGGTCTATACTTACCAACATATCGTGAAATAAAAGGATCAAATCCATACATAGTTCTCAAGTAAGTAGTGTGTAACATCCCATCCCAACTGACTATGAAACAGGTAAATGGGTCGATCTCTAAATGGCCTCAACCACACCACCATATGCCAGGGGTCATCAACTAGCAGTGAGGTTCCAACGGGGGTACAGTGGCAAGAATATACCCTCATTATTAGAGTATAATTGTGGTATAATCATAATGAATCCAAAAATTATAGTATAATTTGACTAAGTAAAAGTAGAGTAGTGAAAGATAAATATAATAACTATCGAACTTTCCAATGCCAAATTTCTATCTATGAATTCATGTATATATGATGTGAATAAATCCAAAGAAATAAATATCAAAACATGCAACATATAATATTTTAAGAGAAATAAACAAAAAAACAAATCCTTAAGGGCTGACTCTATGATAATCATGAGTTCCAACTCAGTCTCATGCTTCTAACTCCTATTTACAATGCACAGTAAGAGAAATGATCCAATGACCTATGAACATGAGGTCTACTCATGTACCAAAGGTGGATAGAGTAGGGTGTGGCATATAATCAGTACACGACCACCAATGGTGTCTAAATCATAATTCAGTCTGTGTGTAAAAATTATTGAAGTGTGAAAATATAACATATAATAGAAGATGATGAAAAGTAAATACAAGTCATCTCATGTTCCAAAAGGACACTTAGAAGACACTACCTACTTTCTAGTAGGCTAGAATTTTCTGAACTTTGAAAATATATATAATAATCATGCAAAAAATATATAACACATATACATATATATGAACTATATATGTGAGAATATCTATAATAATATATAAGGCTATAAGATTCTAGCTATACTTGGGGTGTTACTCAGGTGTCCATGACTAGTCCAATGATCCAATGGATCCATCAAGGGTACAAGCCCTGAATCTCATATGAATGTGAGACATATTTCCCATCACTCAAGATAGTGGGGTGAGTCATCATACACAAAACCAAAAATAAGAGAACATGGAACATCATTCCCATTTCCCAAATATAAGTAAACAGTGTGGAACATCATACCCAACACTGAATATAAGGGAGAATGAAACATCATGCTCAAGAAGTACCTTAAAAATTATTCACCAACCACCATCAACGGAATACTCATAATAATAATAATCATCATGATGGGTTGCCTCTAAGAATTTATTATCATCCAATCTAATGTAAACATGGCTATAACCATCAAAATGATTCATAATTATGAAACATGTGGTGTGGCCTCACCACCCACTAATATTTAGTTAAATTGAACCACTTATTTTAAGAACCAATACAATCCATTTATAAATAAAGGAGAAGTCGTGGACATATCATTCCATTTACATCTAATAACTACCCTGAAGTTTAAAGGAGACACTCATCCCATAAGGCCAAGCAAGATATAAAACATTAAGCATTTACTTTTTTGTTTAGAAGACAGTACACCTAAGATGTTGGTTTTATTAGGAAAATTTAATTTTTAATAAAACTAATCATTTTACTAAATTTAAAAATCTCATTTAAGTACAAGAATTTTACTTACTAAAAGGATAGTCAAGGAATAATCCAAACATTCTAGTCAAATAATTTTAAATTAACACACCCCAACAGTCGCCTATGCATAAGGAACATGAAGATAATTATTTTGAGTAATCATGAAAACCCTCCCTAAAAGAGTGGTTTAGGTTGAGACCACAACCTATAATAGTTTTATTTTTTTAATTTATTACAGATAAACATACCATGCATTAGGTTCTATATATTCAATTTAACAATTTAATAAAAACATAAGGAGAACCTAGTGTGTGAAACAATGGAATATTTAATAAATGATCTGGAATTAATTGTAAAATAAATAGGAAACCTACCTTATACCAAGGATATTCTACTCATAAAATATCAAACCTTGAATTGAGAGTGTTCTAGAGAAATAAAAGTAATAGATGAATGCCCTGGAAATTGGGTGAATCATCTTTCACCAAAATATAAAAAAATACAAGAAGGTAGATGAAGAAAGGATGAATCAGGATTTAAAGACCGGCTGATATGCTTCTAATGTGATGATCGATTCTCAAAATGGTGGTCAGATAAATTATTTCTGCTCATACCAAGATGAGGAGAAGAAGAGATGCACGGGAGCTGATGCATGTGTGTAATAAGAGAATAAGTAGAGGGGGAACAAAAAAATGAGGAATGGTAAAATGTTAATTTACAACTACATTAATGGTGTGAATGGTTTGGCCACCCGGTTGTCTAAACTGTGATCCAACCATGCTTGACCCTCTTCCCAAGTAAGGACCTCACACGATTCATGTCAACGGTTTGGGAAACCATGCCCAAACCATGCACTTTCCCTCTATCGAGAAACCTTTAAAAATGCATGTCCATGTGGATTATCTTTCTCAATTATACCAAAAGGTATGGGACCTCTAGTTCCACTAGAATATATGCAAGGATTCTTATAGGGGCCACATGGTTTCAAAAAAACTATTGCGTCCTTCCCAAATTTTGAGGTTTCGGGATCTGGTGCTCCTGAAACTCAATAGAACTCCCAAGTCATATATTAGTCCTTAAACCAAGTCTAAAAAATTCATTTAAGTGTTTAAAATATTGTAATATCATTGCTAATATTGGTTTCCAATTCTTACCATCCACCAAACTGAAATTAAAGTTCCTTCAGAAAAAAATCCATCTAGTCTAAAAAATGCATGATGTTAAAACTTCCCCACCTTAGAACTTCTCATTCATAATAATCCTTGGGAAAACAAAGGAACAACACGCGGCCTACTTGGGTCTTGAAGTATCTTTCAAACAAAAAATTTCATTTTTAAATTTCTTGTATAATTATTATAATCACCTTCATCATATGATACATAATCCATATAAACTTTATCCAATGCTCATTTCCAAATTGGGACATCAAGATGATGCCTACCTATGCCTATCACTCACAAGAAAAGATCACATAATCATATCTTTAACAACCTAGCCTATGGAACTCCTCACTAAAGGTTCAATTATTTGAAATTAAAATTCCAAGTCAAGGTATCTCCATCATTAGAATTGTCTATTTAAGCATTCTAGTTGCATTATAATGATGATCATGATATGATTCTTTATTCAAATTAAGGTTCGATTCCAAATTGACCTCATTTAGTATTTTCAAGCTGAAATTTACATGAAGACCCTTGGAATAAATTCATATTGCACCCATCTCACCCTAATAACATTCCATGAAGTCGTTCCTCACCAACCACATTCAATAAAGTAAGACGGAACATATCAAGCCATTTCTGGTAGACTATTCTCGAAATTGATACTTAGATGGCCAGTGTGACACCTCCTGAAACATGACGTCTTCTACCAAGGCACATCGTGTTTACACTGAACACATCCACTGAATCCCATAACCATCTTCCAATGACATCTCAATCCCAAATTTTAATCAATTTATCATGTTATAGCACGAATGTAATCATATTCCAGATCCATGTGCATATGACAGATCCACCAAACTTTGATCATCACCTTTAGAACATTTCATCAAAGCCCTACGAAAGTTTATGGTAACCTTGGAATCAATATCTAGAGTCTAAAGATATTATATGAGGTAGTCCAAAATCTAGTGCTTAAAAGTGAGACATCAGTAAAAATTCGAACATGTACACATTAAGAACACTAACTGGGACTAATCATAGTCAAGAAAAGAATTATTGGGTATCCCTAACTCCATCTAAAGAATTCATACTTGGGAACCCAAGAATTACTTAGAAAAATCATGCCTTTAAACCAACCATAATACATAAGTGTAACTTCAATGGAGTTCACTTACCAAGCCTAATGGAAATTAGAAGTAGCATGGTATATAACAGATGCTTTCTCTTTGTATCAAATATGATGTCAATATATGGGACAAGATATTCTCAAAACAAGAGTACACTATGTGGATAGGGATTATTCCCCAAAATGGATCTAGAAAACTCCCACTACACTAAATATGAAGTACTGGTATTGGTATCCAACCAACCATAACCAACTACTATAAGGAAAATAAGTTCAACCAATTCTGTTCAACTCTTTCTAAAATTTATTGGTTGTACCTAATGATGCATCATCATTAACTGATTACAATTCCTTCACAACCTGAGGAATTATTTTGTTTAGAATCTACAACCACCAGTGTATATCCATGACCACTAGTGTTTTTCAAGGGTTTCATACTGAGCTAACCATTTCATCATCGCACTACTCCACCAGCACGAACACATTTGAAAGACATTAGCCTTATTATAGTTAAGATCATCACTGACCCTTTCCAAATGGTCCTTCTAGGTTTTGTTCCTTTTACTTGAAATTTCACATATTTTATAATTTTATGTGATTCTCACCACCTTAGAAGTGTCCTTATTAAAAGTTTTACTAAATAATTGATCTCATTCCATAACACACACCCCATCGATCGTTGCTTACGGGTTCTAGATGTGGACAATGTTCTCTTGTGAAGTGATAGAAACAAAATAGAATAATCTATACACTTAAAATTTCACTATAATAGATTTTCTATATATGTAAGTAATATACTCCTCCAGATTCATGTTTATGTGTTTTATAGAATCATGCATAAATCCAATACCAACTAACCAGAATGTCCAAACACATGATCCTTTTTTATGACATCATCTCGAGCATTGGGATGAGTCTAATTTTCTCTAATGCACTAGTCACTCTACTCTAGAGACGAATCTTGAATGAAATGTAATAGCTCAAGGGTTGAATGATTCACATTTAACTCATATGTTTTATTGCACCATTTATAACTCGATAGGTACCATGTGTATCAATGCATACTACCCCATGATTCCACAAAGAAAATAGAACATCTTGGATTATATCCATAAGCTTCTCAATCCTATGCCTTTAGTATTATATGACCTATAAAATAATCATCCCATAGTCTTATTAACCCATACAACTGTAAAATAGGCCGATGAACTCTTGAGTCATCCAACACTAAAGATGAAGGAAAAGAAGGGTCACACGACCCACTAAGTGGATGACCAAGCCTTGGGCATGTTTATCCTACTAGAATTAATAATTAAATGGTTTTCATACCCATATTAAAGTTCAAAATATTGCATGATCACCCATCTAACTCAGGTGAAATTTAATAACTAAGAAGTCCAGTAAGTTAAAAAGATTCTTGAATGGAATTACATCTCTGAAAGCTCATCAAAGTAGTTAGAAATGCTTCAAAGTTATATGGTTGATACATACCTCATGATAGCCCCTTGAAATTTTATAATATTTTGATCCTACATTTATATTACACTAAAATATTCACATTGATATATAGCCTATTATCTAGGCTTCAAATATTGAAGAATACGCCTATAGAAAAATCTCACATCTTTATTACAAGGCAACACTCAAGTTAGGTTTTAAACTACCATTACTTGAGGGTCGAAACTGAGACCATACCTAAAGGTTTAATTTTAATGAATTTACTTAATTTAAATTTATTAATTTAAGCATTTTAGAGTTTTAATATGATTAAATTATAAATTATCAAAAAAAATTATATTTGGAACTTTTATTTGGCTAAATCCACAAGGAAAAATAGGAAAGTTATATTAAACTTACTTTTAAACATTGATTATTTGACTAACATACTCTCATAATTATGAGATTTATCTTTTAAATTTCTTCCATACATTTTATATATCAAATAGATTCTTACAATTGGGATTAGTTATATAAAATGTCAATTCCAATCTATAGTCTAAAACACCATTTATGTGGTAACTGCATATTTATTTAACATCGGCCTCATAGATAAATAAGATCAAAGAAGATCACAGATTTTTTATAAAATTTAAATGGGGACTAGTCAAGTAAGATGTCTCTATACAACTATATGTAAATGAATGTAGGCAGTTGTGGACACTATAAATTATTATCACTATATAGAGTAAGTATAACCCCATAGGGTTAAATACTAAATCATATGGGATAAAGAGACCTTTGAGGGTCCCACTAATATAATCTTGGTCTATAAAACATCAAAGTAAATTTTTATTGAAGTTTCTATCACCCTAAGTGGGTAATCTCATTAGAAACATCCCCCAACTAACCTACTTGGGTTCAGTTAATTCATTGTGAATTTATTCATATGGGTCATCATGCCTACGTATTAGAGTTTCAAACCATTATAGTGGAATATGTTTCCTAAAAATACTATGTTTTTAGAATATATATATATATATAAGAACAATTTTTTAGTTAGACAAATAACTATTATTAAGTTATAAAGACACTTTCACTTATTAATTAAAATTGGAATTTAAATAACTACCACCCAATTTTCCATGGCTCAAACATGTCCAAATTTGGTTGGTCAAGTTGTCACATGCAACCTATTTGAGAAAACATTGTTTAGAGTGGTGTTGGAACTTTAATAGCCAATTGTAAAAACATGGAAATAGGAACATAAAAATAAAGAACTAACATGGAAATATAATAAGTAGGGAAAACACCTAAACCTAGTTCACAAGAAAAGCATGATAAATAAACCACAAAACCATACTATATATGAAACATACTAAATAAATCACCCCTCATGTTATACAAACAAAATATTTTAAGAAAAATATAAGAAATTTTAAACTAATCATGTTACTGAAATATCTAACATCGTATATAAAAATCGTGATAATAAATATGATAGGCACATCAATAAATCTAACACAAATGATAAATGGAATATACATGGCATGGAATAAGCATGGAATTTAAACATCTATGAGCGTATGATAATTCATGTAATGATACATCCTTTCCCTATTAGATGACGTTCAAAATAACATAAATCTAATAAATTAATAATAAGTATAAATTATATTGATCGCTCAAAGTGAAATCAAAATCAACTATAATAATGAACAACACGAACAATAGTCCCATCCCTAGCCACCTGGGCTTTTCCCCATGCAGGGGTTGATCACTACTTGACATAAATATTTACTAAGAATTGAAACCTTCTAGTTCTCCTATCTACTATAATTAAATAGTAAGATAATGGAAAATAACTCCTCTAATAACCACTTTCTAACATCTTGACCTGACTGTCTATGAAACCAATAGTCGGGTCGGTCGCCACATGGCCTCAACTACACATCCCCATATGCCATGGGTTGTCAATTAGCAATGAGGTAACAATGGTGGTATGGTGGGGACACTATAACCTCATTATCATATTAGAACGGTGGTATGATAACAATAAATCAACAGAAAATATCAAAAGAATAATAAATAAATGCAGAGAAATAGAGGATGAATATAATAACTAAAAAACTGGAAAATGCCAAATATCCATTTATACATGCATGTCCAGAAGATGATAAAAAATAAAAAGTAGGAAATAGTATAGTAGGAAATATAGAATAGTTTAACATAAATAAAAAAATCCCCAATGGATAACTTCATGAGCATCTTGAGCTCCATCACAGTGTCGTGCGCCAAACTCCTCCCAAGAACAACGCACAGTATAAGAAATGATCCATGGACCAATGAAAAAGAGGTATACTCAAGTGACAAAGGCGGCATGACTAGGGTGTGAGATATACTCAACTGGGAATCACCAACTATGTCTAAAGCATAATCAAATCCTTGTGTATAAAATATAATAGTTTTCAAGTATAATGGATAATAGAATATACTAAAAGGTAGATACCATTCAGAACGAGTTCATGAAGGACACTTGTAACGAAATACCTACTTTATCATATGATTCAATAGTATAAAATATGAATATATATATAATTATCATATATATATATAATATTTATACATGTACATGCACTATATATGTGAAGTAATTTATAGGCATATACATGGGAACTAGGTGCTAGCTGGAGCTTGGAAATAACGCAGGCATCTATGAACAGTCTAATGATTCAACGACTCTGGAAAGGTTAAAATCCATTACTCTTATATGAAAGTGAGGAATATTTCCCATCACTCAAGATAGTTAGGTGAGTATTCATTCCCATCACATGAAACAAGGGAATATGGAACATCATTCACATTACAAAAATAGAAGTAAGCGGTGTGGAATGTCATGTCCAACACCCAATATAAGGGATTTTGAAATGCCATGATCAAAAATTATTTTAATCATTTTTCATCATCCACCATAAATAGAACTCTCATAATAATAATAATATTTAGGATGGATCTCCTTTAAACATTTATTATCAATCAACCCAATCTAACTATGGGTATCTGCATCCAAATGATTCATAATCATAGTTATGAAACACAAGGCGTGGCCTCACCACCTGCTTAATTTTAGTCTGATTGAACTATTTAATTTAATAAAAAAAATATAATAAATTTATTAATAAAATAGAGTCCATGATCATAGTATTACATCTACATCCATAAACTACCATGAATGTCAAAAAAACACTCATTCCATAAGGCTAAGTAAGATGTAAAAATATAATCATTTCCTTTTTAGTTTAGAAGAAACTGCATCTCAAAATGTGGTTTTATTAAAAAAAATTAAATTTACATCAAATAATTCATTTAAATTTATTTAAGAATATCATTAGAGTAGAATAAATTAAAATACTAAAAAAATTCAAGGCTTAATCCAACCATTCTATTCAAATAATTTTAAATTAACACACCCTAAGGGTGGTCTGAGAAAAATGAAAATGAAAATAATTATTTTCAATAATCATGTGAACACACCCTAAATGTGTGGTTTAGCTTATGTTCATAAGCAACTACAGTTTTATTTATTTTTAAACATAACGTATAATTAAACTGAGCATTAGTTTCTATATATTTAATTTAACATTTTAAAGGGAATTTCTAAAGAATCTGGCGTGCGAAAAAATGGTGTATTTAATAAATGATCTTGACCTTAAGAGAAAATCTATATACCACCTACCTAATACCAAGGTTATTCTACTCAGCCAATATCGAGGCTAGAATTGAGCCAATTTTAGAGAAATAGAAGTAATAGAGGAAATCCCTATAAATAGGGTGAATGATCTTCCACCAAAACAACATATAATACGAGATGATAAAAGAAGAAAGGATAAAGTAGGAGTTGTATAATTAGATGTACTATTTTAAAATGATGTGTGGTTCTCAAAAAAATTGGATTAAGGAGTTCCTCTCACTAGAGGAGGATAAGGTAAGCTCCATGGGAGCTTCTACTCATGGGTAAGAGGAAAAGATGAGGAGGAAAAAATAAATAATGAGGTATATAAAATGATAATATCAAGCCCATTTAATGGTTCTCATGTATTTCTCTCAAGGATGGAAAAACCATGTGTTAACCATGATTGTGCCTCACCTAAATAAGGTGCTCACATGGTTCATGCGCAGGGTTTGGGAAACCATTCTCAAACTATGAACTTTCACTCTATCAAGAAACCTGTAAAAATGGAATATCCATACGACTCATATTTGATGGTTAGAATAAACCATGTGGGGCCTCCAGGTCCTCTATATTTTTCACATAGTTTCTCTTGGGGGAGGCATGGTTTTAGATAAATAGTGTGCCCCTGTCATCCTTCCTAGATTTTGAGGTTTCAAGTTCTGGTGCACCTAGAACTTTAAGGAACACCCAAGTCACCTCTCAAGCCTTAAACCAAGTATAAAAATAAAACATTCAAGTATTAAAACGATTTCAATATCATTCCGAATCATTTTTTAATTGTTTCCCTTCCACCAAACTAAAATTAAAGTTCCTTAAAAAATATCATCCAGTCCAAAAAACACGAGAGGCAACATCATGAATTTCTACTTGGATTTGGACCTCATATTTGATAGTTGGTTCATATAAAATAAGAAACTGTTATAACTTTATGTTCATATATCATTGACTATATTCCATGTACTTCATAATTATATGATAAGTACATAGGTGTCGTATAGTTTAACATCATGTGACAAGGACTTTGGTGTCATTAAATTTAACTTCATATTACAAGGACTCTAACCAAGTAGTATAATTTTATGACGCAGGGAAATAATATATAAGGCACTTCAGGTAGACATAACTTGTCCAAAATAAAAAACATCCTTATCTCAGTTTCATATCTATATGGACTTGGCACTACGATTAAACAACTAAATATGGGGGTCATTTTCTTTTGGGATAATGTTTTACTAAAACAAAATATAGGTCAGGATCCTTTTTTATGACCAATTCACTAAATGAATTTTTTTCTCCGAATTTCAAAGAATCAGTAAAAACTCTAGTGAAAAGACTACGACACAGTGAGTTTTGATTAGAAGTTTTGGCAAGGAGTAACATAATGGATATGTGTATCACTAAGTTTCTTACAAGACTAATAATAAAGGCACATGTATCTATTGAAAATAATTTACATGGATCTAGCTTTTTCATAATGTAAACGGATTCAGTGGTTCTATTATAAAATTATATAGTAAAAATAAACACAATTTGAATGATTAGAAACCTTATTACTATGAGTAATACTGATGGGGTTTTCAACTAGGCCTATGATAATAGATATAGGTGTCCCTACATATCTCAAAATAACATGAATTAATCCACATATCATTATAGAATGGGGGAACATTTAGCATACACCCATGGATAATGAGTTATATATTGAAGTATTCAATATAAATCAAGCTCATTCATATAATAGGGGTAATTTTGTTTGATATAATATGTGGTTGTGCCTAAGATCAGAGGTACAAGCATCACTAAAAATTATTGAATGATGGGAATCAAGAAACACATAGTTCTTATAAGGTTTATTTTGTATAGATCAAACTAATATGAAAAGGGGGAGAATTGGGTTTCACCTTAGCACAAGGTCACCAAGAAATCATGACGTGGATGGGGAGACCTAACATTTAAGTTGAAAAAGTGTATTATTTGTTGATATAATTTTCATCTACACCTGTTAATAGATAAAAATGCATCAAAACATATCTTTTAGTAATAGGAATAAAGCCACACTTAGTTATTGATTAGGATAATTTTATCTAAAGATAGATCAATACTCTAAGAATTTCTTTTATATATCTATATATATTATATAGGAAAGGGTCTTACTAACAACCGACCTTGAGTAGAATGGGGAATTATATAGATTGGACCTTATGTTGTGTAGTTTAGATTCATGTGACCTAGAATATATCCCTTCCCCATTTTTTAAATATATAATACCTTAGTCATTCCAATGATAGTGATTCACCAGGACTACTAAGATCACATGAGTCATTATTAGTGTCAAAAAAAGAGATAACAAAGAGATTGTATGAGTTTTATGAGATTGTTTATAAGAAACATGTGGAGAGAATTTTCTTCTAGGTATAATAAATAACTCTACACATGTTTTGGTATCATGCAGGGAGAAGAGGTTGAGAGTGATGAAAATTCATGGCTGGGCATAGGATAGAAGATCCAAGCATCATTATGTATCCTACAAGAACAATAATCAATCCAAATATAATTTTTTTTTGAAAAATTTGGATTCATTTTGTATATTAAAGAATATGTACAAAGCCCTATGGGAACACACAGAGGTTGAGAACAAACTCTCAAAACTTCAAAACCAAGGAAAAAAATTATCCACCGACCACCCATCCCCCATATTTCTCACAGAAAAGGCCAACCTAGGGGGCCCATAAATATTGATTATGATGAGTGTGAAATCATTAATAGCCAAATGTTAATCCTTCATGAATTTAGGATAGGTGGGACACATAGGAAAACCATAGAAATATTAACACCATGTAGAAAAAATTAAATCATTGTAGAGAATAGTCATATTCTTCCTCCTCTTAATCATCATAATAATATAATTAAATAGGGAACTTATCATTCATTGAAAGAACCAACGTGTTATGTTTTCTAAGATAATTTTCATAACAATAATTCCTTGACTTTTATTCCTTGAAAAATTATCAAATAATATTATTAATAACATCAAGTACTTTATTTAGAATATCATTATACAATATAACATGATTTCTATCTTTAATACTAGAAACATACTTATCTTTCATATAAACTAGAATTATTCCAAGAGCTAAGTAGATGAGGATACTCTAAATATACTTCAAAGAGAAATCATTATAGTAATAAATAAAATTTTCATCCAGATTATCTTCATGAAAGATTGAAGATTCACCCACATACCCAATAGCCTCACCTTTAGCATTATCAAAATTCCTCATTAAAGTTGAGGAATGGGTCTCCATTTTCCTCTGCAAATAGGATGAATTTTTCGAGGTATTATTTCCTTATTTATTCAAGAAGAGGCCATGAATATCACCCTCTTGAAAGGTAGGAATATTAATTTCATCCTCCAAAAAATATTCTTTATCTATAAGTTGGGTGACGTAAATCTCACAAGAAGTATTTTCAATATCAAAAAAAAATTCAAGAACATTAGTATTCAATTCATGGAAATTTTTCATGCCTTTGTCCTTAAGATCAATCACTATAATAGGTTGGTCTATTGATGGAGGAGGGTGTCTCACTAATTTACTCGGTAAATTTAATGTCTCGACCCGGATCACACTATAAAATGTATCTTTACCAATTTCCACATGGACCCAAGTGTGTCTCCCCATATTCAAGAGGTTGTAGACTATCAGTGAGGGTCCATTGTGTTAGATCCATGGCCTTTGAAAGTTGGAAACAAAGTCTGTTTTGTGTTCATTGTCAATCCACAATAAGGTTATTAAGGACTATCCAAGTAAAGTGTATATACAGTAAAAGAAGTGTTGAAGGTAGTGTCATTTCCCAATGTTTTCCAAATTTTTGGGCTAAAAAATAATGATGATGTCACAAGCTTCACAAAATGTAGTTTTCTACAAATTAATCATCTCAAATATGGTAAAGGAATAAGTCTCATGATGAATGGGTTTCATGAAGACTAGTTTTCAAAAAAGTTTGAGTTTCACCAATGTGTTAACTTAATGAATGTGTGATGAAAAATGGTAATTCTTCGCAACTAAAAAAGTATAGCATCATGAGTGCATGATGTGTTGATAGTGACTCTTCCCAACTAATGGAAATTTCATAGGATATTGATAAATGAAGGATCTTTACGAACATGATGTTGGAGGATCATGAGAAACCCAATGGAGTCTTGGAATCATCAAAAAAGTATGAGCCTAAAAATATATGGATTCCCCCACTTTATTTCATGCGAAAAGAATTGGATAAAAGTTTAAATCACTCTAAATTCATTAAGGCTATGAGCTTCATGAATTAGGTATTCATTGTGAACTTGAGCATCATAAAAAGACATTATTATTCTTGACCAATGATATGATATCCTAGAAGAAGGAGTTCCATGATGATTGGTTATTCTACAACTTAGTGTTCCATGAAGGCAATTTTCTTAATGAATATTGTGAGCTTCATTAAGATGATTTAGGAAAGAAATTCATGAAAAGTAGTATTAAAAATCTAGTTTATCTGAATATTTCTTTCAAGTGGAATAACTCAGGACTACAGTGCATTCATATTCTCATTCTAGTTTGAGAAAAATAATTAAATTCCAATTTTCTAAAGCAACCTTCAAGTCGTTAAATTTTGTAGGACTTCACCCAAATCAATGAGATAGAGGAGTCAGTAGAAGTATTCCCAAGGAGGCAGTGTGTTATCCCTAAAATCTTGTAAAGGTAGTAATCCTATAATAAATTTAATGTTATAAACTTTTTTATTCAACAAAAATTGAATATTAGTGGATTTAGGTATGACTGGAAAACTATCAGTGTGTATGCCTTAGAATATCCCTTGGTGGTGAACCATGTAAAACTATTGTGTTGTATCTATGTATGTGAATGTTTGATTATTGAACGATTCCATATAATAGGTTTATTATGTTCCTACCAATATGGGAGAAAGATCCATCATAATAAAATAAAACATTGACATAATGATTCACCCCTCCCCTCTCAGGGTGTTCCGAGGTCCTAAAAGTCGTATCATAGCATACAAGTTGTTGGAGTTAAATATAACCTTTTTTGTTTTCATAAAGAATTTAGTTAATGTAGGGAGATTCCCCCTATTTGATAGAAAAAATATCCAAATTTGGAATAATATGTTGAGATATAATCTTAGATCCCTTTGTATGGATGTGCTTTTTTCCACTACTTAGGGGATTCTGGTCACTAATGCGACTAGAATATATATGACTATAACAGATAGTAAAATGATTTATATAGATGAAAAAGAACAAAAATACCTTAATGAATCTCTATATGATCATACATATTTTATGGTGATTAATTTTACATCATTGATGTCAATATGGAAAAAACTAGAAAATATATATGAAGGCGATAACAAAGTGAAGGAATCCAAACACAACTTTTTTCATATAGGTTCGATGATCTAAAAAAGATATTTATGAAAATGAAGATAACATTTTTAATCAAATTACTGATGTTTTTGGATTAATTCTATGACTTGGTGAATATATTAAATATATATACTTTATGAATAAAATATTGAGATGTTTTCCACCACTATAAAATACAAATGTGTCAACCCTTGAGGAAAGGGATTTTTCTAAACTTTCTCTTGATGGTTTGCTAAGTAGTATGGTGGCTTATGAAATGAGATACAAACTCAAAGATGAAACAAAACCAGTAAGAAATGAAATATAATTCAAATCCACGGGAAAACATAAGTGTTTTAATATATATTGTTAATTAATATAATGAGGAAGGAAAAATTATTTCTCTTTTTTCCAAGAAACTCAAGAAAGGAAAATTGATATTTGAAGGAAAGATTCCTCTAGACATTTTTCTGATGTGGTAGAGTTAGGAACATTGCCTCTTAGTTCTCAAGGAAGTCTGATGATGAATAAACTGATGTAGGAATCAGAGACCCACATACATAGGAACATTTTAAATTTATTTTTATACTAAAACATCAAATTATAGAAACAAGATGATCTAAAATAAAAGGATTTATAAAGTTAGACATATCATTAAGGAAACTAATGTCCTAACAAAGAAATATTAAAATAAAATAGAAAAGAGAGATGAAAATTATCCTGAAGTATCTTGAGTGTATCACCATTCAAAAACTTTTACAAAATAAAGGTACATGTGGCGGAACGTAAGTGATAAAAAAATTCCTCTTTTGAAATGTCAATTTTATGGCTTTTGGGGCCATACAATGTAGTATTATGAAGAGGCAAGGAGCTATTTTAATGGGGAAGCACTTTTAAGTCAACAAGGAATAATTGGACCACATCTTTCATCATATATACTAAATATTTTCTATGGATATTTTTTTCACCAATCTAACTAGGGATATAAATCGATTCATTACAGGTAGAGGAAAGGAGAGAACATTACCTAGAAAACTAAGAGAAAATTCAATACCCGCCAACTAGGAGGATTTTCTCTTACAAATAGGTATTCTATTTGGAATAAAAATATGAGTATGATGAACCCATTCACAAGGAAAATAAATTGTAAATTTCATATTTATCCCCCACTTAGTAATGTATCTTGTGGAAGTACAAAAAGAAAATCGAGTAATCTAATATTGCCAAAATAGCTCTCAAAGATATAAAGAGCAGTATCACCAAGATTATCGATAGTGGATTCTCATCCCATAAGAAGGCAAGTTAATATTTATTTAATAATGTTAAGAAAAATTTTACGTAATAGTTTGGTTTAGAAATGATGGTGCTTTGATGTTCGGAGGGAGTGGAAGTACAGAATTGGTGAATGATGACCATAGAAAAACTGAAGTTCACTATGTGGACGGATTACGTCAAAATATCCTGAGTGTGAGTCAACTCTATGAATAAAGACTAATAGTGAAATTTAATCAAAATGTGTTCTATACCAAAGGGAATATAGAAAAATCACTCATTAAAGGATGTAGAAAAAATGAAAATTTATACCAAGTTGACAGTAAGGAAAACATTTCATACTTAATTGTTGAAAAAGAAAACAACTTGTGGAATCGGAGGTTGGGTTACATTAACCAATAATATGTAGAAGATATATACACTTGAAATAGTTTTTAATATTCCCAATCAGAATCAATAATGAGAAAAGAAATGTGATGCTTGTATGTGAAGAAAGATAGTCGAGAGTTCATATCGGTCGAAGAACAAAAGGACATCAAATATTCTTGATATCGTTCACACAAATGTATGTGGTCCATTAACTTTGGTTAGAACATATAGAGATAGGTTCTTCATTATTTTAACTTATTATTATAGTAGGATTTATTGTTTAATTATTATATATAGGAAATAGAAAGTTATTGATTTCATGAAAATTTATTGTTGAATATATGATAATGATACTATCCACACAATCAAAGTTATACGATGTGAAAATGGAAGATAATAAAAATCAATTGAATTAAAAAATTACTTTGAAATATATATAATAAATCATGAGGTGGTTTTTGTGAGAACCCCATAGAAAAATAGATTTTTAAAAAATAGAAATTGATTGCTGAACAATATGGCTAGAACTATTCTGATTGAGAGCCATATTTATTTTCATTACAGTAAAGAGGTTATTCGAGTAGCTTTGTATACTCAAAATAAAACATAAAATTTTATGGGAGAAACCAAGAGACCATATGAGTTATGGTATAGAAGTAATCCCTCTCTAAATTATTTTTGTGTTTTCATAAGTAAATGTTTCATCCAAAAGAAAGGAAATCAAGGAAAGTATGGTGAAGTTTAAGATGATGGAAAATTACTTAGATATTCAATGAATAGTAATGCCTTCAAATGTTACAATAACTATCTTGGAATAATTTTGGAAAGAAGTGATGTAAATATCATTGAAGATAAAAATATACATGCCTCGAGGAGTTCATATGCTGATATGATAGAAGATGATGAAGAAAAAAGACAAGGGATAGTTTCAAATACAAAAATAAAAGAAGGTTTAAAGAAAAATCAGGGCCCAAAAATGATGATGATTTAGAAGAGGAAACCATTAATGAATAAACCTCATCAGAACCTCATATGAAAAATATGAGAGAAACAATTTATCAATCCAACATCATTGGAGATTGGACCGCCCCCACATAGATAAGAAGAATGAGGAATTAAGTGCATTATGTCTTCCTATAAATTCCAGAACCAATGTCATTTGAAGAAGTAGTGAAGGAAGAGTCATTGGTTAAGTTCATTAATGAAGAACTAGATCTTATTGATAAGAACCAAACATGGGAATTTTTTAAGAGACCAGAAAATCACAATGTGATTGGAACAAAGTCTATCTTTGAAAACAAATTTTATAAGCATGGAAATGTGATCACAAATAACGAACACTTAGTGTGTAAAGGATATACACATATTGAAGGCCTTGATATTGAAGATAAATTTTCTCCAGTAGATAGACTAGAGTTGATTAGGATTTTTCTTTCCATGTAAATTTATAGAGAGTATAAAGATTATCATATGGATGTAAAAATGAAATTATTTAATGGATTTCATGAAGAAGAAGTCTACACTGAAAAACCATTGGTATTTATGATTAGAAATTATGATATTATGTTTTTAATATTAAAGAAGGGTCTCTATGGTCTGAAGTAGGCACCACGAGATTTATATTCTTGACTCGATGATTATCTAAAAAAAGATTAAATTTAAAAGAGGAGGTGTCAACCAAAATCTCTATGTTACAAATATTAATTTAACGTTTTGGTGTATGTGGGTTATATTATTTTTAGTGGAATGAAGCAAGGATCACTGGAATAATTCTAAAATCGCATGAAATCAGAATTTAAAATTACTATGGTTGGTGAACTCGCATACTTCTTGGGACTACAGGTAATTCATAATAAGTATTACACCATCGTATCTTAGGAAAAATTTGCACGAGAGATTCTCAATAAATTCAACATGAATTACCCCATACCAATTTTGTCTCTGATTGTGGTTGTCAAAAAACATAGAATTCATGAGGAAGGAACATCTATGGATCCCACCCTATACAGAAGAATTATTTAAAACTTGTTATACTTGACTATGACACAGTCAGATATTTTCTTTGAGACATTATTAGTGGCCCATATTAAAATCAATCTCAAGGAATATAATTTGGAAAAAGTTAAAATAATTATAAGATATATTCATGGTATTCTAAATTCCGGCTTATACTTTAATGTAGGAAGAGATAATGAATTATTAGCACTTTCTAATGTGATGTCTTGCACTCAGTTATTGTTGTTGAAGCAACAACTAAATGATATTGGTGATGTGGTGAAATAGAAAATAGTGATTTTTTGTGACAAAAAAGGGCATGATCAATCTTATAAAGAATCTAGTTCATCACTCTCATAAAAAACATATTTAATTCATATATCAATTCATCAAGGAAAATTTTGAAAAAGATATGATTAAAATGGAGCATGTTGGAACTGCTGACCAATTGGATGACATTCTGACTAAGTCATTAGAATCACATGTGTCTATGAAACATCGGTTGAACCTTGTTGTTCAATCACCTCCTAGTTCATGAGGAGGTGATGATTGATACCCTCTCCCCATGTGTGTTAACTATTTTAATCTTTTTATAGAAGTGGTTTAGGTTTGTGGGGGAGATATGATACAAGTGGTGTTTTTTTAAGCTCTACAAGTATAAATACAAGTTCTTTGGGTTTATTTCAAAAAGGGGATAATGAAGAAAATTAAACATATTCGATGTTATGGGATTGTAGTATTTTGAAAAACCATGTAATGCTTCTATGGTGTGATGAGAATTAGGTGTTATGAGGAAATAGTATGCAATGATTGTATGACATGATGATAATTAGTTGTCTTGAGGAAATGATTCATATTTCTCAGAGCATATATTGGATACTTGGAATCATCACGAAAGGATGATCCTATAAATAGGTGCTTACTCCCACTTCATTTTACATGAAAATAATTGGATAAAAGAGTGAATCTCTATAAATTCATGAATGATAAGAAATTATAGAATTAGGTATTCATTTTTATCCAGAGCATCGTGAAGATATTGTCTTAGTCTTGAATAATTATAAAATATCTGAGAAATAGGAGTTTCATGATGACTAGTTATTCTGTGATGACTTAGTGTTCTTTGAAGGAAATTTTCTTCATGGAGTGTGATATTTTAAAAGAAGATTCATTAATGAGATTCATGAAAATCAATGTTGAACATCTGGTTTAAGTTAACAGTTCTTTCAAGTGCATCACCTCTGGACTATAGTGCAAGAAAAGTCTTGTTCTATTTAGGTACAAAGAAATAAATTTCAATCTACTGAAGCGGACATCAAGTCGTTAAACTGAGTAAAAATTCACCAAAATTAGTGAGTTAGGGGTATTTTTTATAATTGTTATGAGGAGGGAAGTGTTTTATCCTTAAAATCATGAAAAAATAAGTGATACCAACATAGATTTACTATCTCTAAACTTTTTTATTCCACAACTAGTGAATATTTGTGGATTTAGGTATGACCAAAAAAATTTCACCTCATTAGAATATCCCTTAGTGGTTAACCAAGTAAAATTGTTGTGTTGTATATCTGTATGTGAATGTTTAATTATTTAATGATTCCATCAGACAGGTTTAACATGTTCTTACCAACGTGGGAAAAAGATCTGTCACTTTAAAATAAAAAGTTGACACCATGGTTCACCCCTCCCCTCACAGGACGTTATAGGGTCTTACACAATAATGGTATAATAGGGAGTCTATACCATCATGATCAGAGTAGCATTATGGTATATAATAAATAAGTTAATGAAGGAAGAGGTATAAATGAAATTAAGCATAAGTAAGTCAACATAATATTAATAAACATCCAAATTCATAAACAATATCATATGCATAATAATTTCATGTCAAGAACAAATAGAAAATAGGCATATATGGTAGCAGGAATAAAATACATGCATAATGAAAAGAACTATATCCCAAATTCTATCTCTGTGAGTTTCTAAGCACTAGCCAAGTCTTATGCTCCTAAGCTCCCATATCCTAGTGTACATCAAACAGCACATTCCAGAATCTTGATCCTACAACCATGAGGTATATCTAGGTACCAAATAGTAACCTAAAAAGGATTTGATATAATCTCAGTAGGCTACAACCGATTACATATAATGAAACCTAGTCCATAAATATAAAATATAGTAGTGTGAAGGTATAAAAAATATGGTATAAATCAAATAAATATAATCAAGTTGGGATTAGGTTCCTCAAAGGACACCCGGCCGACAATACCTACATCGACCTAAGATGAAATCTCTTTGAACACGTCATTTTGTATATATCTGTTTTTTTGAAATAGTAATGTATATATTTATATAAATGTAGTGATGATGGCTTTATTTATAAGACCAAGTAATCTACATAATTATAAAGTTGATGTTAATGAATCAATACTAGGACCCGTGGGTATAATCCTAGGATCCCATGAGTAAGTATAGCTAAAACCATAGAATGGGTTTGGTTGATCACATGCGTAAGAGTATATTACCATTAGTTGTTCTAGACCCAATTTAAAATAAAAATATCCAATTAATATAAATATTCACCTGTGACAAAAGAAATTTCTAGTTATCCTATGAGTTTATCCAAGGAATTTTGTATACGGAACCCATGTATTGACAATGTCTTAACATAATTACATTGGACCTAGGAACCAATTCAATACATTCAATAAGAGGAACCTGAGTGTCTCTCATTGTGTATTATAAATTTATTTAACCTAAGAGCCTATCCAAGTCATTCCATATAAGGAACCCAAGTTCCTTTCAAGGATTAATACAATTCACTTAACTTATAATCTCATCTAAGGAATTCCATATAAGAACCCCAAATAACACTCAAGTAATAAAAATTCATCTAACCAATAATCCCAACTAAGGAATTCCTACTTGAAAAACCATGGTTTTCTCAATGTATAATAATAGGGAATAATAACTTTTACTTTGATATATAAACATTTTCCATGAGATTATTCAAGCCATTTTTTCATTTAAATAAAATTAATAATTAAGTTCATGTTAATAAGAATGTCATATTATAGTTCAAGTATACAATTTAGTCCATTTCATCTATAAGTAATTAACAAGGCTATGGGAGAGTCCATTCCATTTTCTATAACCAATATCCCCATGTGATTGCCCCTTTTTATTAAAAAAGACAGTGCACCTCATAGGTGGGTTTATTATAGAAGGGTGCATGGTTATCATACCAACTCATCTAATTAAATTTAAACATCTCTTACAATAGTGTTTATCCAACACACCTCAAAGGTGATTTAAGAAAAATATGATCCTTATAATAATAGGCAGTTATAAAAACACATCCTAAGGGTGGTTTCATTTCCTATAAAATTCATCTAGGTCATGGAGTATAAGATACACACCCCAAAATGGTTGTTCAAGTTGAGGTGAACAAATTCCAATTGTTTAGTTAAACTCAAAATGGCTATATAATTTAATGCATTCAGTTATACAAAATTAATATCACAATTTAATAGAAATCATAGAAAATATAGTGCGCAAAACAATACCAAATTTTAAAAATTGATGAAACCTTAAGGTAAAATCTATATACCACATAAATACTTATTAGGAATCTTCACTCATCAATTATTAGAATTTGATTTGAGCTAGTTTGAGATAAAATAAAGAAACCAACAAATTATTTGGAAATAAGGCATATGAGAACACATGGATTTAGAATTTTAGAAATTGATATAAATAAATGAAGGATGAAGTAGAAATAATATACTAACCATTGTGATTCCAATTAACTCAATGGTGCTTGATTTTGATCTTGGATATAGGAGATCTAACCATTCCTAGAGGATATGAGAATATATCCACATGTGGGAGGGAATGCTACAAAAATGAGTAGGAGAAAGGAGGGATAAATATTATTAGTAAATAATGGAATAAAGGTGATTTCAACCCATTTAATGAGGTGCACGGCTTTTCCACATTGTTTTCCACACCATTTCATAACACTACCCCATGGTGTCACCCCCCTTGCACAGTTTAAGAAAGTTTGGAAAACTATGTGCACACTATATGGATAATCACTGCAATTTTTTCCAAATGCATCACATAGTTTTGTAGCCTCAGGTGAATGATTTGAAAAACTATAGGACACTCGCATATCCCCACATGGTAAAGGTTCACAACTATCACTAACCATGAGCTAAGAAAGTTCCTACCTTTGGATTTCCAAAAACTAGGCTTTTGATACTTTAAGATCCCAAAACTAAACAGAACACATGAAATACACCTTGGGACTTAAACCCCATCTAAAAACAAAAAATTTAAGTATTACAGATCTCTAATTATATTATTAATCATGGTTTAAAATTTGGTCCATCAACCAAAAGAAATTTTCAAAATTATTTAGAAATTTCACCCTGGTCAAAAACATAGAATGCTACAACCTCCCCACCTTAGAATTTGTCATCCGAGAGAAGCCTTAGGGAATAAAAAAATCAACCACCAAACTTGAGATTTTAATTTTATTGTTGAAATAGTCATGTTGAATTTTAAATACCCAACACTCCAACAAGAATTTCATTCTATGCATGGTACATAATCCTTTAAAACTCAAGCTAATACCCATATTCAAAACTAAAACATCAAGAGGATCCTTACCTGGTCATGTCTAACCCGAGACATGATCACATAATATTCCCTTTCACAAATGGGCCCATGGATCTCCCCACATTAGGTTCTAGATTGAACATCCAATTCTAATTCATGGTTCTCCCACCATCAGAATTCCCAATATAAGAATGAATGTAGCAATCTGACGATGTACTATGGCATGTTTCTCAACTTGATTGAATGTTCTATTCTCAACCGACCCCACTGAGCATATTTGATCCATGTAAATCCTCATATGACCTTCTCACTCTACACATCTCATCCTTATGACAAGACTAATTTTCTTCCTTTCTGATCACATCTGACCCAATTCTAACAGATTCAGTCTGAGGAAACTTGATATTTCCTTGAGCATGCTCACCTAAGACCATAACCATCTTATTGTTTCATCTCTATCTAAACTAAAAATTTATATCATCATTCTAAAACATTATGATAGTTTCATACTAGATCCATCACCCTTGTATCTTCACACTCAAATTATATCAACCAAGTGTGACCATAAGTTCAGGTATCCTCATATTTAACTACTAGAATACAAGGAGATCCTCCAAAATATTCCATTTTCAAGAGTTTAAAAGTGTTATTTTTGTATATAACCAGAATTTATTGACATAAAAAACATTGAATGGTCCTAATAGAGGTATGTAACGAGGATATTGAGTCAAAGAATCAGTTTGTGTCCATGAGTTTATCTTAGGCTGTTCTACATGGGAATCACATTATCACTCAGGATAGTCCATACCTTTAAGATTTTCCATTCTCCCATTTCTCAACTCTGATAGTCAATTTATCAAGCCAAAAAAGTGTTTAATTTTTTAATTTAACTCCGTGTATAATTGATTCTCTCTTAGTGTACCATGTACAATGTCATGATAAGAGGAATGATCATCACTAAGACAAGAGAACAATAAGAGGATATCAATGATTAACAATAAGACTCAAGACACTCCCTTCATATCTAATATAAAGTTCTTGAGATATTTACCAACCAACCACATCTAACAACACATAGGAAAGATATTTGAACCACCTCTAGTTGACTTCCTTTGAAGAGCATGGTTTCACCAATCGATGAGTCTTCATTAACCAGCCACAATGCTCACATTATCGATGAATTCCTTCATTATTTAATAAAAATACCACTATAGTCCAACCATAACTCATAGTTTACTCATAGGCCGCACACATAGACAACCATTTTGTCATCCTGCCACCTTTTAAGCACAGACATGCCTAATAATCATTACATTCCCTAGTCCACTCACGCACCCCAAATCTAAATCTATCATCCAAACTTGATCCTAACCCATAATTGGGTTTCCTCAAAAGTATCATTTCAAAGACTAGAAACTTGAAATTGAAAGTCTCAAGTGTTTCCAAAATTCATTATAACCATGTACATATATCCTTTTTTAGTTTCTCTCCCTCTACATGGAAGAAAAATATAAAATACATTTGATGTGATGCTCCCCACCTTTGAAGTTTCATACTCATAATTTATTGAGAATTGGAACTCATCCCATGGAACATGTCCTATAAACCACTGAAAAAAGGATAAGGTTGTGGCCAAAAAGATTTAACCAAACTCCAATTCAAAAATAAAGTAAAACTAGTTGCTTAAAGGTACACTAAATCATATTTAATCGAGATGTAAATGTGATTCTCTATCAAGCCCCATTTACACATTTCATTAGTATTAGTGTTGGGAAAAAATCCCTCAATGTAACTTTGCAGTGTTTTTGGTTTGATTATATTTTTTTTAAAAATCATGTTGATATGATCAGTTGTGGAGTTCCACAATTATTTCTAACTAGGTAATTTAACAAAGCTTCAAGATAGAGGAATGGATGCACTATAATTGGTAAAACAGTCATGTAAAGAATACATAAAAGGATAGTGTTGCATGAAATTTAGGAAATTTCATGAAAGACAGAGATGTATGACCTAATAAGAGATGTGATATCTTCCAAAATAGAGAGGGTGTTGCAAACCAAAGGTGATGTTAAAACATGAAGTTAAGAACTTAGAGAAACTTTCATGTATAGGGGAAGGAGTGAAAGGAAGTTGCGTTCAAGGAAAATCATGTTTATAAATAATTATCTACCCCTATCATTTTAGTAGCTAATACCTTAGAGAATATCTGGGCTCTGAATCAAGTAAGAGTTTTGTGATATTGTTTCTTGAATGAAAAAAGTATTAGTTGTGCGCAAAAGATGGAATTGTGTCTACAAGTCCAAAATGAGTCCTACAAAAGTCCAAAAGTTATATGAAAGTTTGGATTTATGTGACTAAATATAAATGTTGCACACATATTTGAATTATGTGACAAAACATAAATGTTGTGCACATGTTGGTAGAGCTTCAGGTAAGTCATTAAAAGGTTGTGTTAAAGCCAAATTTGGGTAAACCTATAAATATTGACCCCGTATTTCTGTACTAAAGTGGTATCCATCAATTGGATGAAATTGGAACTTAATGATATACCAAATGAGGTGTAAAACATATTGATTCAAATGATCCAAATAAGAATCATCTCAAGGAGAAGTGAGAACTTTTTAGTTGAGAGAGAAGTGATCTTTCAAGTTAATATTGGTTGTAATCCAAGAGGGATAGAGAGTCTTCTCCAAACATTGTAAGGGTAGGGAGCCTAGGTAGGAGTGACCTAGCCTAAACCAATAAATAGTGAGATTAGTTATTTTTTTCAACCAACACACACTTGGATGCATGATCCTTGGACTAGCCCATAGTTTTGAACCAAGTAAAAAATAGTGTGTCTTTATGCTTTCTTCCTTACTTTACTTTCTATACATCGCCATTAGATAAAGTTAAAAAAGATATAATCAATATAAGCATTAAAAAGAAAAAAGTGACCCTTATTATAAAGAATTCAAGATATAGTGTTGTGGGAAGGATTTATAAACAATATTGATACCCTGAACCCCCCAGGGTATCTAAGCACTTTTGGTCTTAAAAATTGGTATCGTAGCACTAGTTTATTTTATCATATTTGTTTACTATGACTTTGTTCATTTTATTATTGATATAAAACTTCCAATATGATCTTATAACATTATTCCAAGGAAAAGGGAAGAATGTAAAATAACATGTATAAGAATAGTGTAATTCCACAGTGTAGTAGTGTCTAGGGAAGACTGTGATTTAGTTGAAGGAAACAAACAACTTGTCAGACTATTATACTATTTTATCATTCAATGATTCTAAAGTAATTAATGGATAAACTAACACAACAAGTGATGTAGGAAGTATTGATGATGAAAATATAACAATAATTCTAGTAGTAGATGTTTTCCACATGATAAAGGAATTGGATCATAATTAAAGAGGAAATAAAATATGTCTCAAAAAATTAGATTCAAGTAAAGGAAATTTAGGTCAACTTATTGAAAGGTTTAAATAAAATGATTTTTGATGTGGCTATGCATTTGAGGGAGAATAATTATTCCTAAGCTGAAGAACTGAAAAATATTTCCTAAATGATAGAAAAAATCAAAACTTATGACAAGGAAAACAAATCTAATATAAAAAGAAATTCAGAATTTAGAAGCTATAAATGATGATATTGCAATACATCTATCTTAACTAGCCTATTAGATCCAAATGACACAATTGGAGAATGCATACAGTAAGGATTATGGTTCTCATAAAAATAATAAAATTAAGGAGAAAACTAACATTATGGATAATATCTCTTGGGAATTGTAATATGATATGATTATCAAGAGAGAACTTAATTCTCAAATTTAATCCAGGGAAAATATGATACAACTATTGGAAGATGATTTAGAATTAGTTAAGTAAGGATTGGATAAATCTAATGCTAAAGGGAATACCAAAATGAAGGATTCATTTCATTTATTATTTGACTATCCTTTATAAGGTAATAATGAAATAAAAGGAAATATGATATTTTATAGGGAAAAAATTAAATTATTATCTCATCCTAAAGGCCATGAAATTTCATAAAATATGTTATTATATATGATGAACCTTCTCCCATGAATGAGAGGGAGACAACCATGAATAGTTCAAAATGTGGGGGGGGGGGGGGTTTGCTGCTGTAGGAAATAGATCTAGAAATATTTTTAAAGAATGTAATGAATATATGTGATATTTATATGGGATTCATGGTCATATTTAAAGTTTTCATTTTAAGGATTTGGAAAATAATTAATGTTGTGAAGATAAAAACATTTAAAAATTTGAGAATAAGGAGAAGCATATTGATAAATCTTATAAAGTGAAGACTCTTGAAAGAAAGTACCCATGAAATGTTATTTTTTTAGAAGATAGGGAAGCACCAAGAGTTTATTTCAACAAGACCAAGGGATCAATTTTGGAATAAGAACTCTAGCTTCATCCACATATTAGCCAAAAAATAATGACACATTTTATAATTTTAATGGGAGATGTTTTATATGTTTTAATATTGTGAGTTTGACGGGATATTGTAGCTAAAAGAAATCAAGGAAGCAAAAGGAACCTAAAAGGTGATTCCCAACATCAGTGGAGTATAATGAGAAATCCCACACTAAAAGAAAATCTTTAAAGTTAAAAAAAATGGGTTTAATGCATTAGAGTAAACACAAGGAACTGCTCCAGTTTTAAGTAAAAATAATGTGTGTTGTGTGAAATACTCACTCCCAACACATTTGTTTAAGTTGACATAGAAAATTGATAAAAGAAAAATGAACAAAAAATGGCTCAAAACATTTATGTGTCATACTGCATGGAGAAAATTGAAGAAATTTAAATATCTTTCCAGTTAAGGAAGAATAAAGAGTAGATGATCTATGTAAATATTCTTTCTCTAAGAAATAACCATGAAAAATGATATATAAGTGGAGTGGAAAGGAAAGAGATATGTATTGGTGGGCTTAAACCACAAAATTGTGAAAAAGTACAGGCCTATAAAACTTACATATTGGAAGAATACTAATCATGTGGGTAAATAATGTCTAGTTATATGACCTGTTGGAGTCCCAAATTTATGGTAATTCATGCCCTATGAGTCACTATTCCTAGTTATATGGGTGTCCTAGCATGACATATGGGTGTCACGTAGTGAAATATGGGTTTCGTTTTGTGACACTAGTTTTCCTATCACTCATCAGATACTGGAGGAGTGTTGAGCATAGTATATAATCCCCATTTATCCTCTCCCTATCACAAGTCCTTTTCAAAAGGGGATGAGCAGTGAGCTACACTGGTGGGCAGTGATCCTAGCTAACAAACAGATCTGTGAGGGAGTTGACCAAAGCATACAATATTGTTATAGAGGGTCGTATACCCAAAATGAATGACAGTGTGTGCCCTACAGGTCATGGAATCTGGATGTAGGTGTGTCATAGCATGGCATATGGGTTTCATGTTGTGACACATATTTCTCTAACCCTCATCATATACTAGGGCGGTGTTCATCATGGTATATAAGCCCCAGTGATCTCATCCTTCTCAATAGGCCTTTTCAGAGGGGGATGGGCAGTGAACCACACTGGTAGGTAGTGAGTCGTACTGAAGAACTAAATCATGAGGGAGTGACCCAAAGTAGACTATATTTTTTATGATTGGTCTTGCATCCCCAATGTAGATTATATGTGTCCAAAAAAGGTGATGTTGGGTGGGTAGTTATAACAAGCATATAAATAAAACAATACTTTGCTGTAAAATATCAAAGGGTCGTTCCATTAGGATGGAAAACAATCCTCCTCTTTAGGATTCCAAAGGTACCCTTCTCCCTATGAACTAAATTGTTTCTAATATATTTGAATGGTTAAGGACTAAGTGAGGTAAACAATCAATGGGTTGTTTTGTGCATAAAGGGAATAGGTTCATAATTTGTATGAAGATTTTTATGATAAGAATAATCAAAACTCTTGAAATTCACATATGGAATTAGTTTCCAAAAGTGTTGTTAAAAAACATAGTGAATAGTTACCTAATGATAGTAATTAGTGGGAAATAAACACAAGGGGATTAGAAGTGTAAAACTATAATTCATAAGAAGATAAATATTATTAGTTGGAGGAATCCAAATCTACATCTATAGAAAATACAAAGAGTTAGGCTAAAATTGAAAGACAAAACAGCATCATTGATCTGGTAGTTCTAGTTCAAACATGGTGAATGAATTCTTTAAATCAGGAATCTTTCCTATCTCAAGTAGACCCTAAATGCTTTGAGTAACTGCATAGAGATGAAAACCGAGTTCAATATATGAATGAAGAACATGACCAAACTGATAATAATCTGGAATGGGAGAATGTTTTGAGACCAACATATAAGAATTTCATTTGGAAAAAATGGGACTTTTTCAATAAGCTAAATGAAGATGGTATAATGATTCAAAACAAAGAATGAATAGTGTGAAAAGGTTACTCTCAGATATAAGGCACTGATATTGATGAAACAATTTCACCTGTTGCGAGTTTAGATACAATCAAAACATTATTGGGAATAATAGTGGAAATTTAATGTTTTCTAGATTGATGTTAAGTTAGCATTTTTTAATGGTGTATTTTAATAATAAATGTATATCGATCATCCATATGCTTTAAAAATTCATGAATATGATAATAGATTTTTTCAGCTAGGGAAGGCACTATATGGTTTGAAGTAAGAACCAAAAGCTTGGTATTTAAGACTTGATGAGTTTCTGAAAAAGCTCAATTATTAATGAGGTGGATTGGATTACAATATCTATATAAGCAATGATAATTATCAAAGTATGATGGTGTTGGTGTATGTTAATGGAATAATATTTAGTGGATCGAATAAAGTGCAGTAAAAACAGTTTGTAGAATTCATGAAAAGTGAGTTCAAAATGTCAATGATTGGTGAAAAGACCTTTTTAATTGGTTTACAAGGGACACAAGGAAGGAATTTCACATTTATTTCTTTATCCAAACATGATCAAGAATTTTTGAAAATATTTGAAATGGATAATTCCAAGGAGATAAATACTTTGGTGGCTAACCAGATGAAACTTCCACGATATGACAAAGGTAAAGTGTTTAATTCATATAATATAGATAGATCATCGGATGTCGGTTGTACATTACAAAAATACAACTTGATATTGTTTTTTCCATATGAAAAGTATCCCAGCATAAAATAAATTCCACTAAATCTACTAACTTTTAGTAAAAAACAATACTAAGTTATATCAAGGGCACGGTAGATTTCAGTTTTATGTATAATGAAAAATATCAGCATGAGTTATTGGGAAATAAAAATGCATACTAGGATAGTTCATCAGATGATATAAAATCAACATCATGTGGATAATTCTATCTTATCATATTGTGTCTTTCTTGGCTAAGAAAGAAACATGATTGAATTTCATTGAGCACTAAAAAATTGAATATATTGTAGCTACTCAATCTTGCACACAATTATTGTGGATGAAGCATCAGTTTGATGATATAGGAGTTAAAGTTAGATCACTAATCAGAATCCATTGTGATAATTGAAGTTCTATAAAGTTTAACAAATATCATGTCCATCACTCGAGGAAAAAGAAAATTGGAATCAAGTATCATTTTATCAAGGAGAATGTGGATTATGGGCTACTGAAGTTGGAGTATATGCTTATAGATCTATATATTATAGACATCCAAATAAAGGATTTACTTAAAGAGGTTTTTAAGAAGCATCAGGTAGCTATTGTAATTCATCAACTCCCCACACATGAAAGAGTGTAGATGTGGGACCGCCATCTCCTCGAGGTATGATGTTTTTTTTGAAAATATTCTTATCTTAATTCTCTACTTTCTTGTCGATAGAGGAGTGACCTTCGAGTTCATTGAAAAAGGGGAATAAGTTGTGTCTATAAATGGGGGCTAAAATTTCTCCATCAATACATGGGATAAGTTGATAGAGGGAGTAGTGAAGTAAGGTGAGTTTTAAATCAAACGATGTTAAGGCAATACTTTGAAAAAAGATAAATCACTAGTGAATTTCATCATGCTAGTATTTTAAAATATATTGATGAATAATAGTGTACAATTGAGCTTCAAAAGTAGTGTAGCAAGTGGTAACAAGAAATAATTGATTCATTGATAAACATTTCATTCTACACATATTTATCATGCCGAGCATGGATCATGTGGGATTAGACTGTGTGTTGGGTAAATATTTGATTTCCATTTGGAAATTCAAGAAGTAAATCTTATTATAAGATGGAAAATGCTTTAACCCTGTATCAACGAGTGAAGAGTTGTCACCAAATCCAATGGGAGCATTTTTTTTGGAAAGGATCCCTCAAGGTAACTTTGTAGTGTTTTGGTTTGATTTTTTTGTTAAAAAAAAGATTTAAATAAGATCATTTATAGAGTTCTAGAATGATTTTTGACTAGGTATTCCAACAAAGAATAAATATATAGGAATGGATTCTATGGAATTGGTATAGAAGGTTGCATGAAATGGTGAAGGTGATTCTAAAATTCGAATGTAAGTGAAGATGCAGGACCATCACATCAAAATACAAAAAAGGTATTGTTCCGAAAAATTTCTAAAACTTTGTGAAATATAGAGTTGTGTGACATATAACGATTTATGTATGCCCAAAAAATAGAGATGGTACTGCAGGACAAAGGAAATGTCAAAACATGAAGTTTAGAACTTTCAGGAAGTTTTGTGTATAGGAGAAGGTGTAAAAGGAAGTTTTGTGCAACGTAAGTCATGTCTATAAATTGGTGGATTCCCCTCCCATTTTAGTACCACAACCCTAGTAGAATACTAAGTCTTTAAATCATGAAACAGTTGAATGAAGTTATTTAATACATGAAAAAAGTATTATTTTTTCAATGAAAATGGGATTGTGTCTATAATACCCAAAAAAAATTATATTAAAATAGAACAATTTTATGAAATTTTGGTGTTATATGACTAAAAATAAAATTTTCAAGGAATTTTTAATTCCTTAAAATAACAAAAAAATTTGTGCACAGGTTGGTTGAGTTGTGATTAATTCATGAAGTGGTTGCAAGAAAGACAAAGTTATTTTAACCTCTAATAATTTTCCCATTAATTCTATAGTAAAGGTGGTTTCATCAAGTAGATGAAATTGTAACTTAATAATACACTAAATTAGGTGTAAAACATAATGATTCAAGTGGTCAAAAGAAGAATCATCTAAAGGAGTAGTGAGAACACTTTAGTTAAGAGAACAGTGATATTTCAAGTTGTGATTGGTTATAAACCGGGTGGGATAGTAAGCCCTCTCCAAACATTGTAAGGGTATTTATCCCAAGTATAAGTGACCTAGCCTAAATCAAAGAGTAGTGAGATTAGTGATTTTGGTGCACCAACACACTGTTCGATGCATTCTCCTTAGACTTTCCTACAGTGGTGAACCAAGTAAAAATCATTATGTCCTTGTTCTTTCCTTCATTAATTAATTTCTATGTGTCATATTTAGATAAAGTTAGAAAATATGTTCTCAATATAAGAATTAAAAATAAAACAAAGTGAACTTTATAATAAATATGTTAAGATTTAGTTGAGTAGGAAGAATTTATAAAGAGTTTACATACCCTGATTCACCCCCACCCCCCTCTCATGGTATCTAAGACCCTTTTGACATAAAAATTAGTAAGATAATACAAAATTATAAAGATATATAGTTTTAAAACACCTAATACTTTTTCAATGTCATCCCCTATCATCGAGATAACACAAAATTCTCTATACTTTTAGGTTATTCTACTCCAAAAATGACTCATGAATGTGGCATAACAGCTCACAACTTAAATAATTCCACTAAACTCATATTGTTCTCTTCACTACCTTATGAATTAATGGGTACCATGTGTATCAATGTGTAAAACATAAATATTTCATCAACACAATGAAAAATCATTTGATATTATCCATAGGTCGGAAGACCCTATGAATCTTAGTATCTGATGGTCCATACAAAATATTTAGCCCAGATTCATATTATCCGATATGATTTTTAGTCCACATGATGACTTACCGAGTCATACATAATTGAAAAAGAATGATCACATGATCTATTAAGTGATTGACCATTCACATGCATGTCTAAAATATTGAATTAGATCATTAAACAATGCTCACATCCCAGAAAAGTGTACATTCATAAAAAGACCATCCATTCAACTCAGGTTTCATTTTATAACTAATAATCCCATATCAAGTTAGACTGTAAATTTATGGAACTTATTATTAATGTAAATCAAAGAAAGAATAAAAATGTGATACTTATTTTCAAGTTGCTACCAAAATAGGTTATCCCTATCCAAGAGGCATTGAAACTAAAATCATTCCATGGCATTAAAATATCACAAGGTTTAATGGTCCAACATATAGATCAACATTACATAAGGGTCAAAAGAGATCCATATGTAATGTCCACATCTAATTTAAGGAAACTCTCAAGACCACATTAGGACTAACCTCTACATGATGTTATGGCTATCAACACCACCAAAAGTTTTCATTTAATCTATTACATCAATTTATATTTACTTTTAAAAATTAATGGGGATCAATTTAAGAAACATAAAGTACTAGTTATAAATTAGAACTATACTTGGTACTTTATTTATCTAATTATATAAATAAATATAAGAAAGTTATAACAGAACTTCCTTTAAAACATTATTTATGTAGCTGAAATCTAACACATTTCAAGAAATTTATGTCATAAATTACTTTTTATCCATTGTATTTATCCACAATATTCTCATATATTTCTTAGATAAAGAAAATTTCGATTCCAAGAGATATATTAAATCACTCATTAGGTTTTTATTAGGGTTTTAATTAATTAACGACTTGTATAAAAATAAGGTCCAAATGAAAACTACAAGTTTTCTTTCATTTTAAGGGTATTGACTCAGAAAGATTCCACCATACATTTATACATAACATTGTATAACTTGATACTAGCACTTTAAATAACCAACCCTATATATCATGAGTATGCCACTGTGGGGTTAAGAAATAATAAAAATCAAAATAAAGGTGACCCATGAGGCTCTCTCCATTCCAATCTAGGTTCATATAAATTCAACCAAACAGGATTCATTTTATTAATATTCAACTCCAACTTTAGAGGGTTTATCTCAAAATCATTAAACACATTGATTGGTCTACTAGGGCCGAGTTAAGTCTATCTCATAATTATAACCTCTCAGGACCATCCAACTCAAATCAATCCAAGTGCACAATCATAAGAATACTAATTACATTTAATAGTCAAATTTAAAAACTTTTATATTTATACTATTTTCTAGATAGATGAGCCTTCATTCCCATTTTATAAAGGTACAATACTTTATAAATTACAATTGTAATTCATGTAAATATAACAATTTTTTAACCTTTGGTCTCAAAATATAATAATTCCATATATTATGGTTCAATTATATAGGTCATAATTTCTCAATCTATAATATCCCACACACTTTATAAATTTAAAATTGGCACCCATTTAATCTCATCCACTAATTTTTCATCCCATTCAACCTATGGTACATGGATCAATCATCTCAAAATTGGTTAGTAAAATAGAATTCCACCATCAATATTTGTGGGAATACACCATTTAGGTTGATAAATTCATTTTAAAAAACCAACCACATATGAAAACTATAAAAAAATCATGCTATCACAAAGTAGTAAATACGGGAGAATGGATAAATTTATCCCACAATATGTTGTATAAGTAAACATTATAAATAATCACCTAAAAAGTATATAGAATATAATGTTATATAATCACACAATGCACATCCAACATTTATCATTTATTCAAGAAATGAAATCTACGTGGCATGGAATAGGCATGGAAAGTGGACCTCTATGTGCCAATAAGGATTCATGTAACAACACTTCCTTGTTGTACTGGGCCAAGGGAAAAAATACCATGATATCATAAATCAACAAGTATCATAAATTAAATCTCTAACTCATGGTGAAATAATAATCATATATAAAAAGGAACATCATAAACAATAGTCCCATACTTGTCCAATTCACCTTTCCCCCATGTGTGGGTTAATCACTCCTAGCCACAAGTTATTTATCAAGTGCCAAAACATTCCTAGTCTCCTCTCTACTAGACTAAAATAGTAAGACAAAGGAATAGGAATATCGTATACCACTTTTTAATCTCCCAACCCAGATCACACTATAAATAGTAGTCGACCTGCTCTCCACATGGCCTCAAGCATGCCTCCTCATATTCCAAAGGTTGTTGACTAGTATCATGGGTCTAATAATGGTATGTTGGGGAGATTATACACCCATTATTTAAGTAGCATAGTGGTTTATAATAAATAAATCAATGGAATATACAGTATAAATTAAAGGTAGTATAATTAAATCATCTTAATAATAATAAATGACCAAAACCATAAATATTATCATATATATAATGATGTCATGTCAATACCTAAAGGAAAATAAGCATACATGGAAGAATACATGAAATAAATGTATAAAAATGAACTATATCCCAAATATTATCTCCAAGAGAATACTAATAACCATATCAATCACGTCATACTAAACTCCCATATACATGTATAAAACACATATCACAATCTAGAATCCTGATCCTACAACCATGAGGTTTGACCAGGTATCAAACGGTGTCCCGAACAATGTGTGAGATAAACTCAGTCGGCCAGTTCCAATGGATTCTAATTCAATCCAATCCATAAATATAAATTATATTAGTGTGTAGGTATAAAAAATATGTTTGTAAAAAAATATATAATCAAGTCGGGGTTGGGTTCCTCAAAGAACAACCAAATGAAAATACCTACTTTGCCTTAGTAAGGATGACTTTGAAAATATAATCAGGTATATATGTAGATTTCTATAATAGTAATAAATGTGGTGGTATACATGCAATGGAAATGACCCAAGGTTTAAGACCAATAAATCCATATAATAGTAAATTTTATGGTAATGGAGTGATATAAGGACCCATGGTTATAAGCCCAGGCATCCATGAGTAGGTATTGCTGAAACTACAGAATGAGACTGGGTCATCTCTAGTATCTCAATATATGAACACTAGTTAATGTTGGGAAAAATTCCTCAAGGTATCCTCCTAGTATTTTTGGGTGTAATTATGTTTGTTGACAAATCCAAATGACTACGAATAAGTATGGTTGGTGTTTACTGAAGTAGATTCTTAATGTGGCGCAGTTTCCTAGTATTTGCCAAAAATTTTGGCCTCAAAATCGGGAATTCGGTTTTGGAAAGGGTTGATTTTTGCATTGGGATGCACAGTACACAGACCATGAAGACCAAATCATGTATTAAAAAGGTGGTACATGAAACTTCAAAAGAAATTGGAAAAGGAATTTAACTGCAAAGGATGATAATCAGACCACGTATGAGAACGGTTTGTGGGGAGAAAAAGGTTCATGGAAAAGTCATATGGTACACATAAGTATTTCGGCACGTGGGATGGATTTTCATTCATGGAAATGAGGTTTGATTTGAGAAGTCGGAAAGATATTTGTTTTTGAAAATGTGATGTTTATTTGGACTGCCTCATACAAAGAGAGGTAGTATACAGACTACATAGGAAAAATGTCTTGCAAGATGATTGCGGTTCATGGAAGATGCACGGTACGTGGTGAAGGTGGTACCACATTAAAGACTTGGTAAAACTTGGATTTGTATATTTTTTGGATCTATTTTTCTATATAAGGATAATTAATCCCGTCATTAAGATAGAGTGAATTCAGTTACATAAAATCATCACTCTGGGAATTCGATTAAGTCCAAAACTGGTTCGAGAGGGATAACTCTGTGAAGTGGTTCACGCAGAAGAAATTCAGAAAACGGTTTTTGTAGGGAACTGTAGTCCACAAAGGAATTGGTATGCAAAGTAGAAATATATTTTATGAAATTGGGGAAGGCTGAATATGTGAATGAGAGATGTTTCACATAAGCATAGACAGTCCACGAAGCAAGAAGTGCTATGTGAAGGAGGAGAAGAGGTTCGCGAAGGAGGACGGTCCTTGTAGGGAATCAATTCATGAAATATGTGTTCCACAAATCATACTTTCTATGAACTATAAAAAATATGAAAGGTTGTTCATGGAGGAATCAGGTGATTCTTGGAGGGACTTCAATTGTTTGTGAAAGTAATTTCTTCTAACTAACCATACATCGAAAAATGAATTTGGTCAATGGGTGAAAAAGGGACTTCAACAGAACATCCATATATAGTTTAGGATGTTTGCATTCATCTAGATGAAGGGACCTATAATTCCATAAACTATGATTGTATCCTTTCGAAGATAAGAGAGAGAAGGTAGAGGAAGACGGTGATCCTTCCCACCAACAGTGAGATAGAGTAAGAGACATAGTGAGTGACCCTTGAGAATGAAGTGAGTAGACCCTAAACCTTATAAAGGTAGAGAGCCTAGGCATAGAATATATATCCTGAACCTTGTAATTCGTAGTGAGATTTAGTGGATTTGGTACATCAGCACATCATCATTATATGATCCTTTGACGTTGACTAGTGAGGGTGAACCAAGTAAAAATCATTGTTTCTTATGCATGATTTTATTTCTATTCATATATTAAAAATAGAAGAAAGAGAGAAGTGTGTTTTGTTTAATGATGAAACAAGATCTGAAGGGTAATTATTTTTAATCTTTCATACCATGATTCACCCCCCGCCCCTCAGGGTATTTGACCCAGTGGGCCAAAAAATTTCTATCAAAGTGAAAGGTTAAAAGTAAATGGTTCTTTCTTAGTAGGAGAAATTGAGGTGATCCATTACAAAGGAATTCTGATCTTCAACGGTAACAATTTCCATCTATGGAAAAATCGGATGCAACACTACTTTTGATAATTAAGAATGGATGTCTTCAAATTATTTGTGCATGGAAAATCAACTAATATCAATAGTGGAGCTTTATAATAATCCTAAGGAATATAACTTGATGTCAACTCTAAATGGTTAAATGATTTAGGGGTATCCCTATAAAATTTAATTTATAAAAAATTGATTTAATGTAAAACATCACATGAAATGTGGGAAAAATTGTTGAATATTTATGAGGGAGACTTAAAAGTGAGAGAAGAAAAGCTTTATGTTCTATGGAATAAGTATAAGGATCTTAGTATGAACCAACATGAGTCTTTTGATGCATTCTTCGATAGGGTAAATGTTGTTGTGGAAGGAATGTGGGGTCTTGGAGAAGCCATTGAAGATATAAAGATTGTTAATCATATCTTGAGGAAATATTCACCTCGATTTATTTTGAATTATTTAGTATTGGAAGATAAAGAACCAAAATATCTGACACTGGATAACTTATATAGTACCCTTATAGCATATGAAATGATACATGATCATAAATAATGCAGTGGAAAAGGGAAATTATAAAGAAGTGGAATTCAATGACATGAAGATTCTATTTATTGAAGAAATCAATGAGGAAGATATTTTGGATGATTTATTTTCATTTCTCTATTCAAATATACAAAGAGGAAAAAGAAATTTCAAAGATAAACCTATAATTACAAGATTCCGATGTGGAAATATTGTACATTTTGTGGTAAAGTTTCCTAAGAAATTTAAAGATGATGATAAATACAATGATGAAATTACACAGAATAAGTATTCATAAAATGAGAATGGTGGGAAAAGTTTTAAGATAAATTTCATCAAAAAGAAGAACCAACTTTAAAAAGAAGATTAATGTTAGAAGAATCTGAGGTAGAGGAGTTGGAGGACTACAAGGATCATGAGGTAGATGCTTTGGTGGCAGTTTTCAAAAAATTTGCAACAAAAGAAGAAAGTGACAATGAATAAGGATAGGTTGGAGGAAGAGTGGATCTTAAGGATGAATTAGAAGATGATCCTAAAGAGATATTTGTTTGGATATCCAAAATAAATAAAGCTAACAAAGTGGTTCACAATGCCCAACTCTATATATAATAGTAGGAATAAGAGAAGTTTGATCTGAATAAATAAATTGAACAATTGAATTATTTAATTCCAGAAAGATCAGAAAAGGTGGTTGAGTACAAACTCAAATTTAAGAATAGATAAGAGAGACAGATAATTTCACTGAAATAGGAAAAGATCAAATTAAACTTATCGAAGAAATTTAATTGGAATTCATTGGTTTGAGACGAAGTGTTAAAGATAAATGAAAATTGCTGAATCACAGGAAAACATTGGGAAAATAGATAAAACATGTACCAAAAAAGATGAATGTAGATCATAGTTTTCTAGCAGAACAGAAGAAATAGTCAAATCAAAATGAAAATTCTAATATGGGACTAGATCAAAAACTGAAAGCAGTAATGGTTTAAGTCAAACCATAGTAACCCACTCTGAGAGTAAAGATTAATTTGGGTACGAAGCAGAATCTGAATATTCTGAGAACCTAAGGGACAACCAGTGGTGTAGCATTCCCACACAGGAATGTACCCCACATAAGATGCTATTATTTTCAAAGGTTGGGAAACTCACAAAAAAAAATTCCACAGTAAATAGGTATCAAAGGAAACATGATCAATAGAGTAAATCATATAGAGATCAATTTTCTAGGTCATCATTTAATGGTCACTATTTCAGGTGTAGAGGATTCGAACACATGCAAAGATATTTCTCATCAAAAATATAAAGGAATGTGCTAAAGCAAATTGAGGTTGGTTATAAGTATCAGACAAATGTATCATCAAATTAGATGAAAATAAAAAATCAATTTTCATCTCTACATGATGAATCTGGTCCATCATATTTTGATGAATGTCAAGAGTATCAATCCATACCAGGTATTATGTTAAAAACATGGATCAAAATAAAGATCTGAGCAGGTAGTGGTTGCAGAAATTGTGTTCAAGGCATCAGATCTCACTGGAATGTGGATCATTAATAGTTGATAAACCTCCCATATGATAGGAAATAAGGATCCAGTGATGGGAATTACGTACATTAAAGAAGGTATCAGAATGTTTGGAAATGATTAAGGTTTGAAAATTATTGGCTCTAGGAAATAAAATTTTGGGGTAAAAGACATGAAACGTATAGATATCTTTGTTTTTTAAGGTCTTTATCGCAACTTCTAGTGTAAGTAAATTGTGTGACTCGATACATGCCATAATATTTTCCAAGAAATAATGTGTCATCAATGAAAAAGATGGTGTTTTTTTGTTGCAAGGAAAGTGTATAAAAGGGAATCTCTACCTTGTGAGTGGAGAAGAAGATATGTTCTTTCTTTCCAAGGAAGAAGAAAATAAGTTATGGGATAAGAATCTTGGCCATGTGAGCCAATCATCCTTGGAATATCTAGTGAAATATAATGTTGTTTGATATTTCCCAAGATTATCATGTGATTATACACATACATGAGATACCTACCAACAATGGAAGATCATTCTAAATACATATAAGGAAAACGAGAAGAGGTCAACAAGATTGATTGAATTGGTTCATATTGATGTGTGTGGACCAATATCACCAAGATCTCTTGATGGGGGTAGATATTATGTTCCCTTCATTAATGATTATATCAGAATAGAGTGGGTTTTTATTATCACCCACAAATCTAAAGTATTCAGTTGAATAAAAAAATATCAAAGGTAAGTTGATAAGATACTGGATTGAACAATCCGGATGATCTAAACAGATAATGGAACAAAGTTCAAAAAATTCCAAGTAGATGATTATCTCAAGAAACATGGGACAAGGAATCAAGTTTATGTGGTAATAAATCCATAGTAGAATGGAATTATTGAAATAATAAATCGGATTATTAACAATATGTCCAAAACATTGATCATTGAGAAAGACCTTCCAAATAAATTTTTGAAAGAAGTAGTGATGACTTTAGTTTACAAATCTAATAGAGTTTTACTATATCCAAAATATGACAAGACTCCATATGATCTATGGTATGGAAAGAATCCCTCATTGAAGTGATTTACAATCTTTAGAAGTAATTGTTTCATTATTAACAAGGAGAAACACTAGAAGTTTGAATCTTGAGGAGATAAATGGATTTTTATTGTCTAATCAAAAAAAATAAAATCATATAAATGCTTTAACAATAGGCTAGGAAATATTATTGAAAACCATGATGTAACCACAGTGGAAAATGAGAAGAATATTCAGAAAATACAAGACTAGTTTCATGAGGATAGTGATGAAGAAATAAGTAGATTAGAGGATGCTATAGTTCTAAAGGTTGATTCTGAAGAAGACTCATATTATGAGAAGGATGAGGATAAATCTGTATCTGCACAAAGATATAATAAAACAGTTGAAGTTTATAGACAAAACATAATTGGTGATCATACAATGCTAGTATAGACAATGAGGATGAAAAATATTTGGAAAGCATAATACTTATCATAGTTAGAGCCTAAATGTTTTGCTGAATTATCTAGTGATGAGAATTTGGTTTAGGCTATGAATAAATGAATTGGCCAAATTGAGATGAATCAAACATGGAAGATTGTTTTGAGTCCAACAGATAAGAACGTCATCCAGAAAAAATGGGTCTTTCACAAAAAATGAACAAATATGGTGTTCTGATTCAAATCAATGAACGAATAGTCTGAAAATTATACTCCAAGATAGATGGTATCAATTTTTATGAAACATTTTTTCCTGTTTCAATGCTAGAGACAATTCATTTATTCTTAGCCATAGTAGTGCAAAGAAAGTGTACCATTTTCTAGATGGACGTCAATACAAAAATTATGAATAGGGTCCTAGAATAAGAAGTTTACAATGAGAATGTAGATGGTTTTATCATTCATGTAGATGAAAATAGAGTTCGTTAGCTGAAGAATTATTTATGTTGTTTAAATAAACCACTGAGAGCATGGTATTCGAGGCTATATCAGTTTCTAAAAAAGATCAGTTTTCAGAAAGATAGAGTTGATTACAATTTATATGTCAATCATTATAGTAAAAAAATGCTGATGGTGCTATTATATATCGATGATATAATATTTTTATGATCATATGAATAACAATAGATATAGTTTTCCAAATTCTTGGAAAGTGAGTTTGAAATGTCAATGATTGGTGAACTGACATTTTTTCTTAGTTTACAGGTAAGATAAGGAATGAATGGAACATTCATTTCTCAATATAAATTTTCTATAAAATGTTTGATAATAATTGTAATGAAAAATTCCAAGAAGATAAAAAGTATGGTTTCCACAATGATGAAACAATCAAAATATAATGATAGAAGGGTTTATAATATCACATAATACAAGAAAATCATTGGAAGTTTACTATACTTGACAACGACAATACCTGATATTGTTTTTTTGCACATTCCAAGAAGCAAGATATCAAACAAATCTCGAATAAATCCTCATGATTTCAATGAAAATAACACTTTGGTATATTAAGGGAACTCGGTATTTCGGTTTGATTTATAATGACAAATCTCTACCAGAGCTATTGGGACATATAGATATAGATTGGGCTAGTTCAGTGGATGACAGGAAATCAACATCAGGACGTGATTTCAATCTTGGTGGATTGTGTATTTCTTAGCAAAAAAAATAAACAAGATTTCATTTTATTGAGCAACTAAAAAGATGAATATATTGAAATTGCTCAAGCGTACACAAAGTTATTTTGGATGAAGCTGCATCTTTATGATATGGGAATTAAATTGAAGTCTCAAATAATAATATATTTTGATATTTAAAGTGTTATAAATCTTAGAAAAAAATCTACTCCATTAGTCCGGGACAAACCAAATTAAAATAAAATATCATTTTATCATGGAGAAGGTGGAATAAGGGCTTGTGATGTTAGAGTATGTTTTTACAGAACAACAGGTTGCAAATATTCTAATAAAGGTCATACCCAAAGAATCATTTCAGAGGCATTGACTGGATCTAAGAGTTCATTCAACTCCTCACACTTGAAAAATTGTCGACGTAGAACCCCCCTCTCCCTGAGGTATGGTGTGTTTTTCTCTAATGTGTTTATATGTGTTCTTTACCCTGTTGTAGACAACCATGAAGTGACCTATGGTTTTATTGAAAAATGGGGAGAAATTGTGGCTATTCAGAGGGAGAAAATGTATCATTAAAGACATGGGAGAAGGGAGAAAATGCCTCTTTCAAGACACAAGGAGAATATGTTACGTGGATCAGTGAGATAGGGAGATTTGAAGTTGAAGATGAGATAAATCTATTTGGAGTAGTGACGTAGGGGTTATTAAATCTAACGATGCTATATGTGATTGATCAAAGGATATATATCATAAAATTTAAGGTTTTTGATGAAATTATAAGAGTGGTGTTGGAATGAAATGATATGATTCATTGATGAAATTTTCATTATACTCTTGTTTCTCATGTTGAGGATGGACCATGTGGGATTAGAGTATGTATCAAGTAAATCTTTGATCACTATCTTAATTGCAAGAAGAAAATTCTAGTAGAAGTTGGATGAATCTTTAATGATATATCAAGTTATAAAAGTAGTTTCAATAAACAAAAAGGGGTTAATTAGAAAAAAAATCCCTTAAGGTTTCCCCTTAGAACTTTTTGGGTGTGATTTTTCTTGCTAACAAATCCATATGACTGCAAATAAGAATTGTTGGTGTTTAATGAAATAGGTTGTTAAGGTGGTGTAGTTTCCCAGTATTTTCCAATTTCTTGGGCCTCAAAATCAGGAGTTTGGGTTTTGTAAAAGGATGATGTCTGTAAAGGTATACATAATACATAGACTATGAGGCCTAATTCTTGGATTTCAAAGGTGGTATATGGAATGTCAAAGGAAATTGGAAAATTAAGGGATCTGTGAAGCGTGAGACATAGACCGCATATGATAATGGTTTATAGGGAGAAAATTGTTCGTGGAGAATTCATGTGGTATGCATAAGGATTTTGGTACATGGTATGTCTTTTCATTCATTTAAATGATGCGGTTATGTTAGAATCCATGAAGGGAATCAATCATGAAAACGTGATGTTGATTTGGTCCCTCATGTACAAAGAGGGTCAATACGCAAACCATGTAAGGAAAACAGTTCATGGGATGATTTTGATTTGAAAAAGATTCATGGTACATGGTGAAGGTGGTACCACATTGAATATTTGGTAAATCTTGGATTAGCAGATTTTGCAGATCTATTTTCTGATATAAGGAGTGCTAATCCAATCATTAAGAGAATTACCTTAGAAAAAATCATCGCTCCACAAATTTGGATAAGTCCTAAAGTGGTTTTCAAGGGAATATTTCGTGAAGTGGTTCACATGGAAGTAATTATGCCTAGGGTTTTTGCAGGGAACTATAGCCCAAAGAATAAGTGGTACGTGGAAGAGGAAGATACAGAATATGAAGGAGGAAGACCTGGTACATAGGAGATATATGGTTCGGAAAAGCGGATACAGTCTGTGAAGTAGGAAGTCGTATGCGGAGGAGTAAAAGTGTTCCATGAATGAGGAAAGTCTGTGTAGGGAAGTAGTTCATGGAATATGTGTTCTGAGAAACATACCCTCTATACAGTACATGGAATAGTCCAGGTTGTTCTCGGAGAAAGTTGGTGGATCATGAAGGGACTTAAATAGTTCATGAAAGTAATTTATGCTAACTAACCGTATGTGGAAAATTTAATTACATATATAGGTGAAAAATGGAATTCAATAGAGCATTCATATATATTTTAGTATATGTGCATTCATGTAGATGAAGGGACATACAATTCAATAAATTGTGAGTGGATCCCTTCCAAGAGCAGTGATTGAAGGAAGAGGAAGATGGTTATCCTTCCCACTATGTGTGAGCTATAGGAAGAGACATAGGGAGTGACATTTGGGAATCTAGTTAGAAGACCCTAAACCTGTTAAAGGTAGTGATCCTAGGCATATAATATCTATCCCGAACATTGTAATTGGTAGTGAGATTTAGTGTATTTTTTACATCATCACATCGTTATTGTATGCTCCTTGGATGTATCCCAGTGTGGGTGAACCAAGTAAAAATCATTGTCTCCTATGCATGATTTAATTTCTATTCATATATTTATATCTAAGAAAGAGATAATTTTGTTTTATTAAATAATGAAATAATATCTAAAGGGGTGGTAGTTTTAATCTTTCATACCCTGATTCACCCCCCCCCCCCCCACAGGAAATTTGACCAAGTGGACCTGACAGTTGGTCTATTCCCAATGGAATATAACAAGATCCAAGTAGTAGTTTTATTAATATGGGACCCAAGGTGAAACAAGGAATCCATTTATAATCATGGTCAGGTATATAATTAATTTTATTTTGTCATATGAGCTCATATAAGGCATCCCGCATTAGAACCCAAGTGTCACCTAGGACATGAGATATTTATGATTAACCTATGAGCACATCTAATTAATTATCTATAAGAAACATAGGTATCACCTATGGATTAATATAAATCCATTTAACATGTGATCCCATCCAAGAAATTCCATAGGAGGAACCCGAGTTTTGCTCAAGGAATATTATAATTCATTTAACTACTAAGGTCATACAATAAATTCAGTATAACAAACCCAAGTGTCGCTCATGGAATAATAAAATTCACCTGAACTCTAATTTAATACAATAAATTACATGTAATGAAATCATGGGTCCCTCAAGGAATAATATTACATCTCACCAACTAGCCCATCCCAGGAATTCCTACTTAGGAAACCAAGGTTTGCATAAGGTTTAATATAAGGTAATAGGTCACATTTCATTTAATATATAAACATTGTCCATGAGATTATTTATTCTATTTTTCAATTTTAATAAAAGTAATAAATAATCCCATATTAATAAGATTTTTTTTATTATTGTTCAAGTATACAATTTCGGTCATTTCATCTATAAGTAATTAAGAAGTCCATGGGAGAGCCTATGACATTTTTCATAACAAAAATCCCCATTTGATTGACCCTTTTTATTGAATAATATAGCACACCTCATATGTTGTTTTATTAAAAAATGGGGCATGGTTATCATACCAACTCATTTAATTCAATTTAAGCATATATTATATTAGAGTTTATACAACCCAGATCAAAGGGTATTTAAGAGTACTATGATCTTTATAATCATAATCACTTACACTAACACACCCCAAGGGTGGTATAGTTTCCCAAACATAGCATACAAGTCTTAGTGTATAATAACCACACCCCAAGGGGGTAGTTCGATTCAAGATGAGCAACATCCAATGGTTCGATTAAATTCACAATGGCTATCCAATTTAAGGTATTAGGTTCTACATAATTAATTTCATATTTCAAGGGTGACACATAGAAAATTTGGAATGCAGCATAAAATTTAATTTTATAAATCAATGAAACTTAAAAGGAAAATATATTAACCACCTACCTCATGCTAAAAAAAACCTCACTCATCCATTATCAAGCCTTGATCTGAGCCGATTCAAGAGAAACAATGAAATCAACAAACACACTAAAAATAGGGTATATGAGCTCACTTGAATTTAGCATTCCATATGGTAAGATAAATAAAGGAAAGAGGTAGAACGAATCATAGAATAATCCATACACTTAAAATCCACCTGAAGGATCTCAATTTTAAGCTCGAATGTTGGTGATCCTACAACACCTAGAGGATAGGAGAATCTCTCCACAGGTGGGAGGGATCTATTACATGAATGGATATGAGGAAGGGGGGAAGAAGGTTGAATGGAATTAACAGTAGAAATGTAATTTCACAAAATTTAATGAGGCACATGTTTTGTCTTCATGTTTTTCCATAACATGCACCAATTGTATGGTAACACTACCTAAAGGTGGCACCCCCTTTCATAGTTTTTGCACGATTTGACAAACTATATGAACAGTGTGTGGATACGCTCAATAATTTTTTGTAGATGCCTTTCATGGTCGTGTGGCCTTGGATATATGGTTTCAAAAACAATGTGACACCCTCTTATCCCGACATCGAAGAGTTTAATGGTTATCACTAATCGATTGCTAACCATGAGCCACCCTTTGGCTTTACAAAAACTAGGTTTTTGAAACCTAATGCTCCCAAAATAGAAACAAACACCCGAGACAACACTCAGACCTTAAACTCAACCTAAAAAAATATTTAAGTATTAAAATTATCATAATTAGGTTAAAAAGTTTGTTTTAAAATTTGGTCCATACACCAAACAAAAATTTCAAAATCCTATTGAAATTTCAACCTCTTCCACAACACAGAACCTTATAGAAAAGCTTCACCAGGTATTTCTTCACTGTGATGTACTCGACCAAGATACCCATTCAAATGATCACCCAACCTGAATCATCACATAATCAAAGGGAATTATTGATCCCTATGGTTTGGAGACTAGGACCTGAGAATCGACAACAACTAAAGGTAATGATTTAAACCAACCTGAAATAGAGAACACGGTATACATACACAGAGTAGAGAAAAATATTGTAAAAGATAATAGGAGAAATATTCCATAATAAAAAAGGAAAAATAGTAAGTGATACAACTCAAAATAAGATAAATAGTCCCCAAAATACAAGTCCAATAGAAAAGGATAGCTAAAACTAAAATATTTACACCATCTAATAGCATGGGAAAACTCCCACTATCTCACCACTAGAAACCCAGACACATCTAATCGAAACCTTTCCTCCACACAACAACACATTTCCTTTCCCTGCGTCAAAGGACATAAAACTTTCTACGCACCGTCAAACAGGTGCGTAGGATGTGAGCTATAAAGTCTCAGTAGAATCTCACCCATGTGTTCCATATCAATTCTCTATACAAAAATCTAAACATGATAAAATTTGAATAAAACAAGGCATGATAATCATTTAAATAGTTTTTATAAAAAAAATAATGGTAAAATAATCCCCTTTTTCTAATTTTACAAATAATTAAGGTAAAATAGTTTCAAATCATATCAGATATATCAAATCATTCAAACCAAAGTATGTATCACATATCATATCAATTTTAAAGTTATAAAAACCAAATAACAGGTAACATCTCACCAAGTATCACTACAGGTCATGATTGTTAGAATACTCATACCCAAATATAGACAATCATGCACATTAAGTATCTAGATATATGCATCGAATATAGAGATAAGAGGAACACCCTAGCAAGTGAACCTCCCAATAGGTGTAAAAATTCCCTAGAATAACAAGTCTGGGGAGTAGAGAAACACCCCATGAGTGAACCCACTGATAGTATCAAAGGATGAGGCTTATAATTATACCTTCCACATAAATACCCAACGCTTCCCATGTGCTATATTTTCCAAATCATTTCATCAAAACCATTATTTGAAACCATTTCATAAATATATTTCACAAATCATTGAAAATACCTTTTCTTTTACAGAAAAAATGGGGAAACCATATTTCCTCATAAACCCATTTAAAAAAATTCAATTCAATCATGCTAATTAATTTATAAAATAGTTTATAAAACTTATAGAAATAATATTCATCCAACATAGGCTAGAGAAGGAACCACCTACATCAACTTGGGTCACACATGCCTAAAATGGGATCCACCGACATGGAAGAAAATAATTAAAATAATGAAGGCACTATAATTAATCCTTATATCTCATAATATATTTAAAAATAAAAATAGTTAGAAAAGAAGAAAAAATGACATGTACCTTAAGAAACTTTCACACTGAACCACAAATAACTAAATGTTTAACCTTCTAAGGATGTTCACAAAATGGATCTAAAGGGACATAGCACAACCACAATGAACATTAATCATTGTATGAAACAATATTAAATAAACTAATATCCTAATAATCACCTAGGATAGCTCCTAGGTCTCAAGAGAGAAGTTTTGGTTTAATGAAAAAAATACATCAAATATGGTTAAAATGACAATTATTGAAACATAAATGTCATGAAATCCTTTCACATTGTAAATTTATCAATTTTTAAGATTCACCAAAAAATGATTCACCTCAAATTAAAAATAAATCTAATAAACCTTTATAGGATGTGAACCAGTACCATGAACTTAAAACATTTAACACTATGAACCAGACTAGGGAATCAACCTAGAAATATATTAATAATGTTTAACAAATTCATGATATGAAACCATTAAACAAGAATATTCCATATAAATACTTATAAAAATACCATTGAGTCCACCCGTACCCCAAATTACATCTTGTTAAGCCTCTTTCACATTTATCTGTGAACTCAATTAATTCCAACAAACATACATCCAAGAACCTTAGGACATTTTACCTATCAAAGGCTCTCCACCCATGGAAATTCCAAAATGAAAACCAAAGAAGTCAGAAAAATAGAGATGATAAATATCTAAAAGTGGGTAACATGATGTCAAAAAATCCCCAGAATAAGACTTTACATCCTTGGGAATTCATGTGGAAGAATAGTGTCTATAAAGAGGTGAGGTTGGTGATCCTTCATCAATGAATAGCACTCCAAAGTCTCATGTGAATCTAATTTGTGTCACCATAATACTCCGACCAATATAATTGACTTCTAAAAACACCATTACATGAGATTCAATGATATCCATTGGCTTTTATAAAAAAGAAACTTATAAATCCAACTCTATTTCTTCCTAACTAAGAATGTGAGAGGGATCGGGATGGTACTTCCTAAGCTGAGATATGTGGAAAACATCATGAATACCTATCAATTGAACCAAAGAATACGAACTAATCAGTAACCTTCCTAATTCGTTCAGTGACCTAAAATGGTCCAACATATCAAAGAGCTAACTTCCCAAATTTTCCAATACAATGGTTACTCAGCTGAGGAGAAACTTTCAAGAAAATATTTCCACCAACAGAAAACTACAAATGATGGCACTAATGATCCATATATGATTTCAATTAACTCTGAGATATAACCATGCACTAATTCATATCCAGAATCATCACTAATGTCACCTAAATGAGACTTGGTCCTATAATAGAGGCATCTCCCACCTCTTCCAAACAAAGAGATGACCTACTTGGGTGACCATAACATTCATCGAAGGGATACACACTAATAGATGACTGATAACTATTTTTATAAGTAAAATCAACTAGTCCCAAATGGTTATCCCATGATCCACCAATATTTAAGACATAGCCATGGGAAATATCCTCTAAGATCTAACTATTACACTCTATCTGGTCATCTATATGTGGATGGAAAGTTATAATGACCATGAAATGTGTCCACATAACCTCTTGATGACTCTTCTAGAAACATAAGGTAAACCTAGGATCCCTATTTAAAAATGGAAAAGGGAAACCCATATAACCTCATAACCTCTTATATATATAACTTCTTCAAATATATAAATTTAGTAGTGTCCTTGATCTGAATGAATTGAGATTACTTTTTCAACCGATTAATCAACACCCGATTGAATTCCTCCCATGGGGAGTCCATGGTAATATAAAAACAAAATTACATGGAAACCTCATCCCATTTATAAATTGGCACCAGAAGAGGCTGGAGAAATATAAAATTTATCAAATTCTACAACTTTATTTGTCATCAGGTGTAATAGTGAGACATGTAATTATTAATGTTATGATTTATACCCATCCAGCAGAATTGTTGTATCATGTCATAATACATCTATATAGTTCCAAGATGAACAACCAAAGAATAACTATAAAATTCAAAAAAAACTAAGCTCATCACAGATTCTAGGATGAAAAACTGATCCCCAAAATGGATAATACTATCTAAAGTGAGTGAACAATCAGAAATAGTCCCCCCGCCATATAGGGTCTCTTAAATCCATTGAACTTGTCATCCATATGATGATCCTATAGAATAGACTCAAGGAGTGATGATGATAACCCAACACTAGTCATAATCATACCTAAAAAATCCTCTTGAGAATCCAGGTGCAACTAAGCGAAGAGACCTATAAGGTTCCACACCCCTTTTGATTCTAGAATAGTTTGTGATGGAACTTCCCTACTGAGAGCATCTACAATGAAATTCTCATTTCCCATGGTGTAGGTGATGTCAAATTCAAATTTCTGAAGGTATTCCACTCTCCTCCTTTATCTAAGATTCAAGTCTTACAAATAAAAGATATATATCAGACTCTTAGGGTTATAAAATACCATCAACCTCTCCCCAAAAAGGCTGTTTCATTAACATTTATGCATATTTATAGATACAGGGAGGTCTAAATCATGATTGGGTAATTATTATCATGAGGTGGAAGCTAGAAAGATTCATAAGCCACAACATGATCATCCTAAACAATCATGAAACCCATACCAACACCATAATCATCATATAAAACCACATACATCTTACCGGGATCAGTTTAGATTAGAATAGGATCTAATTTCATAAGTTATTTCAGATCATCAAAAGAATACTAACACTTTACCTCCAATTTTAATTTCACCCCTTTCTTAGTAAGACTAGTCAAATGTTATGGAAACTTTATCAAATCCTTGATTAACTATCAATATTATCCATTAAGACCAAGGATGCTCTGAATCTCAAAGTAGTTTTTTGGATCATCTCATGATAAGAAAACATTCACCTTCTGAGGATAAACTCATAAGCCCCAATCATAAATCATATTCCCCAAGAACATCACTTCTTGGCTCCTGAAACTATATCTTTAAAGCTTTGTATACAAACAATGACTCCTCAGGATCTCCAAATCCAAACTCAAATGGTGCTTAGGATTACACTTAGACCACGAATAAACCAAAGTATCATCTAATAACACTACCATAAAAGTGTTGAGAAACTCATAGAATATATGATTCATCAAATCCATGAAAACTAAAGGAGATTTAGTCTAACCAAAAAACATCACAAGATATTCATAATGTCCATACATTCTCTTGAAAGACATATTCGATTTATTAGACTCCCAAAAACCAAGCTTAGAAAACCCATCCAAAGATCAATCTTCATAACCCATTTTTCCCTCATTAATTGATCAAACAAGTCATTCACATGGGGAAAAGGATACTTATTATTTACTTTTACTCCGTTCAACTTTAGATGGTCCACACACAATTAGAGAGAACCATTTTCCTTCTTGGAAAAGAGTAGAGGGGCTGCATAAGGGGAAACACTAAGTTGAACATAAACTTTCACCATCAAATAATACAAATAAATATGGAGCTCTTTCATCTCGTCTGGTTCCATATGATAATAGGGTATCAAAATTATTTATGTATTTATTACAACTCAATCATAAACTCTACCTCCCTCTCTTGTGGAATATTAGAGAAATCATCTAAGAAAACATCAAGAAACTCTTCACAACCAAGGTAATATTACCCAAAAAATAAATTTCATAAAGCTTAACTACCATAGAATACAACAAACACATGAGATCTAGGTGGGACGGTCCTATATGACCTGGCCTCGGATACCAATCTCCATGAAACGCCCAAGATCACCCATTGACCACAGTAAATGAGACATGATGAAAATAATAGTCAATATCATCATGATGAGTGACAAGATGATCCATATAAATAATAATGTTAAATAGATCAATATCAAGAATGAGTAAATCCCAGTCAAAATCTGCATCATCTATCGATAGCAAACAAGGAAAATGAAACCCCTATTGTTTCTTCTTTTAAAGAGGTGTTTCCAACTCTATAACAAAGAACAAGAGATCTGGTGGAAGTTAAATAAAATCCAAAAAATGGGAATATATAAATGACTGGGAGGCCCCTATATAAAATAAATAAGTCATTATTGAAGATGCATTAAATATGGTTCCTATCACTATTGTTAGACCCACATCTACCTCCACTAAAAAGTCATCAACTATGTGAAGGTGCTTCACTCCTCAGGCTTGTGGAAAGAGCCATGTAGTATATAAATCATATGATTATGTTATAGTATCCTTTAGAGCTGATAATACTTGACAATAATAGGGAATAGATATATCCTGAAATAAATGAGGAAAGTGACCATAGCATCCACAACTATTACACGTGTTCTATTATGTAGAAAAAGAACATTGGGTGTTCCAAACCTTTCCACACTAATCAAAAGGAAGAGGTACACTGTTGGCTATAACTAAAGGTGTAGAGGACACCCGCTATAGAGAACCCCCCCCCCCCCAGACACACACACACACACTTACGATGATCATGTCACATCCTCCTCCTTCCCTATATGCCACTAAAGCAGCCACTAGGTGGAAGATGATGAGAAATATAACCAACATATTTTCCCCTATCCGGATCCTCCATCATTTCCATGTCCACAATATTTGCATAGTTTTAAATCATGAACATAAATACCAATAATCTGATATCCAATCACAAACCCTATAGGTAATTTTTTGTCTTCAAATGGTCTTTCTTTATTACCTTTAGAGAAAAAAACCATATCCATAAACCGATTGGGGTATGTTGACAATGATTTCTCTCCTTGCTATAAGGGGAGAAACTCCATAGAGTTTACCATCATTAGAAAATCTATAAAAAAAAATTTAAAGAAGTGAGTATTGAAACCCTTCCAATCCAAGATCACATTATTATCTTCAAATACCACAGAATCCCAAAATCTCTTAAAAGGACCCTTGAGTCTGAACACCATGAAATTCACCTTGATATTATAGGGTGTAACTAGGAAGTCAATGATTTGGTCAATATTTTCAAGCCATACCTTTTCCTCTTGAGTTTCATTCATACCTTTAAAGTATGGTGTATTCTCATATAATAATTCTCAATATTGATCCATTTTTATAGAAAATCCTAGTTGTACCTCAACAATTGTATTATGGACTTACAGTATATTTTGGTTGACATCACAAACTAACATCATGATATACTTGAGAATATTTTTATCTATAGTTAGATTACTTTGAGGATTATTCACTTCACCCTCCTGAGGAACCCATGAAATATGTCTTATAGGTATACCACTATGCACCGAAACATAATAAACAATTATAAAATAGGATACTCTCAGTTTGAACTAGAAAACCATAAGAAAAAAACTAAGATTCATATCAAGAACTCAAAATAGGAGACACACATCTCAACATCCCATTTTAACTTGAGTCTCCTCATGGAATGAGCTGGCCAGGAACTCACTGTAACCTAAATATCAAGTCTTTAAAATCTTATATCTAGTCTCCCAACTTAAAAAAACTAAGTACCGCCCCCTTTAATACCAAACTATGATGAACCTGACCTAAATACCATGTCAAAATAGTACCTGACCTAAACTGGGACATACCCAAAGGGAATTCCAGATCCCCATGGGTTGGAGACAAGAACCCTAACATCAAAAACAAAGAAAGGAAATGATTTCACCCAAATTGAAGTATAGAATATGGCATATATATACTGAGTAGGGAAAAATATGTGAAAATATAAAAGTAAAAACATTTCATAATCAAAATGAAAATAGGAGAAGTGATACTGCTCAAAATTAGTTAAATAGTCTCCAAAATACAAGTCCAATAGAAAAGGAACACTAAAACCAAAAATGATACTCCATGTGATAGTGTGGTAAAAATCCCACTTTCTCACCACTGGCTACCAAGAAACATCTAAAAGAAACCTCACTGTATCACTACGGTGCCTTCCCTTTCCCAACAATGAAAGACATAACAAGGTCTCTACCCAAATGAAGGGGTATTCAAGGTGTGATCTAAACATGTTTAGTAGGATCCCACCTATGTTTTCCATATCAAGTCTCTATTAAAAAATATAAACAATTTAAACTTTGTAGAAAACAAGGCGTGATAATCAGTTAAATATTTTTTATATCAAAATCATGATAAAAAATCCCCTTTTCCACTTTTCCTAATAATATAGGTAAAACCATTACAAAGAATATCACAATTATCAAAGAATTCAAATTGAATCATGTATCACATATCATATCATATCCAAATTAATAAAACCCAAATTATAGGTAACATCATTCCAAGCATCACTACAGGTCAGTAAATCTATAACACTCATACCCAAACATAGACAATCAGATGCATCAAGTTTCTATATATATGAATCAAATATAGAGAGCATAAGACACCCCAACAATTGAACATCCCAATAGTTTTAACAAGTACCTAGAACAATGGACCTAGAGAGTAGAATAGCACCATATAAGCGAAATCCTCTATAGTATCAAAGGAAAATGCATATTACTATACCTTATGCCTAAGTACCCAAGTATTCCAATGTGATACATTTTCCAAACCATTTCATCAAAACTGTAACTTGAAAACCATTTCATAAATCCATTTCAAATTTCCCTGCAAAAACCTTTCCTTTTACCAAAACAAGGGAAATCATCATTCTTTAAAAACCCATATTCACACGTGCAATTAAATCAGGTAAATTCATTTATAAAACAATTTATAAAATAATAACAATATTTGATCCAACATTTGATAGAGGAAAAAACACATACCTCAAACTCGGATCACACACACCCACAATGAGATCCACAAATATAGAATAACAAAATGATAACAACAGATGCCTTAGAATCAATCCTTATAGCACAGAATCAATTAATCAAGGAAGACAGCCCAGATAGATGCATCACAATCACAGTGAAGATCATTCACTAAAAAAATGATATAGATAGAACAGAGATCTCAAAAAACCTAGGAGATCTCTAGATCTCGAGAGAGAAGGCTTCAGTTGAATGAAAATAAAATCAAATGTGCAACATGGTTAAAACCAAAATCAGATTATATACATGATGTGAAACCCTTTCATGATTTTATTTCCTCAATTTTTAAGACACAAAAAAAACATTTCATTGACTAAAAATAACATAGATTGTAATTTACATGATTTGAAATAGTCTCACGATGTGTAAACAATTCATACCCTCAACTAGTTCACATCGTCATCCTAGAAATATATTCAGGAGATGCAACCTGTTTTTGATGTGAAACCTTTTAGTAGGAATATTTTTCAAAAAAAAACATATAAAAATCCATTGGTTCAACCCATAACCCAAAGAATATCCTCTTAATACTCTTTCACATTTACACCTAGACTCTATTAATTTCAAGAAACATATATCCCCAAACTTTAGGTCATTTTACCCAATAAAGGATATCCACACTAAAAAGTCACAAAATTCACCCAAACAAAGAGGGAAATTAAAAGAGATATGAGAAATACATAAAACATGGAAATGGAAAGTTACATTAACTCACTACATCAACAACTTCTATAGGTGTTTATTACTTGTTTTGTTGTAGGCCAAAAACTTTTCCCAAAGACATTTGTGAGTTATAACGACTTTCAGAATTTATAACTAACTGGAATTAAATCCATAACTAGGGTTTATTGACCACCAATAATGAAGGAACAATAGTATGGGTTTCCTCACTATCCACCTCTTGAACATCTTGGGGGAATTGAATCACCCTAGAGATAGGATGAAATGTTATGTCTATAAAATCCACAAACATGATAGTAATAAAATTGGTTTTCATATTCATTATTTTGGCTATGACCAATCCCAACATTGAATCAAAACCATATTTAATCCAAAAAATGTCGAGTGGTACTCATTTCAACCTAAAACATGGTCTGTACAGGTAGAATTTCAACCACTGTCCTGCAATCAACCTAGATAAATATACTTATAGAATTTCCAAATCACATGAGGATTACTTGATTATTGAAAATGAATATGTAGTCAAGTAAGATTCATCCAAATTTTTGATGAGTTGTGGTATTTCATCAAATGGGTCACTTGAGACCAAATCATCAACGAAAATAGAAAGGATTGGATTAACCTCAATGAGTGTGACCAAGCCTTGAAAAAATCCTCTATATCCACACAATGAATAGTGAAGTGGGGAGAGGTAGGGATCCCCACCACTACCCAGTTTTAAAATCACTATTAAATATTAACATGCTTATAAAATTAATCCATATAAGTCCATATGTGAAAAAATTTATCAACCACGGTAATAATATGTGCAGATAATTCTTTGAAAAACTCAAGGGCGAAGAGTTCAACCATCGGGGCACTATTGACCAAACTAAGGGCTCGGAGACTAAGAAATATATTGAAATTAGGTGATATATATTAGAACAAAGTGAAGCAGAATATATTATTATCCTCAATATGGTCTCTCTACTATTTCCTGACCCCCCCCCCCCCCACACACACACCCACCAGAGGAGGGACCTCCACCTCTTCCATCCTAATTTTGGATTTTCTGTGCATGTCTAAGAGAGATGAACTCGATTTAGAAATTAATCCACAAATAGTTCATATATGTGTGTGTGTGTGTGTGTGTTTATATATTTATATTAGGGTATTTTTAATTTAAATTAGGATGTTAGAAATTTAAATCCATGGATTGGGGGCCCTTACATAGATTTGGATCCTATATAAGTGATTCAATCCATACTAAGTTGGCCACTCTAAGAAAATTAAGGTCTTGAAATATATAACCACATGTTGTATAGTTTAAATTCATATAGATATAATGAAAGGGGAATGTTTTCATTGATTTCATATTGAAATGGAGGAAAACATGTGTTAGGAAACCCCCATATATTTGGATCTTATGTGGGGTAAAGGCTATCAAAATGGTCCATTATAAGTAGTTTAAATCCATAAAGGGCAGACTAAGTGTCATGCAGTTTAATATCATTTTTTAAGGGACCACCCTAAGAAGTTTAAAGTTTTGTGTGATGGAATTTTGGTGGTATACAACTTAAGTTCATGATTCTTGGACTAATATATCCTACAGTTTAAGTTAATAAACCGAGGACCCCTCCCATGTAGTTTAGCATCATGTCACATAGACGTTTAATATGTAGTTTAATTTATTTAAATGAGGATGATGCGAAATGATGTAGAATTATAAAAAATATTTGTTCATAAATATTACATTATGGGGGGGTTTACTCCCCGTCGATTTTCTGTATGAGTCAACTCTGTTGGAGTAGACGTTGCATATGATGTAAGCCCCCTCCCATTTTGGTTTCAATTTAGAGGCTTCTTACCATGGATCATGGGAGTAATGAGTGATAACACCAACTCCCCATAGTGGAATGATCAAAGATGAACTTTATCATTAATGTCTTGTGAAAATAAACTTTAAGGAACCTCCAATTTGTGTAGTGTACACAATCATTTCTCAAAAAATCACTCCAACTCATCCAGTCACTTTGAAGACTGTACATATTTTCACGAATAGTTTAAATGTTCAATAAAAATTGAGGGAAGATAAACTTCAATGGGTAAGATAGAATTATCCCCACATAAAAATGAAAATGGTATCCCTTATTTGGTGGTGTGGGTTATGGTGTGAAAATATCTTAAGGCATGCATGAGTTTAACTAGCCATGATTTCTTACTTTTTTACACCATATTCTATAGGATATTTGACATTTTTTTATATAAATCCACTATATTTATGATTACAAATATATTCTGTTGTGATGAGTGGTCGCACTGAATGTTGTACTCCAATTAAAACCTCTTAAATTAATAATAATAGAAATTTGTGTCATTTTATATAAATATTTTTTAGGGACACCAAATCTAATAATGATGTTTGACTTTACAAAGTTGATGATATCCTTTTTACTAACATTCATGAGGGGTGTATCCTTGTACCCTTTAGAGAATAATTCATTAGTAGTGATTATATACTTAATCTTCATGGATATGGCTAGGAGATATTCCCCCATGAAATCCATTCCCCAAGATTAAAATGGATAAGAATATTCAGATATATTCAATCATTCTAGAGGTAGATGAATAAAGTTGGTTTGTATTTTGGAAACAAGGAATTTTTCGGTGTACTCCATATACTCTTGTATAAATTATAGAAAAAAAGTATCCAAGCCTCTTGATCTAGTGAAAGAAATTGGTTCTTATATGTTCAGCACTTCAATTACCTGAATAAACTTCATACAATAAAATAAGTATCTCTCCTTCCTTGATATATCTTTGGAGGACCCCAACGGAGTCTCATTTATAGAGGACTTTCTCAAAGTTGTGTCTATCATCAAGGATGAAGTTCTCTACCCAATGAATAACTTTATCATTCTTATAAAGATCCAATAGAACAATCCCATTAAATAGGTAGTTTATTATGGGATACATTCATATACTTTTTGAATATTTTTTATAAGTACATGAGATTTCTATGTTTCAAGACAGTGTCAATTTCATTGATCTCCACCATGTTGTTGTTTATTAATGGGGAGACCACCCAACAATGCACAATATATATGGCTATCTCATCCTATTCTAGTTCTACAAAGACAATAGTATCATTTTCCATGGAATATTTGTAGTAATTTATCATGGAACATGGGTCAAAGTCGATATTAATGGGAATTCTACCATCATATCTCAAAAATAATTACACATAGGGATTAACTCCTCCTTGATAGAATACTTTCTTTTGATTTTCTATAACTAGTTCTAAATTGCCTTTAATATTGAGGTGAACCACTAATATCTAAGGAAGTAAACCCAAACCAATGAATAGTTCTTGATATTATACATAATTATTAATGAACCCTTCTGATGATATAAATTAATAGGGAAAGACATCAATGGTTGTGTAAATAAATGAAATCCAAAATCTAACCTGATTATCTTCTGCATTCTCTATTTGCAGTTCTTGTAGGCTTTAAGAATCACCATCAAAATATATCTCCCATCCTTTTGGTGTATTATATATATATATATATATAATAATATCCTATAAGGGATATTTTTACTTAATGGATAGATCTCAATAGTAGAGTGTTTCATAAGAAATTTTGTTAATTCTTTCCACTTTTATAACTTTTGAGCATGAAATAAATAGCAATATATTTCAGGATGACTATGCATCATGCCAAACAATTTTTAATGATATTATAATACAAAGCCTTAATGTCTAGTATGAACAAGGTGGGATAATTCAGAATATTTTCTTTACTCATGTCATTTTTCCAATCTAATACTTCACCAAGAGAATTCTCTATATACTCCATTTACAAGATAAGTATATTTAATTAAACTAGTGGCATTGGTATTGATGGGTTAAGTAGATAATAATTTATATTATTTAATTATCTCCATAAATTCTTATCCCATGGGTAATCCACCACTTTCTTAATTAATATGGTGAAGGGAAAGCATTTACCAGTTAGATTTGTGATAAAGTGCCCGATGTAGGTAATATTCCCTTAGATTCCCCTTAATTACTTAAGTTTTCGATGAGCACAATTTTAATAGTTTATTTTCTCTTTTTAGGGTCAACTTTGTTTCCATGATACTACACCATGAAGTAGAGATATTTTCTCGATGTTACCCTAAGAGTGCACTTTAGCGGGTTCATTTTTAGGTTTTTTCTAAAGATTACAAAAATGGATTCAACTAAAACAATATATTCATAGTGATATTAATATTTTACTACCAATTCATCCATCTATAAATCCATGGTATTCCCAATAAATAATTTTAAGATGTAATGCATAGAATATTGATATATCATGCAAGTATTCTTAAAGTTGAATGGAATTACTTGATAGAAAAATATCCCATGGGTGATGGATTAAAACCTTGATATTCCAACTATGAATTTCATTGTAGTTATAATAAAACACATCCTTACTCCATTCTATGGATAAAATACACTCATCATGGTTCTTTGAGGCCATGGTTGTGCTAATGAGCATGGGTTTTGGATCCTCCTCTGAACCATGATTCAACTATTTGAGCTCGTCAATGGTCTTAGTGACATTTTCCTCGAATACTAGAGGGACATATATAATTTCATATTCCTACTTTACCTCTATACAAATATTATCATGTCCAAAACATGAATTTTTAATATTATATCGTGAAGACGATATGTGGACATCTTTATTTCTAATTAATGGTAAGGATACATCCCAAAGATTTGAGAGTGCTTATGAAATTGCATAAGGTTCAAGGGTATTTTGGATATCTCATCCTTCCTCATTGTTATCATTAATGGAAGAAAAAATACCAACATACTCAAGTTTAGAATATGGTGTATAGAGACCCAATCCTTTTAAAAATATTATTACATGATTTTTAACATAAATATACAATAAATTTAAACCAAGGATCGAGAGTCCTAGATTTTTTGGAAGACTTGGTATATAAAAAACATGAAATTGAAATAAAAATTAATTATTTTATTATCTAAAATGAACTCCTAAATATTTTTATGGTCCTGAAACTTCAAAGGATACATTAGATAATACATAAACAAAAGGGGTTATCTACAAATCCTAGTAAGGGGATAAACATGATAAAAAAGTATATCATATGAGTTAAAGGGAACAACATGATATCCTGAAAAATCAGGTTCATGAATAATCATATGGGAGGATAACATAAAGAACATGGTATCATAATATCATCTAAACATAGGAATGTGGAAACATCATAAAACAAGACAAGAATAAGTTAAGGCTAACTTCTAAGACAAAATCACTTGCTGGATAGTGTCTCAATATGGATTAGGTTTACTCCCTAATACAATATATATATAATCATAAAACATAAATATTACCCAATTACTTGAAGATTTATATTGGTGCACTAATAATAACAAGTACATTCATATGTGTTCCACATAAGTAATCAAACATATGTCATAAACATAAATATTTCCCATGGAAAGAAATGAGTTTCATAATCATAACTAATAAAATAACCAGATGGAATGTCATAATGGTTTTCATGAAATTAAATATTAAAACTTTATTATATTTTCATATATGAAAAATAATAAGGTTTCATGAAAAACAATTTCTAAGATATGTGAATATGTAAAAAGAGTAGATAGGTAACATTAGAAATGTACATCTAAAGTGGTGATTTAGGGAAAAGGGAAAAGAGTCTTCAAAAGGGGAAGGAGAATATTAATTTCCATAAAACCAGAAATAAAAAAAAGGGCTTTCCATAATTAAATGGGAAATTTTTGAAACCAAGGATATTTTGAAACCATTTATGGGGTGGTATAAGAAATGGAGTAAGAGATAGATAAGTTCACTTTAATCAAGTTTTATTAACAAATGAAATTGAGAAGAAACCATTAAAATAAGTATATAATAATCAAATAAGGGTGAATTAAACTATGTCTATATATGGGGGACATATATATAATATATAACAATTTAAAAAGAAAAAAATACAGATAAAGTGAGTTAAGGAGAGATAAATTATAGCCTAAATAAAATAGGGTGGTTTAGAGATATCTCTTACCAAATATTCTGAAAATCATTATACAATTGAACTTAACGTACTGAATAATAAAGTTTAAATCATTAATTACTTAATTTATAACCTTATAAATATATATTGTATTTAATATAATTATATTTTTCTCATTTACAACTATTTCATGGAGATATAATGTTTAATTTCATTGTTATGGGGGAATTCGATTCATGGTTCCAAGGTCGGATCACTTCTAGATAATTATGGGAATTCTATTCAAATTACACAAATACTATAGAAGTGGAATGAAATGATATTCATATCCTTATAATACATTAAATTTTAAAAAACACCCATATGTTTTTCAACATATGGAATATTCATTTAGTAAAAATATTAATGTTAAATGATTAGTTTATTTTTCTAGTTTTACAGACCATGATGAACAAGTTTCGTTTTATTTAATATTATGGACATATATTGATAGATAAATGTCAATAAAATATAATATAAATATCTAGGTCATTTAAAACCATTATAAGTGAATTTAAACATTCCATGAACTTTTTAATGGAAAAATAAAAATCATCATCCACAAAGGTGTTGAACTGACATAATAAGGAAAGTGATTTCATTTTTAAAATCGTAGAGAAGAGAAGAGGATGTATGGTAGATATTACATAGTCACAATAACATTGCTATATATATATATATTTGATATTGGAGTTATTATCACTTGTTTTATGAGTAAGGTTATGATAATGTAAGAGAAAAAATAATTTAAAAGAGGTAGTTTGGGAATAGTACCTCTTAAATGTCATCTCCTTGAAAAACTCCTAAAGGAACATAGAATTATACTTTTGGTGATACAAGAAGCACAAGTATATGGGATATAGGACATAGAGGATAATTGGTTAGAAAATTTCAATATTTGAGGCCTAGAATATTCATGAGGAATGGGAGATGAGGGTGGATGTTTATAAGGGGTGGAGAGGGGTGTCTTTGAATATTATATTCACTATTTTATTATTTTGACACAAGACTAACAATAGTGATTAATCTTGTGAATATATAAATTAAATAGTTCATTTAAGTTCAAAATAATAGGCTATTAAATCACCTATAACTCATAAATTCATATATTTATCTTATAATGAGATTTACTGTATTTTTCAACTCACCAAAATTTTAATTATTTTGGAAAAAATCTAAAAATGCATACTAACAATTTTTAAAAATTTATATTCAAAAAATGAGATCCATTTTATGAAAATAATTTTTTAAATATTAGAAATTTAATTTTTATTTAAAATCCCTATTTATTTCAAAAATACTAATTTAAATATTGTTATCAATTTTATAACCCTTTGAAAATTTACTTATGACCTCATAAAATTATATTATCATTATAATAAAAAAACTATATTACTTTATAAGACAATTTTCTGAAAATAAACTTTATTGTAAATCATTATATTTTTTATAAAATTAAAATAAAACATATATGGTTTTAAGAAATGGAGACAATAGTTTTATCAATTTTAAAACATTTATTTACTAGTATTGTGATACAAACATGTCATATTTTTCTTTTATATGATACCAAAATATTATTTTACACTTCCATAAGTGATTCTACTATTCTAATAGTCAGGTTACTATTTCTAATGGTTATATTACTATTCTAATGGTTGTATTTCTATTACAATGATTAGATTTTGAACGTTCATATGGGTTCAGTACTTTATATAAATTACTCATACTTAATTAACTTTTATTTTCACTCATGTTTATATTTATTTTTATTTTCAAGATGAATATTTTATTACTAATATTTTTTTCATTTCTAAAGTGTTTTTCATGAGTTCAGTTATTTAGGTGAATCGATCATTTCCAAATTTTCATATATTTGTTATGTTATTTTCTATTTTTTATTTCATTGTAATATTTTCAATTATTATGGCCATGTTTATTCTCTAAATGTAATATTCATATTAATATAATAAAATGTTTTCAGTTTTATCAAGTGGTTCATGCATTTTATATAATACTAAATTACTAAGTATGAAACAATTATATAATAATATACCAAATTCCATTGATAAAATTTAGGATCATTATATTATTTCCACTTAAGAAATATTACCCTATAAATTTCATTTTACAAACTAAGGTGAAAATATGTGGGGGTGATTATACTTTATAGATTCCTCAGGTTTCCCTATCACTCCCTCATACTTATGGTTTTTCCCAAGTTCATAGACTATGTGAGTTGTATAGTTTCATAGAACTTTATCTATATAGTTTTAGATCTTTACAAGATGCTCCTCATAAGAGAGATCATTTTCGAGCTATATCACCTCTGAATTCTATACATGTGAGAGATCTGGTATGTACTTACTCAAGGAGGATACATGGAGTAATTCATAAACTTGAGATAGGGTTGGTGATATTTCTAGTTGATAGTCCATGATCAAGAATCTCAAAGGGTATGATGTACCTATGACTTATATTTCCCTTCTTTTAAAATATATGAACCCTCTTCCATAAAGATATACAAAGAAACATTTGTTCTCCAACCTCAGACTCCAAATCTCATTGAATATTGTAAATATAACTATTCTATAAAATATATTATCCCTAATGTTCTACTGAATAGACTTAACCTTTTATACCATTTCCCCAACCATTTCGGGTCTAGATATCTTGAATTCACAGACATCTTCCCATTATACTAGTGTTCTGTTTCTCTTTCCCTATCGACGTATATTCCATTGTCTAGAAATTCCACTCAGATTGGCCATCAGTTTGTGGGAGATAAGTCATATTGAAGTTAACTCAATGTTTTTATAATTTTAGTGACTCTTCAAGAACATAGTTGTAAATCTCACATCATGATCGAATATCATCAATATTCGTGTGCCATGAATCATCAATAATTCTCTAAGGTATATCCTTGCAAGTTGATCAGGTAAGAAATCCTCACAAATTTCAATGAAGTTAGAAGTATTTTTAAGATGATCCACCACATCCCATATAGTAATATATCTTTTGGATTTAATTGGGGGACCTATGAAGAAATAAAAAGTGACGTTCTCTCATTTCCATGTGGGTATTGGTAATGGTTTCATCATCCCCTTGTAATTTTTCCTTTCATCCTTCACCTCCATAAATACTAAGATTTTTTTTGTATATTTAGTAATTACCTCTATCATATTATCCCACCAATAGTTATTTTTTAAATCTTAACAAATATATGTGCTCCCTTTGTGGATAGATAAATTTAAGTTATGTGCAGCATTCAACATATCCTTCTTTATCTTAGGATTTAATGGTACACATAGTTGTGGAATAAATTTTAAAAATCCTTCATAAATTAAAATCTCCAAGGATTTACCTTTTCTAATAGCTTCCTCCTAAATTTCCACATCATCTCTTTGACCATCCAATATATTCTCCAGAATTTAAGGTTGAAAAAACATTTGAGAAACAAATGATGATGATCCTTACTTTAAGATTCCCATGTCCATACTTTTCATGTCTAAGATGATCAGATCCCTCTCAATTCTCATAATTGATAAGGAAAGAGGATACTTTTTACTTAGAGGAATATCCACTTTATTTTCATTCATATGATGGTATTAGATTGTACATTAATAATCCTTGATCACCTCTAACTTTATTTAGTAGTTTATATTAATCTCATTTTGTGTTAATATATATTTGAGACTCTTATGATCCATATATATTTCACACTTCTACCCCATATATATAATGACACAAAATATTCAATGCGAAGATCAACGAAACTAACTCCTGATCAATCATTGGTTAGTTCTCTAGAAATTTACACTGCCTTGATTCGTTGGCTATCACTTTATCATTCAACATCAATACACAACCCAATTCCCTTTTTGAAGTTTTATTTTATACCATAAAGAGTTCCCCGCTTGTGTGTAGTATAAGTACTCATGCAGTGATAAGCCTCTTTCAATTCAATGAAGCTCTCTTTATAGTCATTATTCTATAAAAACATTTCACACTTCCATATAAAAATTGTTATCAGATTTGATAATCATGATAAGTTTCTCACAAATCATTAGTAATACATAGCTATTCAAAGGAAACTGTAGATCTCCATTACCGATGTTGATCTAGGACACTCCTAAATTGTATTTATATTATAAGGACATATTGATATCCCTTTTCTGGAGATAACATACCCCAAGAGTGATACTTCCTCCATTTAGAACTAATATTCATTGTAATTTTCATATATCTTATTCCTTCTCAAAGTCTATCACATTATTCAAATTCTCTACATTCTCCTCCTTACTTTTGGAGTATATAAAAATTACATCTAAAAATTCGACCACAAATATTTTAAGATAATATCTAAATACTCTTTTCATTAATTCTATAAATATTATTAGATCATTAGTGATTCCAAAGGGCATCACTATGAACTCATAGTGTCCACACCTCGTTTAAATGACAATTTTGGGAATATATTATTTTTTACCTTTAATTGGGGATATCTCAACATAATTTAATCCTTAAAGAAGTATTAGGCCCCACATAGTTGATCAAACAAGTAATAAATCCAAGGATGATATATTATTCTTTTATCATGATTTTGTTCAGTTCAAGATAATCAATGGAGAGACACATCGACCCATCCTTAATCTTGATGAATAAGACTAGTGCACCCCATGGTGAAGCCCTCGTGTGTATAAAACCCATTTCTAGATTCTATTATAACATATTATTAATTTCTTCCAACTCAATGGTGTTAATTTTATGAGTAATATTGGATATGATAAGAGATACAGGTATCATTTCAACTGAGAAAAAAACCACTGAGTGAGGAGGAAGACCAGACAACTCTACAAGGAATACATTAGTATAGTATCTAATAATGGGGAGGTCTTAAATAATGAATATATCCAATTTATAAATCATTTGAGTCACATATTCTTTCTCATATTGTAATAATATCCACACTAGAGATGAATATTCCAAATGAGATTCACCTTCCTCCTTATATTTGTACAAAATCGGAGGATGAGTCATGATGTGAAAAGTGATCTCTGAATCCCAATAGTGTATGTTTGATTTATATAAGGATATCAAATTCATGGAAAATATAGTATCAAATTCCACTAAAGGAAGTATGAAAATATTTTATGGGAGGTTTAGTCTAAAAACATTGAAGGATGATGAGTTATATACTTGGGATGAAACAATTTCTTTGTTTTTTATTCACACAGATTACTCAAACCCCATATTTTTATGTGGTGTTTGAATAATTATACTAAAATTATGAAATAATATGTATAAATATAATAAAAAAGTAAATTTTCTATTCTTGAACCAATAACCATTATACTTTTCACCATATCATTTTCATAATCAACCTCAGTAGTAGTGATAGTATATTCCATTCATTTTTTCTCTAGGCCTTGGAGATTATTGTCATTGATTGTCACTAAAACCCCTAAGATTAGGGAACTATAATGCATGATGATCATGCTCCTTGAAGTTTAAAAATTGTACCTTGTGATTATTTTTAATCTGAACCATCTTTACTTCCATCTCATTAGTGGTTTTCTTCTTCTCTCTTGGGAATTTATTATAATTATACCACTATTTTCCACATTTTTTGTTGGGTTTTCTTTAATCTATGGGATTTATTAGTTGATCCTACTTAATTAAACTCTATTTTAGACTTTTTATCTCCATCCCCAAAAGACAAATGAGAGTCAATAATCTCTATCTTGACCTTAAGGGAATAATGGATAATCTTTTAAAAACTATCAAACTCTCGAACAGAAAAATATATTTTTAGAATCAGATTTAATTTACTAAATAAGGGATCCACCTTAATTTTGGTGCTGATGAAAAATACAGAGGTATAACCTAAAGTCCTTGTTTAGTTTTCCTCATACATCCCAATAAAATCATCTTCATTTTTCTTTAGACTAAGGAACTCCCTATCCATTTTCAAATGGAGATTTTGGGGAAATTATTTCTAAAAAAATATTTTCTTGAATCCTTTCCATTACATCAAATAAATTTTCACTTTAGGATTTATGTTGTTGATCAGTTTCCACCACTGATCAAATTCCCCCTCCATGTAACAAATGGGCAGTATGCATTTGTCTTTTTTTGAGAATTAGAGGAAAAGGAATATCTTATTAATAGAGTTAATATATTTTTTCTTGAAGAGGATATCAGAAGATACACTAAAGGTATGAGGACTTTTTTTAAAAAGTAATCGACAGAAACTTTCAATTTCATAAGAGAAAGATGGAATTCCACTCGATTAGAGTTATTATTAATAACTCAAGTCAGTTGATCCAGTACATCCATGAAGTTCTTAGATCCCACTACCATAATGGTAAGAATATCATTAGGGTGATTATCACATTTCATATCACATTATTTTTTTTCACAGTTCCTCCTATATCCCTCCATTAGATAAAATAAAGGAAATATAATTAAGGATGAGAATACTCAAATTAAAAATCATATAAAAACAAGAAGAAATATTAAAATATAAGGAATAAGATATAAATGACATGTAAATCCTAACTTATGAGTCTCTAAGTTTAAATATAGGTTATCTATAGTAATTTCGCTATTATGTTATCTAACTAAACAATCAATTCAATTATTTCAAAATAATTTTTAAAGATTATGTGAGTTTTTCAAAGAATATCCCCAATATTTTCAAACCAGGTCATGAATGATTTATCACCCCATACTCCTTTTTTTGGGTTATTACTCCTAGGTACAACTAAAATAGTATTTAATATAATTGTAGTATCCCAAAAATATTTAATTTTTTAGAAACCACTCGCTCAATACTTCACCAAAATTTCATGATATTCTCCTATACTTAGAATTATCCCTAGGATAATCATTAAATTATTGTGGACCTAATCCCAAAAAATAACTATACCTTTCATTTATACCAACTACAGTGACCCAATAATTTTAAACAAATTATTATGTTATTTTTAATATAAATACACGATAAATATAAACCAGTGATCAAGAGGCCTAGCGTCTTTGGGAGACTAGGTACATAAAACAACAATATGAAGAAAAAATAAAAAATATTTATATGAATCTACATAATGAGATATTAAATCCTTTATAGCCCCTAAAACTATATAGGATAACCTAGGTAATACATCAACAATAGGGGTGAGCTATAAATCTTATTTAAGGAAAATACATGAAAATAAATCATAGTATATTAGTTAAATGGAATAAAATGATATCATGAAAGACTATGCTCATGAATTATCATATGGTATCATAACATAATGAAAATAAAATCATAAAATCATGTAAACATAGGAATGTTGAAGTGAATTAAAATATTAGATAAGCATAATTCAAGGCTAACTACCCAGACAACATCACAGGGTGCACAAAATCCCATCATAGATTATGTTAACTCATTAATCTCATACATATTATCTCATGAGATATAAACATTACCCAATTCATTGGAGTTATATCTAGGTTCACCAATCAAAATGTGTATATTCATATGTGCGAGACATAAGGAATCCAGGATAATGGATAAATATAATGAATACCCATGGAAAGAGATGGGTTACATAATCAAATCTTATAGAATAAGAAAATGGAATATAACAATGGTTTCAAAGAAATTAGGGATAAAAAAATTATTATATATTAATAGAGGAAAGATAATCATGGTTCATGAAAACTTATGTCCAAGTGAATTTAATATATGAAAAATAGTGGATTGGTAACTTTGGAAATATACCTTTGAAGTAGGGTTTTAGGGAAAATGGTAGAGAGTATATAAAAATGGAAATAGAATATTAATTTCCATAAAACTAGAAATGAAATAAATAGGTTTTTTAATGATAAAATGTGAAATTTTAGAAATCAATGATGGTTTAAAAAATTTTAAGGAGTGGCACAAGAAATGGGTAAGAGATAGGGATATTCCCTTTAATCAAATTCGATTAATGAATGAAATCAATAATAGAACCTTTAAATAATGTATATCCTAATCAAATAATGGTTAATTAAACTAGGTATATATTTGGGGTACATATATAAAGAATATAGAATTATTAAAAATAAAAATATAGAGATAAGTTCAAGTAAATAGATAGAAATCATAACCCAAATAAAATAGGGTGGTTCATAGAGAACCCTTAACTTTTGTTCCATATCATTATAAAATTTAATTTAATGTCCTAAATAATAAAATTAGCTTCATTAATCACAAAATTCAGAAAATATTAAGTCTATATTTTTTTACTATAATTATATTTTATTCATTTACAACCATTAAAATGGGATATATTTTTTATTTTCACTATTCTGAGCATGTTTGTTTTATGTTTCCAAGGTCAGATCATATGTGGATAATTCTAGAGATTATTTTAAAATGAGACAAAAAATATAGAATTAATATGAAATTATATTCATGTAATTCTGTAAATTTAAATTTTTGAAAACAACCACATATGTTCTAAAATATTTATTATTTTTTTAGTAAAAGATTTATGTTTTGTGGTTAGTTTATTTTAGTGGTTTTAACGACCATCACAAAGTAGTTACATTTTATTTAATATTTTGGACATACATTTATTATATAATGTGAAAAATATGTGATATACATCGTTAGGTAATTTTAAACAACTATAAGTGAGTTTAAACCTACCATTAAAGTGGTAATGGAAAATGAAAACTCATCATCCATAGAGGCAGTGAACTGACATAAAATGCACAATGGTTTTATTCTTAGAATATGAGGGGAAGATAAAAAGATTAATGGTTGATATTACATCATAAATATGAAATTATAGTATATATATTATACTATAGTTATTATAGAAGTTTCATTATGGATTTTAGGAGAAGTTGTAAGAATAAAAAAATTTAAAAGTTGCAGTTTGGGAATATTACCTCTAGATTATCGTCCCCTTGAAAAACTCCTTATGGAAATTGGAATTTATATTTTGGTAATACCATAAGAACTATAATTTAAGGGATTGGATTAGAATATAATTGAGTATGAAATTGTTAATATCCAATGCTATAATATGTGAGGATAAGGGGAGGTGAGGGGTGGTATTTATAAGGGAAGGAAAGGGTTGTTTTTGTAATATTATTTTAATTGGTTTAATATTTTATCACAATAATACCAATAGTGATGAACATTATAACTATATACATTAAATAATTTATTTTAGTTCGAATTAATGGGTTCATACATAATCCATGAGTCATAAGTTCATGTATTTAGCTAATAATGCAAATTGTCTTATTTTACAATTCACCAAAAAATAAACTATGTTAAAAAAATAACAAAAAATTAAAGTAACCATTTTTCAACATGAATATTCAAAAAGTGAGTTTAGTTTTATGAAAATAATTTCCTAAATATGATAATTTTAATTTTTAATTAAAATCCCCTTTTATTTAAAAAATATAAATTTTAATATTATGATAAATTTTTTAACCCTTTAAAAAATAAGTTATGTTCTCATAAATTATTTTATCACTATAATAAAACTTAATATTACATTATAAACCCATTTTATGAATAAAAGTTATTTTTAATATTTATATTTGTTATAAAAATGAAAATAAAACATATATGGTTTTTAAAAATACAAAAACCTATTTTATCAATTTTAAAACATTTATTTACTAAAATAATGATATAAATGTCATATTTTCAGTTTATAAGATACATAAATAATATTTTACACTTCTACAAGTGTTTATATTATTCTAAGGATATGGTTACTATTCCTAGTGGTCATATTACAATTCTAATGGTCAAATTTGTAATGGTCATATGGGTAACCTAATTTCTATAAATACTTCATATTTCATTCAATTATATTTTATATCAAGGTTATATTTATTTATTTTTTGAATATAAATATTTTAATATAAATATTATTCTTCATTACTATAGTTTTTTTATGAGTTTGATTATTCTTGTGGATTGTGAAGATCCAAATTTTCATATTTTAGTTACGTTATTTTCTATTTTTATAACATTGTAATATTTTCAATTATTATGGCCAATTTATTCACTAAATGTAATTTTAAAATTATTATAATAAAAAATTTGGTTTAATCATACAGTTTATGTAATTTATATAATACTACATTACTAAGTATGAAACAATTATATAATCAAAAATAAAATCACAATGACAAAAGTTGGCATTGTTGCAGGGTATGAGAGAATATTTGGTTTCCAGCAAAGCTGTGTGGGTAAATTTGGATCTTGATGATGGTTTGTAGATCTCCTCGGGTCTATAAGACAAATATGGAGTGTTTTAACAGTTTTATTATCACTTGTGGTGTCCCTAGAGGTGAACTATGATCACTATCTGGCACACATGCCTCTCCAACACTGATGCCACTATACTGAAAAAGTAAGGTGATGTAATTAGACACTATAATATCTAAAAATATTGGTCTTTTTACTTGATCATATTTATTGAAAACACGTAATATCCATCGAGTACGATTTTGGGGATCGCTAGAGCATCTCCCAAACCGTTAAGCGTGATGACCTCAATGACATATTATATCATCAATTATTTTCCTTCCATGTTGTATAAGTCCACTTTAATATACTAGGATTAATAATATTAAAATTTGGTATGTCATCACCATATAGTTATCTGACCATTTAATGGATAGTGTGCATTATACATTGATGGTATGATGAAGTACTACTACATTTCTATGAATCCAGGGACTTCCCAAAAGTATATTAAATGTTGTATCCTTCAAAACTACCATTAATTCAAATTTACATATGAGATCTCTAAATTGGATCTGAGTTTGACCCTTCCAATATTCTAATGTTTACTTTTTCCTACACTTTAATGGTTAATTTTTTGGGAGACACTTCATACTCACCATAACCCAGGCATTGAAGAGTCTATGTTGGGATGTGATTAATCCTAGATTCATTAAAATTAAAGCTCGATGAATGCCAGCATTATTAATCTTGAATGAGAAAAATAGGGGTATGATGTATCCTTAGATATCATACTACTGATATTGCTCTATGAATGAGATAAAAATGTGGTATTTTGCTAGGTCAGTCACTTCAAGATACACCAAGGTCACAGAAACTTCACCCTTGAACTCCATGTGGATTCAAAGTGCTATGATAAGTGTTTCTCTAATATCTTCCTAGATTTGCAGTTCATACAAGATCTAATGTGTGTCTATGAAGATAGCCAACTCCTTTAATATATCAAACTCTTTCACCAAGGGTTGTCATATCCTAATATAGAGAAGTTCCTTGGTTGGATTCTTAGATGATGAGGCATTTATTGTGGATGGATATGATGCTTGGATGGAACTTGAAAGCTTATATATTGCTAGTGGGATAGGTTGGGATGGCGTACCCACATGCCTGCATTAATGAGATAGTTGAAAACGTACCAAACAATATTTGAAGATAATTGGATTTGAACAACCAGTGGAGAGTTCAATAAAGTCGCCATATTCTTATTGGACTCACTGAATCAAGTTCCCTTGAGTCTCAAATTCATATATGGATTTCATAGAGACATGACTGGAATACTGAGGTCATACATAGCCATGTCTTTCTTTATTTCCTTAGCTTATATGGATGCTTCATTCGGTTCTATGGTTATGTGTGAGGACCTCAGGGTCATGTGGATGTTCTTCATCCAAAATTGGATCTTCCTGGTGAATAACATTAAAAAATCCAAAATTTGACTCTTCATCTGATGAATGTCATGTTTGATGTAGTGGTTCCCTCGCTCTAAATGATGGGGTAGAAAAATTATGAGTTTTTAGAATGGTTTAGGAATTGGTTTAAGATACTATTCATGTATTGTATTTTTATTGCATTGATTACACCAACCTTTCATGGATATATTTGAAGGTGTAGATTTGTAAGGTATAGTGTGAATTGGGTCAAAAACCGGTTTATGGAGTTTTACTCAAAGTATTGAAAGATTTTGGTTAACTATCATTCATGTCATCTAGGCATCAAAAACATTTTCCCTCATATCATGGACATCCTTCCAATTTTATTCTCCCTCTAAATGGGTGTTGGGAACATAATCCACTTGATTTGGAGTATTTCCTAAGTTCGTCTAACTAGAGTCAACCATTTTATAAAATATTCTTCAAAATATGAATCAGAATTTGATATTTTGGCCGAATGTGTGGTGGAAAAGGGAAATATTTATGATGATTATTAAGACAAAATTAACGAGGTTTTTTTGCCTTAGGTAGCATAAGGATATTAATTTCAATGGATTGGATGAAGTAACCCAAAAAATTCTCTTTTCAGAAATAGTAGGTTTTTGTTTCTTCATTACTTATATTATGGTCATCCATACTTCTTCATTTCTCCTAGATTTGGTTGATTTTGTTTCTATTATCGCTCTGTAGGAGGTATCAGTAGATACTGATCTTTTCTATGCATCACAATAATTTTCAGTGAATGTTTAATCATTAAAGTGGTAGTTTTTTCTTTTCAAAGTCTTTTTACCTACAAAATAGTAATAATCCAATAATTAGACTTGGTTCACCAAATGGAATCCTCAAGTCATAGTTACAAGGCTGAAAACTCCCAAAATATTCTAGAGTACGTCAATTATATTTTTAATGTCTGTAACTATTAATAAATATTCACTCTATAAATCTTCAGTAGTTTCTATCTTGGAATATTTATATTGATTGATTATGTCAGACAATTCCATATTGAGATAAAGCCAAAACCTCTCTAATTTTTACACTACTTGAAATTTGAGATATCAATTACCTTTATCTTCTTTATCATAGAGTCAATCAAATATATGAACTAATAAAAAAGGTCAGCTTAGCCGATGATGGATCCAAATATTCCCTATAGAGTTTGAACGACCCATCCAAGATTTTTTTCCTCCTAATGATCAAGTGTTCCCATCATTAGGCTATAAAAAGACATAGAATGTGTTAAATGTTATTTTAGATCTCACTTTCCATTAAAGGTTTGGAATTTGGGATTATTAAATTTGAGTACAGTAGGAGTTCATCTTTATATTTTGGTTATGGTATCCTCTTAGGATTCACAAGGGTGTGTCATCCTTATATGGCCTCTATTCGAGCAGTGAGGGACTTGTTGGATTTTAGAATCTCTTAAGATAATATTTTTTGAGATGAACCTTGAATATTAAGGGAGGAAAATATTGATGAGGTTTCCATGTATATATTAGTTTTTGAATATCTGTTTGAGATAAACCTATGTGACTTTTCAGAAATGAGGTAAGATTCTGCTATAATGAGGGAGACTCCTGGTCTTCATCAACAATTGGGAGAAAGTAAACTGGTTGATTGGGCCCAAATCAAACCTAGTTATTAAAATATTCCCTTTTTAGATGTGTAATCGTTTCCTAGTTTGTGAGAGGATAAAAAATTTCTTTTTTTTTGAAGTTTATACATATTCTTAATAATTACCTTGAGTAATTCATCATTAAGTAATTTTAGATTAACTATGTGAGCTTCATACAATGACAACTTATATTATGTGAAGAGGACTTTGACCACTTTGGGTTTCGAGTACTATATAGACATTTCTTTCCCTTTATCTTTATTTGAATCATAATGAGGGGTAGAAAGTTAATTTTTTTGAGATACTGGGTTCAGGTTATGCTTTTGATGTTGGATGTGTGTGGCTTCCTTATGTGTTTCAATGTGAACAATATCCTGGGAAAAAATTTCTTCATTGTGTTCCTTAGAGACCATGTCTCGACATGAATACATTTCAAGATTAGCGCTAATGAAATTCATCAATTCATATTGATTAAAAATAATCACTTCATCATCATCTCTTTAATAGGTTGAATTTATATTCCTTATTCCCTATTCAAAAGGAAAATCAAGATCCACCGTTATATCCGATATCTTAGTTTGTCATTTTGGTTTATGACCTTTTTGGGGATTAAACTTCTTCATCACATGTTCCCCTATTAGTGATTTATGGATAAGGATCTTAAGGTACTAACATAAAATCTTTACTAATAATTACCTGAATAATATGGGAGTGTCATGAGACACTGGGAATGGTGGTGGGTTTTGTAACAATTTTTTCCTTCCTAGTCTGGTACTTTCCCAATTCGAGGTGTTGGAGTTTCTAGAGGAGATGTAAAGCCATCCTATGGGAGTTGGATATTAAAAATCTATAAGGATAGGGAATAAATAATGTGTAAAGTATACACAACATGTATAATTTTTTCACGTCTTGTATAGGTTCAGTTCACGATGTGTATATTTTAGGGGTTAAATAATGGAAAGATGATGTGTTTTTTGAAAAAACCGAACCATGAGGATTTCACAACCTGAAAGGGGATTACACATAATGTAATTCCCCTATGTAGTATGTCTTTAAAGGTTGTGGCAAATTGGGTTTTCCTCAAACCCTATGCTCCCTCTCTCATTCCAAGTGGCTTATGGTGCTCTCTTGAGGAATCTTGGGATTCCTGCAACGGGGATTGATCCATGGCTTCCCATATTCAATCCTTTGATTCCTATTATCAATCTATGGTTAATTCTATCCTCATTCTAATCTTTTTAATTTCTGTTCTTCTTTGTATTTTTTTGTGGTGGTTCGTTTTGGTTTGGGTTATGTTTTTAGACTTCTTTTTTACTGTCTTTGAGTATGATGTAGGTTGACCTGCCTGTTTATTTTATGGAGGTGGTTCTTAGGTAGTTTTTTCTTCACCCTCTAGTGCATAGCGAGATCTGAAATCATCTTTGAGGTAGTAAATCCTCAATATCACCCTTTCTACATGCAATATGTGGGAATTTAATGATTTTTCTTAACTTTTAGTGAATAATAAGGGTATGTATAATCATATAAATATTTGTAATGTCTAAAATTGATGGGTATGGAGATTTATCACATATTTTGTTATTTAGTTATTTTTTTATGTTTTTATGCCTACCTATTTCTAATTCTGAATATATAAATTGTTTGAAGCCTTGTTTTTACTATAGTTGATATATGTGATGGCCCTTGTTTAGTTGTTGTGTGATCTCACCCTTAATAAAAGGTTAAAGAATATATATTTGTATAATAATAAGTTTCCTCTAGATATATATTCTGTGTCATAATAATTATTCTAATATAAAGAATTAATGTGGTAAATCCCCAGAATAAAGGTGAAGATAAATTTTTTATTATTGTGTATATATTGTGGTTGTTGTGAGAATTAGATGTGATTGGCTAGTTTGTATGGTGTGTGTGGCAGCGATTTAGTGGTTAATTTTCATGGAGGTGTGTGGGAACTTATGTGGTGTGGTGTTGTTGTTATGGAATAATGGTTATGGAATAGTGGTTGTGGTGTAGTGGTTGTAGCGTAGTGGTTGTGGCATAGTGGTTGTGGTACATGGTGGTTGTTGTTATGTGATGGATAATATGTGTGTTCGTTCTATTCTAAGATGGATTGGGTGATGTAATGTGACAAAGATGGTGGATTTTTGGTGTTTTTCCAATAGTTTTGTGGTGTGTTTGCATTAGTTCCATGGGTATCAGTGGAAGAAATTATGATACTGAATGAACTGAATAAACGAATGAGTTTGAAATTGAATATAATAGGGTGGAAATTTACATGTGATTAATAGATTAAAATTTAATTAAATAAACTGAAAGGGTTATGTAATGTGAAATGAAAAGGATAATGAATAAATGTGATGGAACTTTTAAGTTGAATGTGTAAAATATTGTGTGGCTTATGAGGCAGTTATGTAGTGTATTTCATATAGTGGTGGAAGTAGTTGTGATAGTTAATGTACGATATAGTAGTGGTAGTGTGGTGTGTACAAGTTTTGTTTATGTGAACCTATTGGTTGGGTATTGTGTGTTATCCATGTATCACGTAAGCTTATGCTATTTTATACACACCCCAACTATATTTGGATATGCTTACCAATGCTCAAAGGTCTTAGGTTCTGGGTGTCTTCCCTAATATCCAGGATGGTAGTAACATGAATAGATAGCTATACCCTCTCCCTTACTCCTCCTTCAGAAGTGACGTGTTGGCCCATGTGTTTTTGGGAGAGATGTGACATGTGGTCCCATGTGTCTTTAGGATGAGTTGTGATGTGTGGTACTAGGTATCTTTAGGATGATCTATGATGCATGGTCACAGGTGTATTTGGGATGTGATGTGATGTGATGTGTGGCCCAGAAGTGTGTGGGTGGGATGTTGTGTGATGTGTGTCCAAAGTGTGTGCAGGTGGTATGTTATGTGATATGTGTTGAATGGATGGAATCATAGGACGTTCGACGTTGGGTCATGAGAGTGGAAAATCGGGGGGGAGGGGTAGCAGGATGCCTTTCTTTTTTATGATTTTGATATTATATTTTTATATAGGATGTGTAATTTGATGAGAGATCCATAGTTATACTTGTTTTGGATAGTTGAATAGTTTAGGTGTTATTGGTTCTACTATTTCGTCACTGGTTCATTATCATGCTCTTTTCACATGTGAACTTGTGGCCTTAGTGATGTTATACTGAGTATAATATTTATGATGACCCTATGTACATAAACTATTTTAAAGCTACAAGGATAACTTTGGGGACCAAGTTAGACATTACAAGATGGGTTGGATTTTATGTTGATTCACTACTGAAGACTTATATTTTTGGTATTTACTTAAGAGAATATTATATGTATCAGTATTATTTTATTCATGTATTGTGGGATGATTTTTTTACCTTTATATATCCCTTTGGAGTTGTTTGGTGTTTGTTAATCCTATATATTGATCCTCTTCATTTATGGAGGGTAATTCCTCTCATATTGTGATATTTTTATACCCTCGATGATAGTCTCTAACCAGATGCTTAATAGAGGCGACACTCAAGGGATCATTATCTCTCTCCCTTTATTACAGCATATTTGGCCGGAGGGGTCATGATATAGTAGTATAAGAGGTTATGGTTGAGTTATAGGATATATTTTAGAGTTAGGTTCAATGATTATTTCATGGGTTGGTATGGAAGTAGTGCTAGTTGACCTTGGTGCATGACATGGGCTAGAGAGACTAACTTGGACACCGGATTTTAGGGGGGTCCATGATCCAATGTATGAGCTATGTTCTTATTGAATGTCCATATGAAAACCCTACTCTTTATTGCATTTTATTTCATGGTTTATTAGATAATATTACACACAATAAAACATATAAGATCTAGAAGTCTAATGTATTTAGGAATTAGGTTTATTTATTAATAATTTAAAACAAGGAATACAACATATTTATTGAAAACCTCTTTAACATGTTCATTATATTTCTTCATACTTAAAACTGCATGGGATAACCTTGGGAGATAAATAAGAAATGGGTGAGCAAGGAATCTCAGTAAGGGAATGAATATGGAATAACATGAAGAAAGTAAAAAAATTTAGAGAATATGAATATCAATGGGTCATAAAATGGGTGAAAATCATAAATATGATCAATGATGCATGATATAACATGATATCATAAATGAAACATGGGAAATGTTGCAAAAACTTAAAACATGGAATCATAAACCTATTTCAAGGATAAATTCAAATAAATCATGATAAAAAAGTCCCATGATGGATTAGGTTCACTCCATAATCCCTCGTATGACATCTCATGAGACTAAAACATTACCCAATGCATTGGAGCACTATATAATTTTGGGCACACCTGTCACTTTAATTTCATTCTCAGGCTTAAGTGTGCCACATAGATCATAAAACTTGGATCTATTCATAAAAATATTTTATTAAAAGACCAAGGAGTGTAAAATATAAACTCTTAAGTTCCCAATAAATAGGTATAAGTTTATAAAGGTGAACACCCATGATTTGAAATGGGTACAGTTATTTACAACATAATAGTTTGGCTTGTAAAATCTCGGTGAAATTTCAGCAGCATGACAGCTTTACAAAATGTTTCATAAAATGGTTTCATGAGAGTGAAATGGGTATATAATAATTTGTAAATAAAATGGATATTAATAGGGATATGTAAAAATATATCCCAACAATATAAATTGGAAACAAAATTCATAAGATAATTAAGAAACCAGAATAAAGAAGCGAAGGAAAGGATCCATTAACTTCAGAGTCTTATTCCAAATGCTGGGGAGCAGATTATTGAGAGCTTATAGGAACATTGGGAGGACTTTATAGAGAATAGAGGAGAGTAAGGAAATTCTCCAATGATTTTTAGTCAATATGAATGTTAGATTTTGTGGATTTATATAGGAAAATAGAGGGGAGTTCTTTATTATTTCTCAAACATAGGTTTTCAACTATATATAATAAAATAACCAAAACCAAAAACCTTCACATTGTTTTTTCCCATGGTTTATTCCAAAGGGTAATAGTTTTAATTATTTTAAAATACAAAATTTCCAAACATAATAAAATAATACCCTTTGTTATGTATAAGTGATTCATACTTTTATGGATATGGTTTTAAAACATTAACTTATATTAATGGTTTTCGAGGATTCATAAAAGATTTATAAAGTTAATAAAATAAACATAAAATCGAATTATTTAAATGAAAAATATATATTTGTTCTTTTATACCATTTATAGTATTTATTAAATCATTTTTGGGTCATTAAGAAGTCATAATACACACCATATATTTATACGATATTTAATTTTTAAACCGAAAATCTACTGTATTAGAAAATTATGAGATATTAACCTTTGTATAATTTCAATATTTTGATTCCAAAAATAATATTTATTTTATCCAAATAAGTTTACAAATATTTTAATTTTCACTTTTTAAATAATAACTAACATTTACTAAAAATGTTGTTTTTTTTACAATAATAGTTTTCAAACTCTTCTAAAAATTACATTTGACTTCATAAAAACTATATGATCTTTTTTATTTAATAAAATTTATTTAATAATAATATTTTATTAAAATATTATTTATTTAAAAAATACATTAATTCATCAAAATAAAAATCTTATTTGAAATTTAATACTAATTTAAAATATAATATTTGTTTTATTGAATAAAAATAAAAAATCATTTATAAAGTAACAATAATAAGAAAATATGAACATTATTATATTAAAAATATAAATATTATTATTATTATTATTATGTTATTAATACACATCCCTTTAATACACTAGAAAATTTCCTAAGGGTGAGGTGTGTGATGGTTCAGCATACACGGTTTGGGTTGTGATCTTGATGAGCTTGAATTTCTCTCACAAATGGCTTCACTCATACTTAAGTTATTTCATCTCAGCTTGGGATTGGTCAAGGGAAAATTCAAGTGATTTTATATCCATTAAAAGATTCAATAAATGGTATTTATAGGGAATGATCCTACTTTTGATGTCATCACTTCCTTTGTCTAGGTCAATGGGATTTGTTATAATCATATATTTATATGAATCATGGGATCACTATTTAACGACTATATTATCAATTGTTATGGTTTTTAATAGTATTTTAAACCAAATAGGAAATAACAAAACCAAATAAGTGCATGTGTTCTCTATAACCATAATATATAATAAGAAATTGAATGTAAAATTTAAATTTCAAACATAAAACACAACATATATAGTTATTTGAGAAATCCATTATTACCTTTAGCTTAACCCTGCATATCAATAATAATAAACTTCTTGTAATCCTGGGAAAATAAACCATAAGAAAGAGGTAAGCTCATATGCCCAGTTAGGGTAAATAATTAAGCGAAAGATATAAACTTTTAAGACAATATGTGTAATAAAAATAACTTCCTTTTTAAACAAAATTTTGAACATAATATGGAAAAATTAAATCAAATAACACTATATAAACATGCACATGGATATTCTACTATTTGAATAATCATATGTAATAACTAGTTTCATAATGAGGTAATGCCTAACGCCAGACATCATTACCACATAGTCAAGTCCTTGTTCCAAGACTATAAATAAATTTTTTATCAAGGACTTGTGACAAGACACTAGTTTTTCTCATGAGACCTAACGATGCATCAAGGAGCTATATCAGGCTCCACCTATCACTTACTAATTCCACTTCATTCCTCATATGAAAATTTTAAAACATAACATAAACATTCATATTAAAACTAGCATACGAAATTTCAATACATTAACCATAAACCATGAATGATATAAAAATAGAACATTCACAATAAAACATAACATAAATCATTCAATAAAATATGGAAGATTATATTATAATAAATCAACCTCAATCCAGAATAATATTTAGTAAAGGATTCTGACATAGTTAAAAATTATTAGTAAAACTTTTTGAGAGAAATATCCTTTTTTGTGAAATCATTTAAAAGTCACACATTTATAAAGGAAGTAATTTAAAATATATTTTTTAATCAAAGTGTCCCATACCACATTTAAACTTTTGAAAATAATTATCATTTCAAAATATTCATGTTCTTATAAATAAATCCTTAAAATCATTTCAAAAACATGGACATTAATTAAAAGGATTTAGAAAGATAAATCTTTAAAAAATTTAATGTGATGATATAGTTAAATATACCCTCCCATAACACCTTAAAATATTCCTTTTTAAATCATTTTTATGAAATATGGGTATCGATGATAAATATGTCTCAGTAAATACTTACACATAAAAAATCTCGGATAATAATGAGATTGACGAAATAACCCTTACCGTGCACTTTCTGTTGGTCGAGGGTACGTTTAACCTACTATATAATGACCATAGTATGTTATTAAAAAATATCAGAACCACAATTATATTTAATATATCATACATGATTCATTTATGACTTTATACTACCCATTTAATAATGATTTCAATATTAAAATAATATTTCGGGTAAAAATCGCTTTCTTTATCGTACGTGTTTTAACTTGTTATTCTTGAACATATCATTTATATCATTATTTAAACACTTCAATAATATAACATATGATTTATATATCATATATATTTAGAATATAAATATGTATAATAGATAGATATATGAAATGAAAAACACTGTTTATGGTGACGGTAGGTCGTACATACGCATAAACGTATTATCTGTTTTCATGTCGTATTGAATGGAAGTAAGTGAATAACATATATATATGTACATATATATATATATATTCAGAAGAATTATTATTTCATATATTACATACTTATTAATAATATATATTTTTATAAGCATCGTTGAATGGTGAATGAGGAAATGAATCTCATCGTGTCGTGGAGAGACTAATTCGTACGTACGCATGAGAAAAAATATCATTATATTGATGGTGAAACTGTATGTAATTGGATGGTATATCATATATAAATAGTCATTAACATTTTATATTTATTATTTACTATAGTTATACTCATTATTATACTCATCCAAATAATGAAAGTGTTTGAATAACAAACTACACCACGACGTGGAGACAGTAAGTCGTACGTACGCACGTATAGTGACTTTGTCATTTATAAGATGGATAAATAAATATTATTTTTGTACCATATTCATAATAACATTATAGTATGTATTAGGTACTGTATTTTGTATTTTGTTATGGAAAAAACAAATAAAGAGGAAGTGGAAGAAGAAAATAACTTGAAAGATGGTGCTGAAATTATTACCTCTTCTTTGAGTGTTTCCTTTTGAGTTGATCAAAAGGGATCCTTAGGTTGAATTTATGATCAAATTAAGGATTCTAGGTTTATGTGAGGGAATTTGGGAGGATATTTGTGCCAGGTTTTTCTGAGCCAAATGGATTTGGAGGTTTGATTTTGAGAGAAGAGGGATTTCCCTTTTATAAGAGGGGTGAGGGTCACTTTAGGAAGAGATTAAACTATTAATTTATTATACAATCATATTCGGTTTATAATGGCTCCAAATGAATTTATTTAGAGCCTTATGTGGTTATGGGTCTAAATCCTCTCAACCAAGAGGTTTTAGACAAGTTTAGTTTACCATTTTAACTTTATCTTTTGGATTTAACTCTTAGTTAAATAGTTTAACTTCTACTATGTCTCCTTGTATTCTTACACTATATGGTTAATAAACTTACTCTAAACTTCCAAGAGAACCTCAAGGGGTTAATTAATGACATATATAATATTATTTAATCCCTTTTTCCAAACCTTATATTTTTATAAATATTATATCAACCAATAATATAGTATTTTTTTTAAATTAATTTATGTCAATTTTGACACTATTTGGTATTAGGTTTTTTGTGAAAGTCAAAAAAACTTTATTACTTCAAAAAAAATTAAATAAATCCTAAAAAGTCATATTAAACTATAAAATTCATGTATGTCATCAAGACTTTCAAATTTTATTTATTTTAATATTTACAATACCATTAATTTGATTCTTTCATTAATAAGGTAATTACTAACTCATCATCGTGTCATAAAAAAAATAATTATTTAATGTCTAAAAATTATAAATAAAATGTCATTATGTAGGAAATTTATTTATATTTCTAATGAGTATTTTTAGTCTAAAAGATAACTTATATAACCCTATGTAAAAATTGTTTACTAAAAGATATATGTTTTGTCATTTTTCTCTTTACTTTAAATTAATTAATATAAAGTGTCATTATCACTCTCAAGTGGCTCCATGGGGTCCCAAAATCGACCCAAGTATTCCCATGGTCGAAAATATATCAACCAATATGAATAGGACACATTTTAGTGTAATTTAATATTATTATAATAATATTATTTTTACCCTAATTTACCGGATTTACCCTTTAACCATGGTAAATAAAATATTTACTGAAGTAAATATTCATAATGCCTAAAAATAAAAGTTATCTATTTACACAATTTGGACCTCCTGATTCCAAATATGGAATTCATTTTTCTAAATTCCTAACATAGAAGTGTCAGAAATTAATTTAAAATTAATTCCCGCTGTTAAATTAGAAAATTTGTTTTTAAGAAATAATAACTATCAAAAGATTGACACTTGTTTTTATCCATTTTAAATGTTAAATTACATCCAATGTCCTAAATTATATTAAATGATAAAAATATAGTCTAATGATACTTTAAAACCACTCAAATATATAATTTAACACTATAAATTATTTTGATTAAAAAAAAAATTATTTATAATTTAGTATTTTTCACTATTCATTAAAATATGAAGGTTATCCGAAAAGTACCAAATATTTAACCAAACTAAATTTTTATGCCCATATTCTAAATAATAATTTAATTTCACTAAATTTAATATATAAAAGTGTCAAATATTTTATCTAAAAAGGGTTCTCTATTAAAAGGCGGAAAAACTGCATTTTTGAAAAATGCCTCTTGTATCTTAAAAATTCAATTTTTCTTATATTATGTCTAAGAAAAAAAATATGAATGTTAAAATTATATTGGATATATAAAATTTAAAATTTGGTTAATACTATTCATAACCTCTTTTTTGAACGGCTAGTTTGGTAAGTTATAGTGCGCTCGAACTCGGTGTTGCGTGTAGCGTAAGCTATTGAATTAGTTTAATGAGATAATGTAATATGAAATCTTGGGGTGTTACATTCTCCTATCCTTAAATAAATTTCATCCTCACAATTTTAAATTGTTCTTCGGAAATAAAAGGTTGAAAATAGAAAAATACCTTCGTGGAAAAACCACATTGGAAATTGGGTAAATAAAATTTGGTCATAATAAGAGGGAAATGGAATGAAAAAGTTACCACCAAATTATGATATCTATTAGAAGAAATTTGGTGGAAATTAGAGACACATAATTGGAGGAAAAAAATAAATATTTATAGAGAGTGATTGAGGTTATCAATCACAAATAACTATAAAATTGAGGGCCTCAAAGAGATCAATCTAAGATGAGGTAAAATATCATGGGTTCATCATAACATAATGTATTAGGATAACAAATTTTTGGTTTTACGATACCTTCCCTAAAGTTTAATAACTAATTTATTCATAGAATAAGTAGAAAAAATAATACTTGACAAGTAGAGGTCCATTCGTTAACTAATTTCTACCACAAACTCATCTTTCACTCCAAAAGATAATAGATCTCAAAAATATTCTATTTATACTAATCATATAGGGTTTCAAAAAAAGAATTTATAATTCATATATAAGACATTTTAAAAGAACTACATTATACAATCTAGGACATGATGTGGGCCAGTGGTAGGTGACGCACACTTTTCACCCTTCGGTTGTAGGTTCACGTCTCGCGGCCTTGCCAGACGCGACGGGTTGTCGTCTGACCTCCGGGTCATCCTTTTTATGAAAATACAAAAAAACGTACCTAGAAATTATTTAACCTTAACAATAGTAAATAATGTCAAACATAATCGATTTCAACCTTTATAATTATCCAAAATACTTCTGTCCAAACTCACAGTCCAAAATTTATAAGGTAAACACATTGAAGAACCTTTTTACCATGTAATTACATGTTCAAACCTTCATCATGTATTCTTTTAGAACACTATAATACCCTGAATTACCATAATACATTATTGATTACATTCATTCTCCCTTATTTATTATAGAATACTAGATATACTCCTTCTATCCAAAAAAAATTTAAACTCCAATAATGATGGAATATACAAACCATTAATCAGTTTCAAGGTAGTCAAGAATATAAAATATAATTTATTCAAATCAATCATATATTATTCCCAAATCACTACCTTAGTATCAGGACCATATTATGGTTTATTGTTCTCACAAATATGTATTTTCGAAAAAAATAACATGTTATTGAGTAACTTTTCTTGGTTCCACACAATCTCAAGTACTTAATGAAATAGTATTGCAGTGCAATCATTATATACTCTATAATTCTTATAACATGTACATAATTAATACAATACTCAAATGACACAATACTTTAATAACGACATAATAACTCTAATAATTCCTCTTCATCTTTGGCAGTATCATAACTAGTTTATTATCCAATAACAGAATTTTGGGTATACTCTGAAGATTTGGACATTGATTTTCCTAGTGTCCCAACTCCTTGCAGATGAAGCATTGTACACTTGAAACCTTTTTCTTACCTTTTCATTCACATACATGGTGTCCTTTTTCTCTGCACTTATAAAAAACTCTCATTACCTTAAAGCATTTACTAAGTTGATTCTTTCCATAGTTATCACATATGTGAAAATCCTCCTTTCCCCTCTTCCCATTATCCATCTTTCTCTCTTCCATCCTTTTCTTCTCTTGTTTCCCTTCAAATCCATTGGACAGAGAGAATTATTCACTTATATTATTAACTCCTGATACTATTTCTTTATATGATGATAATACGTGGGAGGCTATTTCCATTCTAAATGATGGATTAAGACTATAAAATATGTTATCCTTCTTACCCTTTGGATCATGCCTATTGTTAGAGTTCTTATTCCTTCTATTGGGGTCCATTTCTAAATGATGACACACACTAGGTTTGATCATATCATACTGTATAATCCAAAAACTAGAAAAATTCGCAACATTAATTGGATATTTTCACACATCTATTCACATAATCATAAAAATGGTTTCTTTGCTATAATATTCATTCATATATCCTTCATAATGGTTTGTAAATAAATTTTAAATTATCCTAAGCATATCCCCTTTGAGTGTCATAACCAAGAGTGCAGCAAGACCCGTTGTCGTGTACCAGGATACCCCGGGTCAAGACCGAAACTTATTGTCAGAGTTTTCACTCCTAGGTACATCTATGCCAGAGCCACCTCTACCAGCTCATATCCAGACAGGGATTTATTTCTTAAAAAATTACCAAAATCTCTACATTACCAAAATTCTAGTAAGTTCTTATATATTAATCCTTAAAGTCTATCTTAGAGTAATGTTCTCTAATCAGAGTTTATCTTAATCTAGTTTCCAAGGTTTTTACTAAACTTCCTCTGATACCAACTTTAACGCTGCGACCCCAGTTACCCAGAGTTAGTGCATTATTTTAATAAATTGGTATGATTACAAGGAATCAAGTCCCTAAGGACTGATTAGTTTATCAGTCTGGGAAAATAGATTACATACATGAACGTCACATTTCAATTTCAAAAAAAACACAGAATATATAGTTATTTGAGAACATCATTATTCCCTTTAAATTAACCATGCATATCATTCATCGAGGGACTATAGTGGGCTCCACACAACCCTTACTAATTCCATGTCATTCCTCATATGAAAAATTTTAAATATAATATAAACATTCATATTAAAACTTGCATATTAAATATCAATACATTAACCATAAACAATGAATGGTATAAAATTAGAACATTCAAAGTCAAATATATCATAACTCATTTAATACAATATGGAAGATTGTATTATAATAAATCAACCTCAATTCAGAATAATATCCAGTAAAGGATGCTGACATAGTTGAAAATAATTAGTAAAACTTTTTGAGAGAAATATCCCTTTTTTGAAATCATTTTAAAGTCATGCATTTATAAAGAAAGTAATTTAAAATATATTTTTGAATCAAAGTGTCTCATACCACTTTGAAACTTTTTAAAATAATTATCATTTCAAAACATTCATGTCTATATAAATAAATCCTTAAAATCATTTTGAAAACATGGACATTAATTAAAAGGATTTAGAAATATGGATTTTTAAAACATTTAAAATGATGATCTAATTAAATAGAGACTACCATAAAACCTTAAAATATTTTTTTAAATTTATGAAATATGGGTATCGATGATAAATATGTCCAATTAAAGACTTACACATAAACAATCTCGAATAATAATGAGATTGAGGAAATAACTCTTACCTTGCACTTTCCATTAGTCAAGGGTACATTTAACCTTCTGAATAATGACCATAGTATGTTATTAAATTATACCAAAACCATATTCATATTTATTATATCATAAATGATTCATTTATTACTTTATACTACCCATTTAATAATGATTTCCATGTTAAATTAGCATTTTGGGTAAAAATCGCTTTCTTTATCTTATGTGTTTTAACTTGTTATTCTTAATTGTATCATTTAGATCATGATTTTCATACTTCCAGAATATAACACATGATTTATATATCATATATATTTAGAATATAAATATGTATAATAGATATATATATGAAATGGAAAACACCATTTATGGAGATGGTTGGTCGTACGTACGCATAAACATTGTTTCCGTTTTCATATTATATTGAATGGAAGTTAGTGAATAAGATATATTTAAGTACATATATATATATATATTCAGTAGAATTATTATTTAATATATTACATACTTATTAATAATGTAAATTTTTATAATCATCGTTTAATGGTGAATGAGGAAATGAATCTCATCGCGTCATGGAGATGGTAATCCGTACGTACGCACGAGCAAAAATATCATTATATAGATGGTGAAATCATATGTAATTGGATGTCATATCATATATAAAGAGTCATTAACATGTTATATTTATTATTTACATTAGTTATACTCATTATTATACTCATCCAAATAATGAAGTGTTTGAATAACAAACTACACCACGACTTGGAGACGGTAAGCCATGTGTACGCACATCTGGTAACTTTTTCATTTATAGGATAGATTAAATAAAGAATATGGTTGTAATATATACATAATGACATCACAGTATGTATGAGGTACTGGATTTAATATTTTGTTATGGAAACAACAAAGAAAGAGAAATTGGAAGAAGAAAAGAACTTGAAAGAGTGTGGTGAAATTATTACCTCTTCTTTGGGTGTTTCCTTTTGAGTTGATCAAAAGGGATCATTAGGTTAGCTTTATGATAAATGTAATGACTCTAGGTTTATTTGAGGGAAGTTGGAAAGATATTTGGGATGGTTTTCTCTGATTCAAATGGCTTTGGTGGTGTGATTTTGAGAGAAGGGGAAATACCCTTTTATAAGAGGGGTGAGGGTCACTTTAGGAAAAGATTAAAATATTGATTTATTATACAATCATATTTGATTTATAATGGATCCAAATGAATTTATTTCTAGACTTAGGTGGTTATGGGTCGAAATAATCTCAACCAATATATTTTGTACAAGTTTAGGTTACCATTTTAACCTTATCTTTGAGATTTAACTCTTAGTTAAATAGTTTAACTTTTCTCGTGTCTTCTTGTATTCTTACACTATATGGTTAATAAACATACTCTAAACTTACAAGAGAACCTCAAGCGGTTTATTAATGACATATATAATATTATTTAAGACCTTTTTATAAACCTTATATTTTTAAAAGTATTATATCAACCAATAATATAGTATTTTTTTTAAAAATTAATTTATATCAATTTTGACACTATTTGGTATTTCGTATTTTGTGAAAGTCAAAATAAATTTTATTACTTCAAAAAAAAAATATATTAAATCAATAATAACATGTCATATTCACCTATAAAATTTTTGGATGTAATCAAAATATTCAAATTATATTTATTATAATATTTAAAATACTATTTATTTGATTCTTTCATTAATATGGGAATTACTGCATTATCATTGTGTCATAAATAAATTTAATTATTTAATGTCTAAAATTTATAAATAAAATATAATTATATATTAAATATTTATATCTTTATAATGAGTATTTATAGTCTAAAATATAACTTATATAACCCCATGTAAAAATTATTTTATTAAAAGATATATGTTTTTATCATTTTTGTCTTCACTGTAAATTAATTAATATAAAGTGTCATTATCACTCTAAAGTGACTCCATGCATCCTTAAAATCTACTCAATGATGCCCATTTTTTGAAATGTATCGACCAATTGGAATAGGACACATTTCAGGGTAATTTATTATTATTATAATATTATTATTTGTACCCTAATTTACCAGATTTACCCTTTAACCATGGTAAATAAAATATTTACTGAAATAAATATTCATAATGTCTAAAAATAAAATTAACATATTTACAAAATTTGGACCTACTGATTCCAAATATGGAATCCATTTATCCAAATTCAAAACCTATAATTGGCAGAAATTAATTTAAAATTAATTCCTGTTGATTAAGCAGAAAATGTGTTTTTAAAAATAATGACTATCAAAAGATTGACACTTGTTTATATCCATTTTAAATGTGAAATTATCTAAAATTAACTAAATTATATTAAATGATAAAAATATAGTTTAATGAGACTTTAAAACCTCTAAAATTTATAATTTAACACTATAAATTATTTTGATTAAAAAAGTTTTTTTAATTAAAATTTAGTTTTTTCACTATTCATCGAAATATGAAAGTTATCAGAAAAGCACCAAAAATTTAACCAAAATAAATTTTTATGCCCCTCTTCTAAAGAAGAATTTAATTTCACTAAATTTAATATATAAAACTTTCAAATATTAGATTTAAAAAGGGTTCTCCATTAAAAGGCGGAAAAACTGCATTTTTTTAAAAATACCTCTTTTATCTTAAAAATTGAATTTTTCTTAAATTATGTATAAGAAACAAAAAATATGAATGTTAAAATTATATATTATATATATAATTTAAAATTTGTTTAATAATATTCATAACCACTTTTTTGAATGGCTAGTATGGTAAGTTACAGTGCACTCGAACTCAGTGTTGCCTGTAGCGCAAGCTATTGAGTTACTTTAATGAGATAACATACTATGAAATGTTGGGGTGTTACAAATATAGTGTTTTGGGAAAATAAAATTAAAATAATTTAAATAATATTTAATAAAATACCATCATACCAGGCTTAGGTTGTTCTCTTTGTTTTTAAGACTAGATCATGTTTGTTGTCTGTGAGATGATCAGGTAGGTATATGTGTTGTGGCATGAATTTCAGAGGGAGTTTTGGGAAAAGTTTCTCTCGTTGACAATGAGGTCATCCAATAGGTAGGAGATCCTCTCCCTTCAACATGGGATTTTGAGCATGTGAGAACCTAGTATTAGGTTCAAGGATCTCCTAAAATTTTCTCCAGAGGTTTTCCCATATGTGGAGTCCAAAGAGAGGCATCTGGAGTAGGATTTTTTTTATCAGGTATTCAGTCACACCATTTGTGCTCCCAATATATCTATAGGTTCAGAAAAGAGTTTGAGGTTTATAGTGGATGAATTCTTGGATACTTGATCCCCAGAAGAGTAGACAACATAGTTTTTTTAGGAACAAGGATTCTGGAAGTGGGTTATGGGTGTTCATGCGGTCAAGGCTTTGTTTAGGGAGGAACTTGTCGTGGGATTTTATTTCCCAACAATCATGGATAGGTGGTTTTTGAGTAAATTTTGGGAGTTTTTTTCTTTCATTTCAAATCTATGGTAGATATGGGAACTTCCAAGATTAGTTTCCAAAACACTTAGGGATTCAATTTTTAGACGGTTAGTCATGACCTTTTTCTGTAGCAGCAGTTCCCTGAGAGACATTTATTGCAGTAGGGGCCAAAGGTTGTTGTTCAGTGGCCAAGAGTATGTATTTTTGGAATAGGTTAGCCTCTTTACGTTCCTCATCCATAGGGAACTAGGCTAGATAAAATTTGTGGATACTGACCACATAAAATTAGAGGAGTCGGATTCGGTCCTATTCATTTGTTATAGGCAATAGCATTAGTAGAGTCAGGAGTTGTTCAATGTATGATCGGTTTATTATCTACCCTTGTGTGTTATTTTTTTGATTCAGGATCCTTACACTCCTTTGTTTCTCCTACATTATTTCATTTTTTGGGACCATGTGTGGAGATTCATTCAATGCCACTAGTGTTATGTATGCAATTTGGATGCTAGGATTCCTTGTTTGACGCGTTCTAGGAATTTTGACGGGTGATTGGGCAGTACCATTTGGTGGGGGACATCTTCTTATTACAGATTCATCCATGTGATATTATAATTAGTATGGATTGGATATATTTCATGCGTCATTTCATCAACTTCTTGTAAAGGAGATTTGTTTTTTTTTTAGGACTAGCGAGTGGATTTCATTGGCGAGTGTGGTTTTCAGTTGGGTGGTTTGAAATTGGAGCCTCTTTTGTCAGATTTGGTATAACTAGTTGTATAATAATAGGTTGGAAAATATCCCAAGATTTTGGAGGAGTTTCTATATGTTTTCCTTGAGAAGGTTATGGCACTTCCACATTGATGAGATGTTGATTTTGGGATAGAGTTGTAGACAGGTGAATCTATGATTTTGATGTCTCCCTATCGGATGGTTCCCATAGAGTTGAAAGAGTTAATACTAAAAATATTTGACCTGATATAGATGGGTTTCATCTGACCCAGTGTGTCATTGTAGGGTGATCCAGTGTTTTCACCAAGAATTCATACAGTAGTCTGAGGTTGTTTGTATAATATCAGAGGTTGAATTGTGTAACGTTCAAGAATCGTAGCCCTATTTCGAGAAACAATTATATGATTGACCATTTGTGGGGAGGTTGTTATTTTTCAAAGATAGATCTATGGTTTAGATATCACCAGTTGTGGATAACGGATGAGTATATTTATAGGACTACCTTCTTATACAGGTAGGGAAGTTCGAGTTTGTGGTTATGTAATTTGGTGTTATGAACACATCAACTCTGTTCATGGGACTTATAAACTCCATGTTCTTTGAGTTTGTAGACTGTTTCATAATTTTGTTCATCAATGATGCCTTTTTCTACTCAAATTACTATGTGGATCATTCTGACCAACTCAAAGTTGTTTTTTAGATCCTTGAACACCACATGATTTATGGAAAGTTGTCCAAGTGTGAGTTATATATGTGAAATGTTTTTTTCCATAGGAATGTGGTGTCTCAACATAGTGTGTCATTGGAACCATCAATGGTCGAGGCAGTTGTTTCATGGGTAGCACCTCAGGATGTGGAATATGTTCATAGTATCCTTGTTCTAGCAGGCTATCATCAAAGGTTAGTACCCAATTTCTATCAATTTTTGATCCTAAAAACTGCATTTACCATTAAGGACTAGAATTTTTTGTGGAAAAAAAAGTCCTAGGTAGCATTTTGTTACCTGAAGGAGGAGTTGGTTAGTGTTTTGGTGCTTCAGTTTCCCAAGGTGGGTGTGTTTTTGAGATTTTCTGTGATGTGTCCCATATAGTCTTGGGATTCATGTTAATGCAGAAGAACGAAGTAATATCTTATAGATATAGAAAGTTATGTCCCCTTGAACTTAGTTATTCCACCCATGATCTGGAGTTAGAATCAGTTGTGTTCGTGTTAAATTTTTCAAGGCAATACCTCATCGGAGAGTGATTTGGGGTTTTCATAGACCACAAAAGAATGAAACATGTTTTATATTAATGGGATCTGTATCTACACCAGTAGAGGTGGATGGAATTTCATCATGGTTATGATTTTAAGATATCTTACACACTAGGTAAGGGAAATATAGTTTCTGATGTGTTGTGTCCAATGTCCCAAGAGGATGCGGTTTGGGAGTCTCTGTATGTTTGGAAAGGAATGGATGAGCTTGAAGCGATGCAAATTGATGTTAGAGAGATCACTGGCTGAGGTTTTATTTATTATTTGACCATAGAGTCATCTTTTATACATTAGGTGGATGAGTATCAGTGGGGAGACTTATAGGTAGAGGGGATGCGTGATCATGTTGGCCATGGTGATTCTATTGAGGTATGGTCAGAGGATAATCATAACTAGATGTTGTTCTGAGGGTGTTTTTTATCGCGCTGGTGATGTGTGAGGGAGTTCTATTTCAGTTCCACAACTCAACTTTAGAGTTACATCCTATTATGAAAAATATTTATCATGTATTGACTATATAGATTTTGTGGATGGGGATGAAATGGTTAGTATCAGAGTTTGTGGAAAAATATTTCGTTTGTTATCAGGTGAAATTAGAACACTATGATTTTATAGGTTTATTGTAGTCTTTAGATGTTCTTGTGTGAAAATGGGAGGAAATCAGATTGATTTATTCATAGGGATACCCCAAGCTGAAGGATTTTGTGATGTGGTTTGGGTGATAGTGTACCAGGTGACCAAATCAGCTCACTTTCTAGAGATCCATGTGTTAGGTTTTGTGGAAATTTTGGTGAGGTGGTATGTGGATGATGTGGAAAGGATTCATGGGGTATCAAGGACGATCATCTATGATTAGGTTCCTTTTTTACCCCGTAATTATAAAGAGGATTATATCATGATTTTGGCTTCTAGTTGTTCCTTAACACTGTTTTCCACCCTTAAATAGATGATCAGAAGGAATGGACCATCTAGACGTTGGAGGATATGTTACAGCCATATGTATTGGACTTTAGTCAATCTTGGGTATAACACCTACCTTTTTTGAGTTTTCAAACAATGATATCCATCACTCATCCTTTGGAAGGGCTCCGTTTGAGGTGTTGTATGGGCGGCCATGTCATTATTCATTATGTTGGATATAAGTTGAAGAGTTATAAGTTCTTGTTCCTAATGTAGTATAGATCATGACCAAGAATATCTAGTTGGTTTGAGAAAGGATTAGGGTGGTGTAGGACCATCAAAAGACCTATGTTGATTATAGGTAGAGGCCCCTAGAGTTCAAGGTTTGAGACCATGTATTCTTGAGAGTCTCCCCTCGGCATGGGCACCGAAGGTTTGGAAGATGGATTAAGCTTTCTCTTAGTATATTTGGGACCTTTAAGGTGTTGGGTAATGTTGGAGAGGTGGAATATTAGTTGGTTTTTCGATAGTGGTAGGACCAGATCTACAACAACTTCTACATATCTCAGTTTCATTGGTATCTTCATGATGACTCTTATTTCATTGACTGGGGATATTTGGATATTGAGTATGATGAAATATTAGTGGATCGGCCAGTAGATATCCAGGATCATCGACATATGGTACTTCATGGATGGACCATTCCCTTGTTCAGTGTGTTATGGTGACATTATATCCTAGAGGAGAGTACTTGGGGGAAAGACACATAGATGCATTCTCAATAACCCAGAGCTATTTTGATTTTTTTCTTATTCCCTTTTTCTTATTATGTGTTGTTTAGATCCTTATATGTTATGAGATGTGTTGTTTCCATTCTTGTATGATTATTGATAAAACCCAAAAATATGTAAGGAGGGAATTGATTCTTAATCAAGATGAATTAACTGTAATGCGGTTAAACCCATACAAGTGAGTTATTTTCACCTATATTGAATAGTATCTTGACATAGAGGATGATATTCCTTGATTCATATGTTTGGGGAAACATAGAATGTTGGTTTTCTTTGTGTAAAGGATATATGGTTGTATAGTTGTTGTGTGGAAAATTGGGGGTTGTGGTGGTACCATATGATGTAGTGTTGTGCCCTGTGAGAGGTGGTGGTGTGGTTGTGCGGTAATTAGCATCTATTTTATTTGTTGAGTTTGGATGGTGGTATCATTTGAGGTGTGAATAGATCCTTGAGAGGTATATCACAGGGTATTTCTTCATACCCCTTATCTTCTAGGAATGGTTTTATATTATCAAGGGAAAGAATCATTTTATAGGTACCTAATGTAATGGTTTGTGCCTTCCCAATCTATTAAGTTTTCAGTTTTGGGTGTTGGAGTTACTGGAGGAGGCATAGAGAGATCCTGGAGGCATTGGATGTTAAAAATATGGAAGCAGAGGGAATAAATTTTTTGTAAAGGTTACATTATGTATAAAACTGTTTCACAAATTGTACAGGTCCAGCACATGATGTGTACATTTTAGGGGTTAAATAATAAAAACGTGATAATTTTTTTAGTGACAATAAACCCCAAGGATTACACAATGTGAAAGGGGATTACATGCCATGTAACTCCCCTATGTAATATGTCTTTAATTGTTTGGGCACCTCAATTTCTTATTCAATTTCTATAATCCCTCTCTTGTTATAGATGTGAAAAGGTTCTATATTGAGGCTTCTTGATATTCATTCGATGGGGATTAATATATGAATTTTTGTCTTCAATCCTTGGCTTCCCATCATTGATCTATAGTGATTTCAATCCCCATTATCATTTGTTTCCTTTCTATAATTCTTTACAGTTTTCTACAGTGGTGTGATTTAGTTTGGTTTATGTGTCTAGGATTTGTTTTTATGATCATCGGATGCAGTGTCGGTTAACCCACCAGTTTCTTGTGTGGCAGTGGTTCTTGGGTGGTTTCTTCTACTCCATATGTGGTGTAGTGAGATTACAAAGATTCTTTAAGGTATGTGACACTCATTCTTACCCTTTTCACATGATATGTGTTGGAATTTCATGATTTTACTAACCTTTTCATGGATAGTAAGGATTATCATAATCATATAATTAACTAGAATGCCTAACATTTATGGGTATGGGAATTTATTGCATGTTTTATTGTTTTGTTATATGTTTTTTTTTTTGTTATGAATTCTTATATTCAATTCAGAAAATAGAAGTTATTGGAATCCTTCTTTGTAGTATAGTTGATATATATGGTATCCCTTGCTATTTTGTTTTGTATGATCTCACCCAAAATAAAAGGTTAAAGAACTTATATTTGGATAAAAATTAATGTGATAAATCCCCTGAATAAATTTGAAACTGGGATGTGTTACTATTATGTGTGGCCTATGATTGTTATGTGAAGATAGATGTGATTGGTTGGGATGTGCGGTGTGCGGAGTAGTGATGCAGTGGTTGGTTAGAAAGGATGTGCATGGGAATTTGTGTGTAATGGTGCATTGGTTGTAGGGAAGTGGTTGTGACACAGTGGTTGTGGCATAGTTTTTGTGGCATAGTGGTCGTTGTATAGTGGTTATGTAATGGTGGTTGTGGAACAGTGGTTTTGGTACATTGGTTGTGGTACATGGTTGTTTCAGTTTTGTGATGGATAATACATGTGGTTGTTATGTTGTGAGGTGGTCTAGGAAATGTGATGCAACAATGATGGTGGATGTGTGGTACTGGGAAGATAGTTATGTGGTGTGGTTTTATTAGTTTTCTAGGTAGTAGAGGAATAAATTATGATTCTGAAAGGAATGAATAAATTAATGAGGTTGAAATTGAATATAATGGGGTAGAAATAGATATGTGATTAATGTATTAAATTTAATTGAATGAACTAAATGTGTGATATGATGCGAGATGAAAATCCCAATGCATAAAAGTGGTGAAACTTGTAAGTTGAATATGGAAAATGATGTGTGTCTTGTGTAGTAGTTCTATGGTAAATTGTATATAGTGCTAGCAGCATTTGTGATGGTTAATGGGATATACAGTGGTGGTAATGTGGTGTGTACTATTGTGTTGGGTCGGAAGAAACCCCGGAGGGAAAGGATGGCAAGAGGGGGGTGAATTGCCTTTTAAAAAATTGATTAACAATTTAAAATCAAAGTAAAGAATGCAGCGGAAAATAAAGAGGCAAGACACACGAAATTGATAACGGAGTTCGGCCAAAACCCGGCCTACGTCTCCGCTCCCAACTCAACCGTTGAGAGATTCCTACCGCTTGCTTTTCAATGGTTTTAGCAAGAAACCCACTAGGCTTTGAGGTAGCACTAGGACCTATTACAGCTTGCTTTTTGTGGTTTAGCAAGAACCCACTTGCTTTTGATGGTTTAGCAAGAACCCACTAGCCTTTTTAACGGGTGAAGGCTAGCTCACCGAAAACTCAAGCCTTTTAAAAGGAAAGGCTTGACTAACCTCTTCACACCTTAATGGTGGTGTGAAACCCAAAAGAAAGGGGGTTGAGAAAAGGGTTTGGGGTTTGTAGGTACAAACCCAATTTTAAGCTCAAAATGAATAAAACAATAAAACCATATATGAGGAGAAGCCTTGGGCGCCTTTGATGATTAGAGATGTTGAAGGCTGCTTCCAAGCTTCTTTGAGGGAGCTCCTTGGATGTGGAATTGGATGGAGCTAGGAGGGTTCCTTTGAGGAAGTCCGCCGGAGGTACGCCAAATGATCAACAAGGTGTCCGTAGGCTTCCGTATAGTTCCGGTAAGTGTCCGGGGCTTCCTTGGCCTTTATTTATAGGCATGGAACCCTTGGGGAGGCTTCGGAGCCGTTGGAGAGGCTAAAAGAGCCGTTGGGAGCCAAAAGAAGGTTGACTGGTCAAAGCCAACGGCTAGTTTGACTGGCCTACCGGCTGGCCGGTGCAGGGCCACCGGCTGGCCGGTGCCTTGACAGTGGATGAGAATTCTGGTCCAGGCTCCACCGGCCGACCGGTGCCAGAGCCACCGGCTGGCCGGTGGTGAGGCAGTAGCAAACCCTGTTCATTCTGGGTGCCACCGGCTGGCCGGTGCTTGGCCACCGGTTGGTCGGTGTGGAGGCAGTGGCTCTGCCTTTTTCCCAGGGTCCACCGGTCGACCGGTGGTGAAGCCACCGGTTGGCCGGTGGACTGATTTTCAGTCCACTTTGCCTTCTTTCTTTCTTGGCCCAATTCCTTGGCCACCTGATTTGATTCCTATCAACCAAAAACACTTGAAAGAGGATTAGATAAATATGAGGGTGATTGTGATCATGAAAATAAAACCTTGAGGGGTTCGAGAGGTACAACAATCTCCCCCTATTTTGATGATCACAATCACCAAAACAAACAATGAAAAATACTAAAATTGAAAGGAAATGCTTAACCATGATGAAAAGGATTCTCCCCCAATCAATCAAGAAATTTCTCCCCCTTTGTGATTATCAAAATAGAGTGGGGCATAAAACTTGATTGAGGGAATGATTTGAAAAACAAGATTTTAAACCAATTGACAATAATACCAATTGTTGAAAATTTTGAAATGAAAATTGAATAACAGTTTGAATTGAAAGTTTTGAATCAAAAATTGAATTGAAACTTTTGAATTAAAAATTTTGAAACCAAGAGTTGAAATTGGAAGTTTGAATCGAAAATTTTGAAATTACAAAAAAGCTTAAAAGATCCTAACTCCCCCTAAATAAAAACAAAGAATCACCGGGGAGAGGGATTTTGAAAAGAAATGATTTTAGGCCCGGAGAGACTCGCTAAGAGGGATTTTTCAATCCACACTTGCCTCATGGCGGGTCTTCTCCTATAAAATTTGTCCGAATAAAAAATCGATTTGGGTTGACCGTACCGGGCGTTTTTACAATTACATTCATAAATAAGGTGCCCGGGTTTTTTTCAATAATTACAAAATTTAAAATCGGAGCTCCCCCTTACAAAAATAGTGGGTGCATGGGAGGAGGAAGCTCGGTTGGAATATCCTAACCCTTGGGTGGTTCTAGATATACGTTGGGAACCAAGCAAATTGTTCAAATTTTGTTCCCCTTGGGTGAACTTAGCAAGGGTCTCCCTAAGGTCTTTGATGGTTGATTCCATGGAATCAACATTTGGAAAATTTTGGATTTTAAGGGACATCTCCTCTTTCTCTTTGAGAAGTTGTTCTTTTTCGGAGGAGAGTTTTTTGAAAGACTTTTTCAAAGCAACAAATTTTGAAGATAGTTCATGAAAACCTTTTTCTAGTTGATCTCTAGCATGTGAGAGTTCTTCATAAGATAAATGATTTAAAGAATTTGAATTTGAAGAACAAGAGGAGGAGGAATCGGAAGAAGTTACCTCATGGAATGCCATTAGGCATTTTGTACCTTGGTCGCTCGAGGAGGAGGAGGAGGATGATGAAGAGGTGTCACTCCATGTCGCTTTGAGGACCTTTTTCTTTCCTTTCTCCTTTTGCGTGGCCCGTTTCTTGTTGAGTGGGCAATCGGGCTTGTAATGGCCCTTTTCGCCGCACCCGTAGCATTTTACCTTGGGCTCAGATCTTGCGGTGGGTTCTTGCTTTCGCGCCTTGCGAGATTTCTTCTTCTTCTTGTGCTTCTTCATAAATTTATGCATTTGGCGGGCGAGATTCTCCATTTCCGAATCGCCGCTTGAAGATGATGAAGATGAGGAGGAAGAGGACGATGAGGAGGAGCTTACTTCTTTTTGTACCTTGAGGGCAATATTCTTTGGTGTCTTGATTGGGGTGCCCTCCTTTTGAGCTTGCCTCCTCATCGTGATCTCGTACGTCATGAGAGATCCGATGAGCTCCTCTACCGGCATATTTTTGACGTCCTTAGCTTCTTGGATCGCCGTCACCTTTGGTGCCCATGAGCTCGGAAGGACCCATAGGATCTTCTTGACCATTGCTTCAGCTGAAACATCATCACCAAGGGACTTTCTCCCATTGCACACGTCAGTAAATCGTGTAAACATTTCAGAAATTGATTCATTTGGGTGCATGGAAAAAGATTCAAAATCTTGTCTATACATGTCTAACCGAGTATCCTTCACTTTATTAGTGCCCTCATGGGTTACTTCCAATAGTTTCCAAATCTCATGTGAAGTGGTGCAAGTGGAAACTCGGTTGAACTCATTTCTATCTAAGCCACAATGTAGAGCGTTCATGGCTTTGCCATCAAGCTCAAAGTTTCTAATATCGGCGGGGGTCCATTTGGATTCATCGGGGGAGGAGAGAGTGTAACCTTGCATGACTATTTTATAAATGGGATAACCTATGCTTCTAAGAAAAGTAGTCATACGGGTTTTCCAATAATTATAGTCGGTCCCATCAAAAAATGGAGCCCGACCCAATGATAGGCCCTCGGGGGCGAAAGAGGTTGATGCCATCTTAATGGATCTTAAATTTGAAACCGGGTTAGGGTATTACTCAAATTTCCCTCTGATACCAATTGTTGGGTCGGAAGAAACCCCGGAGGGAAAGGATGGCAAGAGGGGGGTGAATTGCCTTTTAAAAAATTGATTAACAATTTAAAATCAAAGTAAAGAATGCAGCGGAAAATAAAGAGGCAAGACACACGAAATTGATAACGGAGTTCGGCCAAAACCCGGCCTACGTCTCCGCTCCCAACTCAACCGTTGAGAGATTCCTACCGCTTGCTTTTCAATGGTTTTAGCAAGAAACCCACTAGGCTTTGAGGTAGCACTAGGACCTATTACAGCTTGCTTTTTGTGGTTTAGCAAGAACCCACTTGCTTTTGATGGTTTAGCAAGAACCCACTAGCCTTTTTAACGGGTGAAGGCTAGCTCACCGAAAACTCAAGCCTTTTAAAAGGAAAGGCTTGACTAACCTCTTCACACCTTAATGGTGGTGTGAAACCCAAAAGAAAGGGGGTTGAGAAAAGGGTTTGGGGTTTGTAGGTACAAACCCAATTTTAAGCTCAAAATGAATAAAACAATAAAACCGTATATGAGGAGAAGCCTTGGGCGCCTTTGATGATTGGAGATGTTGAAGGCTGCTTCCAAGCTTCTTTGAGGGAGCTCCTTGGATGTGGAATTGGATGGAGCTAGGAGGGTTCCTTTGAGGAAGTCCGCCGGAGGTACGCCAAATGATCAACAAGGTGTCTGTAGGCTTCCGTATAGTTCCGGTAAGTGTCCGGGGCTTCCTTGGCCTTTATTTATAGGCATGGAACCCTTGGGGAGGCTTCGGAGCCGTTGGAGAGGCTAAAAGAGCCGTTGGGAGCCAAAAGAAGGTTGACTGGTCAAAGCCAACGGCTAGTTTGACTGGCCTACCGGCTGGCCGGTGCAAGGCCACCGGCTGGCCGGTGCAGGGCCACCGGCTGGCCGGTGCCTTGACAGTGGCTGAGAATTCTGGTCCAGGCTCCACCGGTCGACCGGTGCCAGAGCCACCGGCTGGCCGGTGGTGAGGCAGTAGCAAACCCTGTTCATTCTGGGTGCCACCGGCTGGCCGGTGCTTGGCCACCGGTTGGCCGGTGTGGAGGCAGTGGCTCTGCCTTTTTCCCAGGGTCCACCGGTCGACCGGTGGTGAAGCCACCGGTTGGCCGGTGGACTGATTTTCAGTCCACTTTGCCTTCTTTCTTTCTTGGCCCAATTCCTTGGCCACCTGATTTGATTCCTATCAACCAAAAACACTTGAAAGAGGATTAGATAAATATGAGGGTGATTGTGATCATGAAAATAAAACCTTGAGGGGTTCGAGAGGTACAACATATTGTTGTTGATGTGAACTCTTATATTCGGTATTGTTTGTTATCTATGTTTCATGTATGATTGTGTTATTTTATATGTTCTTCACTCGAGTTGGATAACCTTAACAATTCTAAGAGGGTTTGGGTTCCATGTGTCTTCCCTAATATTTAGGATGTTAGTAATATGGATGGATGGCTACCCCCCCCCCTTCCCCACTCTTCCTTTAGTAGTGGTGTTTTGGATCAGGTGTTTTTGTACGATATGAGATGTTTGATCACAAGTGTCATCAGGAAGATATGTGATGTGTGGTCTCAAGTGTCTTTGGAATGAGTTATGATGCACAATCACAAGTGTCTTTAGGATGTGGTGTGATCTGATTGGTAACCCAAGTGTGTACGGGTGGGATGTGATGTGATGTATAGCCTAGGTGTGTGTCAGTGGAATGTGATGTGATATGTGTAGAAGGTATGGTAGCATAGTACATTTGATGTTGGGTAATAAGAGAAAAAATCAATGGGGAAGAGGTATTGGGGTTCATTTCTTTGTTATCATCTCAATATTATATTATTATATTGGATGTGTGATTTGGTGAGTGATCTAGGGTGAGGATTTGTTTGGATAGTTGACTAGTTTAGGTGATATTAGTTCTAATATTTATTCACCAGTGTATTAGCATGCTCTTTTCACATGTGCACTTTATCCCTTGGTTGTTTCTCTAATGAGTATATTTTATTCTCACCCTACATATATAAACTATTTTTAGGTTTCTATGAGGTCTTTGGGGACTAATCTGGACATTACAAGCTGGGTTGGAGTTGTAGTTGAGTCACTTACATAGACTTTTATTTTTGGAATTTACTTTGGATACTTTTAAATGTATCATTTTTATTTTATTCATGAATTAGGGGATGGTTTTTGGATTAACTTTATATAGTATATTGGATTTTTTTGGTGTTTGTCCATCCTATAACCTTATCCTATTCATTTGTAGAGGGTAATGATTCCCATATTGTGATATTTTTATACACTGGGTGCTAGTCACCAACCCAGGGCCTACTGGAGGTGGGACTTTGTGGTCATTATATCTCTCCCTTAATTACATTATCTTTCATGGGAGGGGTTGTGATAGTGTTGTTTATCATATTTCACCACCTGGACTAGAAAATTTCTCCTTCTTTTGATGAGGTGGTAAAAATTCCCCTAGACTTAAGTTTTGTGAATGAATTAATCCTACCCCTACCACCACTATGTGTTATTGAAAATTTTATGATCCCTAGGATGGTGGAAGTAGATAAAATGCCCTCAACCCTATAGGATTAGTCAACCCTAGATAGTTATCACAGTGGCTTCCAATGTAGTCATTCTTATTTGGAAAGATTTTTCGTGAGTGTGGATAGGTTGTAATGTGTGTTTGGAATATGAATTGTCTATCATCAAGGGTTTTCCATAAATGGATTTCTTCACCTTTATCAAATGAAATACATGTGTGACATTTTTAAATTATTGTTTAGGAACCTATCTATAGAATTCTGCCTTATATTACACCACTTCTACACCTTATAGGTCGAATCATTTTAATATAATTACCAAATAGAAAATGAATTATTTGGGATAAAAAACCCTCATGTGGAAATAAAATTAAATTATTCCCCCATTGGGAACTTTTATAACATGGAAAAGCAGTAAAGTTAAATTCTTCATATTACCCCCATCCCTGGATATGCACATCGTATGGGGAATTAGTGATTATCTATTGAATTACATTCATGATGTCTTGATAGTAAATCCACATATTCTTGCAGTGATTATTGAATATTTAATTATAAGATACTAAGAAAATAGGAATTTAAATCTTCCAGTAAAGTTTTCTTATAGTATAATGATGGATTATTTTACTCTTCATAATTCAAGTTCTTGGATTTTAGATAATGAAGATTCACACATCAGTTATGTAATAATAAATACATTCACTACACTTTAAACACCTCCTATATGTCATACCAAGGAGTGGAAATGGCTTAGAACATGATAGGGAATATTTCCATAGACAATTATTTCTGCATATCCATGTCATCTTCATCACCTCTAGAAGAAAATTCCTTGAACAGATCTGACCATCATCTTTTTCCAAGTGCTTCATCTAAAAAATAGGGTTTTATAAAGTCCCATTGATTAATAAGGACAATTCAAGGGGAATGGTAGATCTAACAAATGGAAATACACCTAAACCATCAATTAATGAAGATAGAATATCACATATGGGATTTAAGGTCATGTGTGTAACCAACCTTTATCCTTTTATCACCACTCAATATGAGTTCATTATTAAAGTAGTTATGATAATGGGAGGACCTTCTTGTCATGATGAACTATCACCATAGGAAGGACCTTCATGGTGACTACGGGTTGGGATTCCATGGGGATCACCTTCATCGTTACAATTAATGATCAAGTAATGGGAGGACCTTTTATCTATTTATATTCTCATTATAAGGAGTACATTCATAGGTGGAATCATGGGAATAGTTGTCATGATAAATATTTATGTTTCCATAGGGATCCCCTTTGTGGAATGTTTTCTAGGGAGGACCTCCATAACTTTTTATTAGAATGTCATGGGGAGGACCTCTATGGATGAACCTACTATCACTTTTTGGTGATGATTCGGTAGACCCTAAGGTTACCATAAATAGGTTTTGAAGGTCCTAAATCACATTATAATTGATAAATTTAGGGATATAGACCTTATATTGTCTCATTTTATACTTTTGGTGAAATCACTTTTTTGGATTATCTCATTATTAAAGGTTGATGACCTTCTTGGATAGGATTATTCATGGGAGTAACCTATGTCATAAATGGATCTAGATGATGAGATCATTAAAATCAAATTTTAATATGGTAATTTCCCTTTATTTCCATTAGTATATGTCGATAAATTCTTTTAGACCAAGAAAGAATATGTTCCTGCCTTTCCGTAGTCATTTAGATTTTTTTATCAGTCTTCCTCAAACTAAAGGGGAGTAGGTATATATGTTGTCTTTTAATCCTCTTCCAGAATACATTGATAGGTATTTTGGGTGGATTTGGGAATATGATCCCACTCTTATTCCTCCATCAGAATATGTCAATAGTCCTCCTAAAAAAGAGTGGGGATATAACCCCACTATTAATTAATTGTTGGAATATGATGATGAACTTATTTAACATTAGTGGGAGTATGGATATAGTCTTACTCCTTGGTGGTCTCAAGGATACGATGAATACCACATTTTTCTATTGTAGTCAAGATATATTGATAACTCGATAAGATGTGGGTAGGGATATTGGCATGTCCATCTATTTCTTCCAAGGTGTGTTATTGAGGTTTTGTAATTGGAATGGAAATGTTGGATCACTATTAGATTGGAGTGGGGATATATTCCTAATTATATCCTCCAGTCATCAATGTGATATTTCATCAGACTTCATATACAAGGTTTGGAATATGGGTATTTTCTTTAGTCTTATTGGGATATATTTCTATGATCTGAATGTCACAAAATCACACTGGTGGGCTTAGATGGTATAAATAGGTATATGGGCCTAACATTCTTCCTATGTGTGTTGATGGATCCCATCCTATGTAATAGGAATATAGTCTTGTTCATTGTGTCCTCCAGTCTAATTTCCTCAAAGAGACCACCTATATGGTTTCCATTCCTGAGTAGCTAGGACTGAGATCCCAGGGGTAGCTTCCTTAGTGAATCCTTGAGGAATTTGATCATTACAACAATTTTAATGGTGATGGTGGGTGTTAGAATACATATTAGGTGACATATACATAATATTGAGGTTGTTGTCAACCTCTTGATCTAGCTCCATAAGATAAGGGAGGTGTTGACTGTCACACTTTGGGAAGAGGATCTCATAGTGGTTGGATGTGGCAATAGGAACCCCTAGTTTTTTAAATTATTTCCTCTAGTTTTATGGGATATGAGTCTTCATTTAATAGAGATATTCATTCATGTAATATTGATTTGGAATGGTATTGTATTGAATATATACCCTTACCGGTACATTCTCCACTTGGGGTTGGAGGCATTAGGTGGGTGACATCTTCCTTCCAATCCTAGGGGCCCTAGATTTTATAGTAGTTGAATCATAAGAAAATTTTCTTGAGTAATATACCATCACATTGTATTAAATGGGGCTCATGAGAAGGTTATTATAACAAATAAACACCACAAATAAGAAAACATGTTAGTGTAGTATCACAAGAAATCACATGTATGGTCAATCACTTTCATAATTAAAAGATTCAGGTTCGCTTCAACATTTTTTTTGCAATAATTTGGGGCATGGTTGGTAAAAAAATGCTTGAAACTTATGGTATATTAGTTATTCAGTTATCACATAGATTTAATTCACATTAGGTTTATTATTTTTTGTTCCCATTGGAATTTGGGGCGTGGTTGGGAAAAAAATATCTCAAAACTATGGTAAAATAGTTATTTAGTTATCACCTATATTTCATTCACATTGGTTTCACCCTCTTTGTTTACTATGGAAAATTCCAATTCTACTCTTCTATGGAATTTTGAGTCAGTTCTGACCTTCATTCCAAATGCATACATGCACTAGGACTTTTTGAGTGATGACATGGAATGTTTATTGGTCAAGGGGATGGGAGGTCTTTCTCATATTCTCCTTTTAATGGGGGTTTCTATTATGGGACTCTATTATATATTTAATAAGTATTATTAAATACTTTCCAAATCCCAATGTTGTACAGGTTACCCCTATGCTAGGGATTGATTATTGACATGCATGGATGTGAATATTTATAACATATTATGAGTCTTATATTTATGTGAACATCTATATGTATCATAGTTTTTTCATAGATGGTTCCATATTATGCATCATAGGTTCTCCATTTTTTTCTTATATCTGGTGATTCTTATTTTTGGGGGACTGTGGTTTAAAGTGATATAGTTGGTAACACTGGATTTTATCATCATCTAAGGATTTGGTAGGTGTTTATGATTTTGGGATTAGGACCATGAGATAGGATTTATATATATCCCTATAAAGGTAATCAAAACACAATGATTTAGGTCCCACTTAATGGGACACGTAATACCTTTTAAAGTCATGTGATAAGGACCAATTATAATTAGTTTAAGCTCATGTGGAATGGACTTTTATGTAAACGGTTCTTATTAATGGCTGGTGTGGGAATTATGCATGTGAATCCCTTTCAGGGTCATTTAAAAATTAATATGTCTATATAAATATGAATTTTGTTTATGATTAAAATATCTCCTTGAGATGACTGGTTGGTTTGGCTAGCTGGGATATGACCAACTAGGAAGGATATAGTTTCATCAAGAATATAGACTAATGATAAAGATTCACAGATAACATTCCCCTAGTGAGATGACATCTAATCATGTATCTAATATAGCCTGACATGGTAATACTTAAGTGGATTCGTGAATAATATGGCCTTAAGAGGATGGATATAGAAAATTGGTGATTTTGGGTTGGAACCCCAAGGAGGTATCCTGTATATCTTGGTTAATGGGAATCAATGCCTGTTTAATTTGAGTTGCATCATTCAAATTCATATAAATGGACTACACGATGTAGTTTAGCATCATGTAGTGAGGAAATTTTTAGGTAGCTTTATGTCGTGTGACTAAGATGTTCATGTCATAAAAGGGGAAACAACATAGGATTGATTGTCTCTTCTGTATTAATGATAACCTATCATAGTGAAAATAATTAATTAATTGTTGGGATAAGATCATTAATGAGGGATATATTAGGTATTTCACCAAAGAATTAGGCCCATAATGATACTTGGGAATTCTGAAAGCATGATTGGGTATTATGCATTGATTAGTGCTTCCCGATTATGATGTTCCAAACTCATTGTTGTCTTCGGGTATATAAATCATCAATGGGAACTATCTTGGATAGTACACTAGAGAAGAAAACCTAGGTATACATGAACATGTTGAGCTAGGATAGACCTCCCCAGTGTCCTCATGATAGGGACCTCTATTATCAAAGTAATCAATTATTTTGATCCCCCCAAGTATTCTACCTATTTTTTAGAATAATTCACATGACACTTTTTATCAAGGAAATCCATGATCAAATGGGTGAACATGGATGTGTATGCCCTAATTCTATATATCTGGTGGCTTTGGAGGAGACCTTAAAATTTTGATTCCCATGTGGGAGAGTTGAGATAGGGGATTCTCTGCAACTGAGGCTAGGTTGTTCATGGTACCTTGTTATAATAGAGGAAGTATAGGTTCTCCCTAGTGAAGGGCTCAAAGGAGGATTCACCCAAGTGAAGGATAGTAAATAAAGTGGTTCCTTGGTGATAATATGGTTAGGTAGTACCCCAATGATACTACGAAGTGGTGTCACCATAGTAAGATTAAGTTGAGGTGGTGCCCTAGTGATACTAGGGAAAGGGGCACCCAAATGATGGAAATTGGGCATGGCTTCGCCTTAGTGTCTAGGGTTCTCTAGTAATGACTTTAGATGAATGGAAATCAATTATTTCATATGGTAAGGGATCTTAACCCTGATATTGTAGAACAAGGTAGGACATGGTTTCACATGAAGTTTTATTGACATATTATCCCTGAATCAACCCAATCACACACTCTTTTGATTAATTTACCTTGGGTTTAGGATTTATTAAGATACCTAAAGGGATTTTAAGAATATGACATTATAATTGGGTGATAAATTCTCCAGGAGGTCGCATCATCTTCTAAAAATTCCCAAAAGAGGATCCCAAGGGACTTATTTATATAAAAAATTTGGACCTTAAGTTAAGAAAAATTGGTGCACAAGTGGTGTGTATAGGTTGACATGCGCATGCCTCCAAAGTGTGTAAGTGATTCACTTAGGTAAACTTGGAAACAAATATTAGATGAACTCCAATGGTTTTGGTCGATACCCCGGTATCTTCCTTGGTATTTAATCCTTAATCCATTTTTTTTATAACTTTTAAAAGTATTTATCCTTATCTAAAAATAAAGAGCACCAATAGTAACTCCTCCTTATTTCTCGTGTTCTTTTACTATATGATATCAACTTCATCCTCGTCACTTTATTTCCCTTATTTCTTCTAAAAAGTTTTATATTTTACCTTTTATTGTTTCTTTTTTCACCTTATCTACAACCTTTTGTGGATACATTCTTTATAACTCTCACATACTTCATTTTATTATAGTCTTTACCTCATCCATTGAGTGTGCCTCCATGTTACCGGATAGTGTACCTGATAACTATTCTGATAAAGTTTGATCGATCTATTCAACTTGATTCTTAAGGTTCTAGAGAGATTAATTTTTTTCCATCATGTCAATTTCCTAGGTTATCATTTTTTTTATCCTCTTTTTAAATAAAATAATTAAGCATATCATCAAGAAAAGACTTTTGGGGATGGGTAGGTTGTTTTTTTCTAGGATGGAATTTTTGTTGCATCTATAATTTTTTATCTCAGGGAGGTGTAAAGGTTTGAATTGTTCTTTGGGGTTAGGATTTATGTTTTTATTCATGAGGTCTTTAATTCTATTTAAGATTTATTCTCCTTTTTGTTGGACCCACTATTGATTTTTTTTGTTTTCTTGTCTTTATTAGCTTCCCCAGAGCATAAAAAATCTATTACTATTATGATACTCAATTATAAATAAAAAATTTAGAATCAAGGGGGTAATTATCCTTATATCCTACATATAATTCTTGATAAGAATTTTCTACACCATATATCTCACAATATTTCATTTCCTGTTATGGTGAAGGTGATGATGGTTGTGGCAACCAAAATTGGAATGTATCTAATTTCTTAGTAAATGATTCCACCTAAGCTACCAACCATGTGGTCAATTACACAAAATGTCATCCTCTTATTAGGTTTCTGATATCACTCTTAAATAGGTGACCATTTTTTAAAAAAATTAACTAGAATGTCCCGCCCTACCTCAGGTGCCTTCATTAAGATTTATATATCTATTGGAGCTTCAAACAAGGATTGAGATATGGTCTATAATCTATAATATAATTCATGAATATATAGACAAACATTGAGTTCATGGTGTTGGAACTTCCTAATTATCTATAAGGATATTTCTTAAGATGAATCTCTATCCAATTGACCAATGTTTTTTATATCACTCCTAAACTTCCATATCTGATTCGGTGAGAAGTATTTGTCTAGAGATAATTTAGTTAGCTTGTAAAATTTTGGGATAGATCTAGTAGGACAATTATTTATCCAATAATTATCTCAATATTTGAGTTATAATGGGAACCTATTTAGTTTAATTTCATTTAAATATAAACCATTATGTCTAAATGTGTCTCGTTTCTATAGAAAATTTGAAATATGGTTTTGTGGGTTCTCACTTTAAAGTATACCAAATTGAAAAAAAAAATTGTATCATCTAGATAAGGTTGGGATTTATCTCAATTTTTTTCACCAATATCTAAGGGGAAATGATTCTCAAGTATCCCTTTCTATGAAATATAATCAATAGTACATGATGGTTCATTCTTGAGGAATTTAATGCACTCCGTTCTGTATGTTTATGTGGGTAAAATGGGCATGATATTCATTGGTTGTAATGGGGTTGTGTTATTCATCCATGTCTAGATGTCAACATTGGAATATAGACTTCTTAAACTCTAGCATATATTCTAGTACCTATTTAGATTCCATGCTTCATGACCAATTCATCGATGTCCTTATCATGTACTGTTTCTATATAGACACAAACAACAAACCTCACACATTAAAAAAATAAAATATAAAAATATAAATTATATGATAAGAGAGATATTTAGTCAATAGAATGTTATGAATGTTAATCCCACTGTGACTCCCTAGAAATAGTATAAAAATTATGGTTGTAGAGAATTTTTAATTCCCCATATAATACCATATGTTTATAAATTTATAACATTTCTAATTCTTCACTAACTACAAAAACATAGAATAAAAAATTCCAAGTTCATCCCACATGGAGGTAGTGTAATCCATGAGAGATGATGAATTATATTGTTAACTTGGTTATCAATTATGGATTTAGATTAAGAATAATAGAAACTAAATTTACTAAAAAATAAAAATCTATTAAACCAAGGATTTAGTATCAATTTCAATGGATGGATTACGAAGATATAACCTCGCTCTCTCAAAGATTCATAAAATTAATTGGTTGCAAAGTATTTCTAAAATTACCAAATTCTTATGGTAATGTTAATTTATTTGATGTAAACAATTAAAAATCTCTTGGATGGATAATACACTAACATAGATGCATAAATTTTAACTCTTAAAGAAAAATATAAATATATACTTATGTTCATGGCCATATTTGATTCATTGATTTTGGGTTCCTCCCTCAATATTCCTTTTGATTATATTCATGGGTTTTTATTTGATTCAATTAAGTGAAAAAATACTAAATAAAATGAATTACCATGAGTGTGATTATAAATACATTAACACTTGCATCCTTATACTCTGGATCCCTATCCCATTAAGCATACTAGCCACACATGATATTGAAAATATCCATCACACATAAGTGATTCATCTTAAAAGGTGATATAGAAAAAATATCATCAAAAAAATAAACAATTGAAAGAAAATAAACATACTTGAATTAGTGGTAAAAAATATCTATATTAAATTAATATAATTGAAGAATGAATAAAATATTGATAGGAAATGAATTAAGTGAAAATTATTGAAATAATTCAAAACTCTCTTGCAATATTAATTGAATCTTATATTAATAGAAAATCACATGTCACCGCATCAAAAAATCCACCTAAATATGAATAAGAAAGGTCCATATAAAATTTTCATTCTTTATTTCCACAAAAAAGAATATTGTTGAATGTCACATCACTTCATGGCATGACTAATTTATTTTATTGTTTTGAAATATTAATCCCCCTGAGAATCACAATGTGAGATACCTATGGATATATTGGTATATTTTATCTTCTATCATTTACTAGACGCATCATGGTACAATAGGATATGGTCATGGCCATAATATTTGAACACTTTATTTCCTCGGATGGCTTCTTCAGTGCATAGTGTGATTGCAAAAAAAATCACACCACAAAATGACTCCATGCTCCATGTTGCATCATAGAAATCCTTCTCTAAGACTAAGTGAAAAAAAAATCCATAAGATAGATCTATTAAAAGTTTCATGTTTTCCCTTGATGAATCTTGTATGGATTATCTATACAAGGGTATTAAATAAATTCTTTAATTTTTGGTTCCAATACAACTACATTCATCGTAACATAGAGTAAAAATTCCATGGTTTCCTCAATGGCACGTTTTATTAACCTAGAATACTTCTACATGATCTCAAAGAGACTTAAGTTCCTATTTCATGGTTTGAATGAAGTTTTTATGGCATGAAGGGCTCAAAGTAAATTCAAGAATACTCTTATGAACTTTAAAATGAGTCCTACAGGATTCTTCAAAGACATTAATGAAGTTAGCAGGATATTTCTAATATTAACCTTCCATTGTCACTCTATGATTTAAGTGTCATGAGGTGAAGTAATTATGACTCAAACAATTCTCCTCGACTTAAAAATCCTTGGTAGTAAAACTCACCAAGTTTTATTCATGACTTTGATGATCATCACCTTGGTCACACCGTGAACATGCTTATCATTCCATGAACTACATGTAATTTCTCAAAAATACTCCAGTGGCTCCATAAGCTCTTTAAGTCACCAAAACTTTAATAAATCATCATAATTACACCACATTATGTGGTATTAAGTCTAAAATACATACAAAATTACACTAAAACCATGTGCACAATTTTTAAGTATCAGTCATATATGATATATAGTTGATAGAATCCAGGATCAACTTTTCAACCCAAAATGAGAATAATGAATTTTTTATATTATATACCAAAAGTATCAAGGGAGATTGAATGATGTAATGTAAGTGATTCCATGAGAAAAATTGGCCAATGGGGAAATGATTGATATAATTCACCACACCATTTAAATAGTAATACTATAGATTGGAACATCTCTTTTTTTATCCACCCTATAAGGACTAAGTGGTATGTGATGTGGGGGTGAGGGTCTTAGAAACCCTCCAATCAATGGAAAACAGGGTTGAATGGTATACAAATCCCAAAAATGATATGGATGGATATAATGTATGGGGGATAAATTTTGGCCTATTATGCTGCTTAGAGATGATAATGTGGTTTTGAAATAGGTTTATGTGAATAGTACATTCAAGATTACATGTGTTTACTCGAGCATGGATTTATTAATGTATTTAAAGGTGGAGACAATTAATAAACACTATAGTGGTTAAATGGATGAATAATTATTGTGAATATGAATGGTGGTTTCCATGATGATATGTAGACATGTTGGTTTCCTATTATATCACCAAGCAGTATGATTTATGTAATATCTATTGAATACACCAGAATATAAGGAACATAAAAAACATTATCAACTATCTTTAAGATATATGACCACAATGTCATTATGAGTATACTAACAGTTATCCCAATAGAACCACCCATTCATTGTAGTCCCATTTAGTACATTTTTCTCTCATAATCATCTATGTAGTCGAGTTTTCATCACGCTGTCTATCTCTTTGTTTGACACCATACACTATTGTTCAAAGACGCATTATATAATACAATAGAGACTAGTCAAGCATCACATAGAAAAGGGTATTCTTTTCTACCCATTTTCATTGATATGGTGGGGGTCATGGATTTATCCTAGTAGTAGTGAAAAGCTATATCAAAGTAGTTGACCATCCTTTTGAGGCATGTGTTGATAATATCTATTAGAGTAAATATTTGACTCAATAAAATTGGGTTAGAAAACTAAAAGGTTAACAAATCAGTGAGCTCCACAGGTGCCTTACATTTAGTTAAACCATTGAAATATCCCTACCAATTCACTCAATGACACCTATCCCATTGAAACATAACCTTCTCATCATTTTTTCATCTAGAATTAAACACCATTACTTAACCATCTAGACCATTATAACCATCTTAACTCTTATTTATGACATCCATAAAGACCCCCAGGTTCACTAGTATCCCTATTGGTCATTAATACGACTATTGAACCATTTTTACATCCATTAAAACTCTAGGGATTGTATTTTAATTACAAGGGGTGTTTTGGTAGTATATTGTAGTATCGATGGTGGCATACCTTAATATGTATCCACTCATTATGTAGACAAAACAATCATTGAAAAAAAAATATCCCAATGCAATAACTTAATTTTTATCACCCCCACCTCCAGAATAGATATGGGGAACATGGTATTTCTACATATATGATTTAAAGTACAGAAATCAGTCACATTTAGAAATTGTATATTATATTGGTGAAATATTGGCCAGGTTTATTGGATATTGGATAAATGATTCAAACACCCATGTTATTCCACAAACACATTATAAAATTTGTATGTTTTGGTGATTCCATTCACCTATTCTTACATTATAAAATCCTATATGACTCAATATCATGTGATTAGCTTCAGCACTATATCTCCTGAAGAGCTTACTACATAATATCCCCAATTCTATCTTTCAACTTGAACCACTATAAATCAAGTATCATTAAATATGTGATCGAGGTAGCTAAGTAAATAATGCTAAACCATTAATACCTCATGTATTGATTTCATAGTCAACAACCTTTCACCCCAAGTCTCATTCACTCCCCATGTTGTTCCCTAATTCAATGAAAATCTAGATTCAATTCAATGGAGATTGGTTGGTTCTAATCATGGTTATCAATACATCTAGTCAATGGGTACCCTTCAGAGTAGTGGGCCTCAAGGTATCTATATATATCAAGAAATAGTTCAGAACACATCCATTCAGCCACTCGAGGGGTTCTTCAATTATTGAGGTATATAATTCATTATCTAAGACATCCAATTTCTCTAACGATGTAAAAATTGACCCATTAATTCTATCACTACATGAATCTCTCATTCTCTCTTGTGTAGGAATGCACCACATATAATTGACTAGTTCTATATTTGGCGTGTTGTCTAATTTTTTAGGGAATTTATATCTTGAAATAAATACCTATGTTGGAAAATATTAGGTCTTTCACAGTCCAACGTTGATTATGATTTTTTTGTGTGGTGACTTGATATGGTAAGATTGGGCTAAAAGTGTAGATTTTATTCAACTAGAATCCACCTAGGACATAGCCATTTCCAACCAAGTGACTATCCAAACAGTTGAGAATATATATCAAATATGATATATGGAAAATAATAAGGTAATAAATTCCAAGGAAAACTGATTTTATATGGAATATATTCTCAAATATCACTTTCATCATTGGTATGAGTTACTAGTTCAATTGTTCACTATTAAATGATGGTAAAGAGATAGTCTCAAGTGTGATCTATGGTTTCATTAACCTTCAAACCCCAATATGTACACATAAGCATGGTTTGACCACTTGATTATTTTGTCAACAATATCCACCTTTTCTTGTCCAGTTTTGTTCTCTGGTATGAGCTCTTTACCAACTGCCACCTTTTTTCCTTATCACTAAATTTAGTGAATATGAAGCTAAAGAAGGGTTTAATGGGAATTACTCCCAAGTGATATTTTTTAGTGAGTATGTTCAGGGCTTCATAGGTATACTTTCTATCTCTCTACCTTTATAGGGTCATTGAGCTCTACAATCCCAATATAATAACAATACATGATATGTATGAATGGAAATTTTTACAAAATGTATGCATGCATCTATATTATTGGTATTATATCTATTGGTGGTGGTCACTAGTTGATGGATCTTAGAATATTTATTTTACCCATTATAAAACTTAGTAGAAGAATAATACCTTTGATGATAATTGATATGTGAACCATCCCTTTTATTACTTAATCTTCCTCATCCACAACATAGAGTGTAGATCTATCATGCAGTTAGTGTATTCATAATAATCAAAAATCAAGATAATAGGAAGATCAGAGCTCATGAGACACCACCCCACTCCAGTGTAATTGTACATGATTTAAACCACAATATAAAGCTCTATTGAAATTTTACCATATCCAATAAAACCCTTCCAATGACAAGAAAAAAATAGATGAGTCGGATGGTCAACTAAACCATAACCATGATAACTGGAATATCACCCTAGTCATCTAATATAAATTAAATGCATTGAAGTCATGTTTTGGTTGACCTTAGCATCAATTAATCTTCCAAAAAATAAGTTTGTAGGTTTTATTTCTTTTGGGTTTAAATGGTTTCATTCACCTCATATGATAATAAATGGTTTATGGGTTCAATGGTGGATGTAGTGGTGCTAGAATTTGAGTTAGAGGTACTATTAGTAGTATTGGTGAGACTATGATTGGTTAGTGTTTCTAAATTTCCATTAAGTTTTGGTTGGTTTGAGGGTGGTTATTTTTTAAGAGCATGGTGGTTTAAATGGTATGTTGATGAATTCAAATGGTTGCCTTGGTAGTTGAAATGATTTCTCTAAAGTATGGGAGTAGATGGAGGTTGTCTTAATGGTCAGGTAGAGGTCGTAATCAAGGTTGGGGGGGAAACGGTCTCTAGAATTGGAAACATGTGGTGGGGGATAAATCCAAGTTCAATCCAAGAGGTCATTAATTGGCTCTGATGGAAAAAATAGTTATGTTACCCCACTTACCAACATGTTCCACCTTAACCTTTTAATATTTTCAATAGGGATTCTCTTGATATTAATCATCACATATATAGAATAGTTGAAAATGTTTTTTCTAAAAGGTAAGTGTTTTTTTGATACTCTATTGGATTGGATCTAGCTTCTTTACTCATCATTTAGTAATTAGGGTTTAATAGGTGGTTCGGTGGAATGGTTTTGTTGATTTTGATTAAGTGCATCTGGAACTCTTGAGATCCAACCCTCTCAAACTCCACCACAAAAACAAAATGGTCTAGTTTATATATAATGATTTTGAGTTTGACAAAATTCAATGGGTACAATGATTCGTGGACAAGGGGTATGATGAGGTGATTAAGGTAAACTATCAATTTATAAGTGGCCTAACAACTACATGATTATTAATGAAATCCAGATAGCTAATTCTAGAAACCCAACCACCTTATTTAAATATTTTTATATGATGTGCATACTGTTTTCTCACTCGATTTATAAAGGTTGATAAAGATTCTACTGAGTTTTAGTATAGTTACCAAGAATGGTATCATGTCAAATTTGTATTCCACCATTATAGTTTATTTGTATTACTTTAATTTAAATACTCTCAATTACAAGATATTTAATTTTAATTCATTATGTCATGATTTAAATTGTGTACGGTTTTAATATTTAAATGATATGAAATCCACCTTAAATTAACTATTTTGTTATAAAAATGTGGTGGAGGATTCTTTGTTTGAGATGAAGTGGTGAAGAGTTTCAAATTGGAATAAAAATGTGAACTAGCTACTATTATGAATAATTTAACATATGATCTTATATTTTCGGATGATTTTTAATGTAATAATTTACTAGATATTATGGATCACTAAAAGAGGTTATATCGATGGAAAGAATAATATATATGAATTTTTTAATAAAAAATGGGAGGTGAAACTCCTATAGTGAAATATATGATATAATTGGATGAAAAATAAAACAGATATAATACTTGGTTACATGATATTTAACTAAATATCTAATAATATTATAAGATATTAACATAATGATCATAAAGATTTGGAGAAAAATTAAAATGTATTTACTGGTTTGGTAGGATATAATATTAAACTTTCCAAGGTAAGGTTAGCATGTCAACTATCTTGTGAAACTTTATTTTAATCAGAGATTGAAGACTAAGGAAGATAGAGTAACACTATGACTTTATAGAGAACAAATATTTGAACATTTTAATTTATGTGAATGGTGTTGGTGTTTTAGATACATAGACACATTGTCATGTTTATTCTCTTTGATCTAGCCTATCCATATTGTATGGAAAACCAATTAATATACCTTTAGGTCATTGTTCCTTGTTTTATTTATTTGTTTTATACATTTATTTTATTTCATTTGATATATTTGAGAACATGGGACTAAAATAAAAAATAATTGGTATTTATAAAATAATTTTGACCACTTGATTTAGCCCCCCCCCCCCAACCTCATGGTGTTTTCATCATATTCAGGACATTATTTTCATAAAATATATTAATATTTATTCTTTTATAAATAAATCTATCATTAAATAGTAACAGTAATGGTTTCGCAAACTTATATGAGATTTTAACTACCCAAGAAACTCCTTACTATGAAATGTTTATTTTCTCTTAAAAGTTAAATAATAATGAGCTCTATTTATAATCTATTTGTAATGCCTAAAAATTTTTAGATGATATTTTAGTAGATTTTTTATCAAATGTGATAAAATGTGAAAATTTAGAATTGATGTTACTTATTTGAAATACTCATCTATAAATTTTAAATGAAAAATCATAGTGTGATGTGTTATCTCCCTCTCCAAAAGAAGTAGAGTAGTAATTTCATATGAGCCTAAAACTCCTCTAAGTTGTGGAAGTGATGGAAATTCTAGATCAATCGAATAATATTTCTCATTGAATATCCCAAATGGATTTCAATGAAGAGTGTTGTATTTTTTGTCAATGAAATTTAAATTCAATATGTGCTTAAGAAAAATCAGAAGTCTCCAGAAGATGATGGTGTCACCTTAGGGTGTTCTAAAAGATTAACAATTTGAAAGTTTTTTCATTAGAATAAGTAACATAGGTATATTCCAAGTCTACTTCTCATAGGTAATATTTAATATGTATGGATAATTTATATGGATTATTGGAGTAATTTTTTTCACATGAAGTAATAAAGAACAATGCAGGAATATCTAATAATTTGGGATATGAGATTAAGGTTGAATCAATGAAAATTTTTGAAGGTTACTATGGGAACTATATACTAAAGATGAATGTAGTTTCTAAGAATAGATCCATGTAATATGAATATTTTCCAGAAGTTACAAGGTGAGTTACAAGGATATGTTGAAGTAAAGGTCCACTCACAAAATTTAGAGGAATAACGCATGAAATAAGTATCATAGAGAAAATATTTTTGTTACCTAAAATTTAAGGTAATGTGATATTAGTTGCATAGTTTTTAAAATTATAAGCATAGGCGGTAGTAGAAGATTTAAATGGTCAATTATTTTCAGAGTTTTTTTATCATAAGTTAAAAGATATTAAAAGATATAAAATCCAATTGAAAAGTTGACAAAGGTAGGGAATGTGTAAGAATATATCTAAGGAATCTAATATTACATACAATTTTATAATACTCTTGTTCAAATTTGTAAGATTCATCCAAAAATATATAAGATTAATATACTCTTATGAAAAGTTTTACTGACTGAAATATTGGAAAAGTCCTAAAAAGGCTTGCAATTGTTCTTAAGAGTGACTTATTATTATAAATAGAGTAACATATGATTTTTAAGAGTCTATAAATTAGCATAATTTGATAAGATATAGTATATATAAGTTATATTATTAGAGAATGAGCTTTGAATTTTTGTTGTGATGTTATCAAAAGATGAGAACGTTGGGATAATTGTGAAGACTATACCATCATGAGGGTTTGTAAATCACATAATACAATTATATATTTTAATTTAAAGTAAAAAAATTAATAATAATTGATGTGGATATTTTGATTCAAGTTTATTTAAAATTCAAAAATGAAAAAAAAAATCAATTAAATCTATGATTTCATGTAGGATAATCAAAATTTTCCCTATAGATAACACTAGAGGAAGAGCCTTTACAGGGCTTAGGGAAGGTTCTAAAGTCGTAGATATTTGAGGATACTAAGAATTGAAAAATTCATGATAATAAGAATATCTATACTTGATATTTTTGTAATATATAGATTAAGGATGAATAAATATAGTAAAGGATGTTATGTGAGCATCATATATTGGAAGATAGAAGGACATAGTAAAATAAAAAATAAAAAATATTGAATCAAAGCACCAAAGGTTAAAGAAATCAGTAATTTTGATAACCCTATTTGATGTAAATTTACAAGTACCAGAGTAATAAAAAATATTACTGACTAGTTTAGATGTTAAAGTTGTTCAGAATATGAATTTAAGTCAAATGGATTCACTTATGTGAATAAAGAACTCTATAAAATCCAAAGTCACTAAAGATATAATTTTAGTTCATCCTATGAGATGTTTCAAGTTGATAAATCACCTAAGTATATAAGACTTAAAAATATGAATAGGAATGGTGATAAAATTCAGATCAACTAAAGTTGAGTTGAGAAGCTGAGAATATGAGGCAATCAAAATTTGAAGATGACCAAAAGTTAAGAAATAATCTATGGCAATCAAAAATTGAACCAAAATGATTGTTGTAGGAAGATAATTTTTTAACATGTGTTGGAATAATGGAAGTTAAATTCAAGAGATCAAGATTATATTTAAATAAATTTGAAAGATGAATACATTATAATATTATTTGTGATTCTTACCAAAAAAACGAAAGATAGAGGATCAAAAATTAGAGTATAAGAAGTTATTGAGAGATTATGCATAATATATATGTTAATTCAAACTCATTATAGAGATGTCTAGTTTTATGTATAAGATAAAAATATTATGATGTTTAAGTTCTAATTCTATTGAGATATTCATGAGGCATTAATATTGTTAATTCCATGTTTTATAGAGGCTTTGAAAATGTCAAGATCTAATATATTCTGATAAATTGAAGATGGTTTTCTAAAATTGGGAAAGGTAGAATATTTAAATATTGAATACAAGATATATTAGAATAAGTTTTGATATATAAATAATTAGTTCATTCAGAAGTTGTTGCTTATATGGTTAATATTATTAATAAATAAAAGAAGAGATGGAGAAACTAACATATAAGTTCTAAAGATTATTCATTGGGATGAATTCTTGAGGAAGATGTAACTATAAGATTTGAAATATCAACATAAGGTTTCTAAAAGTTAGGAAAAAAACTTTTTAATAAGACCAACTTCCTTTATAAAACTACATAAGATCTAGGTGTTGAAGTTATTATAGAAGTGACAGCTCTGTAAAAAAAATTTCTAGAAAATAAAGTACATGGTTGACTTGTATGTAAATTGAATTTATTGCCTCTGTGGTAGTCTAAGACTGGTTTTAGGGAATAATATCTTACTATTGATAGAGAAACATCTTGAATCCAAAGCAAAATTTTCCTATGGAATGTTTTGAGGTGGACCGTTGATGATCAGTGCTTCCATTATAAAAAACACTATCATTCTATTCAATAGATTGAAGTATATCATGAGGTAGTGTAAATATCCAATATAGGTAAAGTATTATACCTTTATATACCTATGTAGTGTAATAAGACACCTTGGGTTTAGAATAATAACTACCCTATTGTAATAACCATCAATAATAGTGACACAATCTATGTCTTAGGATAATAACTGAACACATCAAGGAATAGTTAACCCATATTAAGATAGGACCTTGTAAAAATATAGTGTGTTGTGACCACTTAATTTATGAATTTCATGTGGCATGAATGTTCTTTTAAATTTATGTCATCTATTCATCCTAATAAGTATTTTTAAATAATAAAAAAGTGGTAAAACTTTATGTTTGAATAATTTGGGAAAATTAGTCAAACACTGACTCCCCCCCCCCAGTGTGATGGCATGATTCACTAGATACTTCAATTGGTATCAAATCATGGGTTCCCTATAATTGGATCTATGTTTTTTCTCCTAATAGTTTTAACTGCTTTATATGAAGTACAAATTTTTAGAAGTTTTAATATATCCTCGGTTGGTGAAAATGGATGATTGTCATGTTAGTTCCACCATGTAAGTTTCATCCAAAATAATGAAAAATTAAAAGAAAAAGGAGGATAAGAAGATCAGGAATTTAACTTCTTATAATCAGTAAGAGGAGGGTAAATCAATATTTGAATATAATCAATGTGGTAATTCTTCATTTGTTAAATCTAGTGATTTTAATTCTCTTGAAGAGTCTAGTTCGAACTATAAATATTATGAAAAAAGTGATATTATTAGATATGTCTAAGATTATATACTCTAAATTCAAGAATTACATGAATAAAGTTCATTGGAAATATATTTCCTACATATTTGAGTTTATCTAGGATATATATGATACAAAAAATAGATAGAATATGAATTCAATGAAATGGAAAAGTAATTGTATAATAAGTTACAAAAGTGTATCACTCTCACTAAACTTATTGAATCCAATAAACAATCAATATCATTTTTTCAATAAAAGTTAAATCTGGTGGAAGAAGTGACATAGAATCTAAGTAATGAGAAAATGGATATTAATACGATTTTGTAATATAATATTCATGAATTTGAAGATACATTAGTTTTTAAGAACTCTCAATTAGAGGTTCAATCTAAGATAATAAAAGAACCGAATAGTTTTCTACTAGAATAAAGGGAGTATCATGAAGTAAATTTTTAGAAAATGAAAGTTAAATGTGATGATAATTTGAAGTCATTTTATGATAATAAAAAACATTAGATATAAAGTTTATTGATTTGGAAGTAAAATTAATAAACATGGATATTACTTAAGTAGTGCCTTCATATGAAGTTTTGATTATATCCACTACCATATTATTTCTCTAGAAGATATTAATTTTAAAAATATTCACTTGAATGAAATAAAGAGCTTGAAGTTATCTTCAGTTACATAATAAAATAAGGTAACCCAAAGTTTCAAAAATTATATTACACAAATTCTATTCCTTTTAAATGTAGGATATAACATAAGTTCCAAAAATTAGGGGTTTATAAAAATTGGGAGTAACCCACCACATCTATAAAGATAGAAGAAGAAAATAGTGGAATTAGAGGTTCCCCAAAAGGTGTTCAAAAGAAAAGTGTTCTTATTCAATATTTGAAATATAATTTTACAATACAAACTAAAATAAAAATGAATAAAAACATATTTATTTTCTAATATCATTGTTGTGGAATGCTCAGAAATCAATCCATATTTTATTTGAATAACATGTCTCTCGTGAAACTAAAAAAATTAAACCTACATTAAGGGGGATAAAAACAGAAGGACAAATCCTCCCAAGTATAACCAAGCAAGACAAAATAGAGAAAATATGTTGACTGTGAAAATATTTAATGATCTTGCAAATTTTTATGAAAAATAAAATGAAAGCAGTCATTATAATTATAAGTTTTGGATCACCTTAAACAAAAATTATTCAAGTTTCATTCAAAGAATTATTCTGTGAAGCTTAGATAAAAAATAAAAGTATGACAGAAGGTAAGTCATTCTTCAGATATAAATAAATGAATGTTTCCAAATTGAATACACCTAAGTAGAAAGTAATGAAATATTTCAAACCAAAGTGGGGATGAAATTACTATGGAAGAAGATAACACACCATGAACCAATGTAAAAAATCCATGTAAATTAGTGTTATAATAAATAAGATAAGACAAAGATCAAAATTAATTCAAGAGAGGAATAAGTGGATTGGTTTGGTGGAAGACATCCTCGAAGAATAAGTTGCATTTCATTGAAAGTTGCCTAAATAAGGTAACTTAAAGTATGTTAAGAATATATGTGAAAGATATAAAAGGTTGGTCATGTTTCTCAAAAGGGCATGAAAATTATACTAGGGTGGAAAAATTCGGTGAATAAATGGAATTAAGCATCGAAAGATACGTATATTATTAAATTTAATCTAAAATGACAATATCAACTCAAGAAGAAAGTTGTAAAACTTTCAAGAGTTTGCATGCATATTGTTCTAGGTTTTTTTCAAAGAAGTAAGGGATATGGAAGAAAAGGAAAATAAGAGTTCATGTGAATTTATAGAAGAAGTGAAAATAAATTTTCAACACAAAGTTAACGTTTAAGGTAAGATAAAAAATCATTTATGCTTAAGGATATTAAAGATTAGGAAATCATGGGTGATAGAATGAATAAAAGTAAATCTGAACTGAAAATATTTTCAAGGTTGAGAAATATTTCTCAGCTCTATTTCTCTAGCTAAGGATAAAACATAACAACTTCGTATTCCCTTATATTTTTTGATCATTTTTGTACAGTAGGGAATTATAGGTGAAGCAATTCAGGGGGAGACCTAATATAACATACGGATTTTTAATATAAGAATTATTTCTTTTATTATGGCTAATAACATAATATTAATATTAATAATATTAATAAAAAAGAAATGGTAATAACTAATAATTTATCAATAAATTAAATAAATGAATAAAAATATTATGATAAAAGTATTAAATGAAAATCTATTAATAAAAACAATGAAATTATTATTGATTTTTACTTGTTAATCAATTGATTTTATACATAAAAAATGTTTGAATCATAAATGTTATAATTTAAACATATTTTAATAATAATAAATGTTTATTTTTTTAAAATAATATTTCTATAATGAAATTTATAATGATTTATATCTAATGTTATTTTAAAAAGTGAAATTGTTAAAAATAAATATATTGAATTTACTTATGATATTTAATAAAAAAATAACGCTGAAGATTATAAAAAAAATCAAAAATATAGTATATATATGTGTGTGTGTATTTCATAAATAAGGAATGAGTTTAAATGTATAAATTATGTATCCAAATTTAATATAAGAACTGTATAAAATATAAAATAATAAAAATAATATAATGGTAAGATATAATATTTCTAGATATGAAATAAATGATATATTAAAAATAAAATTTTGGAATGTTAAATATAATATATTTGGTTATTATAAAGGGAATATATTTTATTATAAATAATATTAAATTTTAAATATATTAATATTTTAATTATTATTATATATAAATAATATTTTAAAATATTAATATTATTAAATTTTTATTTAAAAAAAACAAAGATAAATAAAATCGAGGGTCTCAATTTCTGAATGAGATGAAAAGAAAAAAGGGTTCAAATGTGGAAAGAGGCATTAGACAGAAAAGGGGGTTCAGGCACCTAGAGGGAAATCCAACCAAGGGTTTCGATTTCGAAAGGATCAATCACAAATGAAGGGATAGATCATGGATCAAATGCTAGAAGGAGCACAAAATGATTAGGTCTATTTGGTGAAATAATTTGAACGTGGAACTATTGTATGAAGGGAAAAAACATGTGTGTGAAGTTCTTCATCATCGTCCTCTTATAATCACAATTTACAGGTAAGTGTATTTGGTCTAGGTTTCTAGATATTTTTTAAAATCCAATTTCTAGGATCATTTTTTGTACCATAGTTTTATTCAATTTTCTCCCTTGGTTGAAGTCAGAAATACCATATCCATCATTGTTCTATATTTTCTTCATCCTGATATCCCTTTCTGAAATAGTAGTATTTTTATTACTTGTTTAAAATAAAAAAATACTTTTAAACATTTTATTTGGTCTTTATCTCAAATATTTGAAGCTTAATAAAGAATCTTTGATAAAACCAAATCAAAAACAGATAATTAGTATATATATATATATAATGGAATTAAGTCATCAGAATTAATTTCACTTATAGTGTATTTATTTCTAGTATGTCATTGTAGTTTATTCAAATCTCTATTTTTCAAGGAATTTAGATAATTATATATATACACATATATATATATATATATTATCATTGTATATATATAGAATATTTAAAACCGCACCTAATTCATTTAAGAAACCTCTCCACATTGAATTCATCAAGTCCAGAGAAGATATATAAGTCACGATTTTCAAAAAAAATATCCTAAATAATGAATCAATATAAAATCATGTACTAGAGTCTTATTTTAATATTATATATATTATAAGTATGTTTATAAAATTCTACCTTCAGCGTGTTAATACTAATTCCAAATTTATTTTTCCAGTCTGGAGATGATGAGAGAGAGATAGAAGAGAGAAATAAAGGGAGTTTTTAGCAATGGAAGAAGAATAGTTCTTCTTTGAAAATTTGAGGTAAGGGAATTTTTTTAAATAATACATGATTTTGATTATTATCTTTTTAAACTCCTATATTTATAAAAATTTTAGTTTTTCTATTTTAAAAAAACATTTTACAAATTTAAATTGAAAGTTATTTTAATATGTATAATTTTTTAAAAATTATATGTAATAGGAATAATAGAATTATTGTAATTAATGTTTACATAATAAAAATAAAATAATCTATAAAGGGGGTTTTATTATTTTCTAATTATAATTTTATCATTATTTTTTTCAAATAAATTTTTATATTTCATGTCAGCAAAGTAAATTAAACTTAATTTTAAAAAGAATATTTTATATTTTATAAGGATTTTAAATGGGTCCTTAAATTATTAAAGTTATCACTTTATGTGAATAAAAATTATGGATATTTCATTATCATATAGATATGTCCATGAATTATATATATCAATAAATTTCATGAATTTTCATAAAACATTTGTTTTTCTAATTATATGGTGTGTTCAAATTATGCCTTTAAATATATTAAATTTGGGAATTTTCCCAAACTATAAAGAATTTTTAGAAAAAATATATTTTGAAATATTTTAGAGGGTATAAAATTATATTCTTCTTTGAAAATAATTCAATTAGTGTTTTTAAAGGTTTTAAATGGGATTAAATGGGTTATGAATGAGAAAGTCAGGTCTTCTAAAAAAAATCTTAAAATTTGGTGCTTGAAAATCAAATGAGATTATAAAGAGTGGGTAGTGAACCAAATGCTTCAAGGGGATATTTTCCTTAAAATGATACTGCAAGTTTCCATGTGGTTTATCTTTAGAAAATCTAAGAATCATTTTAACCCAAAAAAAATATTATTTTCAAAATATTTTCAAGGATAAATCCAAATACTATTTCAAAAAGTATTTTGAAATTAAATGGTTTTTAAATAATATGAATCTTAAAAGGATTTGGAATGTTGATTTTAAGGTTTTAAAAACCCTATTAGTAAGTAATTTATTTTAAGTTAGTGTTTTATGTGATAAAATATTTTATAATAGATTTATAGTATTTAAAGTGAAATTATTTTTCCCTAGTTTTTAAAACCCCTTACTGGATAAGTTTATGCTCACCTTTTATTTTAAAATATTTTTCATAGGTCCTTTAAATATTCTAATATGGATGAATTTTTTTAGAGAGTATGTGAAAGATAATCCAATTATTTATTTTATAATAATTTTTTTAAACTCTAATATTATGTAAAGTATTTTTCTATTCCTCCAAAACCTATACCAGAAAATATTCTCAATTGTTAAATATACTATTTATTTTTCAATTACTTTTTAAATGAAAAAATACATAGAATATTTTAGTACCAAATATATAAGTGTGGGTTTGGGTTTTCATAGTGGTATCAATGGAACACTCCAGACAACATTGGAGATTAGACACTGTCATTGAGGAAAAATCTAAGTGATAGAGTTCTTTTTTTGAACTTCTAGGTAAATATTTTCCCTTTAAAATATAAAAGTTTAATAATTCTAGTTTTTATGAATTCTAAAGATGGAAATTTATAATTTTATTAAGTATTACGAACAAATTATACGGGTAAAATTCATTTAGGGGGCGGATGTAACATACCAAGTTTTTATATAATAATTATTTATTTTATCATGGATATTAACTCAATATTAGTAATAATAATATCAGTAAAAATGGTAATGAGTAATAATTAATCAATATAATAAATAAATAAATTATAATGAAACTCTTATATGAAAATATATTAACAAATAACCCTTAAATTATTATTAATTTTTACTAGTTAATAAATAAATTTCATGGATCAAAAAAATTGAATCATAAATGTAGGAATTTAACTGTATTCCTATACAAATAAATAATTATTTTTGTAAAAAAATATTATTTTTTATAATAAAATTTATCATGATTTATATCAAAGGTTATTTGAATAGTAAAATTATTACAAATAGTTATATTGAATTTACTTATGATATTAAATAAAAACAATATTTATGAAAATTAAAAATGAAATTTAAAAATATACTGTGTGTTTGTGTGTGTCTATGTGTATTTCCTAAATAAGAAAGGAATTTAAATATATATATACTAAGTATCCAATTTGAATATAAGAAATATATAAAATATAAATAGAAATAATAATAATTTAATGGTAAGATATAATAATACTATATATGAAATAAATGAAATATGAATAATCAAATTTTTCAATATCAAATATAATATATTTGTTTTTTATAAAGGTAATATTTTTTATTATAAAATATATGAAATTTTAAATATATTAATATACAAATTGTGATTATATATGAGAAATATTATAAAATATTCATATTACTAAAATTTAATTAGAAAAAACAAATGAAGATAAAGGAAATCAAGGGTTTTTATTTCTGAAGGAGAGTCCAAGAACAAAGGGGAAAACATGAAAGAATAAGTTCAAATAGAAAGGGGATTGGTGAATTGAGAGGAAAATCAAACCAAGGGTTTCTATTTTAAAATAATCAAGCATGGATGAAGGGATCGAGCATGGATCAAATACAAGATTGAACATAAAAGGAGTGGATTGATTTGCTAAAATGATTCCAAAGTGGATTAAATTATAGAAGGGGGAAACACGTATGAGTTTTTCTTTATCATCATCCTCCTATAATCATGATTTATAGGTATGTGTTTTTTTCTAAGTGTCCAGATCTTCTTGAAAATCAAATTTCTCAAATCGTTTTTGGTTTCGTTGGTTTCTTAAATTTTCTATTTTGGACAAGGTTGATAATACTCTATTCATTGTTGGTCTATATTTTCTTTATCCCTATGTCCCTATTTTACACGGTGGTATTTTTAATACTTGTTTAAAATAAAAATGATTTGTGTCAACAATTTCTACCAGCTTTATCTCAAATCTGTGAAACTTCATAAATAAAATTTGATTAGACCAAATCAAAAAAAGATAAATAATATATCTATATATATATAATAGAATTTATTCATCAGAATTAATTTCAATTGAAGAGTATTTATTTCTAATTCAACATATTTTGACCAGTTTTTGTGATATATATTTTTATTATTGATCTAAGTTTATACTTTCTCTACAAGCCATGGTAATTTCCTAAACTCATTTTGTAAGTTATTAAAATATATATTTATCATGGGATTCATCTAATTATATACATACATATATATATATATCATTATTGTACAAATATATAAGATTTAAAACCACAACCAGTTTAGTTAAAAATCATTTTCACATTGAATTATTTGAATCTGGAGTAGATATATAAGTCCCACTTTTCAAACAAAATAGAAAAAATATTATCTTAAATAATTAATAAATATAAAATGATGTACCAGAATCTTTTTTTAATAATATATATATAGTATAATTATGGGTTTAAAATCCTACATTTTACATGCAAATCCCAGTTCCAAATTGATTTTTCTTGTTTGGAGAGGATGATAAAGAGATGGAAGAGATAAATATATGGAGTTATCTTTTATGGAAGAAGAATATTTCTTCTTCAAAAAACTGATGTAAGGAACCATTTTTTAGAAATCAAACATTATTTTGATTATATTTATTTTAAACTCCTATATTTATAAAATTTTATGTTTTTTAAAATTTATAAAACCATATTATTTATTCATATTAGAAGTTATTATTCTATGTATAAGTTTGTAAAAATTATATGTAATGTGAATAATATAATTATTTTTATTAATTTTTAGAAAATAAAAAGAAAATAATCTATAAATGGAATTTTATTATCTTTTATTTCTAATTTTATAAGTATTATTTTCAAATTAATTTGTGCATTTCATCTCAAAAAAGTAGATTAAATTTAATTTCACAAATCAAATATTATATTTTATAAAGATTTTAAATGTATAATTGAATTATTAAAGTTGTCAATTTATGTGAATTGAAATTATTTATATTGCAAAATCATATTGATATGGCCATACATCAGTCGTATCATTAACATTCACACATTTTAATAAAACATTTTAAAAAAATATATATATATATAAGGTGTGTTAAAATTATTCCTCTGAATTTATTAAATTAATATATTTCTCCAAACTCTAAATTAGTTTATTAAAAATTATCTTTTGAAAGAGTATAGAGTATATAAAATTGTTTTCTACTTTGATAATAATTTAATTGGTTTTTTAAAAAGGTCCTTAATGGTTTTTAATGGGTTATGAATCAGAAAGTCTAATCATTTAAAAAAATATGAAATTTTGGTACTTGAAAATCAAATGAGATAATAAGGATTGGGGAGTGAACCCAATACAACAAGGGGGTGTTATTCTTAAAATAAAACTACAGTTTTCCCAATGGTTTTTCTTAAGGACTTTCAAGAATCATTTTAACCCATAAAAATACTATTATTTTCAAATTACATTCAAAAATAAATCCAAATCATGTTTCAAAAAGTATTTTAAAATTAAATGGTTTTCAAATAATATATATTTTAAAACTATTTTAAAATAATGATTTTTATGTTTTTGAAACCCTATTAGGGAAATTTTTATATTAATTTAATGTTTTGTGTGATAAACTCTTCTCATAATAGAATTATACTATTTAAAGGAAAAGTATTTTTACCTAGTTTTTAAAACACATTATTGGGAAATTTTATCCTCAAGCCATGTTTTAAAATATTTTTCAAATTTATTTTTGAAGTTATAAGATAGAAGGATTCTTTATAGGATTTAATGCAATAAAATCCAATTATTTATTTTATAATTATTTTTTTAAAGCCTAATATTATGTAAGGTATTTTTATAATCTTCCAAAAATTAAACCAAAAAAGATCCTCAGTTGTGTAATATAATATTTATTTTTTATATACTTTTTAAATAAAAAAATATATAGCATGTTTTAGTACTGAATATAGAAGTGCGAGCCCAATTTGTCACACAGAAAGTGATGAATTTTTAAGAAATCATACATTAAATAATAAGATCCCATTATGGGATATTTTACTTTAGTTGGTATAGTATCACCTCCTTATCACAGGTTAATTTGTGTCAACTGTAATGAAGAATGTAGATAGAGTTCAACCCTTTTTAGGGATTAAATCAAGATCTGGTTATTTCAAAGATATTATGAGTTCATATATAATAGAAAAATTCTAGAAAACCAAAGATTAAAATCTCTAGATGCTATAATCTAGGATTATATGTCTGTTTTAGAATAGGTTTCAAATGATGTTGAATTTTTAGTTGTTGAAACTTGAAAAAAATTAGGAACTATTATTATTATGGGGAATTAATATTTTCTATTATCCTTGAAAAAAATATATTTTTTATTTCAAAGGGGGGTAGTATTATCATGAAATTAAAAAGCGAAAATGTATTTAAAAGTGGTAAATACTTTCTCTTGAGGTTGAATGTTTTAATGAGTTTGTTGAAATAGTTTCAAGAAATATGTTGAATTAATAATTATTTTTAAAAATCATAGAAATAATATTTTTAATTGGTAATCACTTAGTGAATATTTTATGGATAGTGTTGAGGTATAAGTTATTCAAAACTATTTTTTATAATGAACATGACTCATGTAGACACAAATTTGATTAATGTAAGGATCATTACTTTAGAAAATTGATGTCATCCATCTCTTGACTAATTTAGGTTATGCTTTCTGTACAAAGTAAGATAAGGGGAGAATATAATAACCAATGGAGTATGAGATGAGTTTTTCTTTACCTCACAAGTGAAAATTTTAATTAATTATCAAAACAGGGTAGAATAATATAGACTTTATAATTGAAATAGATATTGATAAAAAAATATAAAGGGGGAGATTCAAAATCCCAAATTGATTTAAAAGAAGTATATTGTATTTGTTTTAAATGAAAATTAAATTCAATATGTGTTGAATAAAAAGAGTGTAGAGGAAGATTATATTGCCTAAGGTTGTTCTATAAGTTAACACTTTGGAAGTTATTATACCAAAAAATGGGATATAGTCAGATTTTATACTAATTTTAGGTAGTTAACACCGAAGATTTATGGATAATTTTTCATGATTATATATGGAATAGAGTTACTAAAATTAATGAAAAAGAGTGAAGGAAGATCTTATTATTATTAGTATGCACTTATAGTTTCATATATAATTAGTGTTAAAGGTTTATATGAACAATGTTTACTATAGTTTAATGAAGTGTGTGAGAATCCATCCATAGAATATGATGATTTTCTAAAAAATAAAAGGTGATTTGCAAAGCTAAGCTAGAGTACAGGTGTACTCATGGAAGTTATAGGATTAACTATCAAAATAATTATTAAAAACTTATGATTTTTATGTCTAGAAGTTATATTAAAGTGATTCAAGTAAGAGAGTACTGAATATTAGAAGCACAATATAGAGAGGAAGATTTGAATTATCAATTATTGTGAGTGTTATTATAATTAACCTACCTAGGATAATTTGACATATCCCTCAGCCCATCTATCCAAAAGGATTGAAGGGTGTTCCCGATCCCCCACAAGCTAGAAACTATTATCTGGAAATCAAGGAAATCACCTTTAGGAATGGTTTCACTATCAAATCAGATTTAGTATACAATGGATCTTTTACCGAAATAGATGCATGGATCATCCATAACATGGATGTCCATGTAACATCAATAATAATAACTAAAATAAAATAAACAAAAAACAATTCATAACCAATAATGATGATTCAACCCATTTTTATAGACATGTATCATAAAAAATAATGCACATCAGGGAAAATTCAACAATTAGAAGCAACATATAATTATAATAATGTTCATCTTGGTTGATGCAACAACAACCCAAAATAAAAAATAAACCTGAACTGAACCACACTATAAGACACCTCCATGCAACCCAAGGTCCCTCACCACATACCAACTCACCATTGATAACTCAAGAAAGTGATAACCAAACTAAATGAAACCCTGATCCTCTAATAAACATAAGAGTTGTATACATATACACATATGTGTGTACAAGGTGTGATATAACAGGTCCAATATAATATTATCAAGGTATCTATGCAATTTATTACATGAAACAATTCATAAGTGCTAGTTGAAAATACAACATAAACTAACGTTTTTCATTTTAGTAAGGGAGAAATGAAAGAAAAAACTGTATATATTCACTTTAAATAATAAAATATTATCTTTTACATAAATACAAGTGGAATATCAACTAATCATCAAAATTTATTAAAATCAAAATGCGGGGTCATTAATTTTAAAAAAAATGAGTTGAAGCCATTTTACCTCAATTTAACCTTTTATAAAATCTTAGCACAAAATAAAAATTTCTATTTTAATTTTAAAACCACTTTCAAAATATACATTCCTAGAAATTTTGAGAACCATCCAACTAGGAAGAGTAAAATTACAACACAATAAGGAACAACTAAATTGGGGGGGAATAAAAAATCAAATAATTTATGTGGCTCTACCAAAAATTCATATTTAAGGGGATATATATTAATTATGTAAATCCCCTACATCAATCACTTATCTATAAAAAATGCCATGGGAAAGTTTCTAAGTCCTTTAATGAGACAACCCTAACAATACTATAACACGAGACCAACTACTAGACTATGTTTCATCCAAAATAAATACACAATACTCCCTATTATCCCACATTATCATATTTGACTGCACTCTCCATCTATCCATATCTCACACTAGAGTTGACACTAGCCCATGTATTCTCAGAACTAGTGTGACATAAATCAAGGTTTCGCACTAAGTTACCTGGGTTCCCTAAATAATATAAAGAGAAGGTGAAAAAATAATCATGTAATGATCAATATATTTGACACAATCATAATCAATAAGTATCCCTCACCTCTGGGCCCCTCACATGAATTAACCCCTCTTCACCTTATACATCCATCACATAATAATAAACAAACCATAATGGGTGAAGAAAACATAAGGGGTAATAAATTAGGGACTTTTAGATATTAATAAAATTATTTAATAAATTTACTAAGGATACTTTTAAAGAAGATATCATGATTCCATCTTCTTTCCACACTTTCAAAATCTCATCACTTAAAACAACTTTTAGAATTTAGTGATAAAATAATTCCTTTCCCATTTCAAAATATTTATTTAAAACATGGTTTTCTTTCTTTAAATACAAAAGGGGGCCTATGATTTAAAATTACTACCCAAATATTTTAAAAATACTCATAGTCATTTATAAAAAATCTTGTCATGTGAAGACATTTAATTTGAAATAAATTATTGTATTTCATAGGGGAAATCATTTATTACATGATTAAAATTCATGAAAATATTTTATAAATTCACTATATATATCATATATCATTATTATTTAATAAACAATAAGTATCCAAATCTCAATAACATCATAAATTTCAAAATAAATTGATTTCATTAAAATACCTATATCAAGATGAGAAGAATAAAGTCGGGATGCATCACCTTCCATGGTGAACACCAAATTGAGTCAAGTGTCACCCTCTACAAGACCTAAATGATCAAAACCCCAATATTAGATTAACTCAAACACTAAATCCCCTTTACCCCATGATTATGGTTTTGGGGGAGATAGAAAACCAAATGGAAACAAGTTAGGGAATAAAATAGAAGATATAGAAGAATAAGAGATGTTTCCTTAAATAAGTCCCTTGAAATCCATGAATAAGAGGCCACAATTTAAGAGAGGGGGAAGAATGGAGCTCCCCTACAGTTCCTTAGAGGTCTAAAATATAATATGTATGGAATATAGGGAGAAATTATCTTTGAATAATAGGGTAAAGGGAGACTTTTCATATATAAATTAAATCTTGGTAACTCACATGGTTTTGTCGCACAGTTTTGATAAATGGTGTGCCAGCTGTGTGAATTATATTTGATAACAACTAGGAACCTAAATGGATTATCCCCATAGTTATTTATAACCATGCATAAACTAATCAAGTCACCCAAAAGAACAAAACGGGCCTTACGATTTCCTAGACAACTCTACATGGTTTTGTGTATCAACTGTGAAAATTACACTATCATGACTGGAAACACTATCTTGCAATTACTGCATGGATACTACTAACCATACACAAACTGTGTGGCACCCAAAAATCTCCCATATTTCAAAAATAAAGGATCAAAAACATTTAAAATCAAATACACTATAAAATAACTGAAAATAATATAAATTAATCCACAATGGTAACAAAGGTGTTATTATCTTCCCACCCAACCAGTTTATACCACCAAAAATATTCTAGTAAAGGTAAAAGGCGATATAAATGAAAAAATTATACACCCCCACCCCAACATTTAAGAGTTGGGTGAGTTGGGATAGAAATAAGGAGGTTATATTGGAAAAAAGAGTATTGGACCACCAAAATAAATCCTTAAAATAGTGAATCACCAATCCTCAACTATTATTGAACATCTCTAAGAACTACTCAACCACACCAATTTAATTCAGAGTCCAAAAATTATGGAAACATATTATAGTTATCTCCACTATTTTTAGTATCCATATAATGGTAAAATGAAAGAAAAAACCTCTAGGATAAAACCATTACTAGAGGAAACAAACCTCATACAAAAACATCTAAGATGAGGGAACATTCCATTAACCAGAAGCAACCCTCCAAAAAGAAATAAATCGAAACCCAAGAGAGATACAAACCATAAAAACAACTAAACCTCCAAAAAATGAAATGATCTCATAAATACCATAAATTAATACCTTAGTACCTTCCTAGAATAAAATGACAAGGAATAAAAACCACAACCAATTCCAAATAAGAAATAATATGGGCTCCCGCCTTGGTTTGTCACTCCATAATGGTAAACTAAGTCCCTGATCGTAGAACACCATCTCATGTTTAACCAATGAAATAAAATCAGCACCCTCATGTGATTATTTTAAAGTAAAATTAGTCTTGTTTACTTTATTATGGACCCATGATGTCTCCAATGTTCACCTAGAAAGAATATAACCACAAAAAATTAACTTTAAACCACTTAAAACTAAATGGAGATAATTCCTATAAACAATTTCATAAACTCAAAATAACTAAAATCAATAAAAATAAAACATAGTCACCCAAGAAGAAATATCCTACAAGAACCATAGAGGATCAATCATATTCTAACCTAAAAAATAATCAAACCCATCAACCCAGATCTAACCTAAGACTCCTCCAGATAACCTAGCCTATAAAACTTTTAAAGATGGTCTAAAATACATTCCCAATCACATAAAACATTCCATCATACAATTAAAATCCACAAAACTCTATAGATACTTATACATAACATGAAACTGAGTTCCCAGAGTAGTGAAGGTTTTGGTTCCACTGCTCTATTTGAAGTATGGGTAGATTCCAGATTTGAAGGAATATTTTCTAAGGAAAGAGGGAGCACACCTTATTAATCATCCTTGAAGACGAGCCTTCATATTTATTCTTTTACCTTTCTAGGATTCATACACTAAATAACATGTGACATGATATCAATTAATTCAAGCCTCACAACATAAACAAAATATCCCTATAGAAATTATGGGGTGAGTCCATAAATATCAATTTCTAGAATATTACATATAAACCATGCATCATATAATTTCCCTTTTTTTGTATCATTAATTTATATAAATGGTTTAAAGTTTAATTTTACTAAGGAACACGCTGGAAAAAGATAAAACCCTTCATTAAAAATAATCCATTCTTATTAAAATTTCTTATTTCCTTTTGAAAATGACAAAAAAAATCATTTTAAAACATTATTATAATTTTAAAACACTTTACAACTCCATCAAAAATTTAAATTATAATTCTCTCACAAAAAAAATTCAAAGAATTCATAAAATTAAACTTTTATTTAAAAATGTTTTATATATTGAAATAAAAAAATCTCATAGAACACCACATCTTAAACATGAGATTTCCATAAAAATGACACTCTGAAACCTATTTCTCAATCAAAAAACTAATAAAATTCCCACTTTTCACACAAAAAAATAAATGCACAATAATCATAATAAAAAACATTCCAAAATTCAAAACAAAATAATTTCGAACTTCTAAAAATATCATTAAAACCTTCTAAAATTCATCCTTAATAAGTGGAACCCACTTTAAGGGAAATCCAAAACTAAGAGGGACTATGATAACAAACTCAAGATGAATACATAGTTGTGAAAAGTTTCGCCACATGGTTTTTAGTTCAAACACTATACCTGAACTATAATTTGAGAATATCATAGAACCAATTGTACGGAATCTACATAATTTGATAAACCATGTAGGATAATCATGTATCCCCATTTCCACTTCCACTTCTAAAAACAATTCAATGTAACACCCAAAAACACTTTCTTAACTCATTAGGTTTTCATATATAATATTTCCTTATCCAAAAACATCAAGCAATCAAGAAAAAAAATTATATAAAAGACTAAAACTCCAACTATCCATGGAAACTCAAGGCTCCTCAAAAAAGAGGGTTGTCCAAGCACTTCCTTACACACTCTTCTCAAGTCCTGAAACACCTATTTTCTTATAATGATGACTCATTCCCAAATAATAAGAGTGGATTATTAAGAACTTAGACCTTTTTAGGACCTAGGATCTAATATCATTTGTAACAAACCGAATTTAGGAGACCCAATATGTCATCTATAATGACTTTCCACTAGGCCCTGAGGGTATTTTTTATCCCCATGGGTGAGAAACTGATGTCTAATTATCAAGGAATTAAAATTTGGTAATAATTTCACCCTCAAATTATAGAGAACACACAATTGATATTTTAATAAAAGGATGCAATGGACTATTCATACCTTATGAATCCATGAAACATTAGTAAGAATAACTAAAACAAAGTAAACAAACAAAATAAATCATAAGAAACAATAATTATAAAACCCATTTCTATAAACATACATCATCCAAAATAATGAAAAAATGATAATATATAAAAATTAAAACTAAATAAAAAAGAAAGAGGGGTTTTATTGGCTAATACATTAACATATGAATATAAAAACTAAACTTGAAATGAACCATGTTTCAAGACACCTTTATATGGCCCATGTTCACTAATAACATTCCAAATCACTATTGGATATAAAAGAGATAAATAAAAAAATAGAATAGAATTGGAATCTTATATGAAAAAGAAGATCTGGATACATGTACATAAGATTCTATGTAAAGTGTGAGATAACAGGCCCAATAGAATCTCACCAAGTAATCCATGAAATTTATTACATGAAATATTTAAAAATGTATAGTTTAAAATAAAATCGAAAATGGTTTTTCCATTTTAATAAGGCTAAAATGAAATAATAAATTCCATGTTTTCAATTTAAAGAATAAAACTTTCTTTTTTAAATGAAAACAAATGGAATATTCACTTAGTAGAAAAATGACTTAAAAATGAAATGAGTGGCCTTTTATTTTAAAACAAAATGAGTTGAAACAATTTTTACTCAATTTGACCTTTTATAAAATCCTAAGTGAAAAATAACCATTTCAATTTTCAATTTAAATTCACTTTTCAAAATTTATATTTAAAGCTATTTTAAGAACTATCCTTCCAAGGAGAATAAAATAAAAACAAAAGAAATAACCACTATATCAAGAGATAATAACAAAAGTAAACAATTAAAGTGGTTCTATAAATAATATATGTATAAGGGGATAGATATTAATGGAGTAAATCCCCTACATCAACTACAAATCAAAAAAAATACATGGGAAACTCCATAAGTCGAAAAATGAGATAACCCTAATGAGACTATAACATGGGACCAACTATCAGCCTTTATTATATAAATATATAAAAAATATTCCCAATTATCCAATACTAGAATCATTGGGGGGACTCCCCAACTAGCCTTATCTCACACTAGATGGAAAACGAGTCTATGTGTTCTCTGAACTAGTGTAGTGTAAATCAATATCTTTCTCTAAGTTATTCAGGTTCCTATGACCAATCTAAAATGGAGGTGAGAAAAACATAATAAAATGAGTGATATATATAATAAAAGAATATTTAATAAATATAACTCACTTCTAACACCTTTAGATATAATATCCCCTTTTCACATCATGAATTTATCACAAAAAAATAAGCAACCCATAATGGGTGACGCAAACATAAGGGGAAATTCGTGAGTGTTTCCCAAGAATTAATCAATTTGTTAAATAAAGTTCCAAAAGGTACTTTTAGAGAATATAAACTTGGGATTTCAAGCCATTTCTACTCTTTTAAAATATCAATATTTATAACATCTTTCAGAAATAAATAAAAAGACAATACCTTTCCCATTTTAAAAAATTTCTATAAAAACATGATATACTCTCTTGAAATATACAACAAGGAATAATCCATAAACTTACCATTAAAATAATTTTTAAAATACTCATAGTTATTTATAAAAATTCTTGGCTTGATAAAAAAACTAATTTCAAAACAATTCTAAGATTTTATAAGGAAAACCCTTTATTTTAATCTTGAAATTCATGTAACATTTTACACATCCACTATAGATACCATATATCTTCATACTTTTATAAAAAAGAGTTTATAAAACTCAACAACATCATGAATTGAAAAATAAATTTATTCCATATAAACACCTACCTGAAAATGGGCAGAATCATGTCGTGATATGTCACATTCCACAGATAACACCCAATCGAGTCAATAGTTTCCCTCTACAAACCCTAAATGATCAAAACCCCAAGATTATATGATCCCAAACCATAATACACATTACCCAATGATTAATGTTCATGGGGAGATAGAAAATTGAAGGGAAACAGGAAAATAAAGTGATGATAATAGATATAAAAGAGACTGGATGGGTTACCTGGAAGAAGTCCCTTGGAAACTATAAACAGGAGGCCAAAACTAAGTAAGGATAAAGAATGGAGCTCCCTTAGGGATCCTTGTAGGTTGGTAATGTGATATGTTTGGAGTAATAAAATAAAGGGATCTTAAAATTAAAGGGGAAAGAGACTTTTTACATTTAAATAAAAATAGGGGAGTTTCCATGCTTTTTCACATGGTTTGGTAAATAGTTCACCAACTAGTTGGATTCCACAAGAAAAACAATAGACACCAGTTTGGTTTGGATACATTGTTACTCCTAACCATTAACAAACCATACAAGACACCCTAAGAATAAAACGTGTCTCATGGTTTCCTATAATATCCCTTACAGCTTGGTCAACCGTAAACCAATCATTTAAAATCGCACTCTCAAGAATTGCAGCACTGTCACATGGTTACCCCATGGTCACTACTAACCATGACCAAACCATGTGACACCCAAAAATATCCCAAATTTCAAAAAAAAGGCTCAAAAACTTAAAAAACTTAATACACCCCACAAATAACTTATAATACCTTATAATAATTAGCATTAGTAGCAAAAGATGTTAAAATCTCCTAACTATTCCACTTTTTATCCCCCATAAATTTTCCAGTGAAACTATAAGGAAATGAAATGATAAAACATAAACATACCTAATTTAAAATTTGTGTAGATTGGATTAGAACTATATAGGTTCCACTACAATAATAGCACAATAAAACCCAAAAAATCCTCAAAATAATGAACTAAAACCCTCAACTAGTATAAAACATCTCCAATCATTGATCAACCACAACCATCTAATATGGATACCTAAAATTATGGAGACCTATCATAAGTATCACCTCTATTTAAAATTTATATAAAATGGTTAAATGAAATAAAAAACTCTAGGAGTAAATCATTACTACAAAAAAACAAACTCCCACCCCAAAAATAACACCTAAGAGGATGGAACTTTCTACTAACCATAACAAAGTCTCCAAAAAGAAACTAATCAAAACCCTAGAGATTTATGACCAAAAAAACAAAAAAAACTACGAAAATGAAATTATATCATTAATACCATCAATAAATCCATCATCACATTACCAAAAAATGGTCAAGGAAAAACAACAAAAATAAATTCCCAAAAAAAATAACTTGATCTCCAACTTCAGGTCATCACTCTGTAAGGGAAAACTTGGGATTCAAACATAGAACATCGTCTCATGGTGAAATAAAAAAATAAAACCAGCACCTGATTAGCCAATAAATGAGGATAATATTCATTTTTAATATATATAATATTAATTTTATTTATTATTAATAAACACCATTTTAGTGAATTTTATTCTTTGAACATCATTTCACATTATGATTGTAATTCTTTCTTAAAATGAACTATTATGTGGTACATTTTTAAACATCATTTAAAGTACCCAATGATTAATCTGATTTTAAGGAATATAATTATACATATTTTAATTTTATATTTTTTAAAATTGATCTACACTTCAATATGAACATGTTTGATTAAGGGATCAATGGAGATTTCATGGAAGAAGATGGAGATATTTTGTGATGAAAGGAAACAATTTTGGAGAAGTCAGATTGGACACCAGCCCATTGATGAGAATGTGGGACCCAAAATATACTCCCAATGAACCCAACATTCTTGGTATTATATAATACATATAGAGGAACAAATCACTCGTCAGGATCCAATGCTAATTTTTCCTCCATGGTGGTCATTAAGGCAGCCCAATTTGGAGATAAAATTCTGGGCCAGATTATGCGGCCTAGAAAAAAAGCCTACCAATATGATCATATCTCGGAATCCACAACTCCAAATGGGCCCAAATTTTACAGGAGGTTAAAATATATCCGTTATCCATTTTATTATTCTATGGACCACTCTGATTCGACCATCTAGAATGTATTCCAAGAGTGTCTGTTCAGTGGATGAAAGGTGGCTGCCACCTTGGGTCAAGTCTGGAAAAGTCCAAGTTCGACAAGCCTTCCACCACCCTAGGCCTGCCAGAATCAAGTGGGATTCTTTGTACTATTGGATTCTCTACCCAATTCTCCCAAAATTCCTATTTAAGGAATTAGTGGTGGAGTAGTTTTGCATCTTTGATGCTTTATTCAACTGTAATGTTATGCTGCGATTTTGTTGTCTCAAGTTTGTCTTTCACATGTAAGTTGTTCAATTCAATTTTGTTTCTTAATAAAAGTTATTATTCTCCTCTTATTTTGTAGTTCTTAATATCAATTTAATTACATTTGATCAAGGTGTGAATTTATTATACCAAACCTTGTGAAATTAACACACAATGGTGGAGTGATGGTTCTTTTATTGTGTTTTTTTTTACTACTCCATTTCTTCCCTCATGAGTCTACTTTCCGCTTACATTGAAACCATAGAATAAATGGAGGGGTAACCCACTTAGGGGTTAATCCAAGGGAGTAGAAAGGGGATGGATTAGATGTTATTTATCACCCCATTAATGTCTAATAACTTCTTTAATTGATATTTTTATTCGATGATTTTTAAACTCAATCGTCCTTGTTGAATTTAAGGCCACACAATTCAAGTGCTAATACGAACCTTTACCTTGAAGTGATCAAAACATTGATCCTTCAAGTGTATAGGTAATTATTATTATGTTGTGTTCGTATAAAATCAGTAATTTATGAAGTTTTTTGATCTTTTTAATTGAACTCAACTCAAATATATGAAATTGAAATATTTGAAAAGGGAATACGTCCAATCCACCCCAAGTGATAACCTAGGATCAACTCCTTATTTTAAATTGAATTTACTTAAGTATCTTAGAGTTACTTTAAACCCATGTAAAATCAACTCAATTTGGCCACTTCATATCAAAAAAAATTCCATACAATGTACGTGTCTATAGGTTTCTTCTTAGGTCTCTGGGGATTCGACAACCCAAGCTAAACTACAAGGACCGTCCTACCTTCTTCTCTTGGGTAAATTTGAGTATGAATCAAATTTTGGAGCCGTTTCTAGGGACCCAAGTAATTAATCTAAACACCCATTCTATTCTCCCCCATTTCTTCTATTCTCATCCAAATTCTATTATCTTTTCCCTTTCTCGTTTTTTTCTTTTGGCGCATGTTCGCCTACACCCGCGATCAATCAAACTGTCTAGTTAGGGTGGATAGTCCTGGGGTTGGGGATTAAATTACACCAAGGGAACTCTTTCCATTAGATCATAATCTTACTAATACTCCAGAGTCAAAAATTGAGCCTATTTAAATGGAAGGTCCTCAAGGAAACCAACTCATAAACCTGGGTGGGAAACAAAATGGAAACCCAAATGAGGCAGCCCCAAACCTGGGGAATGCAATGGATCAAACCATGAATGACTACCTCACACCTTCTTGGACCAATTACCCCTCATTAATTAGACACAATTACCTAGATGATTCCAACTACATATTTAAACCCCATGTCCTAAACCACCTTCCCACATTCCATGGAATGGAGTCCCAGATGTCATACCTTCACATTAAGGAGTTCAATGACATTGTAGATACCATGTCTCCCCCACATCAACTAGAATCAGATAAGATGAGGCTATTTACTTTTTATTTGAAGGATTGAGCTAAAAATTGGATAAACAATTTGATACCATCATCCATCAATTCTTGAGACCAACTACAAAGAGAATTATACAAAAAATACTTTCCCCACCACAAAACAATTGCACTTAAAAAGAGTATCCAAAACGTTTTTGAAAAAGAGGGAGAGTCATTATTTGAAACATGGTAGAGGTTCAAAGACACTCTAAACATGGTTCCACACCATGGTTTTTCTATTCCTGAACAAGTGAGAATTTTCTACGAAGGGTTGGGTCCGAGGAACAAATAATTCATTGACATGATGTGTAATGGAACCTTTAAAAACAAATCCCTAAATGATGCTTACGAGTATCTAGAAAGCCTTTCAGAACAAAACCAAACATGGGTAACTTCACCTTATGCTAAAAATACACAAAGAACTACTGGAATTCATACACTTATAGAAGAGTAAAGCCTTAGGGCTAAAATCGTAGCACTCTCTATGAAGGTTGAAGAGATTGACCTTAGGAAAGTCCATGAAATCCAAACTCTTAACCCTGTTTGCACAATTTGTGACAAACATGACCATAAGATAGACAACTTCTCAACTATTCCATCCATCAAGGATGTTATTTTAGGATGACCCCCAGTGGAAGTAAATCCTTTGAACTTTCAAAAGCCCCAATACCAAAACAACTTCAACCCAAGGTATAACGACCACCCAGGCTTCCGCTGGAAAGATAACCAAGAACCTAGCCAACCACAGGGACAAAATCCTTACCCCCATCAGAACTACCAAACCCATAACCAGTTCCAAACCCAACCTATCCAATACCAACAGCCACTGGTCCATTTTCAATAAACCATCCCACCTCCAAAATATCCCCTCGAGATAAACCAATCTTCCCAAGCACCAAACCAAACTGTATCACAAAGCCTACTAGAACAACAGTGCAAACAAATGGAAAGGATGAACTCAAAAGTCTATTCCCTTAAACAAGAACTTCAAACCATCAAAACTGGAAAGGCACTCATGCCTACTAAGGCGGTTCCATCCTCAACTTCAAGGGTAGAGTCAAGTTTCACTCAAACAACTCATGAACAACTAATGGTTGTGACTATTTTAAGAAGTGGGAAATCAATTGAGAAACCTAAACAACTAATTGAGAACCCACCTAAAGATTAAAACTTGGTTGAAAATTCAAATGAACCAAATGATAAAACTGAAAAACATGATAACATTGTCAAAGAAACAACTCTTCAACAAACAACCGTACAACCATCACCATTTCTTAAATGCATGAGGGGGAAAACCAAGCCTGAATTGATTGAAACATTGAGGGAAATATTCTCACAAGTCAAGTTGAACATTCCCCTTCTCGATTCCATCCAAACCAAACCTTCCTACTCAAAGTACCTTAAGGACTTGTGTACTTTTAAAAGAAAATTTTCACATAAAAACTAAGTCCTTTTGGCTGCTAATGTGAGTACAACCATCCAAGGTACCATTCCTCCTAAGTTGAAAGACCTGGGTTGCCCTTACATCAATTTTGAACTAGGAGAGTGCAAATTTGTCAAGGCCTTGTGTGACCTAGGTTATTTTGTCAATCTCATTCCCTATACTGTGTACTGCCAGTTAGGCCTAGAAGAACTCTAACCCACATCTGTCACACTTCAACTTGCTGATCGTAGAATTAGGGTTCCAAAGGGTATTTTAAAGGATGTTCTGGTAAAGGTTGAAAACTTCATCTACCCTACTGGCTTCATTATCCTTGACAACCATCCAAACTTAGGAAATAAAGAACAGACCCCAATCATCCTTGGTAGTCCTCTCCTTGCAACAATAAACTCTATTATCTGAGTCCGAAATGGAAACATGACCATCACCTTTGGAAACATGAGTCTATACTTGAACATCTATAATTCAATCTCACAAATAGGGGATGATGAGGACATTCATGAAGTAAACATGATAGGAAGCATTGATAATGAATCCATAGAACATCAAGGAATATTTGATGGATTTTTAAGTCAGGATTATTTTGATTTCCTTTGTTCACATGAAAGAAGTATATCTCCTTGGATTGAATCATTTTAAAATTACTCTTATGATGAAGTCTTAGGTCCAAAAATCAGTGAAACCTTTCAGGAAACCACATTCATGGAGACCAATCAAACTTCCTTCCCTAAATCTGATAAAACCAATCTTTTAGCTGAAACTTCTATATGTGGGGAATAAATCCTATCTGAAACTCTAAAAAAAGAAATTGATATTGAGCCAATGTCCCAAAATTCCGCTGAAATTATGAACCAACCTGATCTTGAATTGAAGGAACTTCCCACTACACTCAAGTATCCCTTCTTAGGGGACAATCAACACATCTTATTGTCATTTATTCTTATCTTGAAGCCAATCATGACAAGATGATTCTAGATGTCCTTAGGAAACACAAGAAAGCCAATGGTTGGACCATGTCTGATATTCCTAGGATTAGACCACTTATCGGGACTCATAGGATTGTTCTGGAATCTGATTCAAATCCATGTCCTCAACCTCAAAGGCGACTCAATCCAAATATCATGGTGGTAGTAAGAAAAGAACTTTTGAAATTGTTAAAATCTGGTATCATATATCCCATAGCTGAGAGTGAGTGGGTCAGCCCAATCCAAGTGGTTCCCAAGAAGGCAGGAATCGTAGTGATAACCAGTAAGGATACAGAGATTCTTCCAACTAGGGTGAGTAGTGGATGGAGGGTCTGCATTGACTATAGGAAGCTAAATTCATTCACCAAGAAGGACCATTTCCCCATACCATTCATTGACCAAGTCTTTGAGAAAGTGATAGGTCATGCCTTCTACTATTTCTTAGATGGGTACTTGGGGTATAATTAAATTGATGTCTCCCTAGAGGATCAAGGGAAGACTACATTCACATGTCCATTTGGCACCTTTTCTTTCAAACGCATGCCTTTCAGGTTAAGCAATGCCCCTGGAACCTTCCAGTGGTGAATGATGGGAATATTCTCAGACATGGTAGGAGATTTTATTGAGGTTTTTATGGATGACTTCTCTGTGTTTGAGGATACATTTGAGGGATGTATGAGGAATGTAGAGAGAGTCTTGTCAAGATGTGAAGAAAAGAATATGGTCCCAAACTGGGAAAAATGAAATTTCATGGTTAAAGAGGGACTAGTCCTTGGCTATCTAGTCTCAGGTAGGCGGATTGAAGTTGATAAATCCATGGTTGAAACCATTCGTCACCTTCCATCACCCAAAAATGTTAATGAAGTGAGGTATTTCTTAGGACATGCTGGTTTCTATAGAAGATTAATCAAAGAATTTAGTTCAATCTCCCATCCCCTTTGTGCTCTACTAGTAAAGGATGCTACATTTATTTGGATAGAAATTTGTGAGGGTTCATTCTCAACCCCCAAATCCTCTCTCACCTATCATCCCATTATGAAATCTCCAAATTGGAACCTTCCTTTTGAACTTATGTGTGATTCAAGTGACTTTTCTATAGGCGATGTTTTAGGATAACATTGTGATAAAACTCCTTATGTCATTGCTTATGAAAGAAAATACTTAAATGATGCCCAAATCAACTAAACCTCCACTGAAAAGGTGTTACTTGCTATTGTGTTTGCCTTAGAGAAGTTTAGGTCCTACCTCTTAGGATCCCCCATCACTATGTTCACTGACCATTCTGTACTAAAATACCTCTTCCAAAAATAAGATGCTAAGGCTAGACTGATTAGGTGGGTACTTCTCTTACAAGAATTTGACCTCACAAAAAAGGATAAAAAGGGAATTGAAAATGTTGTAGATGATCACCTCTCTAGGATGGAATTCAAATACAACTCAAATATCCTTTCTGTGTCTGATTCATTTCTTGATGAACACCTATACTCTGTGAGTGACTGCCCTTGGTATGCTGACATAGCCAATTTCTTAGTTACAGGAGTCATTCCAAAATTATTAGGGACTCAAGCTCGAAGGAAATTCCTTTCTGATATTGTAAACTATGCGTTTGATGATCCATACCTCTATAAGTTCTGCCCTAACCAAGTAATTAGGAGGTGTGTCCCAGAATATGAACAAGAGTACATCCTTAAATTATGTCATAGTGAGGCATGTGGAGGTAACTTTTCCCCTAAGAAAACATCTGCTAAGATTCTTCAATGTGGTCTCTTCTGGCCCACCCTCTCTAGGGACTCCTACACATTTTTTCAAAGCTATCCTAGGTTTCAATAAGTAGGGTCCATCACAAAACAGAATCAAATACCACTCACTCCCATATTAGTGGTTGAAATATTTGACTGTTGGGGAATTAATTTCATGGGTCCCTTCCCAAACTCTAGGGGATATCTTTAAATTCTCTTAGCTATAAATTATGTCTCCAAATGGGTTGAGTCCATTCCTACAAAATCCAATGATCATCAAACTGTGATTATATTTCTCAAGAAAAACATATTTTCTATATTTGGAATTCCTAAGGCTATCATTAGTGATCATGGAACTCATTTTTTCAATTGTCCATTCTCGTCACTCATGGAAAAATATGGAATTTCTCACAAAGTTTCCACTGCATACCACCCATAGAACAATGGTCAAGATGAGTTATAAAATAGGGAGATTAAGAATATTCTTGAAAAACTTTCAATCCTTCTAGGAAAGATTGGTCCGAGAAACTCTTGTATGCTCTTTGGGAATATCATATATCATATAAAACCATCCTAGGAATGTCACCATATATGTTGGTATATGGAAAAGCATTCCATTTACCTGTTGAAATTGAGCATAAGGCCTTTTGGGAAATTAAGAAAATGGATTATGACCTCTCATTGGCCAGAAACAAAAAAGAAATTAGATCTCAATGAACTGGAGGAACTAAGGATGGAGGCTTATAAAAATTCAAGGATTAACAAAGCTAGAGTTCAAGCCTACCAACCTAGGAATGTCAAGGTCAAACATTTTGAACCGGGAAAACTTGTGCTCCTGTATAGTTCAAAACTTCATTTACACCTGGGAAAGTTAAGGTCTAGATAGTCAGGTCCTTTTATAGTGCATTATATATACCCCCATGGGGAAGTAGAGATTAAAGATCCCACAAGTGGTTACATTTTCAAGGTCAATGGTCAAAGGTTAAAACTATTCATTGAATCATTCAATAAACAGTAAATAGAGGATGAGTTAACTGAGCCAACCTATGAACCAGGAAAAAAATAATAGATTTAGGATCAATGTCAGGCTAAAGACATTAAATAAAGCGCTGCATGGGAGGAAACCCATGGTTTTCAATTTTCCAATCATTTTGTTGTTTTATTAAACTTTATATTTTAAATAGGATTAATTAATCATTTTGATATTTAAAAAAATAGATTGTTGACCGGTTCTTTTATTATGAGTATAGATGGGTATGAAAGGGGAGCACCATATTCATCTATGTCATGTAGTGTGATCCTTGAGTAATGCCTTACCCATAAATTTAAAAAAAAGACAATGTATCATCAATTTATTTTATTTTAATGTGTTTGTAGGTTAAAATAAAAATATAAATAAATAAAAAAAAAACATAATAATAATAATAATAATAATAAGGGACACGTCGTGGGTCATGGGGTAAACCCCTTCACAATTGGTGAAGCCGCGGGGATTTGAACCCAGGACCGAAGGGAGACAGGGGCGCGCACTTACCACTGACCTATGGATTTTTGTGCTTCCTTATTCTATAGTTTTTATATATATACTTATATTTTAATTTCTTTATTATATAAATTAATATATATATATATATATATTGTTTTGTTTTGTTTTCCTCTTTATTTTTTCCTTTTTCTACTCGGGAACTCTGCAAGTGAAATTGATATCAAAGGACTAAATTGGAGCAACAGGAACTTCAACTTCAACCACCATGTGACTTCATTCCATGATCCTCATTTTCAATTTCCTTTTTGAACTTTAATTATCTACCTCTACCCCCTTCTAAATTTTCTTTTCTTTAAACACTGGGGACAGTGTTATTTTAAGTTGGGGTGGAGATAAAATAAAAAATGTTTTTATGTCAAAAAAATGAATGATTTGAAAAAAAATTGTAAATGGAAGGAAAAAATCCTTTAACTTTGAACTTGGTAATACACATTGAACACTTTGAAACTGAATATCAAATAATTTAGAATGCCCGGATTCTTATTTTAATCCTTATATAATTTCATGATCATAGATTTTGGAAAGTGTGGCTGTCCAATGTGATATTTCATCGTTTATATTTTCATCCAAATAAAAAAAGATCACAATGCATGTCCTTTGGATAGTGGGGTATTAGTTTGAGTTAATGGGGTCCCCTAAATAAATAGCATAGGTTTGGTGATCATTTTAGTTTTAATATGAGTATTCAATAAAAATAAATAAAATAATAACAATAAATTTGTGCATATAGTAATGAAATGACCTAATGTGTGGATTTCAGCACTTGGGGATCGTGACTCCATAGTTGTCTGGCCCAGAGTTACTAATTTTATATCTATTTTTGGTAATTTGAATTTTTTTTTACTGAGTTAACTCGATATGATGCCTGAGTATATGTTCTTCACTTGGTTCCCTAATGTCTTTAAGCCTGGGAGTCATCTGCAAAGTCTCGCTATAGGGGTTGACTCTTTTGAGTGCAATTTCAATTACCATGGCAAAATTGCAAAAAAAATAAAAAAATAATACAATAATACAATAAAAAAATTAATACTCATCTTCATATTGAAATGTGATTCCACCTAGCGCTTACATCATTTCCCCCTTGAATAAATACGAACCCCCATATCTATTGTGATACACAACACATCCTCATACTTAATTGATATTGGATGAAATATGGAAATGAATTTGAACAAAGGAATGGGCTTGGGATTGGGATCTGCTTATGAAACTATCATGTATTAAAATATTTTGATGGATTTCATGATTTTTTGGAATAAGTGTTTTTTTTTATCATTGTGTATTAAAATGTTTTTGGAAAAGGGAATTCAAATTTCATATTGTTGAGATATATTTTGCTCAGGACTAGCAAAACTCAAGTTGGGGGGTGTTATTAGACACTAAATGAGGATAATATTCATTGTTAATATATATAATATTCATGTGTTTTATTATTAATACACACCATTCTAGTGCATTTTACATTTTGAACATCATTTCACATTATTATTGTAATTCTTTCTTAAAATGCACTATTATGTGGTACATTTTTTAACATCATTTAAAGTACCCAATGATTCATCTGATTTTAAGGATTCTAATTATATATATTTTAATTTTATATTTTTGGAAATTGATCTAAACTTCAATATGAACATCTTTGATTAAGGGGTCAATGGATAATTCATGGAAGAAGATGGAGATATTTTGTGATGAAAGGAAACAATTATGGAGAAGTCAGATTGGACACCATCCCACTGATGAGAATGTGGGGCCCAACATACAAGCTCAATGAATCCATAATTTCATGGGATTCTATAATACATGTATAGGAACAAATAACTCTGCATGATCTAATGATAATTCGGCCTCGATTGTGGTCATTAAGGTATCCCAATTTGGAGATAAAATTCTGGGCCAGATTATGTGGCCCAGAATGAAATCCTACCAATATGATCATGTCTCGTAATACACAACTCCAACTGGGCCCAAATTTTACAGGAGGTTAGAATACATCTGGGGATCCATTTTATTCTTCTATGTCCCACTCTGATTCGGAAATCTAGAAGGTCTTCCAAGCGCGTATTGTGGTGAATGAAAGCTAGGTGCCACCCCGAATCAAGTGTGGAAAAGTCCAAGTTCCACAAGCTTTCCACCACCCTAGGCCTACCATAATCAAGTGGGATACTTTGTACTATTGTTGGATCTACCCAAGCCTCCAAAATGCCTATTTAAGGTATTGGTGGTGGAGGATTTTTTCATCTTCGATGATTTGTTCAATTGTAATGGTATGCTGCGATTTTGTTGTCTCAAGTTTGTCTTTCACATGTAAGTTGTTCAATTCACTTTTGTTACTTAATAAAAGTTCTTCCTCTCCTCTTATTCTGTTGTTATTAGTATCACTTTGATACCATTAGATCATGGTGTGAATGTATTCACACAAAAACTTGTGAAATTATTACACAACGGTGGAGTGATTGTTATTTTATTGTGTTTTTTTTTACAACTCCATTTCTTCCCTCGTGAGTCTACTTTCCGCTTCCATTGAAACCATAGAATCAATGGAGGGATAACCCACTTATGGGTCAATCTAAGGGAGTATAAATTGGATGGATTGGATGTTATTTATCACCCCATTAATGTCTAATCACTTCTTTAATTGAGATTTTTATTTGATGATTTTTAAACTCCATCTTTCTTGTTGAATTTAAGGCCACACAATTCAAGTGCTAATATGAACCTTTACCTTGAAGTTCTCAAAACATTGATCCTTCAAGTGTATAGGTGATTAGTATTATTTTATGTTGGTATAAAATCAGTAAGTGATGAAGTTGTTTGATCTCCTTAAATGAACTCAACTCAAATATAATAAATTAAAATATTTTAAAAGGGAATACGTCCAATCCACCCCAAGTGATAACCTAGGATCAACTCATTATTTTAAATTGAATTTACTTAAGTATCTTAGAGTTCCTTTAAACCCATATAAAATACACCCAAGTTGGTCACTTCATATCCAAAAACATTCCATAGAATGTACGTGTCTATAGGTTTCTTCTTAGGTCTCTAAGGATTCGACAACCCAAGCTAAACTACAAGAACCGTCCTACCTTCTTCTCTTGGGTAAATTTGAGCATGAATCAGCACCCTTAGTTGCTTAATGGAAAGTAACACAGGTCCCAATTTCCAAATAACAATCCCCAAAGGTCTCCCATATTCAACCTACAAGAATCTCACCACACAAAAAAATTACATACAAACAACCTAAATTTCATATATCATAATTACACTAAACAAAAAGGGAATAATATCAAACTAGAAAACATCCATAAGAAACAATGAAAGAGACTCACAATATGAATCATCCAACAAGGACTATAAAGAATCAATCATATTTTAATCCTCAAAATAAACAAACCCCTTAACAAAGATCCAACTCAAGACTTCTCCCGAAAACACAACCTACAAAACCATTAAATACCGTTGAAAATACATACCAATTGCACAAAATATTCCCTTATGAAATTTAAAACTATTAAACTCTAGAAACACAAACCCCCAACAAGAATATAATGTCCAATAATAGTGAGGGATCTTATTCCACCATTCTATTCGAAGTCTGGGTAGAGTCTGAAATCAAAGTAACACTTTCCAGGTGATGAGAGGCCTCACCTTAGGGATAATCCTCAAAGACGATCCTTCGACTTTATTCGTTGACCTTTCTAGGGGGCATACTCTAAATAGAATGATACAAGAAATCAATTAATTCAGGCATCACAACTGAAACAAAATATTCTTGTGGTTAGTATGGGACAAATCTATAAATATCACTTTTTAGAATAATACATATAAATCATGTATTATAAAATTAAAATTTTCTTCAAGCCTTCAATTTCTAGAAAAAGTATAAAAATTCATTTTACTAAGGCACACAATTTTAAAACATAACACATTTATTTAGAAACAAACCATTCTTATTAACATGCCTCATTTCCTTTTGAAAACCAAAAAATCATTTTAAAATTTTATTATAATTTTAAATCACCTTGTCACTTCATTAAAAAATTGTGTTAAAATTCTATAATAATAAATTTTAAAAATATTTATAAAAAATTAAACTTTTACTTTAAAAAATTTTCTATAATAAAATCAACCACCACAAAAAACACATTTTGTAAAAAATGATAATTCATTCAAACTAACACAACCAAACTGGTTTTTAAATCAAAAAACTTCTAAAATTTCCCTTCTTCGCCAAATAAAAACCATCAAACCAATCTACATACAAAAATACCAAAAAACATCATAACAAACATCAAAAAAAATTCAAAGGACTCAAAATCTCGTCAAAAATTATCTTTAATCCATCCTTAATAAGTGATTACCAATTTAGGGTAAATCAGAAAACTATGATGTTCCAACAAAATTAACTCAAGAGGGATGTAGAGTTGTGCACATTTTAACTATACAGTTTTTTATTCTATTGACTAACAATGCTAAAAACTCTATGATGCTCACAAAACCATCTATATGGGATTTTTATATATGAATAGACTATATGGTATAACTATATCACCATAGTTCCACTTCAATTTCTACCCCAAAATTTAATGGAACCACAAAAATCACATTCCTAACTCATTGAGGAATCAAATATCATCTTTACACATTAAAATACATCAACCAATCAATAATGAAATTGAAATAAAAGACTCAAACCCTAAATTACCATGGAAAATAGAGGTTTACCACAAGGAATACCTTGTCAACAGTTTCCCACATACACTTCATTTATATCCCAAAAACCCTATCTCTTAAATACAATGACACGTCCCCAAATAACAAGAGTTGTTTATCAAGAACACAAGCATTTCCAAGAACCTAGGATCTGATATCATTTGTAATGAAATATCCCTAGAATACCCAACATATCAAATATATTGACTCTTTATTAGGCCTAAAGTGCTATATCGATCTTCACATGCTAGAAAATAGCACCCTGGAATCTAGTAAATCACCTTTTTGAATATTTTCACCCTCAAATTATAGATAACATAAAGTGGATGATTTACTAAAATCTTGGCATGGGCCTTCCATAAATTGAATTTCTATGCATCATCAATAAGCATAACCAAAATGAAATTAACAAACCAAACTAGTTACAACCAATAATGATGATTCAACCCATTTTTATAAATATACATCATCCAAAATAATGCAAAATATAAAAATATATAACAAGAAAAACTAAAAACAAATACAAGTAGGTTCCCCTTAGATGATGCATTAACAACCCAAAATAAAATCTAAACTTGAACCAAATTGTACCACAAGACACCCCCATACGACACATTTTCGCTCAACACATCATAAATCACCATCACAATCCTAAGAAGACGATAACAAAAATGAAAAGAACTGGGAAAATGTATGAAACATAAAATATAGATACAAACACAGGTGTGTATGTAGGTTGTAAGCTAACAGGACCAGTAGGATCTCACAAGGGAGTCTATAAAATTTCTTAAATGGATCATTTCATAAGTTATAGTTTGAAAAATATTAGAAAATAAGGATTTTCATTTTAATAAAGGTGAAATGAAAGAACAAAATTTATATTTTCAATTTAAATAATAAAATAATCTATTTAAAAATAAAAAAAGTAGAATCTATATTTAGTAATAAAATTAATTAAATTGAGGGGCATTTGATTTTAAAAAAATGAGTTGAATCAATTTTTCCTCAATTCAACATCTTATAAAATATAATACAAAAAATAACCATTTCTCTTTCCATTTTAAAACCAATTTCTAAAATTTAAATTTCAATCCATTTTGAGAACCATCCAACTAAGAAGAATAAAATCAAAGCATGAGTAGTCACCACTACATTAAGGTAGTATTAAAAAAGTAAATAATTTAAGTTGTTCCGCCAAAAATACATGAATAAGGGGATATATATCAATGAATAAAATCCCATAAACTAACCACCAATCAATAAACAGATTTCATAGGAAACTCCCTTACTCTTAAAGTGAGAAAACCCTTAAAATATTGTAGCATGGTACTAATTTTTGAAATGTTTTTTATCTTAAAAAATACTAATCCACCAGATTATCCCACACTAGTATCATCAAGGGGACTCCCCATAAATCCATATCTCATTCTTGAGGGTACAATAGTCTATGTGTCATCTGAAGTAATGTAACGTAAATCAAGGTATCTCACCAAGTTGATCAAGTTCCCATGTCCTATCTAAAGTGGTGCTAATAAAATATCATGTAAGGATCAACTTGTGTATCAAAATAATGATCAATTAATCTCTCATACCTCCAACACCCTCACACAAAACATCCCCTTTTCATGTCATACATCCACCACAAAATAATAAACAACCTATAATGGGTTAAACAAACATAAGGGGAAATCAGTGAGAGCATCATAGGAATTAAGACATTAATTTAATTAATATCCATATTTGGAACTTAAATAAGATTGAATTGGGATTAAAAAACCTTTCCCGGATTTTAAAATATCAACAAATAAAATAAGTTTTAGAAATTAATAAAAAGACAATACATTTTCAATTTCAAAAAATATTCTTTGGAAAACATGGTTTACTCTCTTTAAATCCAAAATGAGCCATAATACCTACACTTGCTATCCAAATAATTTTAAAAATAGACGTAGAAGTTTTTTAAAAATTCTTAGCATGAAAAATAATTACTTTTAAATAAATTCATGGACTTTCTAGGGAAGAACTTTTATACCAAGTTTAAAATTCATAAAATCAATTTATATAGCCACTGTCGATATCAAATATCATCATAATTTTATCGAAATTGAATTTATAAAACCCAATTTCATTATAAATTGTAAAATAGAGTGATTTAAAAGTAACATGAACCTTAAACTAGTAATAATCCAGTTAAAATTATTTACTTTAAATAGAGAACACTCTATCAAGTCAAAAGTCACCCTCTATAAGCCCTAAATAATCAAAACTCCATGATTATATAAAACTAAACCCTAAATCCCTTTTAATGAGTGATTAGGATTATTGGTGTAATAAAAAATTAAAGGAAAACAAGATAGGTAAGGGAGGATAAGAGATAGAAGGATGTGAGGGGTCACCTTAAATAAATCATGTGGAAACAATTAAAAAGATGATAAAAACAAGTGAGGAGGACTAGAGAACCCCTCTGGATTTATAGACATTGGTCATGCAATATGGGAAAAATAGGAGGATTAATATATCCTAAAATTATAGGGGAAAATAGATATTTCACACTTAAATGAATACTAGTTTCTCGCATGGTCTAGTTTCATAGTTTGGTATTTAATGTGCCAACCATGTAGCTTCCACTAGAGAATAATTGGGAAAATGCACAATTTTTCCACATGGTTATTCCCAATCATGAACCAACCATGAAAATTACCCCCCAAGAATAAAATGGGTATTAAAATTTTTTTGAAGACCCCAAACATCTTGGAAAACCTTGCGGCATCTGTGAAAAATTACACTATCAAGAATAGTAGTATTATTGCACAGTAACCTCATGATTACTACTAACCATGTACAAATTGTGTGACGCCCAAATATCTCCTCAATTTTTAAAATAAAGGCTCAAAAAACTCTAAAAACTTCATTCACCCCACAATAAATAAAAAAAATAAAATAATCAATAATAGTAACATGTGGTGTTGTAGTCTCCCCCCACCCCCATGAACATTCTTCCCCCATAAAGTTTCTAGTAAAAGTATAAGGTGATAAAAATGTAAAAATTCCATTCCCCCAATTCAAGAGTTTGGTGGGTTGGGGTAGAACTAAGGAGGATCCATTGGAAAAATAACATCATACCACTCATTCATATCCTCAAAATAATGAAACTCTAATCTTTAACCACCACCAAAAATCTCTAAGCACTGCTTAGCCACACCTATTTAATCCAGAATCCTAAAAGGATAGAGACTTATAATAGGTCTCCACACAATTTATAATTTCTATAAAATGATGAAATGGAAGTAAAAAAACACTAGGAGTATACTATTATTTCAAAAAAACCCTAAAAACAACCAAGATTATGGAACCTTAAGCTAACCATAAGCAACCCTCATAAAAAGATAATTGAAACCTAATAGAGGTATCAATGATAGGAATAAATAATACTCTATAAAAGTAAATTATCTCATCAAGACCATCATATAATCCCCCAAAACCTTCTCGGCCAAAACTAGCAAAGAAAAATAACCACAACTAGTCCTCAACAATAAAAATCATGGGAAAACACCTCGATTTATCACCCTATATGGGTAAACTTGGGATTCAGGCATAGAAAATCATATCATGGTGAACCAAAAAAACCTATCACCCTCAGGTGCTTACTGGAAAGAAACATCATTCTTACCTAACCTAGAACTAACCACAAAGGTCTCTAATATTCAACCTATAAGAATATCACCATAAAAAATAACATCCAAACCACCTAAATCTCAAGAGACATAATTCCATTAAAAAATTAATAACCTCAATAAAACTAACATTCGTAACAAAAAATCATAGTGACACCCAATAAGAAACAATCAATCCCATAAACTCAAATATAACCCAAAACACCTCTCAATAATCCAACATAAAAAACCTATGAACACGGTCAAAAACACTTACCTAATCACAAAACATATCCAATAATACCATAGAGAACTATAGAAATTTGGAAATATAAGGCCTTGATATGAAACTATGGTCTTGGAGTAGAAAAGGTTTTTGAGTCTACCACTATATTCATATTATGGGTAGATTTTGTAACCAATGTTACCTTTTCTAAAAAATTGAGAGAACTCTCTTTATGGATCATCCACAAAGATGATCCTTCAAATTTCTTATTTGACCTTTATAAGAGGCATACTATCAATAAAAATGGACATGAAATCAAATAATTCATTCCTCATAACTCAAACCAAATATTCATGTTTCAATTAGGGGAAAAATCTATAAATATTACTTTCCATAATCAAACATATAAATCACATATCAAAAAATTTACCTTTTATTCAAACCGTCAATTTCAAGTATAAGTTTAAAAAAAATTACTAAGGAACACCTTTGAAAATAAGGGCACCTTTATTTTAAAATAAACCATAATTGTTGACATGAATTATATACTTTTAAAAAACCGAACAAAATAAATTCAATAATTTATTACAATTTACAACCACTTTGTAAGTCCATTACAAATTTAAATTCTAATTATCTTATAATAAAATTTCAAAATATTTACATAAAATTACACTTTAATTTTGAAACATTTTCCATAATTAAATCAACCACATCATAAAACACCTCTTGTAAAACCTGACAATTCATACTAAATGACACACCCAAACTAGTTTTTTAATCGAAAATCTTATCAAATTCCACCTTTTCACCCAAAATGCGCCATCAAAACATTACACACATGAAAATACCAAAAAAACCTTATACAAAAAATCAAAGTCATTTAAAACACCTCAAAAATCTCATAAAATCCATCTTTAATCCATCGCCAATAAGTATAAACCACTCTGGGGTCAATATAAATCAAAGGGGGAATAAAACAACAAAATCAAGAGTGATGTAGAGATGTGAATGGTTTATATGAACTGTTTGTTAGGTCATGATAAAACCATTAAATGGAATTTGGTAAGCTCATAGAACCATCTACATGGGCTTTGTATGGTTTTCTAGACCATGTCGGAATACCATACATCCCTATTTCTACTTCCACTTCAACACTAAAATTCAATGGAACCCCCAGATCAATTTCTTAACTCTTTGGGGATTCAAATATCATCTTCTCACATAAAAATACATCAACCAATTAAGAATTAAATTTAAATGAAATAATAAAACCCAAAATTACCATGTGATCTCAAGGATCTTCATGAGGAAGAGCTAACTAAGCACTTCCCTACACACACAACTCTAGTATCAACACCCAAGTCCCTTTACTACCACAAAACGTGACTAGATAACAAGATGTCATTCTCAAATACATTACCCAATTCTAGAATCTAGGATCTGATACCATTTGTAAGGAACAATCCTGAGATAACCTCACATGTCACTCATCCCGGCTCTCCACTAGGCCTGAAGTGTGTTCCCAATCCATGTAAACTAGTGCTTAAGCATCAGGGAAACCACCTTTTGGAACCTTTTCATGCTAACTTCAAATTTAAAACATGGGATGCCATTTACAAAAATTACAGAATATACCATCCATACATTGTACTTCCATGCAACATCAATAATCCAGAACAAAATAAAATAAACAAAAAAATGATTAATAACCAACAATAATGATTCAAATTATTTGTATTAACACACATCATCCAAAATAATAAAAAACATGGTGAGATAAAACAAGTGTAATCTAAATACAAATACATGAAGGGTAGTCTTGGATGAAACATTAAAAACTAAAAATAAAAATAAAACTTGAACTAAACCATGTTGAATCAAACCTTTATTAAACCCATGGTCCCTCACCACATCCCAAAACAATATCATAATACCAAGAAAGTGGGAACCAAACTAAATGGAATTTGGAACCTCTGTGATGCATAAGATCTACATGCACACACATGGGTGTGTATGGAGAGTTTGATCTAATAGGCCTAATAAGATCTCATTAAGGAATATATACAATTTATTACATGAAAATATTCATAAGTTACAGTTTAAAATATAATATCAAATTAGGATTTTCATTTTAATATAGGAGAAATGTAAGAAAACACCACATATTTTCACTTTAAAGAATAAAACATTCTCTTTTAAAAAAAACCAGTAAAATCTTCACTTAGTAGTAAAATAAATTAAAACTAAAATAAGGGGACTTTGAGTTTAATACAAAATGTGTTGAATCCATTTTTTATTAATTCAACCATTTATACGATCTCAAGTGAAAAATAACCATTTCACTTTTCATTTTAAAACCAATTTCCAAAAGTTACATTTTAAGACATTTTGAGAACCATCCAACTCAGGAGAACAAAAGTAAAAAATAATCAGGTAGCACTACACCAAAAGTGAATAAAAAGTAAACAATATTAGTGGTGCTACTAATAATACATTCATAAGATACATATCAATGAATTAAATCCACTATATCAACCACCAATCAATAAAAAAATGTCATATGAAAATACCTAAGTCCTAATGTGATATAACCCTAGAAATAATATAATAGGATACCAACTATTTTCCTATGTTTCATCCTAAAAAATACACAATATACTATATTATCCCACAGTAGCATTATCAAGGGCACTCCCAACCAAGACCTATATCATTCTAGAGGGTACACTAGGTCATGTGTGATTTTAAAAAGTGTAGCATAAATCATAGTCTCTCGATAATTTTATGGTTCCCATGAACAATCTAAAGTAGGGATGAGAAAACAATCATACAATTATCAATATATAAAACACTGGCATAATCAATAAATCTCCCTCACCACCAACACCCTTCCATGAAATAGATACTTTTCCACATCATACATCTATCAAAAAATAATAAAAAATACATAATAGGTGAATTATACATAAGGAGTAATCATTGAGGGTCTCACATGAATTAATACATTCATTTAACAAAGTTAGAAATGATACTTTCAAAGAATAAAAATTCTAGGTGAAAAGTTCTTTCAACACTTTTAAAATATCAACATTTAAAACATCTTCTAATAATCAATAAGAAAATAATGCTTTTCATATTTAAAAAAGTTTCCTTAAAATCATGGATTTCTATCTTGAAATCCAAAATGGGGATTAATCCCTACACATAATATACAAATAATTTTTAAAAGACTTATAGGAATTTTCAAAAATGCTTGGTATGTGAAAACATTTAATTTTAAAGAAATTATTGGACTACATAGGTAAAACCCTTTATGTCATGATTAAAATTTATGGAAAAATTTTATACATATACTATGGATATCATATATAATCATACTTTAATAAAAATTACTTTCTAAAACACAACCAAAACATGAATTGAAAAAGAATGATTTCATAGAAACACCATATTCTAACCAAGAATAATGAATTCATAATACATCACCTTCCATGTACAATGCCTTATCGATCCAAGAGTCAACCTTTATAATACCAAAATTATAAAAACCCAAAAAATAGACGAGAATAAACCCTAAATCTCATTTACACAATTATTAGGGTTCTTTAGGATATGGAAAATTGAAGGGAAATAAAAGGTTGAATGGAGGATGAGAGATAGAAGATAATAAGAAGGGGTTGCATTGAAGAAATCCCTTAAGAACTATAAATTAGAGGCCACAAATCATGGGAGGGATAGAATAGATCTATCTTAGGGATACATGAATCTTGTATTCATGATATGTGAAAAAGATAGAGGATTTTAAAATTGGAGGTGAAAAAAATATTTTTTTACATTTAAAAAAAATGGGATGATCGTATGGTTTGGTTTCATGGTTTTGTAAATGGTGTGCCTACCATAATGATTCCATAATTAAAACACTGGGAACCTACATGATTTGGTTTCATGTTTCTCTTAATCATGTGTCAATTTTGAACATCACCCCTAAGAAAAAAATGGGTCTCTGAGTTTCATGGAAGTCCCTACATGGCTTGGTGAACATTCCATTAACCTTGTAAAATCACACAATAAAGAATTGAAGCACTATCATGTGGTTACTGTAAGGTTACTAATAACTTTCCAAAATCTTTGTGATACCAAATAATCTCCCAAATTTCCAAAATAAAACTCAAAAACTCTTAGAACTTAATACATCCCATAATAACTAAAAATAATCAACAACAATAACATGGGATGATAAAATCTCCCCACCATGCAACATTCTACCCAAGAAAGCTTCAAGTAAAAGTACAAATAAATATAAAGTTAAATCCTAAACACTTACAATTAAATTGGCAGTTATGTTGGGGTATAAATAATGAGGGTCTGTTGGAAAAAGGGAATCACGCCACTCATGAAAATCCTTAAAATAATGAAACTCCAGTACTCAACAACCACCAAACATCTTAAATCACTACTCAACCAAACCCATCAAATTAAAATTCATAAAAGGATATAGAACTATAAAAGGTATCCTAATCATTTATAATTCCTATAAAATGGTGAAAAAAACATATCTAGGAGGAAAATGTTACTACAGAAAAACAAACCCCCCCCCCCCACCCCCATAAAACATATAAGAGGAGGGAAACCTTCCACAAACCAAAATAGGATCTCCAAAAATAAGCTAATTGAAAACCAAGATAGATTAACCTTCAAGAACGAAAAAACCTCTAAAAATTAAATTATAACATCAAGCCCATCCAAAAATTAATTAGCACCTCCACAACTAATATGGACATGGAAAAATAACCACAACCAGTCCTAAATAAGAAAAATAGGGGCCCCCACCACATGCCATCACTCCATAAGGGTAAACTGGGGCCTCAACCATGGAAAAACATCCCTTGGATAACCAAAAAATAAAACCCACACCCTTAGGTTCTTAATAAAAAGAAAAACTAGTCATAGTTACCCAATCATAGAACACAATGGTCTCCAGGGAATTACCTTGAAAAAATAAACACCCCAGCTTCCAAACAAACCATCCTTGTTAACATGCTTGATTTCTTTTTGAATACCAAACAAAGTCAATTCATAAATTTATTAAAATTTAAAATGACTTTGTAAGTCCATTATAAATTTTTATTCTAATTCTATTGTAATAAAATTTTAAAACATTTATATAAAAGTCTAATATTATATTAAAACATTTATCATAATGAAATCAATATCCTCATAAAACCCCTCTTTTAAAACATGAAAATTATTTCAAAATGACACACCCAGACTAATTTTTCAATTGAGCATCTTATAAAATTACCCTTTTCTCAAAAAAACCATTAAATGATTTCATGTACATAAAGTACAAAAAATACTCATACCAAAATTTAGAAAAAAAATATTTCAAACACTATAGAATCGTCTCAAAACTCTATTTGATTTATCCTGAATAAGTGGGAACTTCTTTAGGGGCCATCCAAAACCAAGAGAGACCAAAATAGAATACTCAAGATGGGTACAGAGCTATGAATGGTATGGTTTCATGGTTTTTCAGTTCATGTTTCAAACATGAAATATCCTCTGAGAAGCTCATAGAACCATCCACATGGGCATCATATAGTTTGATAGACCATACAGGTTAACTATAGAGCCCTAGTTCCACTTCCATTTTCATGCCAAAATACAATTTCTTAACTCATTGGGGATTTTATCTAAATTGAATTAGAATTTTACTTATCTTTTTGATAATCTCCATTTTTAAGGGTTAAGGGAGAACCCTTACATTACTTGTAGGCCTAAGAAACAAGGACCAAACATGACACAAAGACCAAGAGGCACAAGGCCCAATACATGACCTTAAAGTTACAAGACTTGACTACACTTGAAACAACCCCTCCCCAGTATCTACATCTTTTGAAGGTGCCTATATTCCCACTACACATGGAGGATCGGCTATCATTGCCTCATGCAAAGCTGCACAGTGCCTAGTACTGATGGTAGTTTCCATACCCTCTCATTCTTCTAATTCAGTTAGCTCTACTCTAGTGGTTTCTACTTGCTCTGAATCCTCTTCTAGGCATGCTCCTATGTGTTTTTCTTAGGTAGCTTCTTGGTCTCTATGGCCTAAAGTCCTGGTGGCCCGAAAGTAATTGGTGGACCGAAATCCCTGTGGCTCGAAGGCCCTTGTTGGCACAACGGACCTATGTCCTGAAGGCCCTAAGACACCTAGGCCTAAAGGCCTAAATCGGATAAATAGTTTTGGATGCTAAAGTACCATATAGTACCCGCTACAGTAGTTTCAATAGTACTTATACAGTAACCCATAAATTCACCCCAACCTGGATTTAATCCCAGTTCTTTTATATGCCAATCAGGAGCCTCTACCACTTGGGTACAGGCTCGTTGGCAACTCATTTAGGATTAAAATATCATTTTCCACATCAAATTATTTCAAAAAATCAATAACTAGATTTTAATAAAAGACTCAAACCTCAACTTCTAATGACAATTTTAGGTTCCTCGTGAGGAAGATCTAGAAAAGCACCTCCCCACACACCCCACTCGAGTCTTGAAACCCCTATTTACTTACTTCCATAACACATGCCCAAAAAACAAGAGTACTTTCTCAAGAACCTAGGACTTTCTAAGAACCTAGGCTTAGATATAATTCATAATGAACTGGCATGGGTTGGACCAACATATTACCAGACCTAGCTCACCACATATCCTAAAGGGAGTTATTTATCCTCATGGGTCGGTAACTAGTATCTATGCATCAAGTAAATATCTTTTGGGAATGGTTTCACCCAAAAATAAAAGTTAACACATATAATATCTTTTACCAAAATTCAATCATAGATCATTCATACCTTATACATCCATGCAGCATCAATATGCATAACCAAAATAAAATAAAATAACAAATGATCCATAACCAACAATAATGATTAAACCCATTTGTATAAACATATATTATCGAAAATAATTCACAAAAAAGAAATATAAAACAATAATAAACTAAATAAAAATACAATAATCTTCATCTTGGATGATACAATTAACAACCCAAAATAATAAACTAAACTAGAACTGAACCATAACGTAGGAAACATCCAGGTGACCCACGGTCTCTCACCATTTCCCAACTCTACATTAGTGTCCCAGGAAAACTACAATCAAATTGAATAAAATTAGGAACTTGTATGAAATATAACAGCGGAATACAAACACACGGGTGTGCCTTTAGGTCTTGGGCTAACAAGCCCAAAAGGATCTCACCAAAGAATCTATGCATTTTCTTACATGAAAAAATTCATAAGTTCTAGTTTAAAAAACTGAAAATAATTTTTTCAATTTTAATAAGGTCTAAATTAAATAAAAAATTGTATATTTTTACTTTAAATAATGAACCAAGGGCTTAAGATAAAAAAATTGGAATCTCTACTAAGTAGTAAAAATACTTAAAACCAAACTGAGGGACCTTGATTTTAAAATAAATTAAGTTAAATCAATTTTTCCTCAATTAAAAATTTTACAAAATTATAATCATAAAATAATCATTTCTCTTTTCATTTTAAAATCACTTTCCAAGATTTACATTTCAAGACATTTTGAGAACCATCTAACCAGGAAGAATAAAATCACAACAAAAGTAGGCACAATTATATCAATGGGTATTTAAAAAAGTAAAAACTTTAAGTGTTTCCTCCAATAATATATGCATAAGGGTATATATATCAAATAATTAAATAGTAAACATTAACTACTAATCACTAAAAAAAATGTAATGGGAAACTCTCTACGTCCTAAAGTGATACAAGACTAATAATACTATAACAAGGGACCAAATTTAGGCCTATGTTGCATCCTAAATAAATAAAAAATCCAATATATTATCCCACACTCATATCATCAGTTCCACTTGTAACATCCTAGAATTCCAATTTTATTTCTTAATTCATAAATGAAAATTTTAAATGAACTTATTTTATTTTAATAATATAAATCAAACATGTGTAAACTTATTTATCTTCTATGTTATTTGCTTATATAAAAATATACTTAATTATAATAGTATTTTTTATTTAATATATTTTATTAAGAAAAGGGAAACATATATGTCGGGTGGCAGCTTGGAACATCTGTCAAAGTCATAGGGTTAGAACCCTCGACCGAAGGGTGATATGGGTGCAATGCCTACCACTAACCTATGTGTCATCCTGCTTCCATATTATATCTTTTTTAAATATAAATATACTATAATCATGATGGTTTTTACATATATAATTTTACTTGATAAATAAAAAAAATTCTTATTTTTATATCATTATTGTAATTAAGTCATAATAATATAATAGTCAACATAGTATGATACATGTTTTTAAACCCACAAAGTTATAACATATTTAAAGTAATGACATATAACATTATATGTGAAGCATATGAAGAATGTTTAAATATTATTTTTATACTAAAAAAATAAATTATCATGATTTATTAATTATAATTAAACTCATTTAAATTCTAAATGGTCCTTATCATATTCTATATACATATTTAATTGGTCAAAAGGTGTCATTTTTTAAACTTTAAATAACATATTTTATAATAAAATAAAATTTTGAAACTTTTATTTTTTTATTTTAAAACGTGATTTATATTATTTATAGTGTCTCCTTATCAAAAAATGGGTATAAATTTTTGATAATGTAGTTTTTTTAAAAGTAATATGGTTATTGATATATAATTTTGATCATAGTATATAAAATTTGTTACACTAAAACTATTTTCTCAATTATGTATTTAAAAGATAAATTTATATTAATTTGAGTATTAAATTTATTTAAAAATTATAATTTGTAAATTTAAACTAATGAATAATCATTAATATAGTAATTATCAATTTGTAATAAATGATGATAAAATCATGTTATAGTAAAAAGTGATACTTTTCATAAAACTATTTTTAAGCGCACAATGTATTTTCATCTTAATAAATTAAATTAATCACTAATGATAAATTATTTTGATTAAATTTATTGATAATACATTAAATAAAATAAAATAAAAATCATATAATGGTTTTTTATAGGAAATTAATTAGAATAAATTCAATTTATGCTTAAAAATATATTTTTTATAAAAATAGATTTTATCCATTTTATACATGAATATTAGAATTAATTTATGAAAACATCAAAAAAAAAATTTGATAAAATGAACATAAATTTTAAATTATTTATTTAAAAATTATTTTAGTCTAAATTTTTGGTATTTTTCTAAAGAAGTTGTTTTTTTGGTAAATAGTAAAAAAATATTTTTTTTATGTATACTGAAACTTTTATGATATCGTTTTGATATAAGAATGAATTAAAAATTTCTAAAAACTTTTTACTGACCCAATATTAATTTAAGGAGTAAAATAATGAATTTAAAAATATTAATCTAAATTTATAAACCCAATTTTTAAATTTTGAAGCCTAAGTTATATTTTATTCAAATAAAAAAATTATTTTTGATTCTTTACACTTACTGAGATGGTTAAATTAATCGATTTAGTCTTTTAATGGTTTTAATGTCAAATAACTTTATTTTATAAAAAATAAAGCAAAAAATCATTATTAATTATCACCCCTCAAAATTCTTATGCCAAAATGATAATATAATCGGTATTTTAACCCAAAAATACCCTTTTCCTCTAGTATAGATACACCCTCTCCTTTCCCTTAAAAAACCACTTCCAATTTAACTTTAAAATTACATGACATAACCATTTTCCCTGTACAAAGTCTCTTTTATCCCTTGGGTATTTTTGGGGGGTATTCAACCCTTATCCCTCAATGATTTAGTAAAGGATTAAGATTTCATCGAAGTCGTAACCCCGATTCAATTTTCTCTATTTTTATCTCTTCTTATTTCTACTCTTACAATAAATTTCCATTTTTTAATTCTTATATATTTCATATATAATTAAATAACTTATAAATTTTATTATATTTATATAATAATTATTCTCCATTTTCCCTTTCAACCTATAAAAAATCAAAATATCGCTTGTGTGTATGTGCGTACTATAACCTCCTTGAATGATGTGTTTCATTATTCATCACCATCTATAATTGATAGTTATATAGATAAATTTAATGAATGTATATAATATTTATAACATGATTATGACCATTTAATGATAAATTATTATTTAACTTTGTTCTTTTCCATTCATTGTAAAAGGAAAATATCTCTCATGTGTACGTATGAACTATCATCTCCAGGAAGCGATGTATTCCATTTTCATCACCGCCTTATATGGATGGTAATAGAAGTGTATTTGATTAATATATATGATATTAAGGAATAATAATTTTCATTAATATGATCCTATAAGAATAAAATAATAATTAAAAATAATTATAAAGTAACCTATTGATATTAGTAAATTACACAAAATAAGAACATATTTAATTTAATATCCATGAAATGTAACTAAAATTATCATAGAATAATATTATAACATTATGAATTATTAATGAAATTTTTTTGATTAAATTGAATAATATTTTAATGATGAAATTTTTATCAAATATTTAGGTTTGACTTCACCATTTCAAAGTATGCTTGTAACAATAAAAATTATTAACATTTGATTATGAAAATAAACATTAACTAACTAATACATGTGTAGTAAATGATTGTAATATAAGAATATAAAAGGTAATAAATATGAATGAGGTTTTTAAATAATTAATCAATATATATTTCTTTATTATATAGGAATTAATATATATTTCATAAAATTCAAGAGTAAATGTTAAGGGTTTTTATCTCACTTTTCTTTCTTTGATACATATATCATAATCACCACTTGTTTTATATTGTGTGGTGTATATATTTTTATATGAATGATTTTATAATATTTTCATGAAATTTAAGTTATTTACAGGTCCATATCAAGCTCTAACATTTATTGTATTATGATTGTGTCATTATATTTATTGAATTGGGAAAATATTTGTATCTTGAATTCTAGTTTTATGATATGATTTTTTTTTTGATTACATGTTGTATTGATTATTAATTACTTTCATATAATGAAGGCATTTTTCTAAGAATTTTAAAAGGTATTCTTGATATTATATGGCCCCTTTGTGCATTGTTAGGTCTCATGTGACAAACTATCTTGAATATTTGTTGTAGGACTTACCCTATTATGTATGATGTCTTGGAAATAAGCCTTGATAGAAAGATTATGATGTCTCAAATTATACATTCCAAATTTATAAAATTGTTTATTATAATCTGTGTAATTATTTATTTTTTTATTTCATCCATGGATATATTCCTCTTTCTGGATATTATTTATATGGAACAATTTGATTATTGTTTATCTCTCTCATATTATTCATGCCTTATTTATTCTATAATGGATTTAATTTTACGCTTTCTATTAATAGCATTTGAGATCACCCTTTTATTTTTTTTCATATCCCAAGGGTACCCTAAAGTAAAATTTGAATTATTTTAGGGATATAATAGAAGTACTAATAAATTTATCACTCTAATTTTATGTTTTACTTCATGTTTTTAAATATAATGTATGAATCATGTGTATATATAGTCTCTAAAGACTACTAAACTGCTTGATCATATCATATGTCATCTCTTGTACCTTATACCAATGTAGTAAAATAACCACCAGATATAGGATACTTTATTTAGGGTTTTTATAATTGGTATCATAGTAAAGGAAGGGATATGATCCTTGAGAACTATAACATGTGAACATTGGGTAAAATGTGACTCTCTTCCCAACGGATTCATGTGGAAAGGGATTCCATTTGGGATGTTGGAAATATTCCCACCCAGGATGTCTATACACCCATGTATTAATCTTATAGGTATCAAATATATCCCATTGGGTGTGGTAACAAACCATTATATTTTTTAGATCATGTATAGCAGGAACCATGGGAACAAGATTTAGGAAAAGATATATTAGATAACATAACCCAATGAAAAACTCTAGGGATAAGTATAATTATAGTAAAACTTTGTAAAGCATTGGTAAATTATATAGTGTGGGGTTTCCATGAAATAAAATCCCTATCTAGATATAAATAAGTGGATATAGGCTCTATAATATATACACTTAGGTGTAAGAACCCAAAAAAGGTTAGTTGGGTATTAACCCAATAGTCACCCAATACACAACAAGTGGCACTAACTACGCACCAAGTTTAATACTCCTGGAGGATATTTTTTGGTTGATTCACATGATCCTTATGAACTATTATAAAGTATTTTAAAATATTATTATTATTTAAAAATATTCCCAAATACATTAATATTATAATTCTAGTATTTTATGTGTATAAATTTTCAATTTATGTTGAGTGTTGCACTGGATTCAAAATTATACACTAGTGTTAAAATTAAAAATTATTTTAGCTAATTAATTATATTGAATAATTTATATATGTAAAACTAGTGTAAGTAATGGAAAACCAATAAATATCAATAATCTATATAGATATTTCCATCCTGATCAAGTCAACACTACTGTTGTTGGAGTAGAGAAAATTATGATTAGATTTGGGCAGTTGACTTAGGTTATGACCAAAAACCTCGGCCATATGGAGAAACCTAATTATTAAAAGCTTCACTAAATGATTTTTTAATACTTTATGTAGGAAAAAAATTCATACTTAGATGGAACTAAAAATCCATTGATAGATGAAAATTGGATCAAGTCCCTTAAAAAGATATTTTTGACTTTGAGAAGTAATGAAATTGAGAAGGATATTCTTATAATTTTTGGTTTAAAGGGGTATTTTTATCAATGGTGGTTATTTATTAAAAATAAAAATGAGTATTATGAGATATTGAAAATGGATTGGAAGAATTTTAAATTGATATTCTTTGAGAAATATTCTCCACAAGAGAAATGGGGTGATATGGAAAAGAAATTCGATAATTTAATACATATCGAAGAGGAAATTTTTGACGAGTATGATGCAAACTTTAAAAGATTGGAAAGGAATTCAATGTAATATGTACATAATAAAAAACTCAATATTGATATTTTCTTCGATGGTATTAAGATATGCCTCGGAAGATCACCAGTCTCTAAAACATTTTCATCATACAAAGATATAGTATCAACTGCCATCATGATCGAAAAAGAATACTCCAAATATTGTATTTTAAAAGGAAATCTAGAGAGTAAGAGGATGGTTGAAAATAAAGAAAAAATAAATGAATAAAAGGACAATAAGGTAAGTATAGAACTTAAATTATGTGATAATAATGGAAAGAAATGCTATAGTACTTACTTAAAGGGAATGGGAGTCTCTTACAAGTACTCAAATAAGGCTCCACTAGCTTAAGAATAAAAGATAAAGAAATAGGCCACTAATATCAATTATTTAAAATATAATTATATAGGTAACTATTTGACCCAGTTCTGTAATATTGAAAATAATTTACCATAGAATAGGATGAGAGAGTATTTTCAAGATTATGAAATTACTACTAATAAATTTAAAGTCCCTTAAGTTGTGATAATAGGTACTTTGATCATAAATCCGTGATTTATTTTATTTGGAATCTATAAAATATCTTATATATACTATTAATATTGAATCATCCCCTAAAAATTTCAGTAAGGTGTTTCCTATCAAAACATCTAGTGGGAATCTCATTGTAATGAGAATAAATTAAGTGGTGTCTATTAAAATGAGCATTTATTCCCTAGTTATAAACATGGTTTTCATACATATGTTTCACTTTAACATGATCCTAAATTTGTGGGGTTTAATTGATTTTTAGGATTAAAAAATTATTAAATAAATAATAATATAATTTATGTTTCTTTATTGGTCTCATTTTATAATAAAAGTTTTGAAAGTTATCAGTTCCTTGGATATTTTTTTTAATCAAACTCAAATTTGTTTTCTTTTAGTATCTCGATAAATACAAGAGAAATAACTTACCAATATTTTATAGATATTAAAATCCTTTAAAGGTTGATTTTCATGATTCAGGAATGAAATATTAATCATAGTCATTTTTCACTAGAATTATAAGTGGAAACTAAATAAAACACTCAATTAAAGGGAACAATTTCACTAAGAAAGTTGAAAGGAAAAAAGTATGTATTTTTCTCATATTTATAAAATTGAAGAGAAAGATAAATATATTATATTGAAAACATAACTCAAAAATTAACATTTAAAAACTCATTCACAATTATAAGTCTTATAAATATACATATATGGTTTAAGAAATATTTATGACAATTTTTCTAGTCTAACCAAAATTAGTGAAGTAAATATCTTTATAGAAATTTTATCTTGAGTAATATAATTTTTATTAATACACTTCGATAATTTCACTATTAATTAATAATTGAAATTTTGAAGTCTAAATTTATGTAAGGGGTAGAATATAACATCTCATATTTCTAATTTTCTTTCTTAATTTATAAATAAAAATTCTAAATTAATTTCTGTCATTTTAATAATATAAACCTAACATTCATACACTTAATTGTAACCTAATTTGTTTTATTATAAATATTTTTCGAGTATAATTTGATTTATTAATTAAAATTTTTTGTTAACAGAATTTCAATCTATTGGTCAGGCGATAGCCCGTTACAATCAGCGAGGTTGCATGGCTCGAACCCCTTGATGAAGGGTAACATAGGTACAATGCCTACCACTAGAGTATGTGTCATCATGCTTCCATCTTCAAGAATGTTTATATATACTTCGATTATATTCATGATTCCTTTTAAATATATAATTATATTTGATAACTACACTATTTTTTATTTTTATTTTCATATCATTCTAGTAATTAATTCATTGTAATCTAATGGTCAATAGAGTATAATGCATGTTTTAAAATCCATAATGTTATAACATATTAAAATTAATATCATATAAAATTATATGTGAAACAAATAAATAATGGTTAAACATAATTTTTATACTAAAATAATACCTGATAATGATATTTTTAATTACACTATATCTTATTAAAATTGAAAAATGGTTTTTATCAAACTATATATACATATTTAATTAGTTGAAAAATATCCTTTTAAAATCTTTAAGTGGTATGTTTTATAATAAAATAAAATTATCAGATATTAATTTTTTTTATTTTAAAATAAGATTCATATTATGAATAGTGTAATATTATCAAAAAATGGTTATAATGTTCTCATACTATAGTTTTTTTAAAGTAAAATATATACAATTTTGGTCATGGTATATAAAATTTGTTACCCTAACTTTTTTTTCTCAATTATGTATTTAAAATATGAATTTATATTATTTATAGTATTAAATTTATTGAAAACTTATTATTTATTCATGCAAACTAATGATTAATCATGCATAAATTAATTATAATTTTTTTAGAAAAGAAGATAAAATCATTTAATGGTAAAACGAGATACTTTTATGAAAAATATTCTTAACTGAAAATTTTATTTTTATCTTAATAAATTAAATTAATCACTTTTGATAAATTATTTTAATTAAATTTATTGATAATATATTTAATCAAATAAAATAACAATCTCCTTTTTTTACTAGACAATGAATGAGAATAAATTCATTTTATGCTTTAAAAATACATTTTTTTTCGAAAAAATGATTTAATACATTTTGTGTGAGGATATTAGAATTAATTTATGTTGTACTTAGAAACTATATTTGATAAAATGGACATTATTTTTGAATTAAACATTTATAAATTATCATAGGGTGAACTGTTTGGATTTTTATGAAGAAGTTTGTTTTTGTGAATAGTAAAAAATTGAGTTTAACGTATACCTCAAATTTTATAACATCATTTTATTGTAAGCATGATTTGAAATTATATAAATCATTTCTATAAAAAAATATGTCTTTAATGAGTAAAATAATTAATTTAAAAATATTAAGTTGAATTTATAAACCTATGTTTTGAATTTTGAAGCCTAAGTAATATTTTATTCAAATAAAAAATTATCCTTGATTGTTTTCCTTTAATGAGGTGGTTCAATGATTACATTCAGTTTTTTCATGGTTATAATGTATAATAACCTTAATATTTTAATAATTAACCAAAAAATTATATTAATCACCACTCTATAAAATTATTAGGCCTAAATGATATAAAAATCAATATTTTAACCCTAAAACTCCCCTCTTCTAATGTACAAATACCCTCTCTCATTTCCCTTGGTAAACCACTTAAAATTCACATCTCAAGCCCCAAGATATACCCATTTCCCATATCCAAATTCTCTTATCACCCTTATGGGAATTCTATATGTACTCAACCCCTAGCCATCAAGGATTTATTAAAGAAGTAAAACTCCATCGAAGTGGTAACCCTGATTCTCTTTTCTTTGTTTTATTATATTCTTGTTTATACTATTCCAATCAACTAAAATTTTATATCTTTATAATATCTCTCATATATAAGTATATAAAATATAAATTTTATTATTTTTATGTAAAAATCAATCAATACTTCCCTTCCCATCCCATTAAAAATTAAAATATCACTTGTGTGGATGTGTGGACTACCACCTTCCTGAATGAAGTATTTCTGTTTTTACCACCACCTCTAACCGATGGTTATATAGATGTATTTAATAAATATATATGAATATGATATTTATAAAATAATTATGATTTTTTAATAATAAATAATTATTTACCATACTTATTTTCCATTCATTGTAAAATGAAAACATTGTTCTTGTGTCTGTACAAACTACCATCTCCATGAATCAATGTATTGCATTTTCATCACTTCATTACATGTCTGGATATAAAAAAGTATTTTATGAATATATTTGATATTAAAGAATAATATATATCATGAATATGATTTTTTAAGTAAAAAATAATAATTAACAATCATTATAGAGTAAAATGTTGATATCGGTAAATTGGCCAACAAAGCTCATCATTGCTTTCATCTTCATGAAATGTAACTAAAATTATCATGGAATAATATTTTAAATTTATAAATAATTATGTAACTTCTATTCAGGTACCTTGAATAATATTTTAGTGATTAAATTTTTATCAAATAATTAATATTGATGTCATCATTGCAAAACATGCATGAAAAAGTTAAAATTACTAAAATATGATGATGAAAAAAAATAAAAAACTAATACATATTTAGTGAATGATTGTAATATAGGAATATAATAGGTTATAAATATGATTAATGTTTTTAAAAAATTATTTAAGTTATTTTTTTTATTATATAGGAAGTCAAAGAGCTCTCAAGAAAGTCAAGAGTAAAAGTTACAAGTTTGTCATCTCACTTTTCTTTCTTTGAGACATATGTCATAATTTCCACTTATTTTCTATTATACGGTGTATATACTAACTTTTGGATTTTTTTTACATATTTTAATATAATTAAAGGGATTAACAGGTCCATCTAATGTTATAACTTTCATGGGTTTATGACCATGCTTTTTTATTTATTAATTAGGGAAAATATTGATATATAATATGATAATTTTATAATACAGATATTTATATTGATTATGTATTGTATTACTTATTAATTCCTTAAATATGACGAATGAATTGTATTTAGTGACTAAATGGGTGGTTTCTGATGTTATATTTCCCCATGATGCATCGGTGGCTCTCATGAGACAAACTAGTTTGGTTATTTGGCATATGCCTTACCTATTTGTGTATGTTTTCTTGGAATGAGGCCTTGATGGGAAGATTATAATGTCCAGAATCATGAATTATATCATTATGAATCCAATTATTGTTATCCATATGATTATTTATTTTCTTATGACATCCATGTTATATTCCCCTTTCATTATATTAGTTATATGGTATATTTTATTATTGTTTATCTCTATCATATTACCCATTCCTTATCTATTCTACGATAGGTTCCATTGTATTTTTTCAAGATAAGCATATAATATCACCCTTTTATTTAATTTCTTATCCCCATGGAACTCAGAAGTGAACTTTAAATGTTTTTATGGATGTACTAGAAGGTATAATAAGTTTGTCACAGAAATTTTAAGTTTTACTTCATGTTTTCAAATGTAATCTGAGAATAATGTATATATCTATTCTCTTAAGACTAATAAACTTTTTGATTCTATCATATGTGATATATGATATCTTATACTAATTTATTAACTTAACCACCAACTCTGGGATACAAAAGTTGGGGTTTTTATATCACTCCCCACCTATACATATCTCATACTAGAGGGATCACTAGCCCATGTATTCTCTGAACTATTATAGCATAAATCATGTTCTCTCTCTATGTTACCTAGGTTCCCATGACCAATATAAGGAAGAGGTGAAAAAAATCATGAAATAATCAATATATGGAGCACATTAATCATCAATAAATATTTCTCACCTCCAACACCCTCACCCTAAACATCCACTTTTTAATGTTATACATCCACCACGTAATAATAAAAAACTCATAGCAGGTGAAGAAAATAAAGAAAAAATTAGGGAGGGTCATACTAGAATTAATAAATTCATTTAAAAAAGTTACAAATTGTTCATTATAAGAAGATCAAATTAGAATTAAAATTCCTTCATATACTTTTAAAATCTCAACATTTAAAGCATCTTTTAGAAATTAACAAGAAAACAACCTTTCTCATTTCTAAACATTTATAAAAAAACATGGTTTCCTCAATATAAATCAAAAATGGTGACTAATCCCTACACTTACTATCTAAATTATTTTAAAAACCCTCATTTTAATTTTTAAAAATTCTTGGTATACGAAAAATCTAAATTTCAACATAATTCTTAGATTTCATAGGGAAACCCCTTTATTCCATTCTCAAGATCAATGGAAATATTTTATACATCCACTATGTATATCATATATAATTTTATTTTAATAAAAAATGGGTTTCTAGAAATAAATAAATCATTAATTGAAAAATAAAGTGATTGCTTAGAAACACCTACTTAAACCAAGAAAAATCAAGTCACAATATGTTTCCTTCTATAGTGAATGTCCAATAGAGTTAAGAGTCACCCTATACAATCCATAAATGATAAACAATACTAATATTATATGAAACTACACCATAAATTCTCTTTAATTATTGATTAGGGTTCTAGTGGTATGGAAAATTTAAGGAAAATACGAGATGGAATAGAGGAGAAGTGATAAAATAAGGACTTGAGGGTTTGACTTGTAGAAATCCATTAGAAACTATGTTGAAGAGGCTCAAAAACTATGTAAAAGGAATGAACATCCTATAGGGATCCATGTATATCTACCATGAAATATGGGTGGAAAATTATTAGCAAATGTAATATCCTAATATTTTAAAAGAATATTATTTTTGATAACATACAAGACACACAACACAAAGTTTAAACGAACCATGAAATATTATGTGACCATTATAATCTTGAAATTAAATTATAGGTTATGAATAGGATTAAAAAATTATTAAATATATATATAATTATTAATAAAAAAATTATTTATTAATACTAAGTAAAAAAGAACTCAATTTTCACTAAAGTCGTTTTATGCTTAAAAAATATGTTCTCTTCAAAAATGAATTTTATTGATTTTTATGAGAAAATATTATAATTAATTTATATCAATTTTAAAAAATTTATTTTATAAAAATTATATCATTTTTTAACTCTATATATCAAAATTATCTTATGGTGGAATTTTTTATTTTTCTAAAAAGATTGATTTTTTAGTGAATAGTGAAAAATACTAATTTTTGTAAAAGTGTCATTTATTTTAAATTAAATTTCCCATTATGATTTTAAATTGATATTAAATTATTATAATTATATTTCAATTATAAATAATCTAATTAATTACAAATTAATCATTATTATACCTAATTTTGGGCTAAGTTCATTTTTTGGCTTAAAAACTCATATTTCAAAAAATTGTTTTTGGTTATTTTTTGTGTTTTTATCTTAAATTAATTTCTACCACGTCTAGAAATTGAATCATTAAAAATTAATTTAACATCTTTAATCAGTTATTCCAACTTTTATAAATATTCCCCATTAATTTTTTATCATTATGAATAGTAATAGTGGTAACATTTTTCACCTTGATAAGGGTAAATCGGGTAATTAGGGTTAAATATAATATGATAAAGACTAAAAATAACTATAAAATATGAATTTATTCTATTTTATGTGTGATTTTTGACCATAATCATGCAATATTCTTTGGTAATTTTTTTCCATTTTTCTATGAAGATGACATTATTTTAAATAAAGAAAATTAAAAAATATCACTATATTGCTTTTAAATTACTCTTATATGTTCATATAGGGATAGAAATAATTTTTCAATGGATACTAAAGCATATTTTAAATATAATGAAATTAATTTTATTATATTTATTTATTTTTAATTTTTAGTGATTATATAATTTCCTTAAATGCTTATACAATACAGACATAGTGATTGTGCAAACAGTAGAAAATTAAAGTAAATGATTTTAAAACATAAATATTAATATTTTTTTGATGAATTATAATTTTACATAAATTTTCCTGGTTAATTATAATGTATAAGTTACATATAAATAGTTTATTTTTTAATTCCATACCTATCTTGAAGTTTTTAAATCCAAAATATGTGAATAGTTCTTAAAATGACATTAATGATATCTTATAATAAAAAATATTTTATTAGATGATTTCAAAATAATAAAAATAATTTATTCACCCAAGTTAATTAGATGTGGTCTAAAATATCAATCATGATCCATTTAGGGGTCACTTTTTCATTTATAATAACTTTCTTGACTTTTATAGTGTAAAAAACATTAGTATCACGGTAACATCAGAAGGGTTGTTGAGGGTTAAAACAAAGAGATAAGTGTGAAAAAAAATCACCTAAAATTATCCAAATTTTATTATATAAGAGTATCTAAAATTTTAATCATATTATATTTGGATTAAATATATTTTGATCCACTTGATCATGAAAAATAATTTTTATTAATTTAATATTTTATGTAATTCCAAGATTGATCCTCCCCTCACTTATAAAAGTGAACCTCCCCTCCTCTCTTCATCACACCTTTTTAGTACTATAGTTTAGAAAATACCTATAACAATAAATTCATAACATTTATTCATAAATTATAGAGATCTTATATTGGGAATAATGTGAACCTTAGAGCGATTAACGTGTAAAGAAAGGGAGGTTGTCTGAAGAAGAGGTATAGCTTTTAACTAAATGTTTTAGTTTTATTTCTTCTTATAACTATATAAAAACTATTATAATAATTTATATATAATAAAATAAGTATATACCAAATAATAAGATCTTATTATGATAATTCATTAACTTTAATACATCTCTTTCTTCCATAAAATGATTAATGAAATCATTGTTCATGTGTATGATGAACTACCGCCTCACAAACCAATGTAAATTGTTTTTCATAACCTCCTACTAAATAGGTTTATAATTATGGATTTAATTTATATGTATGATATTAATAAAATTATTCTCATTCTATAAATATAAAATATCATTTAATTTCTTACATTTCCATCTTTTGTAAAATGATAACATCGTTCGTGTGTATGTGTAGATTACCACCTCCATGAAGCGATGTGATTAATTTCTCCTATATAACTTTCATGGATTAAAATTGTTTTTAATAAATAAAAAAAATATGATTATTACATTATTATTATTCTATATATAATGGAACAACTACCTATTTGACCATTTTCAACTTACCGAAGACATTTTGGACATATGCTCTGAATATCACCAAAACGTCTGACATGAACGTAAATGAATAAGTAATTGAATATAACATGATAATAAATAAAATAAAAGGAATAATGAACTTGAAAATGGTTCTTAAGTAAGAAAATAACTAACATAATTTTATTATTTATAAATATAGATAATGTATGTGATGGTCTAGACTCAAGGTAAGAGGAACATTAACATAAACTCTTTTTTAAATGTTTTAAAGAATTATTTTCTAAATATTTTTCATACACTTCTAAATTATTAAAATTATTTTATGGATGTATTTATATGAAAAAATTTAATTAAAAAGAAAATTGTATGTCTCTTTTTAATTTATATAAAAAAATCAAAAGGAATATTTTTATTTATTTTATAAAACATGTTTTACTTACTTTACAAAAGGTAAATAGAATGTTCTATTTTAACTTATACGACATCAATGGGCTTACCCGCCACTAAAAATATTATTTTATGTTTTTATTCCTTTATAATCATCTAGGTTTTATTTAAATTAAAACCCCTATTCCATTTTTTCTGGTTATTTAAGTTTTGAAAATAGTTTTTTAAAAGGAAAGTGCATATTGATATCTACAAGTGTATTACATATGGGTGCAAAAGAGTTTTTTAAAGTTTTTTATGAAAACGTAAAATAATTAAATGTTTTATTCAAGATATGATACTTTATCATTATATATGATGATGGGTGAGCCCAATACATCTTCTATGAATGGGTGAGTCTGATATAGCTTATATAAATGGGTCATCCCGATATAGCTTATATAAACAGATGAGCCTAATATAGATTATATGAATATGAGATCTTAATATATCTTATATGGACGGTGACCTGATATAGTTCTCCAATTCATTGGTTAATGTTCCTTTACTTAAAATAAAATAATTAGGGAGTCAAATAGGGTACTATACCCTATGGATTTAACTTGGATCTAATTATTTCTGACACTAGTGAATAAAAGTAATGAATATAACGCTCTAAGTTTCCTAAAAGGGTTTCAATTTTATTACTATGTGTTTTAAATTTTTTCATTAATATAAATGTTTTTTTACCATGTGGATATTATTTATTTTATATTATAAAAGAATAATATGTAAAAGTTTAACATTTTATGGGTTTCTATGTTTTTCACTAGACTAACAGATTTTTTACATTTATGTCCCCTCCTAAGAATTTTTTTTTTCTCATCCTAAGTTTTCAAATTATTTTTCAAATTTATTAAGGATAATTAGAAAAGTTAATGAAGTCATAGTTTAATATATATAAGTTACTTTGAACAAATCAAGCATGTCAAAATAAATATTGTGTAGAATTGTCCACTTTGAAAGGGTTTATCTTAATTATCTAAAACTAAAAAACATAATGGTTCTTGATTATGTAAGTGATCCAATATTTCAGTTTGATTTTATATATTTTGGATGGATAATATTGGGTAAAGTTTATCAGTATCAAATATAGAAATTTAAATATTATTTTTTTAGCACCAGATCTGGGAGTGCGGGTTCGGAGCTCTTATAGTATCAAATGAGGGTTTAGAAAAATTTGGATATTATTTATTTCTCGTGTGGGGTTAACTTCAGAGTTACAGATACCATAATGGGTGTATAATTTTAAGGTTGATCAAAATTTCAAATTCATAAAAACCCACTTTGAGGTGTTAGGTGATGAGATATTAATATGATTAAGAGTATTTTGAGATATATATATATATATATATATAGCGATACAACCCTTGGGTTTCGTATTGTTTTAATGAAAATGTTATTTTTGGAATAATGCATTTATATTATCTGGATGTGATTTTAAATGTCTTCATAACCATTAGGTTTAGGATGATCTTTAATGTCGAAGTAATTATGGTTAATTATGATAAATGGTTATTACAATTTGGGAATATATGATTTCTTATATAGATAACCACGGAATTAAAAATTGATTTGGTGACTATGTCGTTAATTCTATTTTTTGAATAATTTTTCTATTTTCAGGGATTATATGATTAATTTAAATAGAAATACTTTTAGATTAGATGGCATTTTTATTTGAGGAATAAAATTTAAATTATATTTTAGAAGTACATATGATTTTATTTTGGCTTTATAGCGATTTGGGTTATTTATAGAAGAAATTAGAATATTTTAGATATTATATGATCATGACATATAAAGTTTTAGGTATAATACTTTATGAGTGACTGATATTATTTATAAGTAGTTGTTAGATTACTATTAGAAGAATATATAATAAAATATTTATGATTTTTCGGTTTTGAACTTAAGCAGAAATATTTTGAATAATTTTAATGATATTTATTTATCGAATGATTTATGTTAAATATTAGGTGTTATTGTTGAGGCTTTCTAGATTGATGTTTTATTTTTTATTACAAAATATTATTTAAATTGGTTATTATATTATCATTTTCTAACCATTTTGGTTTTGGTTAATATCTAAAGATAAGAGGAATAAATTATTATCCTTTTGTGGATCTGGTAATCAATTAGAAGTTGATTTTAGTTCTTCATGCATGAAAAAATCATATTTAATATTCATTTCATAGAGTAAAAGATGGGATAAAGGTGGAATATTTTTAAAACACACAACCAAAGGATGAAATTAAATTTATGGATTTAAATAAAATTAGGTAAGTATATATCCTTGTGTACTTAGTCAAGATGGTAAATGAATTCCCAAACTCAATTAATATTGAAATAAAAATATTATATTGTAGCCTTCATTTATAATGAATTGATGGACATTTACACACCTAATGTATTTATGGTTTTGCAGTCATTAAATTTCTAATTATCACTCACTTTTCTCTAATCAATGTTCTCTATCACTTTACATCATTATTTAGACATTAATTTTTTCTTCCATGTCCATATTTTCACTTCCCACTAATGTTATCCTATTTGGAAACCCAGTTAAATTTTATTCTATATGACTACATTTTTCTCATTCCCTCTTTTCAAAAGGATGTTTTATTAACCATTTTTGGATGTGGGTTTTCAATAAATTTGTTTTAAAATGTAAAACCATTGATTACTAATCTTGATTTAAAATTGTGAGGATTAAATTTATGAAAGGGGGAGAATATAACATACTTATATTTTAAATAATATTATGTTTTATATCATAAAAAACATGCAACACTAAGCTTAAATGAACCATAAAATATTATATGACTATTATAGACAAGCTATTAAATTGGTGTGTATGAATTGGATTAACCAAATTATGGAATATATATATGCCCTACTCAATAAAAATTTATTGACTAATTCATGTGAAATAAGTGATCAATTATTAGTAAGGTCATTTTATTGTTCAGAAATACATTTTCTTAAAAATGATTTTTATTACTTTTTGTGAGAAAATATTACAATTAATTTATTAAAATTTTATAAATTTTATTTGATAAAAAATAAATAATTTTTCAAATTATCATATAAGAATTATATTAGGGTGAATTTCTGTGATTTTCTAAAAATATTGATTTTTCAATGAATAGTAAAAAATACCAATTTTTGTCAAACTATCATTTCTTTTCATTTAAATTCCCCATTATGATTTTAATTTTATCTTAAATTAACATAGGTCTCCTTTAATTGTAAATAATATAATTAATTACATATGAATCATCATTATAGCTTATTTTGTAATTAGTTCATTTTTTAGCTTAAAAATGCATTTTTATAAAAACTATTTCTCATTTCATTTTATGTTTTTATATTGAATTAAATTATCACTTATAGAAATTCAATTATGAAAAATTTATTCCCTATTTTGAATAATTAGGACCAAATTTGATATATATTTCCCTTTTATTTTTTATCATTATGAATAGTAATTGTAGTAAATATTTATCACCTCGATAAGGATAAATTAGCTAATTGATGTTAAAAATAATATGATAAGGCATAAAAATAACTATAAATATTTAATTTAATATTTTTATGAGTTTTATTTACCATAATCATAAAATATTTGAGTGTATGTGAAATTTTTTTAATTTTTCTCTAAAAATGACTTATATATTATATTAAGTAAATAAAAATAAAAAATATCACTCTCCTGCTTTCAAAATTAACTTATATATTCACATAGGGAATAAAAATAATTTTTGAATGAATATTTTAATTAATATTTAAAATAATTAAATTATTTTTATGAGGAAAGTTTATTTCTAATTTTTAGTGATTGTGTAATTTCCCAAAATTCTTTTATAACGGTGACATTGTGCTTATACAATATATAGAATATTAAAGTAAATGATTTAAAAACAAAAAAAAAAGTAATTATTTTGTGTGAATTATGATGTGATAGAATTTTGTGGATAGTAATAATTTATAATTTATGGATAAATATTTTATATTCAAATTCTATACCTATATTGATATTTTTAAAGTCAATATATGTGAATAGTTCTTAAAAAGTCATTAATGATATTTTATAATAAATAATATTTTATTAAATGATTTAAAATTCATAAAAACCTATATTTAGAAACTTCAATGATATATGGTTTAAAATAGTATCCATTTTCTATTTAGGAGTCACTGTTCCTTTTATAGTAACTTTCTTGACTCCTATAGTGTAAAAACAATTGTATCGCGGTAATCGTTAAAAGGGTTAATATGTGGTTAAAACAAAGAGATAAGGATAAAAAAACACATAAACTAATAAAAAAATTGGATAACATTATTTATACTCAAAATAATATTATATTAAAATTATATAAATTTTCATCCACTTGAACATTAAAATTAATCCATATTATTTTAATACATTATGTATTTCCAAGAGTGCCCCTCCCCTCACTTCTAAAAGGGAACCTCATATACTCTCTTCTTCACACATTTTAAAGACTATATTTCAGCCAATAGCTACCCAAATACCTTTTCAAAATCCATCCTCATTATCAATAGTTCTTATTTTGGTAATTATATGAACCTTATAGGGATTAAAGTGTAATGAAAATGAGGTTTTCTGAAGAAGAGGTATAGGTTTTAATCAAATGTTTTAGTTTTTTTCTTATTCTACCTACTTAAAAACTCTTATTACCATTATGATATAATAACATTAATTTTTAAAATATAATGATATTTTATTATGTTAATTTCTTAACAATAATACATCTCCTTCTTCTATCAAATGGTAAATGATACCATAGTTCATGTGTAAGGTGAACTACCGCCTCCCAAACCGATGTAATTTGTTTTCCATCACCACCTCTCAGGGATATTTATAATTATGGATTTAATATATATATATATATATATATATATATTATCAATGACATTATTATTATTTTTTAAAGATATTATATCATATAATTTATTACATTTCTATATTTTGGAAAATGATAAAGTCGTTCCTACATATGTGTGGATTATCACCTCCATGAAGTGATGTGATTCATTTATTATGTATGCCTTTCATGGATAGTTATAAAATTTCTTTTAATGTATAAAAATGTTTAATATATCATTATTACTATTATATATATGATTTAATTATTACCTCTTTGACTATAATCAACCTATAAAAGTCATTTCGGATATTTGATTAGAATATCGTTAAAATGTATGACATGAAATTAAATGATTAAGTAATTAAATATATCATGGTAACAAATAAAATAAAAGGAATAATAAAATATAAAAGTGTTATTAATAAATTAAGTTATAAATATAATTTTATTATTTAGTAAGATAGAGAACGTATGTGATAACTCAGACTCATGTTAAAGGACACCTTAACTTAAAACTTCATTTTAAATGTTTTAAAGATTTATTTTATAAATATTTTCCTCCATGTAAAAATTATTGAAATTATTTTATAGATTTATTTATATGGAAAAAATTAATTATAAATGTAATTTTATGTCTCTTTTGAATTTATTACAAATTTCTTCAATAAGAATCTTTTTACGTATTTTATACAGTGCATTTTGACTTTATTTGCAAAATGAAAAAAGGAATTATCTATTTTGACGTATACGGTGTCAATAGATTTTCTCTCCCTCAAGACTGTTATTTGAAGTTTTGATTTTGTAATAATCTTACATGATTTACTCTAATAAAAACCCCCATTCCCTTTGTTCTGGTATTATAGATTTGAAAATGGTTTTTTAAAAGCAAAGGGATCTTTGATATTCAAAAGTGTTTTGAATTTTGGTTCAAAAGAGTTTTTTAATGGTTTTATGATGAAAATGTGAAATAATAATATGTTTTATTCATGAAATGGTTCTTGATAATCATAGATGATGATAGATGATCCTAATACATCATATATAGATGGGTGATCTTGATGTAGCTTACACGAATGGGTAATCCCAATATAGCTTATATAGTGGGTGAGCTTGATATAGCTCTCTAATGAATTGGGTAATGTTCTTTATCTTCAAAGGAAAGGATGGAGTTAACCATGGTGGTTTCCCATATGGATTTAACTAGGATTATATTGTTTTTTAAATGAGTAAAAATAGTTTATAAATATGATAGTATAAGTTCTCCAAAAGGGTTTATATTTTCTTGATATAGTTTTTAAAAGTTTTATTTGAGAAAAAAGTGTTTTTTCATTGTGAATATAATTTATTTTATACACTAAAATTATAACTTGAAAATGATAAAAAAAATTATGGGGTTTAATGTTTTTAACTACACTAACATATTTCTTGATTTTATGTCCCTTATTGATCTTTTTTTATCATCCCACATTTTCATATGATTTTTTACTGGTCTTGAGGATGAGTAGAAAATTTAATGAAGTTATAGTTCCAGATATGGAATTTTCCTTAAATGAAGTAAGAATCTCTTTATAAAGAACTTATTTTGTTGGAAAAATGGATACTCTATGGAAGTTTCCACTTTGAAATAGCTTTTTCTAATTCTCTAAAACTATAAATCAAAAAGTTCATGGGGTATGTCGGTGATCCAATATTTTAGTTTTATGTTATATGTTTTGGATGGCTAAAATTGGGTTAAGTTTATCAGTATTAAATCCATAAATATAAATATTATGTTTTTAGCACTAAATAAAGGAGTGCGGGTTTGGGGATGTTGTAGTAATTGATCATAAAATTATAGGGGAAAAAGAAACTTTTCACATTTAAATTAAAATTAAGAAACTTACATGGTTTAGCCACATGGTTTGGTAAATTATGTGTCAATTGTGAAGCTTCCACTTGATGACCACTAAGAACCTACATGGTTTTGCCACATGGTTACATGTAACCATGCACAAAATATCAATATCACCCCTAAGAAAAAAACGGGTCTCGTAATTTCCTATAAGTCTCACACAGTATAGAGAATAATGCACCAATCGTGAAAAATTTCACTATCACAAATGAAAGTATTGTTTTACTGTTACCACATGATTACAACTAACTATGCTAAAATTGTGTGATTCCTTAAAATATTAAAAATTTAAAAAATAATGGCTCTAAAACTCCCAAAAAATAACACATCCCATAATTACTTTAAATAATATAAAATATTCAATAACAGTAACACAAGGTATTATAATATCTCCACCATGCCACTTAATGGTCCCATAAAGTTTCTAGAAAAAGTAAAAGGAAATGGAAAGATAAAACCTCCACACCCCCAACTCAATAGTTGGGAAGGCTGGGGTATAACTAAGGAGGGTTTATTAGAAAAATATAACTGTACAATCTATTTAAGTCCTCAAAAAAACGAAACTTCAAACCTCAACCACCACCAAAAAACTCCAATCACTACTCAAACACATCTATCTAATATGAATTTCTAAAAGTATGGTGACCTAACATAGGTCTTCCCACAATTTATAATATCTTTAAAATGGATAAACAAAAGAAAAAATCTCTAGTATTAAAACATTACCATGAAAAAACAACCCCTACCCCCAAAAAAACCTCTCAGACGAGGGAACTATCCACTAACCATAAATGGTCCTCAAAAAAGAAACTAATAAATAATCAAGAGAGATACGTCCTACAAGAGCATCCAAATATCTATAAAATGAAAAAAATTCATCATGAACATCAAATAATCACTAAGAACCTTCCCAACCAAAATGGGAAAGGCAAAAATCACAACCAAACCTCAATAAGAAACAAAACATGCTCCCACCTTGGTTTTTCACTCCATAAGGGTAAATTAAGGCCTTAACCATGAAACACCATCTCATGGTGAACTAGAAAAAAAATTATAACCCTCATGTTACTTATAGAAATGAAAAAAAAATCCAATTTACCCAATTGTAGATCCCAAAGAACTCTCATATTCACCCCGCAAGAATTTAACTATAAACAAATAACTTCAAAACCACTTAAATATTAACAGATATAATTCCACTAAAAAACGGGAATAACCTCAAAACTAATAGTATATTTAATAAATGATTAAAGATACATCCAAGAAGAAACATTAAACAATAAACACATAATTTTAATCAGGTTTTAATTTTTAAAAATGAAATCCAAAAAACAAACAAACCTCTCAATTCATATACTACCCAAGACACCTCCTAATAACCCAACCTGTAAAACCTTTGAAGATAGACTAAAATACATACCCGGCCATAAAAAATATTCCATTATTCCATGGAAAATTTTTAAACTCTAGACAGATAAAAACCCAATATGAATTTGAGTCCCAAGAGTAGTGAAGGTTCTGAGTCCACCACTCTATTAGGAATCTCCACTGAGTTAGAAACTAAAGGAATATTTTACAATTGATGAGAAAACTCACCTCATGGATCATCATCAATTATAATTCTTTGAATTTATTCTTTGACCTTTCTAGGATTAATACTATAAATAACATACTACATGAACTCAATTAATTCATGGCTCATAACTCAAACTAATTGATCTTACAAAAACTATGGGGTAAATCCATAGATATCACCTTCCAGAATTATACATATAAATCATACATCATAATATTTCCCTTTTCTCCAACCCATTAATTTCTAAAAAAAGTTTAAAAATTTATTTCACCAAGGTACACCCTTGAGAAAAAAAACTCCTTTTGAAACAAACAATCCTTGTTGACATTCCACACTACCTTTTGAAAACCAAAAAAATCATTTCACAATTTTATTGTAATTTTAAACCACTTTTTTCTCCTATAATAAACCAATAAAACATTCCATGCACACAAATAACAACAAACACTCATACCAAAATTCAATAAAATCATTTCAAACACCTCAAAATATCATTAAACCCTCTTCAATGCATCCCAAACAAGTGGAAACTACTTTAGGTGTAATTTAAAACAAAGTAGAACCAGAACAAAAAACTCAATAGGGGTAAAGATATGTTCATGGTTTGGCCGCACGATTTAAGTTCATGATCCAAATGTGAAATAGCATCTTTAAATATCACAAAACCATCTACATAGGCTCTTCACTATTTGACAAACTATGTTGGCTAACGGTGAAACCTTAGTCACACTTTCATTTCTACCCCAAATTTTAAGGGAACCCCCAAAATCACTTTCCAAAATCATTGGGGATCCAAATATCATATTTAAACATAACAATACATCAACCAATCAAGAAATAAATTGAAATAAAATACTCATACCCCAACTTCGCATGACAACTCATGGTTTCTCGTGAGGAAGAGCTAGTCATGCACATCCCTTCATACTCAAATTGATTCTTGATACCCTTATATCCTTACTGCCATGAAAAATCTCAAATAAAAAGAGTTTTTTATCAAGAAAATATTACTTTATAGGAACCTAGGATCTGATATCATTTGTAACAAACTGGCTCAGGATGGACAAATATATCACCTGACCCGAGTTTCCACTAATCCCAAAGGGAATTCTTGATCCCCATAGGTAAGAAACTATTGTCCAATCATCAAGTAAATCACTATTGGTAATGATTTAAACATAAAATAATAGTTAAAACATAATATATATTTTAATAAAATTCTCTCATGGACCATGAATACCATGGATTTCTATGAAACATCAATAAACATATCCTAAATAAAATAAAATAAAATAAATGAGTTATAACCAAAAATAAAAATTCAAACCATTTATAAAAACATACATAATATAAAATAATTCAAAACATGGTAAGACAAAATAATAAGAATATAAATAAAAATAAAAGAAGGGTCATCATGGATGGTACATTAACAACCCAAAATAAAAAAAAAACAAAACTGAAACATACTATAAGAGGCCTCCATGCGACTTGCGGTCACTCAAAACTTTCCAAATCACCATCATCATCTCCTTAAATTGATAACCAAATTGAATATAACTAAGAACATATATATAATATAAAATATTCATAAACACACATGATTGTGTGTGTGTAAGGTGTGAGAAAACATGCAGAATAGGATCTCACCAAGGAATATCTAAAAAAAATTACATGAAACAATTCATATGTACTTGTTTTAAATATAATAGAAAATAAGGTTATTAATTTTAATAAGCGTGAAATGAAAGACAAAACTGTAAATTTTTACTTCAAAGAATAAAATTTTCTATTTTAAACAAAAACAAATGTAATCTCCACTTAGCAGTAAAATTAATTAAAACTGAAATGAGGGGCCTTTAATTTTAAAAAAATGAGTTGAATACATTTTTCCTCAAATATAACTTTTATAAAATCCTGAGTGAAAAATAACCATTTCTATTTTCATTTTATAACTACTTTATTAATGTTATACTTCAATCCATTTTGAGAACCATTCAACTATGAAGAATAAAATCACAACATAAGAAAGCATCACTACATTAAGGGAGAATAACAAAAGTAAACAATTTTAGTTGTTTTTTTAATAATAAATGTATAAGTTGATAGGTATCATTGATTGAAATCCCCTCAATCAACCACCAATCAATAGAAAAATTTCATGGGAAACTCTCTAAGTCCTAAAGTGAGATGACCCAGACAATATTATAACATATAACCAACTGTGGCCCAACATTTAATCCTAAAAAAATATAGAGTCTACCAAATTAACCCATAATGGTATCACTGGGGAAAATCCCAAACAATACCTACCTCATGCTAGAGGGGACACTATCTCATGTGTGCTTTGAACTAGTATAAAAAAAATGAAGGTCTCTCGCTAAGTTACTCAGGTTACCCTAACTAATCTAAATTAGAGGAGAGAAAAATTCAGGTAATGATCAACCTATACAATATAATCATAATTAAAAAATATCTCTCACCACCAAAACCCTTTCAAGAAATAACCCCATTTTCACATCATACATCAACCATATAATAATAAAGAACCAATAATGGGTGAAGAAAACATAAGGGAAAATTATTGAGTGTAACATAGGAATTAATCCATTTATTTAATAAAGTGCTAAACATACCTTTTAAAGAAGATCAACTCGAGATTCCAAGTCCTTTCTACACTTTTAAAATACCAGCATTTAAAACATATTTTAGAAAACAATACAATTCCCATTTAAAAAAAATTCTTTAAAAAAATGGTTTCGTCTATTAAAATCCAAAATAGAGATTAAGCCACATGATTACTATAAAAATCATTGTAAAAGTCCTCATAGGTGTTTCTATAAATTATTGGTATGTGAAAACATTTAATTTCAAATAAATTCTTGGATTTAATAGGGTAATCCCTTTATACTGTGATTAAAATTCATAAAAACATTTTATACATCCACTATGGATATAATATATCATCATAATTTAATAAAAATGAGTTTATAAAACTCAAGAACACATTTAATTGAAAAATAAAGCAATTTCAGGGAAATATCTTCCTCAAACTTGGAATAACCAAGTCGTAATGTGTCATATTCTATAGCCAACACTCAATCAAGTTAGGAGTCACCCTATAAAATCTATAAATAATCAAAACATTAAGATTAGATGAACTCGAGTCCTAATCCCCTTTACCTAGTGATTAGGGGTCTTGGGTAGATTTAAAATCAATGGTACACAAGAGACGGAAGGAAAGGGAAGAGATACAAAAATGATAGGAGGGGTTACTTTGAACAAATCCCTTGGAAACCATAATTGAGAGGCCACAAATCAAGGGATTATGAAGAACAGATCTCCTCTAGGGATCCATGGAGGGCATTTATGCAATATGGGGAAGAGGAAAACTAAGGGATCCTAAAATTGGAGGGTAAAAGTGAATTTCCACATTTAAATGAAAAATATTCAACCCACACAATTTGGTAATTTGGTTTGGTAAATAATGTAAAAGTCATACTACTTACACTGGATAGCCATTGAGCATCTATATGATTTTTCTACAAGGCTACTCCCAACCATGTGTCAACTATTCAAGTCACACTCAAGAAAAAATTAAGTCACACAGTTACCTAGAATATCCCACACAATGTGGAAAATCATGCACCAACTATGAAAAATCACAGTACCAATAATTACATCATTGCGGAATAGCTTCCAAATAATTATTATTAACTATGTGAAAATTTTTAGACACCCAAAAATATCCCAAATTTTAAAAATAATAGGATAAAAAAATTAAAAACATAACACACCCCATAATAACATAAAATAATATAAAATAATCAAAAATAGAATAATGATGTGTTAGACTGAGTATGATTAAAAATTATAAGATATTCAAAGCTGTTAGATATAATTGAAGATTTGATAATGAAGAGGAATTCATAAAATTGTCTCTGAGTTGCAAATGACTTTTTGAAATTTTATTATGCTCTTGATCAAATTTTTAATGGTTTGAAAATTTATTCTATTATTAATAAAAGAAATATTTTTAACAATAACTATTTTATTATATTGTACAATGAGAGTACATAGAAATACTATTATAAAAAAAATTGCATGTCAGGTAATAATACTAACTAAAATAGCTAGGAATAGCATAGGTGTATAAAAACCAACTAATATTGACCATTCAATGGAATAATATATAAGTTCAAACTCTTCCAAGAATATTAAAACTTCCATAAAAACTATTAAAATAAAAATAAACATAAGGAATATCATTTACATTATCAAATTAATTGTAAAAACCTTTGGGAATGAAGTAGTAAATTTTGATAAATTATAGAGTATATATAGGGTATAAAGGGAAAATTGATCGCTGGGATATAACTATTACTTAACTATTGGTCGAAATGACCATTGTACATGGTGACCATTGGTAATAATGTTACCATTATAATTAGAGTTTATAAAGGATAATAATAAATGATAATTAATATAGAATGGATAAATTATGGTCTCAACCAATAGAGTCATGACTTTTGAATCTAATTTTTTAGAACTTGGGAGGGAGGGATCGTCACTAGGGTTTTCTCTGGACCAAGCCCAAGTAGTGCTTCAACAAGTGAGGCTTGAACTAAATTACCTAGGGGATAAGTTCAAGTTAGTGGAGGTCACCACTAAGTCAATGTTAGTTGATCCAGCCCAAGAAACTACCACCACCACACACCTTACCCTTAGGGTGTATACTCGTGTAATAAGGGGTTATGTATATAGACCTTAGTATCATAAAAATGTAATTTCTATTTTATAAATGAAACATTTATTTCATAAATCCCATTTTTAGTATTATTTAATTAATAAAATAAACATGATTATAGGATGAATTTGATAGATAGATTTTTAGAAACAAATAAAACATAATTGTATTGTAAGAAAACATATACACTTTTATAATAAAATCAAGTATACTAAATAAAAATTTATTTTTGTGAAATTGTATTTTAGATAACTATTTATTTAAATATATATGATAATATAATTTTATAGTCTCCTAGTAAAAAAATTAATGTTAAAAAGTTGACTATGCCGTAAAAACTATTATTTTTCAATAAATAAAGATTTTTTATTAAAATATTAAAATTATAACATTTAGAGAATTATTTTAATAAAATAAACATTATATCTGAAATCATCATGTCAAAATTAGGTTAGGTTGACTTTTTGAGAATTTTCTAAAATACTTTATTTTAAAGTGAATAGTAAAAATATAGTTTTGCGTTTTTTGTATTTTTTATGACTTCATATATATGTAATAATGACTTAATAATTAATTAAATATATTACATGACAAAAATATGTTATTTTACTGATATTATGTATTTTAATGTCTTTAAATCATTTTCCAAACCTATAAATGACTTTCCAAAGTCTAAAATAGAAATTATGATTTTAAAAATTATATTTTATGGGAAAATTACTTTTATATGTATACAGTAATATTAAAAAAATATATATTTAGGTTCTAATAGATTAAAATTTTATAAAACATGACTTAAATGTATAAAACCATGAGCAAAAACCCTAGGTAAGCCAATGTTTTTTATTTTCCACAACCTATAATTCCAAGACCTATATTTGGAAATTATTAAAACATTTATCCTTTTACTATAAATATGAACCCATACACCATTACTATCCACTAAAAATACATTATCCATGAATTTTTTAATATTTTTACTCCCAAAGAGTCTCTTTAATGTTTCTTTAAGGTCGTAAGGTTCCATATTCAAGTTCTAGGAAGAAAAACTTCAAGGTATGGGAACACTTCGCTTCCTCTTTTCCATTCAAGTATCTATTTTGTGGTATATTTTCTAATTATTGAATTTAATTATTTTTTATACCCTTTTTTATTATCCAATTACTTTAAAATCATGTTTTATCAATGTGATACTTTACCCACCCATTATACTCGTTCCTTAATCCATGTTGTTTATCATCATACTGAAAAATTAATTTCTTGAATTTATCTCTTTTACATGAAATATTCTTATATTGTGAATAAGAAAACCCCTTAATTATACATGGTTATCAAAATATATGTGAATATAGTTTATTTATTGATTATTTACATGTATGAAACACAAATTCCCTTGTGTGGGTTAAAAATGTTCTAATGTTCAAGTCTTTAAGCACATATGTACTCAATGTTTTTTATTCTCCTCATGTTATTAATGAAATGATTTATTATAATCAATGTGGATCACATGAATTAAGACATATTAAGGGTGTCTGATGATATCCCTCCAATCCATTGGGTAAAAAATTAATCTCTATATATAACATGTTTTATGATACCTTGGTAAATAACCTTGGTAATTTTCTTATGACACCTTGGTTATTAACCTTAGTGACATACTTATGAATGTCTCATTTTTATGTTGTAACCACATTTCCATGTTATGTATCAAGTGCTTATTATTATTCTCTCTTGTTATGTGTAACACCCCAAGATTTCATAGTAGGTTATCTCTTCAAAGAAATTCAATAACTTGCGCTACACACAACACTGAGTTCGAGCACACCGCGACTTACCAAACTAGTCTTTCAAAAGGTGTTTATGAATAGTATTAACTGAATGTTAAATTTCATATGTTCCATATAATTTTATAATCCATATTATGTGTTTTTTATACATAATATAATAACAAATTCATTTTTTAGATAAAATAAGTATTCTTAAAAAATGCAATTTTACCACCTTTTAATGGAGAACCATTTTTAAAAAAAATATTTGACACTTTTATATATTCAATTTAATAAAATAAAATTATTATTTATAATTGAGACATAAAAATTTAGTTTGGATAAATTTTTGGTACTTTTTTGATAACTTTCATATTTTAATTAATAATGAAAATTACTGAAATTTAATTAGAAACAACTTTTTTAATCGAAATAATTGACAGTGTTAAATTATACATTTGAGTAGATTAAAAGTATAATTATATTATATTTTTATCATTTAATATAATTTAGTTCATTGTATGTAATTTCACATTTAAAATAGAAATAAACAAGTGTTAATCTTATGATAGTTATTATTTCTTAAAAACGCGCTTTTTGTTTTGACAACGGGAATTGATTTTAAATTAATTTCTGCCACTTCTGTGTTTTGAATTTGTAAAAATGGATTCCATATTTGGAATCAGTATGTCTAAATTGGATAAATAGGTAACTTTTATTCTTAGACCTTATGAATATTTTCTTTAGTAAATATTTTATTTATCATGGTTAAAGGGTAAATCTGGAAAATAAGGGTAAACAAATATTATTATAATAATAATAAATTACCCTAAAATTTTTTATATTCCTATTTTTTGATAAATTTCATACCATGGTAATACTTGAGTCTATTTTGGGACCATTTTGAGCCACTTTAGAGTGATAATGACACTTTATATTAATTAATTTCAAGTAAAGACAAAAATAACAGAAACATATATCTTTTAGTAAAAAAATTTATACAAAGTGTTATATAAGTTATCTTTTCAACTATAAATATTAATTAGAAATATAAAAATATTTCCTACATAATTTTAGTTTATTTATAATTTTTAGACATTAAATAATTAAATTTATTTATGACGCAATGATGATGCAGTAATTACCTTATTAATGAAGGAATCAAATAAATGGTATTATAAATATTAAAATAAATATATTTTCAACGTTTTTATGACATACAAGAATTTTATATGTGAATATGACATATTAGTATTGATTAAATTTATTTGTTTCTAAGTAATCAAGTTGTTATGACTTTTACAAAAACCAAATACTAAATAGTGTCAAAATTGACATAAATGAGTTTTTAAAACAAATATTAAATTATTAAATTATATAACAGTCCTAAAAATATAAGTTTTGGAAAAAGGACTTAAATAAGGTTATATAAATTAATAATTAACCACTTGGGTTTCTCTTGGATTGTTATAGTAATTTTATTAACCATATAATATAAGAATACAAAGAGACATGGTAAATGAAAAACTGTTTAACTAAGAGTTAAATCTAAAAGATAAGGTTAATATGGTGATCTAAACCTATCTAAAACCTATTGGTTGAGAGTTTTTAGACCTATACTCACCTTATCCTCTAAATAAACATTTTATAACCATTATAAACCTAAAATTATTTTATTATAAAATAATATTTCAAGCTTTTCCTAAAGTGACCCTCACCTCTCTTATAAAAGGGTATTTCCCCTTATCTTAATTTCACACCTCCAAAACATTTTTGGATCAGCCAACCCCATCCCAAATATCCTCCAAAATTTTTTCCCTTCATCCTAGATGCCTTACTTTGGTCATAAATCCAACCTAAGGAGCCCTTTTGATCAAATCAAAAGGAAGAACCCGAAGAAGAGGTAAATATTTCATCACCTCTTTCAAGTTCTTTTCTTATTTCACTTCCTCTTTCTTGGTTGTTTCAATTATAAAATAATAAATCTAGTATATTATATAAATTGTGATGTTATTAAAAAATTTTACAACCATATTCATTATTTTATCCATCATATGAATGAAAAAGTCACCATACGTGCGTATGTACGGCTTATCATCTCCATGTTGTGGTGTAGTTTGTTATTCAAACACTTAATTATTTGTATGGGTATAATAATGAGTATAACTTATGTAAATAATAAATATAACATGTTAATTATTCTGTATATATGATATAACATCCAATTGCATAATATTTCACCATCAATATAATGATATTGTCGCTCGTGCGTACGTACAGATTACCGTCTCCACGAACGTGATGAGATTCATTTCCCATCATAATTATTCAAGAATAATTTTCATTTTATGATTAAAAATAATGTTTATGAACATAATATCATTCTTTATATTAATCAAATACATCCTATACATAACAAACATGGCTTACGTAACCAATCATATAAAGGAAAATGAATCAGTTAACACCTGAAATGATGATACTACTGAAATATTATTAACAAAGAAATTTTAGAGGATCATATATGATATCATATTTATGTATAGAGTTATTTTATAATTTAATAACAATGTTTTAACTATTATATATGAGTTTAACATACCATCAACTAAGGAAAAGTACAAGTAAAGGGTTAATTTCACAATCTCTTTATTATCCGAGGTTGTTTTTACGTAAGTATCTTTTGGGCCCTCTTTATCATCCACATCCAAGTTTCTTAAAAATTTATTACAAAAAAATTAATATTTAATATATTATGGGTTAAAGTCATTTATAACCTTTTTAAAATTTTTATAAAATGGTTTTAAAGGAATCTTTCTGTCATTTTTCAAAAAATGTACTTTATGACCTTTTCAACAAAATTAAGGAAAGAATGTTTTTTTAACTTATATGGTGGGTGTGGATATTTTCCACCACTATATCATCGACAAATATTACCAAACAATATTATAATAATTTTTTCAAAATAAATGTTTCTTTTATGATTATGTGACTTTTAAATGATTTTAAAATAGAAAGAGGTATTTATTTCAAATAGTTTTCATTTCATCTATGTCAACATCCTTTGAAGGATTCTAAACTTATTTGAAGTTTATTTATTATGATACAAATATTCCTTGTTGTATTTATAGCATCCCGTCTTTTTATAACATAACTTTCATTTCATTACACGGAACTGAGGATCTTTAAGGTTTAGTGTCTTGGAAACAAGGAACATAATACATGAAAAGAACAAAAAACACTCTTATTAAACACTTGAAAGGCTTCTCCTTAAGTTCATCCTAGGATAATTACTGCATCTCATAACCTGGGTACATACATCAAAATAAAGGGTGAGCAGAAGGCCCAGTAAGGGAAACAAGAGAAACATTTTACATGTGAACTTGAGATACTTCAATAAGGTCATGAAAAAAAACTTTAAGGCATGAGAAAGAAATCATGAGATACATCATAATAAAAATATCATTTTTCATAACTTGAAGATGTGTCTACAACATTTAATATTGACAATCGTTTCGTTTCACCAAGGTCCATCCCCAAGGTGTCGTTAAAATTACCAAGGTTATTCACCAAGACGTCATTAAAAAAATGGTCATCTCTAGAGATTAAGTCTTTACCCAATGCATTAGAGCGCTATCTGGGCGCACCCTTGAAATGTCTTTATTATCATGTGAGCCACATATATCATAATCAATCATTTCATAAACAACCCATATAGCATAAAAGAAATGGGTTTCACTTCATAATCATAACGTTTTAAAAACTGCTTTAAAGACATGATCTTTATGTCACTTTAAACCCACGGAAAGGGAAAGAGGGTTTCATGTATGTAAATCCCCGAATTTAAAATAGAAAATTTTGATATATATGTGAATACCTATGTATAAATAAGATCTTTGAGTATTCACTTTATAACATAAAATAATTTTGAGAAAAGAGAGAGAGGTACTTTGAGACGAAAATTCTGCAGCATAACGGCTATGTTTCGGGGTTTTAGAAAACATTGAGAAGAGAGGGGACATGGGTAAAACATTCATAAATGACCCATAAAATAGTAGAGGGACAGAATATAAGGGATTTAAGAACATGGTAATGAAATTTGAAAATATACCATATGAAATGAAGAACATGAAAGGAAGACAAAAATAAGATTTCTCTTATTAAAATTCGGCAGCCTAACGGCGTTACATAAACTTCAACCAAAAATGAATTGATGAGATCAAATAGTGTATCTAATCATATGAAAATAAAAGATCATTATGATAGATATAGACATCATAACCCAACATAATAAAAAGGAACTTGCAAGACTTGACATGGAATTAGAACTTTGAAAAGGGAGAAAGGTGCAAGGACCACTTAAAAATTCAGCAGCCTAACGACACCACTTAAACATCAAAATACTGAATTGAAGAGATCAAATGGGGTCTCTCATCATATGGTCATAAAAGATCAGTATGATAGATATAGATATCATACCCCAACATAACAAAAAGGAACTTGAAAGAATTGACATGAAAGTATAACTTCAAAATGAGAAGGGTGAAGAACTACTTAAAAATTCGACAGCCTAACGGCGCCACTTAAAACTTCAAAATACTTAATTGAAGAGATCAAATGGGGTCTATCATCATATGGTCATAAAAGATCAGTATGATAGATATATAGATCATGCCCCAACATAACAAAAAGGAACTTGAAAGAATTGACATGAAAGTAGAACTTCAAAACGAGAAGGATGAAGAACTACTTAAAAATTCGGCAGCCTAACGGCGCCACTTAAAACTTCAAAAAACTGAATTGAAGAGATCAAATGGGGTCTCTCACCATATGATCATAAAAGATCAGTATGATAAATTTAGAGATCATACCCCAACATAATAAAAAGGAACTTGAAATACTTTACATGAAAATGGATCTTGAAAAATGAGAAGGGAGAAAGAATCCGTTACAAAAAATTTGGCAGCCTAACGGCGCCACTTAAAACTTCACAAAAAGAAATAATGAGAGTAAGAGGGGATCTCTCATTATGTGAACATGAAAAGGGAATTAAGGGGGGTATAAAAGAACATACTTTAACATAAGAACATGGAGAATAAAAGAAATGGCATAAAATATATTTCTTGAAAAGAAAGAGAGAGGTCGGATCCCTTACCTTAAAACATAACTCTTAAAACTCAAAGGTTTGGACCTTGAGGGCTTGGGGGAACCTTTGGAGGACTCCTTGGGAGTAAATGAGACCAGAACTTCGTTGGGGGAGAGTGGGGAGTCGAAATGGATGAGAGGATGGCTTGGTATTTATAGGGAAAGTGAGGGGACAAGGCATTAATGGCCAAGGGACACCTCAAAAGTGCTTTTCTCAAAACCATGTGCTCTCCCTTGGCATTTACCATGGAGTTAGGCCACATGGGGCCCCCAAAACAATAATTCATCACCCTTGGGTCGGCCAACCCTTAAAATATCTCATTACATCACCATGACATAGTTATGATGTCATTAAACATACCGAAACCCTAAAACTGTATTTTTACTATTCACTAAAAATTCAACTTTCTCAGAAAGATCCCAAAATTTCACCTTAATCAAATATCAATGCTCTGATTTCAAAAATGAACTCCATTTTATACAAATAATTTTTTAAATATTTTTAATTTATTTTTTTAAATAAATACACTATTCACTGAAAATTCATTTTTTTCAGAAAAAAACCCCAAGAATTACTATAACATAATATCGGTGCTCTAAGTTCAAAAATAAAATCCATTTTATAAAAATAATTTTCTAATTATTTTTAATTAACTTTTTAATTAAAAAACACTATTCACTCGAAAAAAACTAATACTTGAATAATAATTTATGAAACCGTTATTTAACCATTTTATGGAATCACATTACTTAATCAAGGTGCCTAGATTATATTAATACGTTCTTTAAGTGAGATTACTAATCCATTTGGACACATTACTAATCCTAATCATAAAATCACTATTTATAATTTACTATTCATCAAAAATCAAGTTGATCTTATTAGACTATAAATTTCGTACTGAACATAATTCTAGAAGACCATTTTTTGAAAATCATTACACATTTTTAATTATTTAAGGTCTACATAAACATTTTTAAAATATCCTTTTTCTAAAATTCATCAAAAATTTGCATACTATATTTATCCGGTCATTTAAAAATTCATAAACATCATCATAAGAAGAAATCCCAATTTTTATTTAAAACAAAGGATTACACAAGGGAGTTACGGTCTCCTTACATAGTCCCTTATCACACCAGCATAGGACCTAAGTGTAAGGTGTTCTAAGGTGAGAGAATCTGAGGGAGGCTCGGCCAACATCGCACGAGTAGTAATTTCTATTAGTTTGAACTTCTCGCAAAAGCGATTCCATTCTAGCTTCACACGATGAAGTTCGGCTTGGGTTTGGTCCAGAGCAAAGCCCAGTGGTGCTACCTCCTTCCCAAGTTCTGTTAGATGGGCTTCGATCGGTCCAAGACTATTGGGTGAGGCCATCGAATCTTCTTTCTATAGCAATTAACCAAGATTACTTGTATTTAGAGACAATAATCGAAATGTTTAGTTTCCAGCGGTCATATTCACCAATGGTCATATAACAGTCAAAACCCAACGGTCTCATTTTAATTATACTCATGTTATCAAATGAAACATTTTTGTTGAGTATAAAAATAAAATAAAACAACACATAAAATTAAGAAACAAGATTTATTCAAAATTTTGGGTTGTTACAATCTTCCCCCCTTAAGAAATTGCGTGCTCGCAATTTTTAAAATTGGGTTTTGAAATTTCATTGAAAGTCCCACATCGAAAAAGGAGTCAGTAAAACTACTACTTTAAAAGAAATAAAGGGAAGTAAAAAAGGTAACCCGAGTTAACCCATACTAGGATTCCATGTAGGAAAACATGGACATGGAAGAAAAAACAAAGGGTCAAGTTCTGGGGAAGAGTGATAGAAAACATGATTAGGAGAAAGTTAACAATAAGAAAATCCCAAACTTAGGATGTGTGTAAATGGTCTTTGATTACCTATTAGGAAACGTAAACCAACAATGTTTTTGTTTTACATTCCTTTTCATAATTTTGAGGAATTCATTTACTACATAGAATAGAAACATAAGAAAATATACATGTCTTCATGTAGAGTTTCATCCTTTAACAAGTTTCTACCTAAACTAATCTTTTCTCCAAATGATGAGCATTCAAAACTACTTGGTCTCATCAAAACACAAGAATCATCTTCTAGAGCATAATGTAATCCACAAAAGATTAACATTATCCCAAAAACAGAAAGGGTAAGGTTAAACAGCTCTTCAAAAAGGAAGAATCCCATTGGAATGGAAACTGCTTTTAAATCTTTAAAGTTCCATGGTAATACCCAAAGTTCATCATAGGCCATTCCATAAATAACGGTCCTTAAACTTCCTCAAAATAAACCAAACTAAGATTGAAACCCAAATACAAGAAGGATTTGATAACATAGTCTTCCAAAATAAACTTCATTGTTCATCTCCAAACAACATCAACCACTCCTAACATATTATAACAAAAGTATCTATCCTAAACATATTTTACCCAAGATAGGTTAATCATTCCCATAAGTAACCTAAATTACTATAAGTCCACCATAAATTCATCGATTCTTCAAAATATAAGTCAACCTTACTCCTCAATGAAAATACCATTGTAATCTATTTTCCTCGATCATATAGGGTCCCAAAAATAATGAACGTCTTCCAAAATAATAATCATCTTCTAATCCCCTAATCATCTCTATCGTATTAATACGGCAATCGTAGCATTTCATATCATATTGGTTGTTGGGACATGTTCTTTCATTTCCCGCCATTAACTAAGAAAAGAAACTGTAATTAGTGGCTTAAATACTTAGCTAATAATCATGAAAAGGAACTTAAAGCATATAAGGATAACTTGTAGAAGAAAATTATACCCTAACTTGTGATCCCTTAGGTTCCCATCTAGGTTATCCATGATCATATATTCTTATGTGAATCTTTATTTTATTTTATCTGTGTTCCTTTAACAATGGTTCATACTAAGCTTATGAATTTACCAAAGCATATCCCCCGGGAGTGTCGTAACCAAGAGTGCAGCAAGGCCCATTGTCGTGTTCTAGTTCCCGTTTGATTCTAGCTCAAAGCGGTGTTTTCAGACTTTACCCCTATGTACATCTGTGTCAGAGCCACCTCTACCTGCTCGTATCCAGACAGGGATGTATTTGCTTGGAAACCCATTACTCAATACTCACCAAAATACCAGGAAGATTTCCTATATATAAACTTTTCTATAGGCTTATTCCTAAAGTTTTCATATCCTAATTTCCACAAATAACTAAACCATCCTTTGATACCAACTATAGCATCCCGTCTTTTTATAACATAACTTTCATTTCATTACACGGAACTGAGGATCTTTAAGGTTTAGTGTCTTGGAAATAGGGAACATAATACATGAAAAGAACAAAAAAAAATCTTCTTAAACACTTGAAAGGCTTCTCCTTAAGTTCATCCTAGGTTCATTACTGCATCTCATAACCTGGGGATATACATCAAAAGAAAGGGTGAGCAGAAGTCCCAGTAAGGGAAACAAGAGAAACATTTTACAGGTGAACTTGAGATACTTCAATAAGGTCATGAAAAGAACTTTAAGGCATGAGAAAGAAATCATGAGATATATCATAATAAAAATAACATTTTTCATAACTTGAAGATGTGGCTACAACATTTAATATTGACAATCATTTCGTTTCACCAAGGTCCATCCCTAAGGTGTCGTTAAAATTACCAAGGTTATTCACCAAGGCGTCGTTAAAAAAATGGTCATCTCTAGAGATTAATTCTTTACCCAATGCATTGGAGCGCTATCTGGGCGCACTATTGACATGTCTTTATTATCATGTGAGCCACATATATCATCATAAATAATTTCATAAACAACCCATATATCATAAAAGAAATGGGTTTCATTTCATAATCATAACGTTTTAAAAACTGCTTTAAAGACATGATCTTTATGTCACTTTAAACCCACGGAAAGAGAAAGAGGGTTTCATGTATGTAAATCCCAGAATTTAAAATAGAAAATTTTGATATATATGTGAATACCTCTGTAGAAATAAGATCTTTTATTATTCACTTTATAACATAAAATAATTTTGAGAAAAGAGAGAGAGGTACTTTGAGACGAAAATTCTGCAGCATAACGGCTATGTTTCGGGGTTTTAGAAAACATTGAGAAGAGAGGGGACATGGGTCAAACATTCATAAATGACCCATAAAACAGTAGAGGGACATAATATAAGGTATTTAAGAACATGGTAATTAAATTAGAAAATAAACCATATGAAATGAAGAACATGAAAGGAAGACAAAAATAAGATTTCTCTTATGAAAATTCGGCAGCCTAACGGCGTTACATAAACTTCAACCAAAAATGAATTGATGAGATCAAATAGGGTCTCTCATCATATGAACATAAAAGATCAGTATGATAGATATAGAGATCATACCCCAACATAATAAAAATTAACTTGCAAGACTTTACATGGAATTATAACTTTGAAAAGGGAGAAAGGTGAAAGGACCACTTAAAAATTCAGCAGCCTAAAGACACCACTTAAACTTCAAAATACTGAATTGAAGAGATCAAATGGGGTCTCTCATCATATGGTCATAAAATATCAGTATGATAGATATAGATATCATACCCCAACATAAAAAAAAGGAACTTGAAATAATTGACATGAAATTATAACTTCAAAACGAGAAGGGTGAAGAACTACTTAAAAATTCGGCAGCCTAACGGCGCCACTTAAAACTTCAAAATACTGAATTGAAGAGATAAAATGGGGTCTCTCATCATATGGTCATAAAATATCAGTATGATAGATATATATATCATACCCCAACATAACAAAAAGGAACTTGAAAGAATTGACATGAAAGTAGAACTTCAAAACGAGAAGGGTGAAGAACCACTTAAAAATTCGGCAGCCTAACGGCGCCACTTAAAACTTCAAAATACTGAATTGTAGAGATCAAATGGGGTATCTCACCATATGATCATAAAAGATCAGTATGATAAATTTAGAGATCATACCTGAACATAATAAAAAGTAATTTTAAATACTTTACATGAAAATGGATCTTGAAAAATGAGAAGGGAGAAAGAATCCGTTACAAAAATTTCGACAGCCTAACGGCGCCACTTAAAATTTCACAAAACGAAATAATGAGAGTAAGAGGGGATCTATCATTATGTGAACATGAAAAGGGCAGTAAGAGGAGTATAAAATAACATACTTTAACATAAGAACATGGAGCATAAAAGAAATGGCATAAAAGATATTTCTTGAAAAGAAAGAGAGAGGTCGGATCCCTTACCTTAAAACATAACTCTTAAAACTCAAAGGTTTGGACCTTGAGGGATTGGGGGCACCTTGGGAGGACTCCTTGGGAGTAAATGAGACCAGAACTTTGTTGGGGGAGAGTGGGGAGTCTAAATGGATGAGAGGATGGCTTGGTATTTATAGGGAAAGTGAGGGGACAAGGCATTAATGGCCAAGGGACACCTCAAAAGTGCTTTTCTCAAAACCATGTGCTCTCCCTTGGCATTTACCATGGATTTAGGCCACATGGGGCCCCCAAAACAATAATTAATCACCCTTGGGTCGTACAACCCTTAAAATATCTCATTAAATCACCATGACACAGTTATGATGTCATTAAACATACCGAAACCCTAAAACTATATTTTTACTATTCACTGAAAATTCAACTTTCTCAGAAAGATCCCAAAATTTCACCTTAATCAAATATCAATGCTCTGATTTCAAAAATGAACTCCATTTTATAAAAATAATTTTCTAAATATTTTTAATTTATTTTTTTTAAATAAATACACTATTCACCGAAAATTCATTTTTTTCAGAAAAAAAACCCCCAAAATTACCATAACATAATATCGGTGCTCTGAGTTCAAAAATGAAATCCATTTTATAAAAATAATTTTCTAATTATTTTTAATTAAATTTTTAATTAAAAAACACTATTCACTCGAAAAAAAACTAATACTTGAATAATAATTTATGAAACCGTTATTTAACCATTTTATGGAATCACATTACTTAATCAAGGTGCATAGATTATATTAATACTTTCTTTAAGTGAGATTACTAATCCATTTGTACACATTACTAATCCTAATCATAAAATCACTATTCAAAATTTACTATTCGTCAAAAATCAAGTTGATCTTATTAGACTCTAAATTTTGTACTGAACGTAATTGTAGAAGACCATTTTTTGAAAATCATTACACATTTTTAATTATTTAAGGTTTACATAAAAAATTTTAAAATATCCTTTTTCTAAAATTCATCAAAAATATTCATACTATATTTATCCGGTCATTTAAAAATTCATAAACATCATCATAAGAAGAAATCCCAATTTTTATTTAAAACAAAGGATTACACAAGACAGTTACGGTCTCCTTACATGGCCCCTTATCACACCAGCATAGGACCTAAGTGTAAGGTGTGCTAAGGTGAGAGAATCTGAGGGAGGCTCGGCCAACATCGCACGAGTAGTAATTTCTATTAGTTTGAACTTCTCGCAAAGGCGATTCCGTTCTAGCTTCACACGATGAAGTTCGGCTTGGGTTTGGTCTAGAGCAAAGCCCAGTGGTGCTACCTCCTTCCCAAGTTCTGTTAGATGGGCTTCGATCGGTCCAAGACTACTGGGTGAGGCCATCGAATCTTCTTTCTATAACAATTAACCAAGATTACTTGTATTTAGAGACAATAATCGAAATTTTTAGTTTCCAGCTGTCATATTGACCAATGGTCATATAACTGTAAAAACCCAACGGTCTCATTTTAATTATACGCATGTTATCAAATGAAACATTTTTGTTGAGTATAAAAATAAAATAAAACAACACATAAAATTAAGAAACAAGATTTATTCAAAATTTTGGGTCGTTACAGTATTGAAGGTTTTTTTATATGTTTGACTGTGGATGTGTTATTTTTACACCATTCATGGTTTATGGATAAATTATTGACATTTCGTATGCTAGTTTTAAAACGAATGTTTATATTATGTTTAAACCTTTACATATGAGGAATGCATTGGACTTAGTAAGTGACGGGTGGAGCCTGTTATACCTCCTCAATGCATCGGTAGGTCTCATGAGACAAACTAGTGTCTTGGTACAAGGCCTTAACAAAATCTTATCTGTAGTCTTGGTACAAGGCCTTGACTATGTGGTTATGAAGTCTCGCATTATGCATTCCATCATTATGAAAGTGGATATTGATATTGCATGTGATTATTCGACTAGTTGAATATCCATGTAAATAAATAAATGGAATTATTTGATTTTATCTTTTCCATATTATGCTGAAGTTTAAGTTTAAAAGGCATTTGTTTTAGTCTTATACATTGTCTTAAATGTTTATGCTTATTTATGAAAGCTTCTGCTATATTTTTATCCTTACTAAGCATCTGACCTCATCTATTTCTATGTTTTATTTTTCCTAGGATGTGAAGAAGTATTTTATGGTTTACTAGTAGTGATAGGATAAGGATATAAGTGTGTTCAAGATGGGAAAAAATGTTGTTGATGTTTTTATTTCATGATGTAATGTAAAACTTATGAATGTATCTAGTATTTCCAATGCTACTAAACTGATCGGTCTTTCGAGATATGATTCCTTGTATAATATCAATGTTATATAATAATGCACCGACTCTAGGTAACTAGGTTTGGGGCATTACAATTGGTATCAGAGAACGTTTAGTACAAACCTTTAAACTAGATTTAGAAAAACTCTGATTAGAGAACACTACCCTAAGATAGAATTTGAGGATTAGTATAGAAGAAATTTCTAGAATTTTGGTACTGTAGAGATTCGGTGATTTTTCCAAGAAATACATTTATGTCTGGATACGAGCAGGTAGAGGAAACTCTGGCACAGATGTACTTAGGGGTAAAATGCAAAAACACTGCTTTGAGCTAGACTCGAACGGGAACTGGTACACGACAATGGGTCTTGTTACACTCTTGGTTATGACACTCCTACGGGATATGCTTAATATAATTCACATTTTCTTTACAAGCCATTATGAAGGATTTAGAAGTAAATAATTCTTCAAAAAAAGAATTTTATGATTATATATTATATGCATAATCTTTTCAATTTATGTTATGTATTTTACAAGTTTGGAATTATGCATTGTGATTCATAAACTAACATGGTTTATGTCATTGTTTAGAAATGGTTCCTAGTAGAAGGAATGAGAATACTAGAAATACACAAGATCGAAAGATTAAGAAGGTTTATATCTTTCATTGTATTAAGCCAACATTTAAAAGGGAAATAGACTCCCACGTATTATCATCATATGAAGAAATAGTATCATGTGTTAATAAGATAAGTAAAGAATTATATGAGCCATATGGATTTTAAGGGAAGCAAGAGATGAAAATGATGGTAGATAAAAAGATGGATAAAGGGAAGAGGGGAAAGAAGGATTTTCCCATATGTGATAACTGTGGAAAGAATCACCTGGGTAAATTCTTAAAGGGAATGGGAGTTTATTATAAGTGTCAAGAAAAAGGACACCAAGTACGTGATTTCAAGGGTAAGAAAAAGGTTTCAAATGTAATATTCTTTATCTTCAAGGAGTTGGGACACTATGTGAATCAATATCCAAATCATCAGAGTATGCCCCAAATGATGTTATTGGATAATAATCAAGTTATGATACTACCACTGTTGAAGAGTAATGACTATTGTTATTATGTTTTTATTAAATAATTATTTCATTTGAGTTTTTCATCAACGATGTACCGGTTATATGAATTATGGAAATAAATCAGGATTGTACTACAGTACTATTTCATTAAGGATTTGAGATTGTATGGTACCAAGTAAAGTGACATAGATTCAGGTTAAACTTTATGGAAAATACATTGTTGAAGGAAAGTTTAACCATAATATGGTTCTGATACTGAGGTAGTGATTTTGGAATAAGAGATGGTTTATTTGGATAAATTATATTGAATATTCTGGACTACCTTGGAACTGATTAATGATTTGTTCATTCCATCATTGTTGGAATATTTAAAATTTTTGGATATAAAGAATATATCTAGTATTCTATAATGAATAAGGGAGCATGAATGTAATCAATAAGGTTTTATGGTAATTCATGTTGTTACCATGTTTTAAAATAATACATGATGAAGGTATCCATATGTTATTACATGGTAAAAGATATCTTCATTTTGTTTACCTTCCTTATAAATTTTGGATTGTGAGTTTGGAACGAAGTATTTTGGATAATTCTAAAGGTAGAAATGGATTAAGTTTTACGTTGGATACTATTATTTAGGTTAAATCATTTCTTAAGATTATTTTTTTATTGTTATAAAATGGATAACCGTGAGGTCGAGAGACAACCCGTCGCATCCGGCAAGGTCGTGAGACTTGAACCCACAAACGAAGGGAAACAAGGGTGGATCACCTACCACAAGCATACATGATGTCCCAATTTGTATTATATAGTTTTTTTAATATTTGGACAAATGAATTATAAATATATTATTTTTGGAACCCTATACGATTAGGATAAATAGAATATTATAGAATTCTATTATCTTTTGGAGTGAAATATGAGTTTGTGGTAGGAATTAGTTGAAGGATGAAACTCTACTTTTCATGTATATATATCTATATATATATATATTATTTTTCCTCTTATTATATGAATAAATAAATTCTTAAACATTAGTGAAGGGATCTTAAATCCAAAAATGTGTTATCCTAATACCATATGTTTTGTTCAACCGATGATATTTTACATCATCTTAGATTAATGGCTTCGAGGCCCTCAATTTTACACTTGTTTGTGATTCATGACCTCAATCACACCCTATAAATATTTACATTTTTTCTCCAATTATGTGTCTATAATTTTCACCAATGTTCTCCTAATCTAGATCAATATTTGGCGGTGACTTTTTTATTTCCCTTTCCCTCTTATTAAGACTAAATTTTATTAACCCAATTTCTGATGTGGGTTTTCCACAAAGGTATTTTTCTATTTTTAACATTTTATTTTTGAACAAAAATTTCAAATTTATAGGACACAATTTATTTAAGGATGGTAGAATGTAACATCCCAAGATTTCATAGTACGTAATATCTTTAAAGAAATCCAATAACTTGCGCTACATGCAACACTGAGTTCGAGCGCACCACGACTTACCAAACTAGTCGTTCAAAAAGTGGTTATAAATATTATTAACTGAATTTTTAATTTTATATAATTCATATAATTTTAGAATCCATATTATGTGTTTCTTATACATAATATAATAACAAATTCATTTTTTCAGATAAAATAAGTATTTTTAAAAAAATGCAATTTTACCACCTTTTAATGGAAAACCTTTTTTTAAAACCAATATTTGACAATTTTATATATTAAATTTAATGAAATTAAATTATTCTTTAGAATTGGGACATAAAACTTTAGTTTGGATAAATTTTTGTAACTTTTCTGATAACTTTCATATTTAGATGAATAGTGAAAAATACTAAATTTTAATTTAAAAAACTTTTTTAATCAAAATAATTTAGTGTTAAGTAATACATTTGAGTGGTTTTAAAGTATAATTAGATTATATTTTTATAATTTAATTTTATTTAGGTCATTTTATGTAATTTCACATTTAAACTGGACATAAACAAGTGTTAAAGGATTTCAAAATAGAAAGAGGTATTTATTTAAAATTGTTTTCATTTCATCTATGTCAACATATTTTGATGGATTTTAAACTTGTTTGAAGTTGATTTATTATGATACAAAACTTATATATTGTATTGAATGTTTTGGGATATGTTTGACTATGGATGTTTTATTTTTACACCATTCATGGTTTATGGATAAAGTATTGACATTTCGTTTGCCATTTTTAATACGAATTTTCATGTTATGTTTAAACCTTTTCATATGAGGAATGCATTGAAATTACAAAGTGAAGGGTGGATCCCACTATAGAACCTAGATGCATCGGTAGGTCTCATGAGACAAACTAGTTTCATGGCACAAGGAATTGACAAAATATTATTTTTAGTCTTGGCACAAGGCCTTGACTATGTGGTTATGAAGTCTGGCATTATGCATTCCATCATTATGAAAGTGGATATTGATATTGCATGTGATTATTCAACTAGTAGAATATCCATGTGAATAATTAAATGGAATTATTTTATTTGATCTTTTCCATATTTTTCTGAATTTTAAGTTTAAAAGGCTTTTATTTTAGTATTATACATTTCCTTAAATGTTTATGCTTATTTATGAAAGTTTCCACTCTATTTTTATCCTTACTGAGCATCTGAGATCACCCCTTTCTATGTTTTATTTTTCCCAATATGTGAAGAAGTATTTTATGGTTGACCTTCAGGGATAGGAAAAGGATATAAGTGTGTTAAAAATGGGACAAAATTTTGTTAATGTTTTTATTTCATGATGTAATGTAAAACTTATGAATGTATCTAGTATTTCCAAGGCTACTAAACTGGTCGATCTTTCGGGACATGATTCCTTGTATCATGCCAATTTTATGTAATAATTCACCTACTCTAGGTAACTAGGGTTAGGGCATTACATTATGCCTCTTTTGTGTATCCATGATGATCTTTCATATTTTGTTTCCTTTTTTATCCCTTATTGGGATTTATACTCACCCTTTTCTGTTGATGTATTTCCTAAGGAAAATATTTGCAATGAGGTGACCTTGTAAGTATTAAAAAATTATTCTATCAAAAGTACTAAATAATGTTTCTTTTTATTCTTTCCTTATGTGATTCATTTATTGTTCCTTATTTCCAATACACTATACCTCAACAGATCCTTCAAAGTTATTAATGTAATATTTTTTAATTAATTATGTTAAAATTTATATATTAAAAATGAAAGATGTCATTGTCGGTATAAATATAACATTTTATTGTTTGTGTTAAATATACTAGAAAAATATTATTAATAACCCCAGGGATATTTCTAAATTTAGGAAAACTTCCTTAAATTTTTTTGAATTATAAAGTGAGTGGTTTCAAAGTAATGAAATGCTTTTCTAGATATTACAATGGGATGTGGATCTAGCATAGTTTTACCTAGGGGTAATAAAACCAAAAAGGTAACATTTGGATTTGAATCGATCATCACCTGGTTCATGATAAATATTCCTTTATTTACATCAAGTTTTACACTCTCGGGGGATATTCTTGGGGTAATAACATGATTTTTAAAACCCATTATAAATGCTGGGAAAAAATCCATCAAGGTAACTTTGTAGTGTTTTTAGGTTGATTGTGTTTGTTGAAAAAGAAGGTTTCCAAGGTCATTTAGGGATTCTATAGATATTTATGAAAATGTGTGTTAATAAATATTCAAGATAAAGTGATAGATTCTCTATAAGTGGTTTGGAAATTTTTCTATGAAAGGTGACATCATTTCCCTGTGTTTGCCAACTTTTTTTTGTCCAAACTTTGGAGGATGAATCAAGATTCAAGAAAGTTTTATTTGCAAGGATGCCTCGTAAAAATATTGTAAAGGCATGTAAATCATGAAGTTTTTGTATTTTTTAAAGTTTTGGTTCTTCATTAAATCTTAGTAATTCTCTAAGTTTTAGATTCCTGTGAAAAAAATGGCTGAGTCGCGAAGGAAAGATGTTAAGTTACGTGATTACAAGAAGTTTTGTGAAAGGAAAAAATTTCCCTGATAATTCATGAAGATTGGGAGTTTCACAAAAAAAATGGATATCTTCAAAAAAAATTGGGGGCATGATTTGAAGCTTCAAAACGGGGAGGTGATGTCTATAAATAGGTGTATACCCACCTCATTTGGAAAGAGAAATCCATAATGAAAATCCAAAGGCTCTGAATTCATGAAGGGGGTTCATGAATGATTTTTCTTATGTTAATTTTTTTATAGGATTACCCATTTTGTTAATAATGTTAGTTTTGCATAGGGTATTTAATATTCATGAAATTTTTGATCATCAAAAAATTATTTATCTTCATAAGAGTTGTGGGTTTCATATAAGCATAATTTTGTGTGAATAATTGTGAACTTTCAAAATAGGTTAGAATAAGGGTTTTTGTAAAAGTAAATTTTATGTGAATTAGAAGGGATCACCCAATAAATATTTGGTAATTTTGTATTCATTAAGTATATGAAATTGGAACTAAATGATGTACCAAAGTAGGTGTAAAAAATAATGATGCAAGTGACCAGAAATAAAATATTCTGAAGGAGTGGTGAGAACACTTCAGTTGAGAGAGTAGTGAGATTTCATATTTTGATTGGTTGTAAACTAGGAGGGACAGTGAGTACACTCCAAAATGTGTATGGTAGTGATCTTAGGCATATAATTGATCTATACTAAACCTTGTATTGGTAGTGAGATTTAGTGTATTTGGTAAATTGATACATTATTATTGTATGCTCCTTGGATGTATCCTAGTGAGGGTAATCCAAGTAAAAAATTGTGTTTTCTTGTACTTTATTTATTCCTTTATTTTATATTTATCATCATTAAATAAATTTGTAAAGTATAGGATCAACATATAAAATAAATAGAAAATTAAGTGACCCTTATAATAAAGAGGTCAAGATTCAGTGGGGTGGGAATAATTTCTACAAGAATACCCATACCCTGATTCACCCCCCCCCCCCCATTAGGGTATCTAAGCCCATTTTTTCCTAACAATTGGTATTAGAGGAAAGGTTTATTTTACTATATATTTTTTATCTAAAAAGGTATATTATATTTTTGTAATTGAAGTTTCATTATTACCTTATCTCATAATTCCATGGAAAAGGGAAGAACTTCAGATAATAAGTAGGATTCTATGAGTATTCCTCAGTGTGGATATTTCTATAGAAAGAATTTGATTAAGCCTAAGGAAACTAAAATTATATTGAATAAAGGTTTGGATGAATCGGGAAATGAAAATATTTACTCATTTAATGATTTTGTAGGAATTAGTGAAGAACCTTATATTCCAAGTGATGTTGGAAATATCGATGATAAAGAAATTCCAAGAAGCACAAAAGTGGAAGTTTTCCATGTAACAAAGGAATTGGATTATAAATTGGAAGAATAAAATATGTATAAATATATCTATATCCAAGTGCGTGAAATTTAAGTCAAAAATATAAAATATTTAACCAAAAAGACTTGTCAAAGTGCACATAGATCTAAGGAAGAATAATGATTCTCAATTAAAGAATAGTAAAAATACAAAGTTGATGACCAAGGAAAGAATATGAGCTTTGAATAAATTAAAATTTTGGAAGCCCTAAATGATGATATTACTACACACCTGTTAGAACTAGTACATGAGAATAAAATACTAAAACAAGAGAATGGGTGCTTTGAATATTTAGTTATTCATATGAATTTTAAGATAAAGGGGAAAAGTGACATGGTGGATATTCTCTCCTAGAAATTAGAAGATGAGATGACTAGTGGGAAGACTCTCATGAGAGAACTTAATGCTCAACTTGAATATAGGGATAAGAAAGTTAAATAATTTTGATAAGAGAAATATTCAATCAAGAAAGAGGTGGAGAAATCTAATTCCAAAGGAAATCCCAAATTGAAGGATGCTTTGCCTTTATTATTTGACTATCCTTCAACAGATAACAATGAAATAAAAACAAAAATATGTTATTTTATAGGAAAAAATGAAATTATTGTCTCATCCCAAAGGCCACATATTTTGGGAAAATATAGTATTGTATATGATGAGCCATCTCCTATACATTAGAGGAAAAGATCCATGAACAATTATAGAAATAGGAAAAATGTATTAGGTACAAGAAATAGACCTGAAGAGACTTATACAATAATTGATGACAACATGTTCTGTTTTTGTGGGATGCATGGTCATATTTTGAGTTTTTTTTGAATCTTTGAAATATATTTCATATTGTGAAGATATAAATATTTCCAAATATAAAATAAGAAGAAACTTTTTTAAAATTCTGAAAGAAATATCTCTCAGAAGAAATTATCCATAAAATGATATTATTGTGGAAGATTGGTACACACCGTGAGTATGTGTCAAGAAGCCTGAGGGATCAATGTTAGAATAATAACTCTAGATGCATCAACATCTCATATGAGAAATTATGATGTAATGTGTTTTTTAATAGGATATGTTTTATATGTTATAATCATGGTCATGTGGAAATATATTAGAGTTGGAATAAAATAGGTAAGGAAAAGAAACTCTAAAGGATAATCTCAACACCAGTGGTGCATAACGAGAAATCCTATACTAGAAGAAAACATGCTAAGTTGAAAAATGGGTATATCCTTAGAGTAAACACAAGTAACTCAATGAAACGCATAAAAATAACCTCCTATATTACACTCACATCAACTTGGTTGGAAATAATGTGAACAAACTTGGAAGTAAAAGGGAGGATCCACTATATTTTTAAGTAAAAATAATGTACAAATAGTGAAAGACACACTCCTTTCAAGAAAGGGTGAGGTGAATTGGAGAACTAATATAAGAAAATTTAATAGATAATGACTTGAAAAAATCACATGTCATGAAACAAGTAGAGAAGTGAAGGTAGAAAAAATATATCTTCAACAGAGGATAAAGAAAGAGCATAAGACTAGTAGAAATATTATATATTAGAGAAAGAATCAGGAAAGATGGCATATTAGTGGAGTATTAAGGAGGGAAATTTTTACTAGTGGGATTAAACCCAAACTTGTTAAAAACACAAAATATATAGAATCTACATATTATAAGAAGACTGAGTATTTGGGTAAAGAATGTCTTATTATATATCCAGAATAGTTAAATTTGGTTGGGCAGTTAGAACAAGCAAAAAAAGAGTACAGTGTTTTGTAAGAAAATAATAAAGGGTTGGTCAATAAAGATTGACCACAATCCTCTTATTGAGGATTACATAGGTAAACCTTTCCCCATGTGTTAAAAGTTTATAATATCTACTGGAATATTTGTAGTACTAATGGGAAGATACAATATATGGGGCGTATATGTGCTGAAAGGGAATGGGTGCATAATTTGAGTGGAGAAATATATGATAAGAAGAATACAAAGTCTTGAAATTCACATATGGATCCAAATTAAACAATTGGTGTTACAAAACAACTTTATTTTTGAAATAAATATATGAAGTTGTGTGTTGTTGAAAAGAGTAAATATATGATAAATAGCATTATGTGAAACAAAATAGCTCTAAAATCTATACTTCAATGATCCATTAATTCTAAATGACATTGAATATTCAATCATTGGTATCAGTTCTTAGATCAAGAGTTATTTTTTAACCAAGAGAATATATATTGGAGGGAAATAAGCAATTCTCATGTATTACATATTTATTTGGTTTATTCTAATAATGGGGTATCGACTGATTATTTTCAGAATACCAAGGAGTTGAAATCGATAGGAAAAACATTATTGGTGATCAGTCAGCTTCAGTTCAAACATAGAGAATAAATTCTTTAGATAAATCATATATCTTATCTTAGGAATATCCTAAATGTTTTTTGGAAGTATCGGGAGATTAAATCTGGGTTCAATCTATGAATAAAGATCTTGATTAAATTGAGAATAATCAATCAAGGGAGATTGTTTTGATACTGGAAGGTAATAATTTCAATGGGACCAAATCGGACTTCTGGAAAAAAACTAAATATGGATAATTTGAAACAAAACATTACTAGTGTGAAATGGATACTCCTAGATCGAGTGAATTGATGTTTACGATACATTTTCACATGTTCCAAACCTCAATATAATTCACCTATTCTTATCCATATCAGTACAAAATAAATTCAAAGTTTTCCAAATGTACATTAGGTCGGTGTTTCTAAATGGGGTTCTGGAAGAAGAAGTATATATAAAGAATCTAAATAGTTTTCTCATTCATAAAGATGAGAATAAATTTTTTCAGATAAGGAAGGCACTATATGGGTTGAAGTAAGCACTGATAGCATGGTATTCAAGACTTGGTTAGTTTTTTAAGAAGCATGGTTTTCATCATGGTGGTGTTGATTATAATCTCTATGTAAACAATGACAGTAATAAAAGGATGATGGTGTTGGTGTGAAACAAGGAAGGAATGTAACATTTATTTCTCAGTCCAAATATTCCAAGGAGGTTCTGAGAAGATTTGGAATGGATAATTCCAAAGAGATAATGACTATAGTGGCTACTTGGGTGAAACTATCATGAGATGAATAAGGAAAAGAAATTAATTTCATAGAATGTAAGAATACCATTGGAAGTCTATTGAACATAATAGTGACACTAACATATATTGTTTTTTACACAATCTAAATAGCACAGTATAAAAGTAATTCCAAATAAATCCACTTACTTATAATAAAATTAATACATTGGTATATTAAGGGAAAGGTGGATTTCGGTTTTTTGTACAATGAAAAATCTTACCAATAGTTATTAGGATTTCCATATCCAGATTAGACCAGTTCAAAATCCATTTTTATAATTAATCTTCTATAAATATTAGAAAAAATATATTCCATCACTCATAGACAAAGAACAATAAAATGAAGTATCATTTTGTCAAGGATAAGGTGGAGCATGGGATTGTGAAGTTGGATTATATTCCTACATAACTATTGGTTGTAGATATTCTAATGAATTATTTACCTAATGAATCAGTTGAACATCATTGATTGGATCTTGGAGTTTATTCAACAACCCACACTTGAAAATTATGGAAGTGGGGGCCCTCTCCCTGTGTTATTGTGTGTTTTTTCTTATGTATTGATATGTGTTATTTATAATGTTATAGACACAAAGGATTAACCTTTGGGTTCATTAATAAAAGGAGATAAAATATCTCGATCAAGATAGGTTGATAAGCTGATAGGGTGATCAGAGAAGTAGGGGAGTTTTTAAATATGAAAATGCTAAAGATAATCAATCAAAGGTTATATATCATTACTGATGGGGTTTTGATGAAAGTAATTAACTGATTTGGGAATGAAGTGATTAATTGATGAAATTTTCATACTACTCTGGTTTCTCACACCGATCATGGATTATGTGGGATTAGAATGTGTGTTGAGTAAATCTTTGATCACTATCTAGGGTTAAAATAAGTTTATTTTGGTTTAATATGGAAGAATATTTAAAGTGGTATCAAAATTATTAGAGTTATCAAAAAACCCAAAGGGGGGTACTATTGGGAAAAAATACCTCAAGGTAAATTTTTTGTTTTTTTGGGTCGATTGTGTTTTTTGATAAAGAAAATTTCCAAGGTCAGTTGTGGAGTTATTTAGATATTTATGACAAGTTATGTTGACAAATATTCAATAGAAAGGAATTGATTCTCTGGAAGCGGTATAGAAAATTGTGTGCACAATGTGACATTGTTTCCCGATGTTTTTCAGATTTTTAGGGTCCAAAATTTGAATGATGACTCAAGCTTCATGAAAGTTATATTTTTAATCATACCTCATAAAAATATGTAAAATTCATGGAATTAATGAAGGTTTGATATTTTATGATGGTCTAGTAAAAAAATTTGGTGTTTCATGAAGTTTTGGAGTCTCACAAAAAATGGTTGATTCCTAAAGGAAAGATGGTATGTTATACAATTAAGAAAAGATTTTTGAGTAGAAAATTTTCCCTGATACTTCATGAACATAAGGAGTTTCAAGAACAAGAAAGGATAGATTCTTGAAAATTTGGTGGTTATCTTGGAATATTCACGAAGTGTACGAAATTTATATAAATAGACAACTACCCCTTATTTTGTAAAGAGAAAGCCTTAAAAAATCCAAAATGCTCTAAATTCACAAAGGTGGTTCACAAAGAATTTGTATTGCATAATTGTTTTCATAAGATTACATTTTTTTTTGAAGAAAGGAAGTTTTTTTAAGGCTATGTAAGCTTCATGAAATTTGTGACCATTGAGAAAGTAGTGAGCTTCGTGAAAGTTGTGGATTTCATGAAAATGGAGTGTTTTGTGAAGAATTATTAATTTTTATGAAGGTTTGAATAAGGTTCTTTGCAAAAGTAAATCTTATACCAACTAGAATATATTTCCCAGTAAATCTGTGACAAATTAGTATTCATAAATTGTATGAAATTGGAACGTAATGATGTATAAAGTGAGGTGAAAAACATATTGATTCAATTTATCAAAAGAAGAATCTTATAAATGATCAGTGACCACACTTCTACTGAGAGAGTAGTAAACTTTTAAATTGTTATTAGTTGTAAACTATGAGGGAAAGTGAGTCCACTAAAAACTTTGTATGGAATTGATCTTGGGAATAAAAGTTATATATCATTAACCTTATATTGGAAGTGAGATTTAATAGATTTGGTACATCAGTACGTTATCTTTTTATGCTCTTTGGATGTAGCCCAATGAGAGTTAACTGAGTAAAAATCTATGTATCCTTGTTCTTTCCTTCTTTCTTTACTTTTTATGCATCATCATCAGATAAAGTAATAAAGGATAAGATCAACATAAATACTAAAGAGAAAACAAAGTGACCCTTATAATAAAGAGTTCAAGATGTAGTGAGGTAGGTATAATTTCAAAAAAAATACATGTAATAGTTTGTACCTTCCTGGGTAGTTAATTTTCTAGTTTTAGTGTTTGGAGGAGTTTGGGGGAGGATTTCGAGAGTTTTTTGTGGATGTTTGAGTTGCAGTAGAGCTATTTTAGGAAATAAACATTGTGCATTACTTACATGACATGTAAATGTGATGAACGACTTGTGAAACTAGTTGGTTCATGGAGTTTACAAAGCCAAAGTGTAATCCATGAGGTGGATTACACATCGTGTAAATGTAATTCATGACATGTAATAAATAATGTTCGGGGTGATGTGATTTTCAAAAAAATCTAGAAATTTTTAGAAACCTAAAGATTACATGTTGTGTAATGGTTGCATGACATGAATCAGTGGGATTAAAAGTTTTAAGTTCTTTTCTCATCCAAATTTCCTTTCATTTCTCCACTCATTCCCTCTCTCATTTTGGAAAAACCCTAGGTACCACAGGGAGTATTTCCATCCCTCTTCTCTATTCTTTGATTTTTTTGGTTATGGTGGTTGTTGGTTAGATATTTGTGGAAACACATTCCTTATTCTTGGTTAGTTTTCTCTTATTATTCTCTTGGGGATTCACTATAGAAATTTTGTTTGGATTGGCGTGTGAATTGGGTTACGTTTTGATGGACCTTTGATTTGTTGTTGGTTGATCCATGATCTCATGGTGTGGTTGTAGTTTTTCGGTGTTTCTTCTTCACCCTATAGAGCGCAAAGAGTTCGAAAGTCTCTTTGAGGTAGATAATATCTCACTTTTCTTTATTATGTATAATACAGGATTGTTTTACCTTTTTTTATCTATGGTTTATGGTATTTTGGACATGCTTTTGGAGTAGTGAGGTGGTGGTTGTTTAGATGATATTTTGGGGCGGTGAGGTAGTATTTGTTGGACGTGCTTTTGGGTTGGTGAGTTTTTGATTTAATGGTTGTGATTTTGGGGTAGGACGGTGATGTTTCATGTGTGGTCATGATTGTGGGGTGGCGGGGTGATGGTTTTTTGGGGGATGTTGATCTTCTTGTGATGTGTTGTTGTGTCGTGTTAATTTCCCAGTTAGTAATGGAATATTAAATGATAATATTAAACTTGTAATGGTTGGGGTTTGGTTTTTTTAATGGAATTTTAATGGATAATTAATGAATAATAATGTGCTGAAATAATGGAAATTTGTTGGAAATGTGATGTGTGGTTTGTGGATTGTGTGGTGTTATGAATTTAGAGGTGGTAGAAAAAGTTATGAAGTTGTGAGTTGGTTAAAATTTGGTTGTAAACACATAGGTTGGGATTGGGTGTGGCTATATATATACTTGTATATTATTTGTGATTTCTATTTTCATCCCACCCCCATCGAGCACTATGTGACATCACCAGAATAGTCATGCGGGGGATGTTTTTTCAAACATCCGGTGAAGAGGATGGATGGATGGGTACCTTCTATTTTCTAATATCTCTTTCAGGTGAGGTAGGTATTGCATAGGTTTTTATGGATGTACGTCTGATAGTTCATTATATAGTGGTTTTGATAGCCTATGTGTATTCGAGCGAGATGTGATGTGATCAGGCTTGTGGGACGGTGATCCCAAGTGTCTTTGGGTGATATGTAATGTAGCCTAGGTGTTTGTGGGTGGTATGAGATATGATAACATGGATTATGGTGGGGGTTTTGTATGGTAGGAGGAGGTAAGGAGGTTTATTTCCTTTATGTTCACAATACCCTACTGCTCTGGTTATGGTTGTGGATGTGTTGTGGCTGAGGTGTTTTTGGGAAAGATTTGATGTGAACGTGCTTGTGGGGAAACGAACCCACGTGTATTTGGATAAGATGTGTTCTGACCATTCTTGTGGGGTGATGTGGTATTCAAACTATATAGAATCTCTAGGAAATACAATGTTTAGTTGTGAGATCACAAACTAGTGTTAAAGTAGTGCGGGTTACCCTTTATCGATGTGATCCATGTTATATTATATTACTTAGATTGTGTTATTTGGTGAGCGTTACTTGGTGAGGTTTGGTATGGATATTTAACCTATTTAGGTTTTTCTGTTCTACTTTTTCTCATGGGTGTATTAGTATGATTATTTCACATGCGCACGATAGAAGTTAGTTTTCTTACTGAGTATACTTGTATTCTCACCCTACTTGTATAAAGGTATTTTCAGGTTTCCATGAGGATTACATGGATCGTGCTGGAAATTACTAGCTCGGGCCTTTGGATTGTTGATCTGTCTCTATATTTAGTTTTTCTTTTGGGTATTTACTTTTGGATACTTTTATCTAAATCAGTTTTATTTGTACATGCATGTGGGGTTGTTTTAGTATATTTTTATATTATTTCATGGTGTTTCTTGTGGATGATTCATCTTATATCTCAATCTTACATTATTATAGAGGGTAATGCCTCCCATTTTTACAATATTTTTATACTCTTAGTGATAGTCTCCAACCTAGGGACTACTAAAGATAATAATCAAGGGTCATTATCTCTCTCCCCTCATTCCAGTATCTTTGGTGAGAGGGGGTCATGATAGAGTGGTATCAAATGTGATGGTTGAGATATAGGATGTAGTTTAGTGATAGGCATAGTGAGGGTTTCATAGGTTATTATACAATCAATGTCAGTTGACCTTGGTTCATGACATATGCTAGGAATACTGCCTAGGACATGGGAATTTAGCCCCCCCCCATGATCCAATGCATGGAATCTGATCTTATTGAATGTCTAAGTGAGCTGGATCTATTTGTAGGGTAGAGACCTAAGAGTGGTACATGCATCATGATGACTTGTGTTTTTGTTTGAATTGGGGTTTTGGGGAAGTTTAAAAGGAATAATGGTAATTATAATGAATATAAATAAAATTTCATGCTACCAAGATTAGGGATTATTGTTTTCTTTTCAGCTATGGATTATATTCATTTTTCACATGTGGATTAGGTAGTTGAGGTTCAGCAGGTTGATATAATTGATCATTCTAGGGTTGATCTATTTGAGGAGGAGGATCAACGGTAGATGATGTTGTGCGCTTTCCAGTGGTAGGCTTTGGGTAAGTACGAGGGTAGTGTTTTATATGTGGTGAAAGAGGTCTATATAGAGGATATCAATATTGCTTTTAGTTTGAGTCAGGCCATGGTGGGATACTGGGTCCCTTTGGCAATTAGTCAGATTTGGGGAGATATTTTTTATTGGTAGATGCTTTATCTATGAGATCCTAAGGATGCATATGCTTCATGAGTCGACTTTCATAAAGATTTTTTGGATATAGTTCCTTTCATCAACCATGAAGGTGGTAAATAGTTTGTAGATTCTTTCTCTTCAGTAGGGGATTATGTTAGTTTGGGGGTTGGGAATCAAGACCAAGGACCTTCTTTGATTTTACCTAGATCTTTTTTTAGATGAGAATTATCGTGTGAGATTTCTTGAGGAGGCACTTTGTCCTTATATCTAGTATAAAATTACTCCTTTTAAGTTGGAAACATATATAGAGGTTCAGGAGAAGGGGGAGTTGATTAATAAAATGTAATCATGAGGAGTTTTTTCATAAAATGGAATTCATTAGGGTTCATCGAGGAGCATAGTTTTTAGTGGAAGGTCTCAAGAACTAGGACCTTTAAGATTTCAGCCAACAAGGATTCAAACTCAAAAACTTCTTTTCCAGCCTTCTGGGCTAGTAGTTTCCACGAAATTCCATGGGGATTTGCGTGAATGTGATATTTTGTATAGTTATTGATAATTTTCAGAACTGGTTCCCAAATGGTATAATAACTCCATTAACATAAATTTACTATAATGATATTATTATAATTTTATATTTAATCTTAATCTCTCCCTCTCCCTAGTTTTATTCTATAAATCAAAATACCGTCTGAGATGTGTTGATTTATCACATTCAGGGACGACGGGTTTTCAATTTGCATTACCATATTATAGACTGCTCATGAAACTATTTTAATGGTTGAAATAGATCATAATATATGTATTTTATCTTATTTTATTTTCTATAATCCTTTTTCACACCTGATGTAAAATAATAATACAAAACAAGTTAATTATGAGAAAAAACTCCAAATTAATCCGATTGTTTATCATTGATGTTTTTTATAATGATTCAACTTCACTCCAAGTAACCAAATTAAATTTACAACCATGTAACATTATTTATTTTTAAAAATAAAATATAACTCCAATTCTAGACAATCATCCCCATTTTATATGATTCTCTATTCATGAAAATAAGTAAACCAATCATAAATACCAAGAAAACAAAAAGACCCAAACAATGAAATTGAACCACTTAACCCATCAGAAAGGTCATGAATGAACTTAAAAATGTTATACTAAATATTTTAAATATAAAATAGGTTTATTAATTATTAATTAATTAACCTAATTTGATTATTCATGTTATGAATATCAAGCGAAGAACACTATCGGACTTAAGGTAAGGGATCCTCTCTTACCCACATTTATTCAAGAATATCTTTTATGTTATGTCATTTAATGTATTATTCCTAATGATGAGATATGATTTTTCACCTTCCCCATACTTCCCTCATGATGTATAAATATTATAAATCTCTTTCTCCCTCATTAAGACCTTCTAAGTACACCTAATACCATGTCAATATTTCGTAAGGGATTATACCCAAACCACCTTTATTCCTTCAGGTTACTCTATATTTATTTTTACCCAAATGAATTTGTATTTTATTATTATTTAAAACTTATACATACCATTTATTTTATCCAAAATCATGTTTCAAGATCCATACCTCATTCTCTTTCAGGGATATACATGCTTTTAAGTGATTCCATCCTCGATACTTCCCAATAAGTAAACTCGTTTTAAGGGAACTTCCCAAATTTTTTACCCAATTTCAAGTGAACTCTACCATTTTTTCAAAGCCACCATTTTTGTTTTTAAATAAGTATTTTTATTATGAAAAATTTATTGTTTAAATTTTAGTTTTATATAAAATATTATTTGTTGGTCGGAGTAGATCACTCAAGATGGGGGTGAATTGAGTATCTATACAAATTTTGGTTTAAAAATTGGTTCTTTAAAAGAATACCCCCAAATAATGTAATAAAAGTTAGTTTGTAGTAAATTTAAAAAAATTATAAATGTTCAATTAATTTCTCTAAAGATTGATTAGTTCTCAGCTTTACCAATCCAAATATTAGTCAAAATTTTGAAACTAATCTACTGATTCAAAATAGATATAAACACTTTCAAAACTAACTATCGAAGTTTAGTTTATCTTAATGTGAAATGAATCAAACAAAAATCAGATTAAAACACAATACAAACTACACAGCAGATAAAAACAAGAGGTTTAGTCTCAAGTTGAGATATAGTCCTCTCCATTTGGTGATCTCCTGCCACCAAGAAGTTTATATTAATAAACTTTTGATCCACACCCTAGATCAGGATTCACAACAGCACACAAGTTTTTCCAGGTCACACTTGACCTCTACCACATTTATTTGTGGGAAAACTAACAAACGGATCACATAGGATCTCTTCCACAATTATATGTGGGATACAAGAGTGAAAAAGGGATTGAATGTGAGGATATTTTGGTATCCTCCAGATATGATTAGGAGACAGTGCTTATGACACAAATAGATACACACACTGCTCAAAAAGAAAACAAAAGATCACAAAAGAGTTATAAAAGAAAAATAGAGTTTAGAAATTTATCTATGTTGTGAAGTAAATCTTTAGACTCAATGGATATAGAGAAAATGATATTAGAGCCCTCTTCTAAAAGTTGGCTCCAAAATAGAGTATCATAGTCTCTATAATCTAACTTATAGCTATGAAAAGATTCATCTCTTCTATGTGAGGATGTTCAGCAAGCTTCAGTAAATTTCTGCTTGTAATATTAAACTCCTTGTATACTCAAGCTTTGAGTTTTTCTATTTTCAATATCTTGCATATTCGCACAGCCAGCCTTTTTGTTTTTCTAGCGGGTTCCCATTGTGTATCTTTTAAGTTTGAGATTTTAATCCTTTTATACTTCAAGATCCAGTAGGCATGAAGATCTCCCCACATAGATTTACCTCATACCGTCTATGGATAGTCCTACAGAAAACATTAGATAATGTCAGAAACATTAATTTTTCTAAATATGACCGTTATAAATAAATTTGAATTAATAAATTTGAAATAGTTATTTATGACTATCAGTGAGTCATAAGTATCGGTCTGTCATCATCAGTCTATCACCATCAGTTTTTCATCATCGAAGTGTCATCATCGGTCTGTCGGCATCAGTTTGTCATCGGTCTGTCATCATCGGTTGGTCACCATCGGTTTTCATCATCAGTGTGTCATCATCGGTCTGTCAATATCGTTTTGTCATCGGTCTGTCATCATCATTCTATTATCATTAGTGTGTCATTATCAGTCAGTTAGAATCGGTTTGTCATCGGTCAGTCATCATTGGTCTGTTAGCATCAGTGTGTCATCATCGGTGTGTCGAGCATTGGTGTTTCGAACATCGATGTGTTGAGCATCGGTGTGTCGAACATCCGTGTGTCGAGGATCGATGTGTTGAGAACCATTGTTTCAAACATCGGTGATTCGAATATCGGTGTGTCGAGCATCGGTGTGTTGAGCATCAATGTGTCGAGCATCGGTGTGTCGACCATCGGTGTGTCGAGCATAGGTGTGTCGATCATTAGTGTGTCGAGCATCGGTGTGTTGAACATCGGTGTGTCGAGCATTGGTGTGTCGAACATACTATTGGTGCCAGAACTCTGAGAAACTTATGAAGAGTCTATCTTACACATAACATTACTATATTAAGTTACATCCAAAAATACATGTAAAAATACACTTGTAAATATATTGATTCATAAATATGTTATTGACTTATTAAAAGATATTGTTCTGTTTGAAACAATAGAATCTATAGATTGACATTATTTGTGATTCTGAAAACTACTATAGCATAGAGGGTCCAACAATCTCCCCATTTTTGATAATCAAAAATTATGGCATACATGTAAATATAAGGAATAATAATAACTGGACTTAGCATATACTTCACTGAATGTGATTAGTCAATAAAACCAAAGCTTTCCCTTGTTTGAGTTTTTTTAAAACAAAGCTCCCCCTCAATAAACCAAAGCTTTCCCTTGTTTGAGTTCATTCCATGTGTCCTATACCAGAATTTATCCAGTTGAAATTAATAATGTATGCCTCTTCTGCTCCCTCTTTTGGGATTAGAAAAAAAAAGACCGATAGAAGACAAAAAGGATTTCCATTAAGAAGAAAAAGATTACAGTCAACAACAAAGGACAAAGCCCTATGAAAGACACAATCCATTCCTAAGGGTTTGTCTTCTGAGGGTCTTTACCTTTATTTGAAGGATTTGGAGTAGGATGAGATGGTTTGGGAGTGGCAGAGAGAATAGGTGTTCTGAATATAATAGCAGGAAAATAAACACCTGTAGGAACATTGGCTATAAGGCTAGGCCTTCTCTCAAAAAACACATGACTAGGAGATTGCACTGTAAGGACTGGTCAAATATGAGAAAGAGCATGAGAGACAGTCATTTGAGCAAGAGGATGAGAGGGAGTACCAATGGAAGCAGCAGGAGGAACCACAATTTCTTTATCTTGTACATGTAGATATGGCTTAAGGAGGTTTATGAAATCATCGATGATTTCACCACTATATTGCATTGATTTGTAGAATTCATCCTTATTCTCCATGAATTTATTCCGTAGAGGGGTAAACTCCTTCAATTGAGTAACTTGCTTCTTGAAAGATTCTGTGATTGGGTAAATTCTGAGATTTTTTGATAAAAACTTGAAGTTATTGATGAGATCATGCTTGGTATAAATCTTAGTAAATTACTTATCCACTTTCTCTATAATATCTATATGAGCAATAGAGGCTTCATTTGTGCACTACCTTAGCATATTGTATATAAGGTATGTATTTCTATCTACCTTTACAATAGTTTATTTGTCTGAAACACTCTGACGATTTTGGAGTTCCTCTCTCATCATAGCCTTGAGAGATTCCAAATCAGAAACAACACCTTTCCCACTCCTAGAACTGGATGAGCGGGTAATCATTTTTCTAAGATTATCTTTCAACTTCTTCAGATCTACACTTAATAGATGAGTCACCAAGCTGCTAAGAACTTCCAGTACACTAGTAAAGGAGGTCTTCAAATCATAAGTTAGAGAATTTAACTCATTGATCATCTTCATTCTTCTCTCAATAAGGTATTATGTCTAATGATGGTTTCTTCTATATTAATGAGATTTGGTTGAATCTCTCAGATCACCATTCTTGCAATATTTGTTGCATCATCATTCGAAATACCTATTGAAGTGGAGGCTTCACTTCTGGATCCAATAGAGGATTTCACAAACTCGCAAATATCATTTTTGAATTTCTCCAAATAGGCCTTAGTGACATAGTCACTAGGAAAGGTATGTGTTACTAGCTCTACTGCTGAAGGTGCAACTGGAGGAAGAGGTACAACAAGTTCTTCTTCAACTTGGGCTTGTGGGGTAAGAGGAGGAGGACCATCTCCTCATCTGAGTCATATTCCAAACCAAAAATAATATATCCTGGATCATTATTCCATTCTTGATTATAGGTCCAGTCTCTTGGATCAACAGTTTCAATCCTGATCCTTCTTCCCTAAGGCTCATGAACAACTTCATCTTCATTAACTTCTTCATATTGTCCTCTAGCCATAATAATATTTCTGGGTACTGGTATCAACTGAGCTTGAGGTTCTATATGTGCTCTAGACACTTCAACTTCTCCAGGAACTTCATCAATTTGAGGCACCTGATCCTCATCTTCTACCACATGGCCACCAACTGTAATTTCATTCAATTCCTAAATGATTTCTTGATTTTCAGCATTAGTATGGGGTGATTTTTCTTAATGACCATTATCTCTAAGATCAACATCCTCCTTTTCAAAATGATCAGCACCATCACCAGCTCAATGTACAGATTCCTCACTAGATCTGTCAACAACATGTGGTCCCAATTTTAAAGAATCACTTACATGCTCATCATTTCCTCCTTCATCATCATCATCATCATCAGACTCCTCATCTGATTTACTTACATAGCCTTCAAATCCATTAACCTTGGTCTCTTCCTCATCCTCATCACCTAAAAAATATTCTCTTAAAGGTAATTCCAAAGGTGGAATATAAAATCCATAAGACATATATTTGGGGCTTTCAGAAATATCAGGATCACTCTTATCATAAAAAGGATATCCATATTCCCTTGGCACTTTAGTCTCAGCTTCCTCATCAGAATAAATAGGTGTCTCTCCTAGTTTGAGACCTGGATCAACTTGATCCTTTGGTCTGGTAAGATGAAAATTTTGATTGAATTCCTCATATATCCTTTCCTCATCTCCTACCCATCACTTTTTCCATGGGTTCCAAAAGATATTCATCCTTTTACAAATATCTTTTTGAAGGTAGAAACCACTACATGAACTTATCACTTCATCTCCATCTTCTGCACAAACTAACCTTTTTAACATGGAAGAGATCATCCTAGGATAGTACAAATAAGTTGCCTTCTTGGATGGATTTATCATGTCAGAAACATGTACCATTAGATACCTACACAGGTTCACTTTTATCCCATTTTTTCAACAGATAAAAACATCATGATACTTCACAGCTAAAAAATATCTCTTCCTTGGGAAGATTTGATATTGTATAAACTTAAAGACTAACCTTTCCTCTTCATCAAATTCACTTGTAATAGTTCTCCTAGATTCTACATTTCTGGTCAGCTCCTTTAGAGCATCTTCATGAGATAACAAATTAAATGAAGGTAGAATATTACCTTGATAAACATCATAGACACCTTCATGAAGCATCTCCAATCACTCATCTCATTCCATAGACGAAAAAGTTATTTCCTTTCCCTTTACCACTGGCCTAATCTTTGATTCCTCAACTTCATCTAGGGATATCTTCAAATTTAGATAAAACTCATGTACTAGCTAGGGATAATAAGGCCATCCATTTTTAGAGAACCAGCTTATCCAGCCTTGAGATTCTAGCACTCTTAACAAAAATGACTTGCTTTATAGAAGCCACTCTGCAAACACTTCCTTCTCAACTATAACCGCTCAGCTTTCCAAACTTATTTTTGCAGTCCCACTTGGCTCACCCTTCTAACATTTAGCAGATGGATATTTTCTCCTCTCTTCCATAGCGCACTTTGTCCTTTCCATTTTGGGGTTTTGGATTCCAAAGGAGTAGAGAGGTCGAGGGTCAAGAGATAGAGTGATAAAAGGTAGAAGGTTTTATGGTAGTGGGAAGGTGAAAGGTCGGGATGGATCAAACTTAATATATCATTTAGGGATTTTAAATTGTAAATAATAAAATTTAAACGCGGAAAAAAGAATACAAAAAAACATCATTTTATTTAAATCATGCAGAATTACTAAATAATCCGTAAATACATTGGAGTCATTGAATCGGTATTACATGATCGGTTTCAAGGATTAGTTTCACAAGATTGGTTTAAAGGATCGGTTTCACAAGATCAGTTTCAAGGATTGGTTTCACAAGATTGGTTTCAAGGATTGGTTTCACAAGATCGATTTCAAGGATCGCTTTTACAAGATCTGTTTCAAGGATCGGTTTCACAAGATTGGTTTTAAGGATCGGTTTCACAATATTGGTTTCAAGGATCGGTTTCACAAGATCAGTTTCAAGGATCAGTTTCATAAGATTGGTTTCAAGGATCGGTTTCACAAGATTGGTTTCAAGGATTGTTTTCATAATATCTTAGAGATTTATCATTCCTATTTCATGTCTGATGTAGTTCATTCTCTTAGAGTTCAAGGGTTCAGTGAATATATCAGTAAGTTAATGCTCAGTCCTAATAAACTCAAGATTTATATCACCTTTTTGATAATGATCTCTCAAAAAGTGATGTCTTACATCAATATTATTTGTTCTAGAATAATAAATTTGATTCTTAGAAATGTTAATAGCACTTGTGTTGTCACAGTTTATGGGGATATTACTAAATTGAAATCCATAGTCTAATAAGGTGTGTTTCAACCACAAATTGGTGCACAACAACTATGAGAAGCAATTTATTATGCTTCAGCAGTTGATAATGCAACTGAATTTTTCTTTTTACTACACCATGATATTAGAGACTTTCCCAAAAAGTGGCATGTCTTAGAGGTACTCTTTCAATCTAACTTACATCCACTAAATTCAGTATCTAAATAAATAACTAAATCAAAAGGTTATCCTTTAGGATAGAAAAGTCCTAAATTAGTTGTATACTTGAGGTATTTGAAAATTCTTTTAACAGTATTTAAATGTGACTATTTTGGGTTTTCTTGAAATCTTTCACACATACACGCACTAAACATAATATTTGGCCTATTAGTGGTTAAGTACAACAAACTCCCAATAATTCCTCTGTAAGTAGTTTGATCGAATAATTTTTAATTTCCATCAAGATCTAACTTACATGTAGAACTCATAGGGGTTTCACTACTCTTAATTCTATCAAATCCATATCTTTTCAAAAGATCTTTAGTTTACTTACTTTGATTTAAAATAATACCTTCTTTATTTTGAAATATTTGAAATCCAAGAAAATATTTAAGATCACCCATTAAACTCATTTCAAACTCGCTTTGCCTTATTTTTGAAGAAACATTCCATAAAGTGTTTTTAGAAGATCCAAAAATAATATCATCAATATATATTTGAACTATTAAAACTTATTTTGAAATTATTTTTATAAATAAAATAGAATCTACAAGTCCTTTTGTAAAGCCTTTAGAAATAAAAAAATTACTCAACCATTCATACCAAGCTCTTGGAGCTTGTTTCAAACCGTATAAATCTTTAGATAATTTTAACACATGATTTGGAAAGTGGATTTATAAAACCTGGGGGTTGTTAAAGAAAAACATCCTCAATTATATAACCATTTAAGAATAAACTTTTTACATCCATTTAATGAAGTTTAAAATCCAAGTGTGCTGCATAGGCAAGTAAGATCCTAATTGCTTCAAGTCTAGATACTGGTGAAAAGGTCTCTTCATAATCAATTCCCTCTTCTTGATTATATACTTGTGAAATTAGTCTAGGTTTGTTTCTAACTATATTTCTAGCTTCATCTACTTTATGTATAAATACCCATTTGGTTCCTATGGTCAAGGTATCCTTTGGTCTATCTACAAGTTTCCAAAATTTATTTATTTAAAACTGATTAAGTTCTTCTTGAATGGCCATTACCCAAAACTCATAATTGATTGCATCATTGATATTTTTAGGTTCAATCTATGACAAGAAAGGTTGATGTTCAACCTGGTTTCTCAAGGAAGCTCTTGTTTGTGTTCCTCTATCTAAATCTCCTACAACGGTATCTAGTTGATGATTCTTAAGGGTCCTAGTTGGTCTAGAGAAGGTAGGACTTGATATTTCAGGTTGTTCAGGTTGATCTAGTTCATTATGGTTAGGATTTGGAGAATTTATAGAACTAGGAGTTTTTACAGATTCCTTCACATTATGATTTGAGGTTTTATCATTAATGTCCAGATTGGACATATCCTCTTCAATATTTTCTCATGAGGTCTTCGGCTCATGTGGATCTACTTCATCAAACTTGATATGTACAAATTCCTCCACACATTTGTTTTTATTATTAAACAATATATAGGCTTTTCTTGATGTAGAGTATATAATAAATGTTCCTTCATCTCTTTTGGAGGAAAATTTATCTAAATTGTCTTTAGTTTTTAGAATATAAACTTTACATCCAAACATTTTAAAATATCTTAATTTGGGTTTCTATTATTCCACAACTCATAAGGAGTTTTCTTAATGATGGGTTTGATTAAGACTCTGTTTATTATGTAACAAGTTGTACGAATAGATTCAGCCCAGAAGTAAATGGGTAGGTCATACTAATTAAGCATAGTTCATGAAATTTCATGTAGGGTTATATTTCTTCTTTCTACCACACCTTTCTATTGAGGTTTCCTAGGAGGATAGAAATTATGATTGTATCCATTTTGTGAGCAAAAATAATCAAAATATTGATTCTAAAACTCACGACCATGATCACTTCTTAAGGATTTAATCTTAAGTCTACTAAGATTTTCTACAGTCCTAGAATATTTGGTAAAGTGTGAACAAGCTTCCCTTTTGTGATCTATGAAAAAGGTTCAGGTGTACCTAGAGAAATCATCTACAAGAACATAAACATAGTGCTTCCCATTGATACTCGAAACTCTAGATGGTCCAAAAAAGTCCTTGTGAACCAACTCAATAGGTTGAGAAGTAGTTACTTATTTCTTTGGTTTGAAAGATGTTTTATGTTGCTTTCCTTTTTGACAAGGATTACACACTTTCTTTTCTGGAAACTCTAATTTGAGTAAGCTTTTCTAGTTATCTTCCTACGAGGGTTTATGTTGCAATGTCCTTGACTTCTATGCCAGATCCAAGACTCTTTGTGAAAGAAATTTAGACAAGAGACATTCTAGGAGTCTAGTGTGTCTAGATTTATAGCATATACATTATCATTTCTAAAGGTAGTAAATACTAAGTTATTCTTCGCATAAAAAACATGGAATGAATCATTTTTGAATTTAAAATTAAATCTATCATCACCAAAATTGTCTTATGGGCTTCCTATACGAAGAATATAGAGTGTTTTAAAAATAAACTATCTTTGGTCCTGAAGAATTGAATGTAGTAAAAGAATTCCTGGAACTGGAACTTGCTGTAAAATTATGGTTTTTGAAAGAGGTAATAGATTTTCTAGATTTGGTTACAAAATGTGATTTGGAAAAATTCCTTTGACCTGGTTGATATACTATCCTGAAAATATACTTAGGAGTTATTTGTTTACCAAGTATTTGAATAAGAGTAATTTTCCCATTATTAAACTTTTCCAAGTCTTTCTTCAATTTATCATTAGATATTTTTAACTCATTGTTCTCCTTGAGAAGTTGAGCATTTTTCTCTTTTTCAGTTGTAAGTTCAGAGTTAATAGTCACAGTAAGATCATGATGTTTCTTCAAATATTTATACTTATCTTTCAATTCATTACATTTTTCTTCTATCATGTTGCAATATTCTAATAATTCATCATTTTTCATATTCTTTGACTCACTTTTAGAATTCTAAGAATTTTGTAAAAGATATTTTAAGGTTACCTTAGTTGTGTTTGTCATAAAACACATATTAGCCATATCATCCTTCTCACATTGAGAAGATGCAAATTCACTTGAGTTATCCTTAGAGGCACTCCAGGTAGCCTTAATTTCTTTCTTATACCTTCTATCCCTATTTTCATACTTTTTCTTGAATTTCATATTTGGACAGTCAGCCTTGACATGTCTATTCCTTTTACATTCATAGCAGATTATCTCTTCTGACTTGTCATTTCTCTTCCAATCCTTTTTTCAATTTCCCCTATTATCATAATTTCCTTTGTAATTGGGATTTCTAAAAAACTTCTTTTTGATTATAAAATTTCTTGAATATTCTAGCCAACTCGGCCATTTCTTCATCACTGTCTGAAACTACGTCTTCACTACTGGAGCTTTCAATAGCAGCTTGAACTTTCTCCTTGTCTTTACTTTTAGATGTAGTTTTCTTAAAAGATACATACTTTAGTTTGGGTTCATCCTCTTCTTTATTTACATTAAATTACTCTTCATACATCATTAATTTTCCAATAAATTCCTTCACTTTCATTTTATCAATATTTCATAATTCCTTAATAGACATAGATGTTCCACACCATCTTTCTGGTAAGCATCGCAAAATCCACATAATCTGTTCTTTGGCTATTACTTCTCTTCCTAAAGAAATCATGGTATTCACAATTTCATTGAACCTGAGATACATATCAGAAATAGACTCATCAGGCTTCATTCTAAAGTTGTCATATTTAATAGTATAAGTATTTAATCACATCTCTTTAACATTAGATGTTCCCTCATGAGAAACAGATGGAGTGTCCCAAATCTCATGTCCAGTTTTATAAGTAGATATACGGTTAAACTCTTCATATCATAGTGCACAGTACAAAGCATTAATTACTTTATAATTATTATTATAGGTGGTCTTGGTAGGTTTATCCCAAGTGTTTCTAGTAGTTTCAGGAATTGTATATTTACTTTCAATAGCAGTACATATTTCAAATCCAATGCTTTCTAGATGTATTTTAATTTTAATCTTCAACTGAACATAATTAGTTCCATTAAATAAAGGTGGTCTATTAGTAGCAGCCCCTTTTAATCTAATTTCTATGATACAGATTGTAAAATAATTTCAAAGAGATAAAAATATAGAAATAACAAAAATTTTGAGATCTTTTAAAAACAAATATAATCACAGTTGACAATATTTGAAAAACTGACAATAACTTTCAATTTTGTTCCTTTGATACCAAATGTTGGTCAGAGTAGATCACTCAAGAGGAGGGTGAATTGAGTATCTATACAAATTTCTATTTAAAAAATGGTTCTTTAAAAGAATACCCCCAAATAATGTAATCAAAGTCAGTTTATATTGAATTTACAAAAGTCATGAATGTTCAATTAATTTTTTAGAAGATTGATTAGTTCTCATCTTTACCAATCTAAAGATTATTCAAACTTTTGAAACTAATCTACTGATTCAAAATAGATATAAACACTTTCTAAACTAACTATCAAAGTTTAGTTTATCTTAATGTGAAATAAATTAAACACATATCAAATTAAAACACAAGACAAATTACACAGCGGATAAAAACAAGAGTTTCAGTCTCAAGTTGAGACTTAGTCCTCTCCACTTTGTGATCACCTACCACCAAGTAGTCTATATTAATAAAATTTTGTTCCAAACCCTGGATCAGGATTCACAATAGTATACAAGGATGTCCAGGTCACACTTGACCTCTACCACAGTTATTCGTGGGAAAACTAACAAATAGATCATACAGGATCTCTTCCACAATTCTATGTGGGATACAAGAGTGAAAAAGGGATTGAGTGTGAGGATATTTTAGTATCCTCCAGATATGATCAGGAGACAGTGTGTGTGACACAAACAGATACAAACATTGCTCAAAAAGTAAACATAAGATCAAAACATAGTTATAAAAGAAGAATAGAGTTTAGAAATCTCTTTGTGTTGTGTAGTAAAGCTTTGGACTCAATGGATGTAGAGAAAATGATATTTCAGCACTCTTTTGGAAGTTGGCTCCAAAACAGAGTATCATAGTCTCTATAATCTAGCTTCTATCTGTGAAAAGGTTCAGCTCTTCTATGTGAGAATGTTAATCAAGATTCATTAGATTTCTTCTTGTAATATTAAACTCCTTATATACTCAAGCTTCAAGTTATTATATTTTCAATATCTCGCATATTCGCATATCCAAACATTTTGATTTTCTAGCGGGTTCCCAGCGTGTATCTTTTAAGTTTGATCTTGTAATACTTTTATACTTTATGGTCCAGTAGGCATGAAGATCTCCCCACATGCATGTACCTCGTACTTTCTATGGATAGCCCTATAGAAAATATTAAATAATGTCAAAAACATTAATTTTTATAAATATGGATATTAGAAATAAATTTTAATTAATAAATTTGAAATAATTATTTATGACTATCAGTGATTTATAATTATCGGTATGATATCATCGGTCTATCACCATCGGTTTTTCATCATCGGTGTGTCATCATTGGTCTGTCAGCATCGGTTTGTCATCGATCTGTCATCACCGGTCTTTTACCATCCGTTTGTCATCATCGGTGTGTCATCATTGGTTTGTCAGCATCGGTTTGTCATCGGTCTGTCATCATTGGTCTGTTATCATTGGTGTGTCTCATCGGTCTGTCACCATTGGTTTTTCATCAGTCTGTCATCATCGGTCTGTTAGCATTGGTGTGTCATCATCGGTGTGTCGATCATCGGTTTGTCGAACATCAGTGTGTCGAGCATCAGTGTGTCGAACATCGGTGTGTCGAGCATCGGTGTGTCGACCATCGGTGTATCGACCATCGGTGTGTTGACCATCAGTGTGTCAACTATCGGTGTGTCGAGCATCAGTGTGTCGACCATCAGTGTGTCGAGCATCAGTGTGTCGAGCACCGGTGTGTTGAACATCGGTGTGTCGAGCATTAGTGTGTCGAACATACTATCAGTGACAGAAATCTGAGAAACTTATGAAGAGTTTGTCTTACACATAACATTACTATATTAAGTGACATCAAACAATAAGTGTAAAAATAAACTTGTAAACATATTGATTCATAAATAGGTTATTGACTTATTAAAAAATATTGTTCTGTATGAAATAGTATAATCTATAGATTGACATTATTTGTGATTGTGAAAACTACTATAGCATAGAGGGTCCAACATTATTCCCTTTTTTATTTTAAATTATCTTTAGTATTTTCCTTAAAATTGCACTAAAATGTTTTAATTCTCATAATTTCCTAAATACTCTTATTAAATGTTGTCACTTTTGTTTTACATCACTTTCCATGATATATGCCTATTTTAACTTATTATTTTCCAAGTGTGTATTAATTATTTTTTCTTATGGACACTTTTATGATACATCCATTCATTATTCTCTATGACATGAATGTGATACCCATTTCTCTCCATGGTTTCCCTTATGTTTATGTATCATTGATTGTGTATGATTATTTATTTGGAAAGCATATTTGTAAACATGTTAAGATGGGTGTTCCTAGATAGTTCTCCAATGCATTGGATAAATTTCATTCTCATGAGACATTATGTGTAATGGTCTTGGCGGTTAGCCTTGAATCGCGCTACCACGTGCAATGGTCTTGGTGGTTAACCTTGACTTGTGCTTCTCTATGTGAAAAAAGCCTTGATTCATTCTAAAGTCATGATTTATTCTTCTTACACAATACTATGAATTCATGCTTATATAATCCCATGTTTATATGTTATGATTTTATATTACATTTTATATCATTATGTCATGATCTTTAACCCTTGTGCTAAAGCCTTAATCTTATGTTTAATCCATTACTGGGATTTTAGCTCATCCCTTTGTTCATGTGTTCCCCCAGGTACCCTATGAAGATGTTTGAGCACAATGGAAGTTAGGCACTCAATTTTAAGATAAAATAAAGAAATGTTTTATTTAGTTTTGTGTTATCAATTTTATGTACTTATTCCTCCAAGGCACTAGACTTTATGATCCTTGTCTTCCACTCTGATGTATAATTATTCTTAAAATCATATAATGTTATATTTAAAATTCTAGGGTCGCTATAGTTGGTATTAGAGGATGGTCTAGTTATTTTTTGAGATTAGGAATAGAGAACTTTAAGAAGAACCTTAAGGATGATACTAAGTATAAGAAAACACCCCTAAATTTTGGTAAGTATAGAGTAAGTGGTTTATCAATAAATACATCCCTATATGGATACAAATAGTTAGAGGTGGATCTAGCACATATTTATCTAGTGGTAAAACCCGAAAACACCGCTTTGAGCTAGACTCGAACGGGAACCGGTTCATGACAAAAGGCCTTACTGCACTCTTGGTTTGACACTCCTGGGGGATATGCTTTGGTAAATTCATAAGCTTGGTAAAAACCATTATTAAGGGAATGAAAAAAATCCAATAAGAATATAAGTTTTAAAAAAAAGATCAAGGATAACCTATATTGAAACATAGGGAATTACAAGTTAGGATATACTTCTCATTTACAAGTTTATCCTCTTATGTTCAAAGTTTTTATTTTATTCTCAATCGATAAGTATTAAAGACCTCTTATTGAACATTATTTTTCTTAGTTAATGGAGGGAAATATAAGAACATGTTCCAAAAATAAGTGTGATAGGGAATGTGAATATTTCCCTAATGATATTCCTAATATAATGGGAACGGGTGCTCAAAACTTCATGAAAGTACGTGCTCAGTTGGCTCAATTTATGTATAATAACTTGAATCATGTGGAACACCCTCCTCCTCCAACGAAAGATAAAGTTTTCATTTAGTCCTTAATGCGGTTAAGGCCTCCCATGTTTAGTGGATCATCCAATCCCCTCCTCATGGAACATTAAATTAAATCCATTGAAAATATAATCTCTCTCCTCCAATGCTCATAAGAAGAGAAATTTTTACTATAGGTCAATAATTTTGATAGGGAAGTTGATCAGTGGTGGAAATTGATCAAGAATATGAATCCCTAAGAGGAGATTTATTCCATGTAATGGGAGAAATTCAATAAAATGTTTTTCAATAAATATTTTCCCAAAACCCTCCATCTCAAGATGGAAAGAGAGTTCCTCAGACTCAAGAAGAAGGGAGATGATTCAATTGGGGAATATGATGCAAAATTTATAAGGATTTCAAGGTATGCCTTGATATTTTTCATGAACACCGAAATCAAGGTGGATCGCTTCTTTATAATACTAAAGGAAAGTCTAAAAAAATTGTTGGCGGTTCGAGACTTCAACAGCTATAAGGAGATTTTCAGTTGTGTCCTCAAGGTTAAAATGGAGATTGGAGACTCTCAGTGGTATCATGAGCCCAGTTACAAGAATAGGAAGATGGAATCTCATGTGGGAAGTCCACAAATAAATTCCATGATGGAAAGAATCTAGATCATCCCATGTGTAAGAATTATGGGAAGAAGCATCCTGGAAATTGTCTAAAGGGAACCAGGAATTGCTTCAAATGTGGAAAGCTGGGACATATGGATAAAAAATACTGACGGGATATAAACAATCCTGCTCATGTTGAAGAATAAATTAAGGTTCAGATCAACACTCAGTATGTAGTGCAGTGTTACAACTGCAATGAGTAAGGGCATTATGGGAACAGTTTCCCTAAGTCGAGAGTTGTAGGAGGAAATCAACAACAACCTCCAAGGAAACAAGGAAGGGCTTATTCTATCACTACTGATGAGGTTGAGCTGGAAAACGATGTGGTGACAGGTACGCTAGTTATTCATTCGAGAATAGTGAATTTACTATTTGATTATGGTTCTACACATTCTTTTAATCTTGCAATATTAGTATAAGTATTCAAGCACAGCCTCAAGATTTGGAGTAAAAGTTATCTATGAGAATAGCTAATGGGGAAATTATTATGTCCATGGTTTATAAATCCTCCCTGGTTAATGTTTATGGACTAAACCTCCCAGTAAATCTCATCATACTTCCTTTAGTTTAGTTTGATGCTATCTTGGGTATGGATTGGATGTCTTTATATAAAACCAATATCAACTGTTGGGAAAGGCAGATCAATCTTCACATATCAAATCATCCTTCAATTATTTACAAGTGTAAGGAGGAAGATGAATCTCCTTTAGAATCAGTGTCTCATGTGTGGATATTAATTTCTTATGAGCAAGCATGTCTAGATCAAATTATTGAGGCAAAAGGAGAGAATCATGATTGAAGATATTCCCATCATGAGGGATTACTTTGATTTATTCCCTAAAGAGTTGTTTGGTCTTCCTCTTGACTGAGAGGTTGATTTATCAACTGAAATTATTCCTAGATCTCTGTCTATATAAAAGAAACCATATAGGATGGCCACTGTAGAGCTAGAATAGATGAAGAAGCATCTATAGAAGAATCTGGAGAAGGGTTTTATATGCTCAAGTGCTTCACCATGGGGTGTTCTAGTCTTCTTGGTCAAGAAGAATGATGGATCAATTCACCTATGTATCGATTATCATGAGCTCAATAAAATCACAATAAAGAACAAGTATCCCCTTCCATGGATAGATGACTTGTTCAATCAGCTTTGTGGTGCCAGTTATTTCTCTAAGGTGGACCTTCGGTCGGGATATCACCAATTAATGGTGAGGAAGGAAGATATTCCCAAGACTACCTTTCGAACAAGGTATGGACACTATGATTTCATAGTGATGCCCTTTTGACTCACTAATTCTCCAAAATTTTCATGGATTTAATGAATAGAATCTTTACAGATTACCTTGAAAAAAATTTGGTAGTATTTTACAATGATATTCCGACATACTTCAAGACCAAGGAGGAACATGATGAGAATCTGAATACTATTTTAATGACTTTATGAAGGGAGAAGTTGTATGTAAAGTACAATAAATGTGAGTTATTTATGGAGGAAGTATCATTCTTGGGGCATGTTATCACCAGCAAAGGGATATCTCTGGACCCATCCAAGACAAAGGCAATTGAAGAGTGGCCCAGGCCAATATCTGTAATGGAGACCCATAGCTTTCTGGGTCTAGATGGGTATTATCGATGATTTGTGAATAACTTTTCACAATTTCCAAACCCAATGACCAAGCTGGAATGGAAGGGAGTAAATTTTGTCTATACTTAGGAATATGAAGACTGTTTTAAGGAGTTGAAAAAGAGGTTAATCACTGCACCAGTACTCACACTCCTAATAAGTGGAGAACTCTTTGTGGTGTACAGTGATGCTTCAAAGAAGGTCTTAACTTTTTTGCTGATGTAAAATGATAAAGTGATAGCCTATGCATCAAGGCAGCTGAAAATCCATGAGAAAAACTATCATACGCATTATCTGTAGTTGGAGGCTATGATCTTTGCGTTAAAAATATGGATACATTATCTATATGGGGATAATTTTGAGATATATACTGATCATAAGAGTCTCAAATATGTATTAACATAAAAAGAGCTTAATATGTGCCAATGAATATAGATAGAGCTCATCAAGGATTATGACTGATCAATCCACTACCATCCCGGTAAGGAAAACAAGGTAGCGGATGCTCTAAGTATAAAGGATCCTACATCTTTATCAATGATAAAAATTTAAAAGGATCCAATATTATTATATTTATAGAGAATGGACATGGGAATCATTAAATAATTAACATAATCAATCCTTTATCAAATTATTTCTCAACGATCCCTTATGGAAAAGATAAAGGATGTTCAAATAAAATGTTTTTAAATTCATAAAATGGTGGAATCCATTAAAAACGGGAAATCCTCAGAGTTCATGATTGATGAGGAATGAGTTCTAAGATTTGGATCACAATTATGTGTACCATCTGATCCAAAGATAAATAAGGAGCTTCTAAATGATGCACATAGATCAACCTACTCTATCCAACCATGGAGAACAAAGATTTATCAAGATCCCCAAGAGAACTTTTTATGGGATATTATGAAGAAGGATATTGTTGATTATACATCAAAGTGCCTGGTATGCCAACAAGTAAAGGCTAAAATACAGAAGTCTAAGGGGGTGATGAAACCACTACCCATACCAACATGGAAGTGGGAGAACATCACCATGGACTTTGTCATTGTGCTTCCAAGGGCATCCAGAGGAAACAATGGTATATGGTTTGTTGTGGATCGTCTTACAAAGACTCCTCACTTTATCGTGACCCAAGAGGAATTATCATTAGATAAACTTGCACGGATATATATCAAAGAGGTGGTAAGGATGCCTGGATTACCACTCTCTATTGCATCTGATCGAGATCTAAGATTCTCCTCGAAGTTCTGGAAAAGTCTCCAACATTCTCTAAGCATTGAACTGAACTTTAGTATGGCCTATCATCCTCAAACTAATGGCCAATCTGAGTGAACTATTTATACACTGGAAGATATATTGAGAGCATGTTCTATGGACTTCAAATTAGGATGGGACCAAAATCTTTCACTGGTTAAATTCTCCTACAATAATAATTTCTACTCAAACATCCAAATGGCACCATACGAAGCCCTTTATGGGAAAAGGTGAATAACACCGGTGTGTTGGGATAAAGTCGGTGAGCGTAAGCTACTAGGACCTAAAATGGTTGAAGAAATGGTGGAGAAGGTGAAAACCATTTAGGAGAACATTAAGGTAGCCCAAATTTGACTAAAGAGTTATGAATAAAATCATCGATGAGACCTTGAGTTCAAAGTTGGAGACATAGTATTTCTATGAATATCTCCATGTAATAAGGTCATGACGTTAGGGAAGAAAGAAAAGCTAAGTCCCAGGTACATCATCCCCTTCTAGATTCTTGATCGTGTCGGGGTTGTGGCCTATCGACTGGCACTTCCACCTACCACGTCCAAATTAAACGTTGTCTTTCATGTGTCCCTATTAAGGAAGTACATACCAGACCTTTCACATGAACTCTCTTCAAAGGTGGTACAGTTGGAGAATGATTTTTCTTATGAGGATCATCGAGTGAAGATCTTATATCATAGAGATAAAGTTCTACGTAACAAGACTGCTCATCAGGTCAAAGTATTGTGGTGGAACTATATGTACGAAGAGGGAACGTGGGAACTAGAGGAGGCAATGAAGGAAAAGTACATGCACCTATCTATGTCTTAGAATGTAAAACAAAATTTTGAGGGTGAAATTTCATAAGGGGGGAATAGTGTAACGACCTAATGTTTTATCAATGGAAAATCCCTTCTTATAATTATGTCATATAATCTCATCAAATCAAAACACAATGAACTAATAAGTACTATGTGACCTTTAAACATAAAATTATCACTTTTGTGTTTTGAATTTCTAAAATATGACATACACAATTATGTTCGGTAAGATATTTAGAGTTTGATAGAATCAACATAGTTTTTGAGGAATAGTAACATACCCTTGTGAAAAGTAACACACCCTTATGAATAGTAATGAATAGTAATTAATATTAATGAATATTATGTTGTCCAAAAAAATATAAACTTCACCCATGAATGCAAAAATACAATTTAGATGTCTTATAAGGGAAAAACAATCATAGTATAAGTATTAGTATTTTTGTATGTCATAAATATTTTAATTACAATTTTATGATTAATTTAATGAATTAAAATGGAAATTTATTTTCATAAAATGTAATCATAAATTGTTATTTTATATTATTATGGTTATAAAATAATTTTATGGGACCTTTATTAATTTTTCAAAGTGTTATAAAATGAGTTATAGTTTTAATGTTGTTTTTTTCAAATAAATTATGATTTTACTTAAAAATTAAATTAATCATATTTAGAAAATTATTTTTGAAAAATGGATTTTATTTCTGTATTCTACATGTTGAAAAATGTTTAGGGTGAATTTTTTGGATTTTTCTAAAATACGTGAATTTTTTATGAATAGTAAAATACAATAATTCACAATAAATGCTAAAACCTGAATTTATGCATCATGCTTGAGTCATGGATGATGTAAATGGAAATTGTTTTAAACTCACATGCACTTATTAATTTTTTTCACAATCATAAAACACTATTTTTTTCTTGAGAAAAATAATTAAATAATGAATTAAATATTCAAAATTCACTCCTCTCCTCCACGATAAAAACTACCCACACTCTTCTATTCTTCTCAATCCTCTCAAGCCTTGTACCTTGACTAAGTTCAACCCAAATCACTCCCCAATATCCTCCCCCACGTCCAACAGCCCTTGTCCTCTTTAAATGTCCAAATCCTCTCCCCTTAAGAGGCTCTCAAAGAAGATAAACTCATGAGGTAAATTCTTCTTTCCGATTCTTTTATTTTCTTTCAAGTTCTTTTCTTTTCATGTTTCCTTACTCACCTCCCTTAAACAAAATGGTATGATAACTCCAATAACATACATGTACTATAATTATATTATGATAATGGTATATTTTATCATAATCTCTCCCTCCCCCTCCTTTTATTATATAAATGAAAATACTATCTGAGATGTGTTGATTTATCACATTCAAGTATGATGGGTTTTCAATTTTCATTACCATATTCCAGACTGGTAAAGAAACCATTTTAATGGTTTAACCAGATCATAATATATGTATTTTATCTTATTTGACGTTCTTGAATCATTTTTCACACCTGATATAAAATAATAATACAAAACAATTTAATTTTGAGCAAAATTTCCAAATTAATCCAAGTGTTTATCAATAATGTTTTATATAATTATTCAACTTCACTCCAAGTAAACAAATTAAATTTAAAACCATGTAAAATTATATATGTTCAATAATAAAATATAACTCCAATTCTGGAAAATCATCCCCATTTTACATGATTCTCCATTCATGAAAATAAGTAAACTGATCGTAAAGACCAAGAAAAAAAATAGACCCAAACAATGAAATTGAACCACTTAACCCATCAAAAAGGTCATGAATGAACTTAAAAAGGTTATAATAAATCTTTTAAATATATAATAAGTTAGGGAATTATTAATTAATGAACCTAATTTGATTATTCAATTCATCAATAGCAGGTGAAAAACACCATCGGACTTAAGGTAAGGGATCCTCTCTTTCTCACATTTATTCAAGAATATTCTCTAGGTTATGCCCTTTTATGTATAATTCCTAATGATGGGGTCTGATTTTACACCTTCCCCATACTTCCCTAATTATTTATAAAATATGATAAATCCCTTTATCACTCATAAATACCTCCTAATTACACCCGATACCATGCCGATATTCTGTAAGGGGTTCTGCCCAAACCGCCTTTATTCCTTTGGGTTGGTCTATATTTCTTTTTACCCAAATGAAGTTGTATTTTATTTTTATTTACAACTGATACATACTTTTTATATTCTGTGGACTCATTTTTCAAGATCCATCCATCATTCTCTTTCAAGTATATACATTCTTTTAAGTGATTCCCTCCTCAATACTTCCCAATAAGCAAACTCGATTTAAGGGAACTTCCCAAATTTTTAACCCAATTTCAAGTGCACTATACCATTTATTTAAAGACACCTTTTTTGTTATAAAATAATTATTTTTATTATTAAAACCTTCTTGTTTCACTTCTATTTTTATATAAAATATTATTCCCTTTTTTATTTTAAATTCACTTTAGTATTTTCCTTAAAACTGCACTAAAATGTTTTAATGCTAAGAATTTCCTAAATACTCTTCTTAAATGTTTTCACTTACATTTTACATCACTTACCATGCTATATTCCTATTTTACCTTATTAATGTCCATGTATGTTTTAATTTCTTTCTCTCATGGATACTTTTATGATATTCCTAATCATTATGCTTTATGACATGAATGTGATACCCATTTCTCTCTATAGGTTCCCTTATGTTTATTTATGATTGATTATGTATGATTATTTATGTATAAAGCATATTCATGAACATTTTAATATGGGTGTGTCCAAATATCACTCCAATGCATTGGGTAAAGTTTAGTCTCATGACACGTTATGTGCAACGGTCTGGGCGGTTAGCCTTGACCCATGCTACCATGTGCAACAGTCTTGGTGGCTAACCAAGATTTATGCTCCTCTATGTGCAACGAGCCTTGAATCGTGCTAAAGTCATGATTTATGTTTCTTCCACAATACTATGAATTCATGTTTATATGAACCCATGTTTATATGTTATGATTCTATATTCCATTTTATATCATTATGTTGTGATCTCTAACCCTTGTGCTAAAGCCTTATTCTTATGTTTAATCCCTTACTAGGCTTTTAGATCATCCCATTGTTCATGTGTTCCCCAGGGTACCCTATGAAGATGTTTGATCACAATGGAAGTTAGGAGCTTAATTTGAAGATTAAATAAATAAATGTTTTATTTTGTTTCATGTTTTCAATTTTATGTACCTAGTCCTCCAAGACACTAGACTTTATGATCCTTGGCTTGTACTCTGAAGTATAATTATGCTTAAATCATGCAATGTTATATGTAAAAGTCTAGGGTTGCTATAGTTTTATGATTTTGTTGTTACTTGATATTTGTACTCATGGCCTGGTATAGCGCGATATGTGAATACATGCATCATAATAGGCATATATGGATATATATCGAAATTCATTTTTCATGATAAGGACATATATTTTTTTGCATGTGATATATATTTACCTATTAAACTCTAATATGAGATGTCTATTTCACTGGATAAATGAAATTAATTAACATGTCATGCTAAAAACCCTGTAATCCATTCTTAGAGAGAGAGACCAAGGTTCAATGGTTCTGTGTTATAATCACGTGTCTATGTATACCTTATTGTTATCTAGTTATCTAAGGTGTGTATTTTTATTTTAGAGAAGATATCTCCTCATCATCTTCGACTTGAGCATCAAGAGAGTTGAAATCAGTATGATCCTAATGCAGTTGAACCAAATCTTCCTGTGGTTCTGAAGGACCATGTGGATGTTCAGATTCATGGTAGCTTCTTAAGGGTCATGTAATACATGGAAAGGGATACTATTTTATAATGTTCCTTTGATGTATGATCTGACAAAATATTTGTAGTTGCAGCATCCACCAATGATTACTAGAGAATGAGGACCCTAGGTATCCGAGTTCTGGATCGATTCAGTCCATAAAATCATCAATCATCTTGAAATTACCACAGATAGAATAGTTAATCTTTCTACATATATGCTTCATGGACTAACCAAGTTGTGGTGTGATATTTTGGAGTAATCTGGGTAGCATGATGAGGTATCTTGGAATAAATTCGAGGTGGAGTTCCTGATCCATTTCTATCCTAATATGTTGATGGATGAGAAAGCTCATGAGTTCAAAACATCTAACACAGGATGGCATGTCAGTGCTAGACTATGATGTATGTTTCAAAAACCTATAGTGCTTTGCACCATATTTGGTAGATAATTATATTTCTAGGGTGAGATGTTTTCAATATGGTATTCTCTATTATATCAGGTAAAAGTAAATTTTGTTACTTGAGAAGATTTGTAGATGTGATGAACTAAACACTTATCACATAAGGAAATCTGAGAGAGGCCCAAAGCAGTGGTTAGTCTATTTCAGAAGGACGATCTGGGATCTCTTCTTTGAATAGAGAGAAGCACCACTATAATAGTTTCTACCAAGGTACTAGTGGGTAGAGAAGTCAGGGTAATGGATATCCATCTCAAGATCGTGTTCTGTTATATTCCTATCAGTGTGGTAAGTTTGGTCACTAGGACCCATATTTTTCATACCCCATGGTTGAGTGTCATATCTATGGTAGACTGGTTCATCTTTAGAGGTTTTATGTGAACTTTCCATAGTAGGCTAGTGGTAGGGTATTCAAACAGGAACCTGAGTTTGGAAGGGGCTTAGCTACCGTTCAGCAGGCTGGTATCTAGAGTTCCACCAGTCATTCAGGCCAAGGTAGGGTATGTGGTACTCTAGTGCATGAGCATCGATACTGGGAAAGGTGAAATGTCTTAGGTTATTCAGACTGAATCCTAGGGTAGAGGGAAAATTTAGTAGCACGTTATGTAGACTACTCTGTCTAGTCTGTATGTAGGACCATCTACCATCAGAGGTATGATTCTTATATCATCTTACCTTAGCTTTCGTTTATTTTTTATACTGGAGTATAACATTATTTTATATCTACTCTTTTTGAAAATGTTTTAGGCTTGTATGTGTAAATCTTATATGGTGCTTTGACTATCAACACACCATTGGGAGTGCGATAAGATAATATAAAAAATTGTAAGGTGTGTTCTATAGATATTGGTCATTACCATTTCTTTTGGGAACCATTCATGCTGGAAATGATAGGCTTTGACTTTATTATTGGTATAGATTGGTTAGTTTCATACCAGGATCATATTGACTATTATAGGAGGAGATTTACATTTCTATCTCCAGAATGAATAATATATTTTCACCAAGGTGAGTGGGATTTTTAGGTTGGTTGTACAGGACCATTTCATTGAAGATTGGATTGTCTCATAGATCAGATTTTCAGCCTTGCTTTAGATGATGGTGAAATGTTGCAGGATTATTTTACTCTATTGGTAGACTATTTTTAGGATGATTTTATTGATTAGTTTTATATCTTACCACCTAAGTGAGAGATCTAGTTTCCAATTGATTTTGTGTTGGGAGAAGATCCACTTTTTATACCACCTTACAAAATGGTACTAGCATAGCTTTAGGAGTTGAAAGTTTAGTTGGAATATCAAGAATCTAAAGGCTTCATATGGCCTAGTATATATCCTTGGGGTTCTCCAGTTCTCTTTTCCAAGAAGGCTGATGGGTCTTTGCACTTATGTGTGGATTATTAGAGGTTGAACTATATGATAGTCAAAAACCAATATCCCCTTCCAATCATAGATGATATTTATGATTAGTTGAGAGGCTTTAAGATCTTCTCAAAGATTTATTTGATGTTAGGTCATCACCAATTAAGGGTTAGATCATCATACATGCCTCAAACTTCTTTTAGAAGTTGGTATGGATTGTATAAATTTGTAGTGATATCATTTGGGTTGACTAACGGACTGGCGATTTTTATGGCCCTAATGAATAGGATCTTTTATATTTTTTTGGACCATTTTTTTGGGGTTTTTGTCAAAGATATCTGGGTATACTCTCAATCAGTATAATATCATTCCAAATATCTTAACATCATCCTGATTACATTGAGAGAGCATCGGCTTTATGTAAATCTAACCAAATAAAGCCTCTAGATTAATAAAGTTCACTTTTGGTCCATGTCATCTTAGAGGTAGGAGTTTAAGTGTACCTAGAGAAAGTATCAGATGTGGTATCTTAGGAATATCCTAAGAAAATATTCAATATTCATAGATTTCTATATTTAGTAGGTTATTACTGATGATTTAACCAATATTTCTCCCATTTTCTGCACCAATTTTTGTGATGACCAAGAAAGGGGTGAAGTTTGTTTGGTCTGATTCTTGAGAAAGATATTTTTAAGATTTTAAGGTCTATATGACCATAGTATCTATCCTAACTTTACCTATGTCGGATAATGCATAAACCATGTACTTTGACACATCCTAATTTTTACTCAGAGTAGTTCTAATTTAAGAGGATTGTGTAGTTTCTTATGGATTTAGGCAGCTGAGATCACATGAGAGAAATTACCCTACTTATAATCTAGAGTTATATGTAGTGGTACATGCCCTGAGATATTGGAAAAATTATCTCATGGGTGATATATTTGTGGTATACTTGAATCACAAGAGCTTCAGGTATATATTTTCTCAGTGAGACCTGAACTATCGATAGAGGAGGTGGGTTGAGTATCTAGAGTCTTTAGACTTTGAATTCTCTTATACACAAGTCAAGGGAAATGTCATTGTCAATAATTTGAGACAAAATAAAAATAAAGAGTTGGTATGGGAGTCTTGTGATTAATGGAGGATAATATTTGTCTTAGAAGACAAGTATTTGGATGTTCGGGAGTCTTAGAGATAGGTAGCTCTAACTTCGACATCCGTTATACCCGTTCTTTGAGACCAGATTAAGAAAAAGAATTTTTATGATCTGTAAGGATCAATTCTAAGAGAAAAATTTTATGGTGGGGAGACACCATTATGATGGTATCTCGAAAGTGGAAATTATCTTTAATTCAGTGGCTGAGTGTGGGTTTTTATGGGCTTACACGAGGAGCATAGGAGGAAGTTTCATATTTCTATATGGGCAGTACATCGTATTTTAAAAAATATTCATCATGATCTCCTTTGATAGTACTAGTGTTCAAGAATGAAGAATGAGGTGGAAACCTTCATGGATAGATGCTTCACTTATTAGTAGGTGAAATATGAACATCAGAGTCCAGTTGAGATTTTATATCCTTTTCCTATTCCTGAGTGGAAATGGAATGATATCATGATGGATTTTGTGACTGGATTACCTAGAACAAACCATAAGAATAAAATTTTATGAGTTGTTTTGGATTGAATGACTAAGGTATCCCACTTATTAACTATTAGTTAAACCTTCATAGTTGATGATCTAGAAAGTATTTATGTGTACGAGGTGGTTCATTTTCATGGGGTTCTAAGGAGTATTGTTTCAAAAAGGGATCCTAGTTTCACATCATGTTTCTAGTAGGGTATTCATAAGGATCTAGGATCATGGGTTATTTTAAGAAATCCTATAATACATAGACTAATGGTCAATCTAAGGTAAATATTTAGGTTCTGGAGGATATTTTACGAGCCTGTTTTTTGGATTTTAGTGAAAAATGGGAGCAACATATAGCACTCATGAAGTTTTATTATAATAATAGCTTCCAGGAATTGATCCAAATGGAACCTTTTGAGGATTTTTATGGAAATTAATTTCATTCTCCTATTTTTTTTATAGAGGAATTTGAGTCATCACTTTTTGGGCCTAGTCTCATTCATGATATTTCTGAGCATGTTCAGTTGATCAGACAGTGGTTGGTGACTGCACAGAGCAGGCAAAAATTGTATACAGACCATTGGAGATAACCTATAGAATTCATGGTTGGTCATTATTTTTTCTTTTGAGTGTCTCTTATATTAGAGTAATGGTGTATTATAAAATAGGTAAATATAGCACCCAGGTTTGTCAAGTCATTTGATACAGTGTTTAAGGTCCGTCTGGTGGCATACCATTTAGCCCTTCCACATTGCTACTGTGTCATTCATGTAATGTTCCACATTTCTCAACTTTGGATATATTATCTAGACCCTTCCAATGTGATAGAAATAGTAGACATCAAGCTTTGTTCCAATGCATCCTTTGAGGAGTATCCAATATTATTTTTGGATCGTAGTGAGAAACATCTTCAGGGTATGACTATATCGTTGGTTCGAGTACAGTGGATGCATGGGAGATTTTAGGAGGATATCTAGAAGATGGATTCTAATATGTGAACACAGTTTCCATACTTTTTCATAGAGGTCTCTCAATGATGCTTGGAGAATCTTGGGGATGAGCTTTTATATGGTGGGGAGGTTGTAATATCTCATCATCTTCTCAGTATATCTCTCTCTAAGTTTTTCATTTGAGCCTTGTTGGATGAGTCTTGTTCGTATATGAAGATACTTTGTTGGATAAAATGATCTAAAGTCTATGGATGCATGTTTGTTTGAATTAATGGGGTCCAGGTAAAAATGGGTTAAGTGTTATCATGTCTTCTTGGTAATTTGAGAGTATTTAAAGGGGGTTCAAATTTTTAAAAGGAAAAATGGGACAAAAAAACATATATAAGAAATTTACACAATGTTTAAATGGATTACACAGAGTGTAAATATTCAATAGTTTTAATAAAATAAATCTAAAGTGATGGGTTTTTTGGTGTATCGCATTAAAAATATCTACACGACATGTAACTACATTAAACGTCGTGTAATTCCCCAACATGTTGTTTTAAAGTATGTTTTGTGGATGAATTTCATTCTATTCCACTATATCCTTCTCCTCTTGGCCCTAGGGAATCATCCAGGTGATTTGAAGTGCCAACCCTCCTTTAATACCTCCCAATAATGCCTTTTTATCCCTAGTAAGTGGTTTTAGTCTTGTTTCTTCCTTATCTCTCTTATTCTCCAACCGTTGTGGTGAAATCCATTGACTATTTGAATTTTTGTTTTGATCTTGATCATTTTTTATCTAGAAAACTCTTTGTGATCATATTCACCTTCTTCCTCATGGGATATTTTTGTTGGAAATGTTGTTGGGTCATCAGTTAAAGGTAGGGGGTCTAAATATCAACCCTATGGTTTGATCATTTTTAAGTTTGTGAAATATTGTGATTGTGCCAATTTAGTGTGCACCCAAATCAATTAAATAAATTAATGGGATTATTCCTTGAATTCCTTTGGTTTCAATTGGATTCTGACTTGGATTGTGGCTACCTATGGGGTGACAAAACCATGAATATAAATGAATTGGCTAATGGCTTAAAGTGTGTTTATCATGACATGATACCTTGGGTGATTTCTTGATATAGAATCCCTAATTAGTGGAATATTTATTATTTATATAACTATTAATCAATAGTGATTTAAATTGAAAGTGTTATTTGAAACATAAATAGTAATTCTCATAACTAACCATCAAGATATATTATGTGATAGTGTGGTATCCATGTTGTATGAAAGGACTTTTGTTCCATGCTAAAATGATTATATATTAGGCTAGGCATTGGAAAATTCACACTTATATACTGTAATTATGATATTGAGTGGTCTTTTCCCATCCCCATGCTATAATTCTTATAGAGATTGGGATTTTCCTAGTCCCATTTTTTAATTCTTATAGGGGTTTGATCTAGATGTTGTAATGATTATAGGGCTTTGACCCAGATTTTTGTGACTATACCATGGTTATATGGTGGTGGTTGGAATGGTTATAAGACATTCTTATAGATATTTTTCTATGTAACTGATGTAGGTTATTTTACCATGGTTATATGGTTGTGGTTGGCATGGTCATAAGACATGCTCAGAGATATTCCATCATGGACCTGAAGCAAGTTTTTGTTATGTTTTATTAATTGTTGAATTAATTAATGCACATGATTATCACCTTATTTCATATACTTATTATCAGAATGGTTAGTTTATACATGGTTGTCTCTACCTACTAATTTATACTCACACCCTATTCAGGCAGTAGTTTGGTACCCAATAATATTATGTGGATGCAGGTTTGGACAAGGTAAAAGGACCTTACTATTGATTTTTTTATTACTGGATGGGTTAGATTTTGGAGATGGGACCGATGTGGGGTTCAAGACAAGTTAATTTTGAGTCTTTATTGAGTTTGATATTCTTTTACTTGTATCGTTTCTATCATGATATTTAGTTACATTCCAACACGTCATTAAATTATTCCTTTATTATTTATAGGATTATTCAGTTGCCTCTTATTGTTTCCTTCCACTATGTCAATAATTTGATTTATGTTATTTTTATGGTTTATTTTCTACTTCTATGGAACCTTATACTATGGGTATAGTCTCCTCACTATACACTTCACACCCTCATTGTTAGTTAGTAGCCTCTAGCATAAAGGGAGGTGCGCTTGATGTCTTATAACCAACCCTTTCTAGCCACGTGAGATAGTGCTATATTGGGGTACATTATATAGGGATTCCTTCATGAGTTTCATATCTCACCTTTGGTGGTACACATAGAAGTTTCTAAGATGTACCATGTCTTGAGGATGTAGTTTCAGTGGATTATGATGTAATGGGTAGTGGGGTATTTTGTAGAAAAGAGTTTTGTTTTCCATCAGAAAAAGGATGAGAATTGTGTTCTTGGAAATTTATTACTTCCTTTGGATATTCCTAAGTATAAATGGGATGATGTATTTTTGGATTTAATCACAGGGTTATCCTGAGATTAGGGATTTTATTATGTTATCTAGGTGATCATAGATCGGTTGATGAAATTAGCCCACTTATTAGCGATTAGGGAGTTGGGAATAGTGGTTTCTTTAGCTAAGAGGTACGTGGATGAGGTGGTGAGGTTTCATGGAGTTCTTAGGTCCATTGTCTCATATCAAGATGCGCATTTTACCTCATGATTCTGGAGGTTATTATAGAATTCTTTTGATACTTAGTTATTCCTAAGTACTTGCATCCACTCTCAGAGGGATGGGAAGATGGGGTAGACCATCAAGATGTTGAAGGATATATTGTGTGCATGCATATTAGAATTTGGTGGATCTTAGGTATGACACCTACCCTTGGTTGAGTTTTCTTATAATAATAGTTATCACTCTTCCTTTGTAATGGTTCTATTTGAGGCATTGTACATGAGACTTTTTTGTTCTCTATTGTGCTTGATGGAGGTTGTAGAGGTGGCAATTCTTGGACTCTATGTGTGGTAGATCATGATAGAGATAGTTTAGCTTGTTCATGAGAGGATGAAAGTAATACAGGACCTGCATAATTCTTACTTCAATTTCAGTAGGAGTCCCTTAAATTTCATGGTTGGGTACCATGTATTCTTAAAGGTTTCCCTTCAATATGGGCATCGGAGGTTTGATAGGGGTATGCTTTCTCCCAGATTTTTTAGGCCCTTTGAGGTGTTGGGGTGAGTTGGTGAGGTGGCATATCAGTTGGAATTGTCACCATGGATGGATAGGATCCAGGAAATATTATACATCTTTTATCTTTTTCAGTATCTTCATGATGAATCCCATGTCATTGACTGTAAAGAGTTGGATATTGAGGACGATGTGATGTTCATGGAGTAGCCATCAGAGGTCTTGGATCATCAAGAGAAGGTGATGTGTGGATGGATTATTTCTTTGGTTTGTGTGTTATGGAGGCATGCTGGCCTAGAGGAGAGTACTTGGGAGTGAAATAAGAATATGTGTTCCCAGTGCCTGGAGTTTTTTTGAGTTTTTATTTTCTCTTTTTTTTCTTATGATGTGATGTTTGGATCCATTTATTTTATGAGATCAGCTATTTTCTTTGGTATATAATATATGATGAGTGATAAATTCCTGACATATAAAAAGGACAGTGCATGATTCCTCATCGAGATGCATTAACTATGATGTAATTAAACCCATGCAGATGAGTCAGTCCCACCTAGAGTAGATAGTATCTTGGCATGGAGGATGGAATTCAATGATTCATATGTTTAGGGCAGTGCGGTTTTTTGGTTATGATAGTTGTTGGTTTGGGTTGTGCGGAGGTTATATGTTTGTGGTGATGTGGTTATATGGTGATGAGGCTGTGTGAGGTGTTAGTGTTCATTTAGTTTTATGTGTTTGATTGGTGGTAGCATTTGAGCTATGACGAGATCCTTGATAGGTATCTCATGGGATGGTTGTTCAGAACCCTTTCCTTCTGGACTTTGTTTTGGATTCTTGAGGTCAAGAATCATTTGATTAGTATCTTATGTTATGGATCGTGCCTTTTTTACCCATAACTTTTCCATTTTTTTGGTTGAACATGTTTCGAGGAGGTTTTGGTAGTTTTTGGTGGAGGCTGGAGTTGCAGTAAAGTTGCTATAGGAAATACACATTGTGTATTATTTACACAACGTGTAAAGGTGGTTCACGACATGTAAATATAGTTAGTTCATGTATTGTACATATTTAAATGGTAATCCATGATATGTATTATATATTTTTTAAGTGTAATTCATTATGTTTAATCAATAAAGGATGAGGTGATGTGATTTTTGGATAAAGATGGAAGTTTTCATAAACCCAAGGATTACATGCCATGTAATGGTTACACTACATGAAACCTATAGTATTATAGGTTTTAAGTTATTTTATCAGATATATTTGCTTTCATTTAAACACTTCTTCCCTATATCATTTTGGAAGAACCCTAGGCACCCCGTGGAGGATTTCCATCACTCTTATCCTCGCTTTGATCGGTTGGTTTCGATGGTTGTTGGTTGGATATTGGTGGTAAGAACTTACTTCTTCTTGGTTATTTTTATATTATTATTATCTTTGGGATTATATATGTCAACTTTTTCAGTTTTTGGTGTGATTTGGGTTTCTATTAGACTATCCTTTGATGTGGTGTAGGTTGATCAGTGATCTTGTGGTGCAGTTGTGGTTTTCAGACGTTTCTTCTTCACCCTGCAGTGCGCAATGACAACGCTATCATGACATGTCAAATTTATTATGTTTTTAAGGTTGATTTATAGTATATGTAAGACCATAAGTTGTCTCTCAAGGATCATTGGTGGGTTTAGAGTGTTCATTTTTAAAAAGAATTACTAAAAGAGGGGGTGCTTTTAAAACAATTTAAAGAAAATGACTTGATTTAAAGAGTTTAATAGTTGATAAATAAAAGTGGTGTTTTAGAATTTAGAGATGAGGAGATAATTTCAAATTCACTACACATCTTGGATATTTCATTTCTCTGAAAATTTCACTTGGTTTTGTTTAATTCTTTGGTTGAAGTTTGTCAAGATCTTGACTACCCTCTTACCCCTTAAAATGATGCACAAAGAAGCAACCCTTGACACAACGATCGTGTTGTCAAGGTTTGATTCTCAATTATAGAACAAGGGATACCAAATCATACTGAAATTTTATATATTTTTCAGAGATAAAGGATAATTTTGTTGTCAAATTAGAACAACCCAAGATTACCACTTGAAATTTCAACCTAATCAGTGGTAAAATAAAAAGTGCTTCACTTAATTATATCAAAATAAATGCATTCAAGGGAGAGTAATGTCAAGATAATAAATAAGTGAAATATTTAACACAAAAATTATACAAATATAGTATAATAACTAGTGTCATAACTCCCTCCCAAGTGTGTGTAGCTCCATCGAAATGACCATCCACTGTTTAGCTCGCCATAGAGAGGAGGAGGAGGCTCGGGTGGATCTTTGACTACATATTTGATAACACTATGAGGATAGAGGCCTACAGAAATTCTAGGATGAGGCGTAGACTCCTCTAGAACTCCAAAATGGAAGATATTCACTTCTGGTTTGAACTTACAAATGGGTATCCCAAGGTTTTATTTTATAGGAAAATGGGAAGGTGGTTTTGTGCACATAGATTTCTTAAAACCACTTGTCACATGGGTTTAGAACTCCAGATATCATTATCTCGCTTTGGAGAAAATAAAAAAGTTGTATACCCACATATTTAAGGTCTCCAAAGAAAGTTTGGAACTCGTTGGACAAGTGGAGTGCAAGATATGGACAGATCACAGCACACCACTTTTGACTTCGTGCAGATTCAGTATGCTGGACAGATCAGGTAGGTTGGGCCACAAGATGTTTGAATGTGTCTTGGGTTCCTTCATATGAAATGTATCCCAATGAATTTTGGACCAATCAAGAAAAATTCATCCCATGAGGATGCACGGTTCAGGATCAGTGCGTGGATAATTCCATTGGTGTGCATGGGTCTTGCGCAGTTTGGCCCATTTTTCTTGGACATCATCATGGGTCCTCCAAATCACATCCTCCTGTAATGGAATCATCAAAACAAGTAACATCGACCTTTTTAACAGTGATAAGAACAAAATAAATGATTCAAAAAAGGAATTTAATTTGTTATTATTTTTATAATTTTCAATATAAAACAATTTTATCATAGTGGTGTAAGGGTGAAAATGAAACAGTGAATCTTGGTGTGGTCACACCCCCACACATAAACATTTTCACTCCTGGGAAAAGTCATAATTCCAAAAAATATGCATGTAGATATTTCCAACTTCATAAATATTTAAAATTCAATAAAAATTTAATTCCTGGTAGAAATGTGATTAAATCAAAAATCACACTAAGGAGTTATTCTTAGTGATCATGGAAAAAGACGTCTCAAAAATTGTATCCAAATGAAATTTCAAGAGATGCATGATACCAATAAAAGAAAATAATTCAAAAGTTAATCATGTCACTAATTCTCCATGTGTGTGTGTGATAACCATTTCATGCTATTCTTTCCACATTTTATCGAGTAAATATAAATTTTTTAATAATTGTCTACTTACAAGATCCTTTCCATTGAACTTTCCCCACATCCTTTGAAATTAAATTTCAAGATCCACTCACTTAAGCATTCCCAATAGTCAAATTTTAAGATCCTGACCTAGATATCCCCATATTTTGTACATTTCATCACTCCCCTCATTTATTAATTTTTCAAAAGTTTCACTTGGAAAAAATCTCACACTCTTCTCCCAACCAATGTTTGATCTTCTCATGACACTAATTGTAATAGTTATAACAAGATCAAAGGTCAAAGAAGGGTGGTTTCTGACCTTCCCAATATACAAACCCCCTTTCTTTTGAAGGCGTACAATATTCAGATAATAGGTACATACGCATAGGTCAATCTGGTACAATAATGAAATAGATCGGATAAGGAATGAACATATAGAAAAATGATTTTGTGAAGTAGATAAAAATAAACCTAACTTATTTTTACCTTCCATTAAGTAAGAAATTTTCACACATCATGGTTGGGTGCAAAAATATGTGGAGAGATTAAGTGACACAATTTTCCCATAAAATATTCACAAACAAGGGCACCATTATTAACAAAGGTTTCAAATTGATACAACCATTTATATCATCGAAAAACAACCAAATTTCAAAAGAAAGTCACACCATAGTATTGAATTTTTACATAAATGCACATTTCATCAGATTTGTTTTTAAAGTTAAAACAACATGAAATATGGAAATTCCACATGCATTCTCAATTACTTCCATGATTAAATGGACATCATTTTCTATGATGAAGTGGGAATAGTAAAAATGATATTCCATCACAAAGTTTAGGGGGAGGGAAGGGGGGAATTAACAATACAATTCAGAAATCTAAAAAAAGAAAAGGAAAAAAGATGATTAAAATTCTTAACTAACCTAGGAATATACCCATCCCCGCCACACCTAAAGTGTGCAGTGTCCTCACTATAATAAAATAGAATGTGGCAAGGAAGGATAAAACCAGGTGAGTTTCATTCATAGATTGCTTCTTGAACATGGATTTCTTCTATTAGGGACTCCGGAATAGATTCATGGAAGTGCTTCAACCGCTTCCCATTGACAGTGATGATTTTCTTGGTTTCTTTATTTTGAAACTAGACAACACCAAATAGAGAGAAATTAGTAATAGTGTATGGGCCAAACCATCGATAAAAAAGCTTTCCTGGATGCAACTTCAGCCTTTCATTGTAAAGGTGGACCTTCTTCCCAATGTGGAACTGGCGATGAAGGATAATATAGTCGTGGGAAGCCTTGGTTTTCTCCTTATAAATCCTGGAGTTCTCATATACATCTCTTCCCAATTATTCCATCTCCTGAATCTTCAAATTTCTTTGAGCACCTTCACCAGAAAGATTACAATTGCATTGTTTGATGGCCCAGTAGGCCCAGTTCTCAATCTCAACAGGGAGGTGAAAACTCTTTCCAAACACTAGCTGATATAGTGACATACAAATGGGGGTTTTGAAATCAATATGGTAAGCCCATAATGAATCATCAAGTCTAAGACTCCAATCTTTTCTATTGGGTTGAACTATTTTTTCAAAAAATTGTTTTACCTCTCTATTTGACACCTCATCTTGACCATTGGTCTGTGGGTGATAAGCAGTAGACACTCGATGATCGACCCCATACCGACGAAAAAGTGACTGCATTGTTCAGTTGTAGAAATGAGAACCCTGGTCACTAATGATGAACCTAGGTAAGCCAAACCTATATAAGGTTTGGGTTCTCAAAAATTCTATAACTACCTTAGAATCATCAGTCCTTATAGCTCATGCCTCTACCCATTTTAACACGTAATCAACTACCTACTGAATGTACAAGTTGCCCAAGGAATTGGGAAATGGACCCATAAATTCAATACCCCAAACATCAAAAATGTCCTGAAAGAGAAATGGTTTTTGTGGCATTTCATTTCTTTTAGATACATTACCTTTTCTTTGACAATGAGGACAAGATTTACAAAAATCATGGGAATCCCAAAAAAGTGTTTGCCAAAAGCGACCAGAATCAAGGATTTTGCGAGCAGTCTGTTGGGTCCAAAGTGTCCCCCACAAGTAAGTGTGTGGCAGAATCTAAGGACAGACTAAAACTCACTATAGGGGACACAATTCCTAAGGAATTGATCACTGCATGTGCACCATAGGTGGGGGTCATCCCAAATTCACCAAAGAGACTCATTTTTTAGACGACTGGATTTGTTTTTGTTTAAATCAGTAAGAATGAAAGATGTTACCAAATAATTTACAATTTCAGCATATCAAGGAATTGAATCTTTCACACGGTACAATTGCTAATCAGGAAACATGTTATTTATGGGAATACAGGGGGATGAGTCAATGTCCGAGGATGGGAAGATCCTATTCATATGATCAGCCACCACATTCTCTGCTCCTTTTTTATCTCTAATTTCTAAATTGAATTCCTCAAGGAGGAGCATCCAGTGAATGAGATGTGGTCTGGCTTCCATTTTTTTAAGGAGATACCAGAGGGTTGTATGGTCTGAGAACACAATGACTTTATACCCTAAAAGGTATGACCTAAATTTGTCCAAGGAAAACACAATGAAAGAGAATTATTTTTCAGTTGTGGTGTAGTTTTCTTGGACAGGGTTCAAAGTACGTGAGGCATAGGCAATGACATGTGGAGCTCGATCGACCCTTTGAGACAAGACTACCCTAACTGCATAGTTATAGGTGTCACACATGAGCTCAAATGGTAAATCCCACCAAGTTGGTTGGATTACCGGGGGTGATGTGAGACTCCATTTTAAATTATCAAAATATTCCTCACATTATTTGTCAAAAACAAATTATTTTTATTTTTGGAGTAATCGGGAGAGGGGAGTGCAATTCTACTAAATTCATGAATAAAACAACGATAAAATCCAGCATGACCTAGGAAATATCGCACATCCTTTACATTTTTGGGGAATCATAGTGAAGAAATGACCACCACTTTTTATTTATGTAATATACTGGCCTTAATCAGGTATGAAACATTTTTAATTTATTGCAGTCTATTTAATTAAGCGACCTAGGGCGCACTTCTGTGCACCTCGCTGCGGGTCCCAGGCATCTTTTTAATTAATTTAAATAACCACATACATTTAATGAAAAATGTTATGTATCGCGTTAGCGTGGTGTTTGGGATTTAAAATAATTAGTTAAGGATTGAAAAATATTAATAAGAGAATTAAATAATATTTAAAAGAAATCAAGAAAGGATAAAAAATAAATTTTGAAATAAAATAGAAAGGGGGTTGTGGGAAAAATAAAAATAATTAAAACAATATATTTCCATTTTTAATTATTTTTATCATTTTTCATTTCCATCCTTTTATTTTATTTTATTTTTTTTTCTTTTTCCTTTTCTTTTATTTTTCTCTTATTTTTATTTTCTTTTCTTTTTCTTTCTTTTCTTTCTTTTATTTTTTTCCTCTCCTCTCTTCCTCTCCCATTCTTCACGTCACACCCCTCTTCCCCCCTAGGTGGTTCACCCCTCTCACCCTCCTTCGGAAGGTCGTATATCCTCCGTTCATCATTTGATTTCTTCACTGTCAGGTGCACAATAAACCTTAGGTCAAGGATAACCTTGCGTAAGTGGAATCGTATGATTTCTTTGAGTATTCTGCGGGCAGTTCTTCATGGAAGATTTTTACCCTATTTGGGGGTTTTTTTAAAATCCTTCATTTTCTTCTGTTTTAGGACAAATCAAAGCCTATCGTAGATCTTAGAGTCATCTATGAATACAAGGTAGGGTGCCTACTCACTTTCCCTCTGTTTCGTTGCACTTTATAAAAATGTATTGTTGTGTCGTTAGTCGGTGCCTACCAACTTTGTGCAATTTTACTCAATTTAATTATTTTAATTGTTTTACCTAATTGTTGAAACCTTAATTATCTTAAATTAATTTATTTGATTTTTTGTAAAAAGGTTGAACACCTTTTTGGGTGTGCTGACATGGATGGTGTATTTTTTTGTTAGTCAGGTTTATAATTTATTTAACTACAGGTATTGCGCAGGCCCTTTATATTGTTTTTAAATTAAATAAATAGTTTTTTGAATTGTTGTAACAAGGTCAAACATCCGTTTGGACATGACGACATGGTCGGTGTATTTTTCTGTTAGTCAGTTTTATATTTTGATTAATTTCAGGTGTTGTGAAGCCCCTTTTTATTGTAATTAAATTAAATAAATAGTTTACTTTGAACACAAACATTAATTGTTGGATCATTGGTACTTGTTTTGCTGAACTTTTTATTTATTTAAAAAGTGAATTATATGCTGATGTTGATACGGTATATTGCGTTATTAAGTTTCCTTGTTGTGATGTTAAATTTATACCATGTGATTCATGGGTGTATCTGGTTAGTTTTCAATCTATTATTTTATATGATGATTATGTCATATCTGTTACTGTGAAAACTTTAATTAAATTCCGGGCAGGGAAAGGAGGTGGGTCCCATATTAAGGGCCACCCTTAGACCATCCATTCCTGACTGGTCACCTCTATGTGCCAAGGGGCGTTGTCATTGGCTTTGTTGGACTGAGACTTTCTTTGGCTTTCTAATACTTATGAATGATACCAGTTCCAAAAGGGCCCATCGGGATAGATCCATTGGCAATGTGGCTAAGCCATCCTCAGATGACACTCAACCTCTTTTTACGAGATCAGGATGGAATCAGGGTAAAGCCATGCCTCGATCAATACTCTGTCTTTCAAAATATTGCCTTGGATGGTCTTAGTGGTATTGGATAAATTGACGGATGTTCCGTAGCGATACCTTTGGGATGGGCTTGGACTCAAACTCTCAAATTTAACCTTAATAATGATGCACTTAAGGTTTATATTATTTCAATTTGAGTCTCTTGAGAAGTGAAATGTTCTTATGATATGTTAAAGTGCACATGGTTGACTTTTTACTAAGACCCCAAGTTAAAGTACAAGCCTGGGGTATACCTATTCCTTGTTTTACCTTTCTTTTTGGGTTTTATATATATACGTGTATGTGAATTCGGCTGACAGGTACCCTTTCAGACTACCGGTTTAGGCTAAAGCAGGGGATTAGGCATGGGTGTCGTTTGGAACCCAAGCCAATTTATTTATTTCATTGCACTTAAATTAATTATCGGAAAATGTTATGTAGTGGCACATTGCATTTTTATTGTTGTATGAAATGGAAATTTTTAGACATCATGGGTTTCAGCCTACAGATATTTTATCTCACACCATGCTCGGGTGTCATTGACACCCGAGTAGATTACATGATCGCAGGTATTGACAAGGGGAAGTGTGCTGCTTCCGATGCTTGATTGTTCTTTAATGCTTAGGATGGAGATTGGGGCCGAGGACTGAGCCTTGATCATGATGTAGCTTCTCCTTTGTGCATTTTCTTTTAGTTGACTGTGTGTTTGAGTTCTGTTTTCCATACTTTTAGTTTAGACCTACATCATGGCATGACATCTTTCTGTGAGCTTCTGCACTTGATTATTATCATTCAGTTGGATTATTTATATTGATTTTGTTTCAGTTTATTCATTCGCATGCTTCCTCTATTTATTATTTCTTGTTGTTTACTTCCACTATGATATTATCTATTACCTATGAGGGCATAGTCTCCCCCACGGACACAAAAAGGGCCCTCATTGCTAGTCGGCATCCTCTGGCATTCAGGGAGATGCACTTGAGGTCATGTGACCAACTGGTCCGGCTACCGTCTTAGAGGTGAGTCGGGCCAGGAAGTTACAAAGTGCTATCATAGGTGGTTTTTCTTTTTGTCTTACTATTTGAGCTAGGCATGTCATGAATCGGCCCGGGGCGAACCTGAACTGGTCACCCGAGCCAGCTCGCGGCAAGTCCCGAGGGGCGTTCCCGATCCCCCTGGGATGGAAACTAGTGTCGGGCATCAAAGTTAAAACATTGGGAATGATTTGGCCCATGAAAGATAAAAAAAGTAAATAAAAATAAATAGAACAAAAACACTAAACTCTAGCAGCAGAAAGAAAAAAAAACTAAACAGTTGACATACCTCCATGTGACCCTTTGATCACCTCCTAACCAAGACCAACATTGCTCCCAAAATGAGAAACTTAGCCAAGGAAACTTGAACAAGGGAAACCTACAACTGAAATGATAAAATAGGCGTGAGCATTAAAAATGCTCAGTAGGGATGCCAAAGTAAACCACAGAATCCAACCAAGACCAATTTCTAGAAACAAACCCAAAAACACTAGTTTTCACATACAAGGATAGAAAATAGGGTTTTCATAATTTAAAGGAAAAAGGATCCTGATTTACCATTTCAAAAACCAACACACACCACAAAACATTTTTCCTAAAACAGTGCATTAGAAAAAAACTGAATTTCAAATTCATGTTTATCTCATTTTTGCAAAAGAAGAACAGGTAATAAGTAAATGCTGGAAACCACATGCAAGTAAAAGTAAACAAGCATATATAAGCAATAACCATGGGCGATCCTAAACATCCCTAGAAAACCCCTGGACGTACTCGGTTTCAGACTACCTGTCGGCATGGTACTCCATAGTCAATAACCAACTGGTCACCCTAATAGCCAACCAGTGGCAAGCCCCACAAGGCCTATCTACCAAGGGGGAACCAACCCATCTAATCGTGGATGGCTAGAAACCATCACTCGATATTCTAAAGGATGCCCAGGAACCCATGGTGATTTTGATAATGTTGTGTAAGTAGGAGGCCCTCGCACGCGTGACTCATCTCACCGCACTTTCCAACCCCTTACACGGACACCACTACATGACAATCCTCGAAGGGAAGTCCCCCTGTAGAGATGCCTCACAAATATGCATATATGAAATTCCTTCACATTCAACAAGGTGCCAATCGGGCCTTCACAGCATGTGCATTTTCAAAACATTTCTTAAACGAGTTAAGTTTCCAATCGGGCACACACACCTTTCCCAAAAGTCAGTATAAACACCCCACTCAAAACCCAATACCAAACGGGATTTCAAACCAAAAAACCATTCAACCCACACCAAAGGTCAATCGGGCCAACTTCTTTTCATCCCTCTTTGAAATAACACATTATTTTCTTTGAAACCTAATTTTAAGAAAACATAGCTTTAATGTGTCGTTTTCATTTGGAGCCACATCCATGGGAGCACCTAGTGCTCCCATGGATGTTCCAAAATCCAATGGAACATCTAGTTTTTAGAAGAATCACCTTAGAAACCATCTTCATAAAACACTTGGCATTGAAACCAAACCCAATTCTTTCTCAACACTTTATCAAAGCAAAATGCATCTTTCAAACCAACCACCATTTCCAAAACTTTTCTAAAACAACCTATTGGTTCATCATTTTTTCAAACAAACACACCAAACCAAATATTAAATTTCCAAAACACAATCACTATAAGTTATAACCAAACACATCACAAGGCACTCAATCTAACTTTACCAAGAACCTATGCATTTCATATAAACCAACATCAAAAGCCACTTTCAGAAATTTAAAACAACAATATAACTATGTCAGATGATTTTCATAAACACAATAGAAATGCAACGATATAAAAGAATTAATTGGAAACATTCAAGTGCTCAAGGTTTGAATCAAAAAGGGGAAATGGTTGGAAACACATACCTCGGTTAACCCATGTCCAAAACGCACGCTCTTCCAACGGCAACCATCTTCACACGTCACACAGTTGTGCACACGTGTCTTTGATGTGCATATATACATATATACATATATACACCATACACCTATATACCATAGGTATATATATCCAGTAATGAAAATAGCGAGACATTGCTCAATTAATAATTCAAGTAAAGCCGAATCTGGACCAGATAAAGACCTCAAGGGTCCGCAACTCAATTTCACATTTAAATTGGCATAAGAATATATAACAATGTATAAATATATCCTTACCCAAATATCGGCGATAAACGTAGTCGCGCTCACCCGCGGTTGTCGGAGCATGGTCCAACGGTCCTGACAAGTTGCTCACACAACCTTGAACATATAAACACGTCACTGCATTAAACCCAAGTCGCAGGCTTCGACCAAACCAAATCAGACGAGTAAACAAAACCTAAATCGCGGTTGCGATGATCAAAAACATCAAGGGAAATCATTCCTTGATAAATCGAACCCAACTGAGTAAGAAAACAGGAGAAATACCCACAGGTGGAAGATCCGAAAAGGGAAACGCACCGCACAGAATCTGCACGAGAGATCTCACTGTCCAAGAATCCGTTGCACACTGTTGTTGCGGAGTCACAGTGCAAGGAGAAGGAGAAGGCGTCCGGACAGGGCCGGCGGGGCAGCGTCGGGACAGGGCCAGTGGCAGCGGTTTCCGGGCAGCGGGATAGGGAACTGGACGGGGAGTCGGATCCGGGGAGCCAGAGGCGGGCCGGCGTGGTGTCTGGGGGCAGCGCTGAGGGGGGGTGCGGCGCGGTAGGCTTGCGGAAGCGGGGTCGCGCGACATGGGCAATCGGGAGGCCAATGGTGGCGCGCGTCGGGGAGGCGGCCAGGGGGTTGGACGGGGAGGGGGCTCACACGGGGAAGAAGGGGGGAGAAAGGGGGCTGCGCGCAAACCCTTACCCTTCTATTTTTTTATTCTAATAATAATAATAATAATAATAATAATAATAATAATAATAATTGTTATTATAAACATATATACATATATAAATATATATAAACATGTATAAACCTACTTATATAAACATAGATACATATATACATATATATAACATATATAAACATACAAACATATATGAACATATATATAAACATATATACACATATGCATATAATGTTAAGACATATTTATTTATAAACATATGTGTATGTATATATATATACACATATAAACATATATACACTTACATATATATATATATACACATAACGTTAAAATATAAACATATACAAACGTAGATACACATATATATAAACATATATTAACATATAGACATACATATACATATATCTACACACATAACGTTAAAACTGGATGACCGTGCGGTATTTGTGCACCGTACGGTACCCAAGCGGATTGCAAGCGGGCTACACATGCCCAAGTGGAAAGCACGTTCCCAAGAAGACAGCGCGTCTTAAACGTACAGTGTCCACGCACTAACCCAAACCGTCAACTCATCCTAACATTAAAATGTTAAATTGTGACTCACCCGCACTTATGCAAAATCACCCGATGCCAAGAGAAATAAAATAAATAAAATGACTAAAAAAAATGGGTGTGACAATTCTCCCTACCACAAACACTTTCTGCCCCCAGAAAGTCACCAAGCCAATAATTAGCATAACTGGAGTCCATGCCCAGGCAAAACCAGAAGAAACTGAGAGGCTCGGGTGACCACTACCAACACAAGTCACACCCGACCAACTCGAGTAGAATCATTGTCTGAGGTTGAGGGGAGAACACGGGAGGGTTCTCCCCACCATAGAAATTTATTAACACAGAAACCTTGAAACTCGAACACACCACCCCAGGGGGGGAACATAGGAACTCCCCAACTGAACTCATCCTACCTTCTCAAAGCTAACGGAACAACTCCACAACTAGGATTAAAACTATTATGGGAAGAAACCGGCACACTGAGACACTGGGAAGTAGGAATCCCCTATAAAACTCAAACACACTAAATGAAAACTCACGGAGAGGCATCCGGCCTAATAAAAATCCCAGAAACAACACCCACTAATTTCACAGAACCAAACATCCCCCTAATGTACGCAGCTGAGACCATCCTCAAGATCAAACGGGTTCGTTTAGTCCCGGGCCCGATGCCTTTCAAAGAATCTGAACGATTTAGAAACTATACAAAGAGTAAATGAGGCCACTTGGATTGTGGAAGAACAAGCTCATCGCATGACCACAACAAGGATGATCTTACAACGACGACAAGAATAGGACAAGAAAACTTTGGATATTTCCCTTCAGAAAGCTGAAAACATAATCCAAAGCGAGGTTCTACGCACCCTCGGAAACTCCTAACTGTGCGTGAGATTCACCCCGAGACATGTGGTTAGGGCTTTGATGGATGAAGCATCTCCTACCTCACAGTCATCCATTTGCATCCTCTAGTCCCCAACTTCTTCTCCTCAATGATTCAAATGCCCACGACGGTGGCACATTTTCAAAGGGATGCAAGATAATGGCTTAGAATTACCAAAGAGGTTACACTAGTGGCACATAAGAGAATATTTAGACAACCTGGAAGTCGGTACTGATGTAGATGCTGTCTCAGAGATAGGTTCCTCCGGTATGCACTTCTTGCCAGATGGGGGACCCCCACTAGAAACAATTACCATCAAACACACCCCAAACTTCAACGATGGCGATACATTTCACCTTTAATAGTCCAAAATTGGACCCTCAAATAAACCTAAGATGATACGAACCCTAACAACCCTGGGAGTTCCCAACAACCTGAAGACCCACTCTAATTCCACAACCACACAACTGCCCCTCACAGAATTTGATTACTTTGATTGATAGGCAACATGCAAAAAGAACTGAAAACTAAGCATGACTCATTAGCAACCTTAGCGACCTTTCTGGGTGGCATACTCAGAACAATAAAAAAAACACAACTGAAAACGGAATCTAGCCAAAACTCAATCAAAGAAACAGCCTGATCCAAGGGAAAAAAACTCATAAGATAAACATATACAAACATGAGTAAAAATTTCTTTTCCAAAAACCGTTATTTTTTTTAAGTTTTAAAACTCGCCTAGGGCCCCTTATGGACTATCACATGTGCGTTCACCCAATCTCGGCTACACTGCTCACGGACAAGTGCTCCCACGCACTCTCTACACATGTCGATGCACATGTGATCCTCCATAAGGAGTAACAAGGTTCGAACACTTCTTTCCCTCATCAAATCCAAACAAGCAATAAAACATTCAAAATCAAAACACTCCCACTTTAAAAATTCAGTTTACCAATTTCAAAACAATTTAAAAGAAAAAAATTTCCATTTTAAAACCACTTCCATTTTTAACACACGCTCACATTGACCGAGATCAAGACGAAACATAGTCAACAACAAATAACCGGAATGAGGAACTAGTGCATATGCCTAACTTGGCGACATGGTGGTGAGCCATATCCGAAGTAAGGTATATCACTAAAAGGACATTGAACTGGACACTTGGACTCCACCTGGGTCACCACCCCATGTGAGGCCACAAAGTGAACCAATTCACCCCCATTGTCATTCCTCAATCAAAAACAACCAAAGATAAAAGATTCAAATCCCGGACTAACCCTGGTAACTCAGGTCTCGTCACGAGCGGTGGTGATCAGAAACCGACCCGTAACCTACCTCCTGAGCCTTGACAATCCTAATCTCCTTCAACTAGACATCCCAAATATCAAGGGCCTCCTCTGATACCATTTTGTCACGAACTGGCCCGGGGCGAACTTGAACCGGTCACCTGAGCCGGCTCACGGTAAGTCCCGAGGGGCGTTCCCAATCCCCCCAGGATGGAAACTAGTGTCGGCATCAAAGTTAAAACATTGGGAACGATTTGGCCCATGAAAGATTAAAAAAAGTAAATAAGAATAAACAGAAAAAAACACTAAACTCTAGTAGTGGAAAGAAAAAAACTAAATAGTAGACATAGCTCAAAGTGACCCTTCGGTCACCTCCTAACCAAGGCCAACATTGCTCCCAAAATGAGCAACTCAGCCAAGGAAACTTGAACAAGGGAAACCTGCAACTAAAATAATAAAATAGGCATGAGCATTAAAAATGCTCAGTAGGGATGCCAAAGTAAACCACAGAATCCAACCAATACCACTTTCCAGAAACAAATCCAAAAACACTAATTTGCACATACAAGGATAGAAAATAGGGTTTTCATAATTTAAAAGAAAAAGGATCCTTATTTACCATTTCAAAAACCAATACACACCACAAAACGCTTTTCCTAAAACAGTGCATTAGAAAAAAACTGAATTTCAAATCCATGTTTATCTCATTTGTGCAAAAGAAGAACAGGTAATAAGTAAATGCTGGAAACCATGTGCAAGTAAAAGTAAACAAGAAGATATAAGTAATAATAATGGGCAATCCTAAACATCTATGTAAAACCCCTGGACGTACTCGGTTTCAGACTACTTGCCGGCATGGTACTCTATAGTCAATAACCAATTGTTCGCCCTAATAGCCAACCAGTGGCACGCCCCACAAGGCCTATCTACCAAGGGGGAACCAACCCATCTAATCGGGGATGGCTAGCAACTGTCGCTCGATATTCTAAAGGACGCCCAGGAACCCATGGTGATTTTGATAATATTGTGTAAGTAGGAGGCCCTCGCATGAGTGACTCATCTCACCGCACTTACCAACCCCTTACACGGACACCACTACACGACAATACTCAAAGGGAAGTCCCCCTGTAGAGATGTCTCACAAATATTCATATATGAAATTCCTTCACATTCAACAAGGTGTCAACCGAGCCTTCACAGCATGTGCAGTTTCAAAACATTCCGTAAACGAGTTAAGTTGCCAATCGGGCAGACACACCTTGCCCAAAAGTTAGTATAAACACCCCACTCAAAACCCAATACCAAACGGGCTTTCAAACCAAACAACCATTCAACCCACACCAAAGTCCAATTGGGCCAACTTCTTTTCATCCCTATTTTAAATAACACATTATTTTCTCTGAAACCTAGTTTTAAGAAAACATAGCTTTAATGTGTCATTTTCATTTGGAGGCACATCCATGTGAGCACCTAGTGCTCCCATGTATGTGCCAACATCCAATGGCACATCTAGTTTTTAGAAGAATCACCTAAGAAATCATCTTCATAAAAAATTTGGCATTGAAACCAAACCCAATTCTTTCTCGACACTTTATCAAAGAAAAATGCATCTTTCAAACCAACCACCATTTCAAAAACTTTTCTAAAACAACCTATTGGTTCATCATTTTGTCAAAAAAACAGACCAAACCAAATCTTAAATTTCCAAAACACAATCACTATCAGTTACAACCAAACACATCACAAGGCACTCAATTTAACTTTACCAAGAACCTATGAATTTCATATAAACCAACATCAAAAGCCACTTTCAAAAATTTAAAACAACAATATAACTATTTCAGATGATTTTCATAAACACAATAGAAATGAAACGATATAAAATAATTAATTGAAAACATTCAAGTGCTCAAGGTTTGAATCAAAAAGGGGAAATGGTTGGAAACACCTACCTCGGTTAACCCATGTCCAAAATGCACGCTCTTTCAACGGCAACCATCTTCACACGCCACACAGTCATGCGCACGTGTCTTTGATGTGCATATATACATATATATATATATATACACCATACACCTATATACCATAGGTATATATATCCTGCAATGCAAATAGAGAGACATTGCTCAATTAATAATTCAGGTAAAGTCAACTATGGACTAGATAAAGAACTCAAGGGTCCGCAACTCAATTTCACATTTAAATTGGTGTAAGAATATATAACAATGTATAAATATATCCTTACCCAAATATCAGCGATAAACTTAGGCGCGCTCACCCGCGGTTGTCGGAGCGTGGTCCAATGGTCTTGACAAGCTGCGTGCACAACCTTGAACATATAAACATGTCACCGCATTAAACCCAAGTCGCGGGCTTTGACCAAACCAAATCAGATGAGGTAAAAAAACCTAAATCATGGTTGTGATGATCAACGACATCAAAGGAAATCATACCTTGACAAATCAAACCCAACCGAGTAATAAAACAGGAGAAATGCCCACGGGTGGAAGATCTGAAAATGGAAACGCACTGTACAGAATCTGCCCGAGAGATCCGGCTGTCTGAGAATCCATTGCACATTGTTGTTGTGGAGTCGCAGCGCAAGGAGAAGGAGAAGGCGTCGGGACAGGGCCGGCGGGGCGGCGCCGGGACAGGGCCGGCGGCAGCGGTTTCTGGGAAGTGGGATAGGGAACCGAACAAGGAGCTGGAGCTGGGGAGCCGAAGGCGGGCCAGCGTGGTGTCTGGGGGCAGCGCTGAGGGGGGGTGCGGTGCGGTAGGCCAGCGGAAGCGGGGTCGCGCAGCCTGGGCAACTGGGGGACCGACGGCGGTGCGCGTCGGGGAGGCGGCTAGGAGGCCAGACGGGGAGGGGGCTCACACGGGGAAGAAGGGGGGAGAAAGGGGGGGCTGTGCGCAAACCCTAACCCTTCTTTTTTTTATTCTAATAATAATAATAATAATAATAATAATTGTTATTATAAACATATATACATATATAAATATATATAAACATATATAAACCCACTTATATAAACATAGATACATATATACATATATATATATAAACATATAAACATATATGAACATATATATAAACATATATACACATATGCATATAATGTTAAAACATATTTATTTATAAACATATGTGTATATATATATACACATATAAACATATATATACATACATATATATATATATACACATAACGTTAAAACATAAACATATACAAACGTAGATACACATATATATACACATATATTAACATATAAACATACATATACATATATCTACACACATAATGTTAAAACTGGATGACCGTGTAGTATTTGTGCACCGTACGGTACCCAAGTGGACTACAAGCGGGATACGCGTGCCCAAGCGGAAATCACGTGCCCAAGCGGATAGCACATCTTAAACGTACAGTGTTCATGCACTAACCAAAACTATCAACTCATCCTAACATTAAAATTTTAAACTGTGACTCACCTGCACTTACACAAAATCACCCAACGCCAAGAGAAATAAAATAAATAAAATGACTAAAAAAAGTGGGTGTGACAAGGAATGAGACTAGGATAAAGGGATTTGGGATGTACTCTGTGCTTGGATGTAGCTAACCCATGTATAGGGGAAAACTAAAATTCCTAGGTTGGGATTGTTGTTATTGATTATGCCAGTTACTGTTGATATGATTTCATTGTTCATTGACTCACTTGTATTGCATTTTTATTGTGTTGTTATTGTTTAAATAATGGTTCTACCATTGCAGCCTGATGATACGAGGGAAATACATTCCATACATCATAATAGGCACTATAGGATTTAAATTTCATGAATATTTCCATCGCATATCTACTTTCAACATGCATTTTCCTATTGTATGTGAGTGTTGTTGTGCCTAGTGGTAAAATTTTGAAATTTTGGTTTGATGAAAATAAAGTTCTGATAGTCTGTTAGATTTTATCATGAATTAACCAAGGAGTGGATTGTAGAACATGTTTAGTAATCCTTTTGAGTTGTCTCTTCCATATCAAAACCCATCTCTTGAGGCTGGATGTCTATTTTTTAGTGCTTAGAGGCATTCTATGTACCTAACCTCTTTTTGAACCTTACTTGTTTTTCTCACCTTCTTTACACCTTGTCTAAAGGTGTGTGTTTGGCTATTGTAGAAAAATTTTGCCGCGACGTCTTCGTGTTGTGCCTCAGGAGAGTGGAAATGAGCACATTCCAGAGATGGTGGGTCCTGAATCACTAGTGGTAGCTCTCATAGAGCCTCCTATGGAACTACCTACTGTTGATTTTCTGAGGTACCCTGATGCTCATTTTAGGGATAGTCTCCTCAGGTTTATGTAGTCAGTTCAGAATATCCCCATACCTACCACATCTATGACAGACCTCACACAGGAATTTTTTCAGCAACACCCTCCCACCTTCTCGGGGAGTGGTGGCCCTCATGCTATAAAGTCATGGATAGAAGCTATAAGGTCTATCTTCAACCACCTTGAGATGATTCTAGAGCGAAGGGTCAAGCTTGCAGTATACATGCTCTGTGACTCCGCCAAGTGCTAGTGGGACGTTGTTTATCAGGATAAGTAAACCAATGACATTGTTTGGGCTGACCTCCAAGAAACCTTCTATGATCACTTTTTTCTTTGGACCCTGAGAGATGACCGTGCATAGGAGTTACTACATCTTCATCGGGGCTATATGACTATGTTAGAGTATTCTACTCATTTCACAGAACTTCAACGTTTTCCCCCATCTCTGGTTGGCGACGCACAGACTACTGTGAGGCATTTTCAGGATGGACTTGAGTATACTATCTGCTCATAGGATAACGTCTTTCATTTGACCACTATTATAAAGATCGTAAATCAGGATCTAATCTCAGAGTGAAATGTCAGGGAAGCTAAACTAGTGAGCCAGGGCAGTTCAGTTCTGAGACAGGGTGATGGCTCTTCTGGTAGCAGGAAACTCCATTTTTAAAGTGCACATGGGAGAAATCCTATCCAAACAGTACATATTGATAGCTTGGTCACATGTTATCAGTGCGGCAGGGGTGGTTATAAGAAGTTGTAGTTCACGAGAGATCCGAAGGAGTGTCGAGCTTGCGACAGGATGGGTCACCTTCATCGTTTTTGTCGTTCCTTCTCTTTAGCATCCAGTGGTAGAGGATATGCACCTGAACCTCAATCAGGTATGGGATTTATGACTCCATAGCATGCTATAAGTTCTTTTTCCACTGGTCGATCAGGCTGAGGTAATGGTGGAGGTCGTGGTCAAGGAAATCAAGTTCCAGATTATCAGTGTCAGCTGAGTGGACCTTCTCTGGCCAACTAGGCAGCGTATCAGGGTCGTGGATTAGGTATCATGTATGCAGTGAAATTATCACCAGAGGAATAGAGTGCAGGACCATATACAGGGAGACGTACTATTATAGTAGCCTCTACCTTAGTTTCTGCTCTTTTTGATACCGTTGCATCACACTCTTTCATATCTACTGATTTTGTTGAAAGTCTTCGTTTTCCAATTGAGTAACATTATGGTGTCATGTCTCTCGACACTCTGCTTGGGGTTAGGACAGAGGGAATACACTGATGCCAAGAGTTCCCCCTCAAGGTAGGTGGGTACCATTTTGTTTGTAATTTTTATATCCTCGATATATCTGACATCGAAGTCATTCCTGGTATGAACCAGCTTTCTCCTTATCATGCCCAAGTGGATTGATATCGTCATTAGGTGTCCTTTACATCCCCAGAGGGCGACACATATCTTCATAAAGGATACATGGACCTTTCTAGGGATGTCTTCCCTAACGATTTCTTTGGATTACCTCTAATGAGAGACGTGGAGTTCATTATCGAGCTCATTCCAGGTACGGCACCGGTGTCTATTCCTCCTTATAGGATGGCACCAATAGAGTTACAGGAACTCAAAAACAGCTTGAATACCTTGAGGCTAAGGGTTTCATCAGACCTAGAACATCGTCGTGGGGTTCACCTATCCTTTTTTCCAAGAAGGATGATGGTACCCTCAGGTTATGCGTGGATTATCATATACTCAACCTGCTCATGGTAAATAATCGATATCCATTGCCTCATATAGATGATCTCTTTAACTAGCTCCGGGGAGAAACTGTTTTCCCCAAGATTGATATGAGGTTGGGATATCACTAGGTTCATGTGCAACCATCTGACATACCATGTACATAATTCTGAAGCAGGTACGGATTGTACGAGTATATGGTTATTCCTTTCGGCTCATGAATGTGTCGGTAGTCTTCATGGCTCTGATGAACCGGGTTTTTCATTCATATCTTGATTCCTTTATGATAGTCTTATGGAAGACATCTTAGTGTATTCGCGTTCCAGACATGACCATGCAACCCATCTTGAGATCATGCAGATTACATTGATAGAGAACCAGCTATACGCTAAGCTCAGTAAATTCCACTTCTGGATTGATAATGTGCACTTCTTGGGTCATATTATCTGTGAAGAAGGGGTATCATTTTAACCAAAAAAGGTGAACATCATGGTTTCATGGGAGCATCCCAAGAGTTTCTTTGACATCCACAGTTTCTAGGGGCTTGTTGGCTATTACAGGCATTTCATCCAGGATTTCTCTTGCTTGGCAGTGCCTCTGAAGGCCTTGACTAAGAAAGTTGTATAGTTCATATGGTGAGAAGCTTGTAAAAAGTATTTTCAGGAATTGAAAGGAAGACTAACCTCATCCTCAATCCTCATTCTGCCTGAACCTATTAAGATCAATACAGTTTATTGTGATGCTTCCAAAATCTGACTGGGTGCAGTTTTGATACAGGGTGATCAAGTTTTGGCTTCTGGATCCCACCAGCTGAGACCTCACGAGTGGAACTATCCTACCCACGACCTTGATTTGGAAGTTTTGGTTCATTCTATTTGTTGTTGGATACACTATTTGTTGGGCGAGAGATTCATTGTTTACAAAGATCATAAAAGCTTAAAATATATTTCCACTCAACGAGAATTGAACTTAAGGCAACGCAGGTGGGTCGAATACTTACAGTCATTCGACTTTGATCTTGTTTATACCCCTGGTAAATGTAATGTTGTGCTAGATGCTTTAATCCACAAGACACAAACACATGTCGTGTAGGTAGCCAGCAGTGAGTGGCAGATGATGGCCTTGTTTTCAAAGATGCATCTGGAGGTTCAAGAGAATAGTGGACAACTGGTACTAGAAACTCTTATAGTGATGTCATCCATTCTGGAGAATGTCCGCAGGCAATAGTTGATTGATACTGAGGGTCTTGTTTTGAGGGAAAGCGTTATACGAGAGAACCCACATCCTGGTTGGGTTGTTGATGGCAGTGAAACTCTCCTTTACTGTGGCCATGTATGGGTACCTTTAGGTATACGGGAAGAGATGATGAATGAATCTCACACCTTCATTTGGGTAGTTCGTCATGGGCTAACCAAGATGTACAGAGACATGTGTCGACAGCATTGGTGTCCTGGTATGAAAAAGAAAATAGCAGGTTTCATCACTTAGTGATCCACCTGCCAACATGTGAAGGTAGAGGACCAGCGACCTGCTGGACTCCAACAGCCTCTATCCATTCCTGAATGGAAATGGAATGAAATCACCATGGATTTTGTTACAGGATTTACAAGATCTCCTCGAGGTAGAAATGCAGTATGGGTGTTTGCTGATAGGTTGACCAAGGTTGCACACTTCTTGACTATCTGAGAGACCTTTACGATTGATGAATTGGTAAGGCTGTATATATAATAGATTATTAGACTTCATGGTTTACCTCATTCTATTATCTTAGACAGGGATGCCCGCTTTACTTTATGGTTCTAGAAAGGGTTGCAAAATGCATTGGGTTTACAGGTACTTCTGAGTATTGCATATCACCCTCAGACTGATGGGCAATCCGAGAGAACTATACGAGTGGTAGAGGGTATGTTGCAGGCTTCTTTTCTTGATTTTGGAGGTTATTGGGAGAATAATATACCTCTTTTTGATTTTATGTATAATAACAGCTTGCAGGTAACAATTCAAATGGCTCTGTATGAGGCCCTCTATGGTAGACCATGTTGTTCATCTTTATGTTGGCTCAAAGTAGGTGAGGCAGCTCTGTTGGGTCCTCATCTTATTCAGGAGACTTCTAAGCAAGTTCAATTGATTCAGAAGTATATGACTATAGCTCAGTCCAAACAAAATTCTTATACCGATCTTTGTTATAGAACTCTAGAGTTTGAGGTGGGACTTTGAGTCTTTCTGCGTGTTTCTCTGAGGTTGGGTCACAGGTGGATCAGGAGGTAGGGGAAGCTGTCACCGAGATACGTCGGTTCATTTGAGATAGTGGATAGAGTTGGGCCGGTATCCTATCGGGTACTTCTACCTCAGAAGTATTGTTCCATGCATGAAATTTTCCATGTATCTCATCTCCAACAATATTGTCCAGACTCGTCTCATTCTTTTGACCCTGATGACATCAAGCTTGACGCTGATGCATTCTTTGCAGAGCATCCGATCTGTATCATTGACCATAGCATGAAAGTACTCTATGGCAAGTTAGTCCCTCTGGTTTAGGTGTTGTGGCAATACGGACTCGTTCAGGACGAGACCTGGGAGTGAGAGACGGATGTACATGTGCAGTGGCCAGAACTTTTATCTCGCGACGTTCCACTACCCTCAGAAGGGAAACTTAGGGACGAGTTGTCTTAAAAAGAGGAGGTTGTAATGTCCCGGCCTAAATCAGGTATGAACCATTTTTAATTTATTGCAGACTAATTAATTAAGCGACCTGGGGCGCGTGCCTGCGCACCTCGCTGTGGGTCCCGGGAAGCTTTTTAATTAATTTAAATAACTTCAGATATTTAATGAAAAATGTTATGTCACGCGTTAGCGTGGTGTTAGGGATTTAAAATAATTAATTAATGATTGAAAAATATTAATAAGAGATTTAAATAATATATAAAATAAAGTAATAAAGGATAAAAAGAAATTTTGAAATAAAATAGAAAGGGGGTTATGGGAAAAATAAAAATAATTAAAATAACAGATTTCCATTTTTAAATATTTTTATCATTTTTCCTTTCCATCCTTTTATTTTATTTTATTTTATGCTTTTATTTTCCCTTTTCCCTTTTATTTTATTTTCCTCTTATTTTTATTTTCTTTTCTTTTTCTTTCTTTTCTTTTTTTCACTCTCCTCTCTTCCTCTCACATTCTTCACATCGCACCCCTCTTCCCCCATAGGTGGCGCACCCCTCTCATCCTCCTTCGGAAGATTATAGATCCACTTTCAGTCATCTGATTTCTTCACTGTCAGGTGTGCAGTAAACATTTGGGAAAGGCTAACCTTGTTCAAGTGGAATCGTACAATTTCATTGAGTATTCTGTGCAAAGTTATTCACGGAATATTTTTACCCTATATTGGGGTTTTTCAAAAATCCTTCGTTTTCTTTAGTTTTAGGTCAAATTAAAGCCTACTGTGGATATTAGAGTCATCTATGACTACAAGGTAGGGTACCTACTCTCTTTCCCTCCATTTCATTGTGGTTTATAAAAACTCACCATTGTGTCGTTAGTCGGTTCCTACCGGCTTTGTGCAATTTTACCCAATTTAATTACTTTAATTGTTTTTCCTAATTATTGCAGACTTAATCATCTTAAATTTTATTTTTTTTTATTTTATTCAATAAGGTAGGACACCCCTTTGGGTGTGCCGACATGGTCGGTGTATTTTTTTCATTAGTCGGGTTTATAATTTAATTAACTATGGGTATTGCACGGCCCCTTTATATTGTTTTTAAATTAAATAAATAGTTGTTTGAATTGTTGCAACAAGTTCAGACACCCCTTTGGACATCCCAACATGGTCGGTGTATTTTTCCATTATCCAGGTTTATAGTTTGATTAATTACAGGTTTTGGGAAGCCCCTTTTTATTGTAATTAAATCAAATAAATAGTTTACTTTGAACACAAACTTAAATTGTTGGATCACTGGTACTTGTTTTGTTGAACTGTTTATTTATTTAAAAAGTTCATTATATGCTAATGTTGATAAGATATATTTCTTTATTAAGTTTCTATGTTGTAATGTTAAATTTATACCTTGTGATGCATGGGTGTATCTCGTTAGTTTTCAAGCTGTGATTTTATATGGTGATTATTTCATATCTTCTACTATGAAAACATTAATTAAATTTAGGGTAGGGAAAAGAGGTGGCTCCCGTATTAAGGGCCACTCTTATACCCTCTATTCCCGACTGATCACCTCTATGTGCTGGGGGGTGGTGTCATTAGCTTTGCTAGACTGAGATTTTCCCAGGATTTCTAATACTTATGAGTGATACCAGTTCCAAAAGGGATCATCAGGATGGATCCATTGGCAATGTGGTTAAGCCATCCTCGTATGACACTCAACCCCTTTTTGTGAGATCGAGTTGGACTCAGGGTAAAAACATGCCTCGAACGATACTTAGTCTTTTTAAGGATTGCCTTGGATGGGCTCGGTGGTATTGGATAAATTGACGGATGTTCTGTAGCGATACCTTTGGGATGGGCTCGGACTCCAACTCTCAACTTGAACCATAATAATGATGCACTTAAGGTTTATATTATTTCCATTTGAGTATCATGAGAATTGAAATGTTCTTATGATATGTTGAAGTGCACTTGGTTAACTTTTTACTTAGACCCCAAGTTAAAGCACAAGCTTGGGGTATACCTCTTCCTTGTTTTACCTTGATTTGTGGGTTTTATATATATATGTGTACGGGAATTATACTAACAGGTACCCTTTTAGACTACCGTCTTAGGCTGAATCAGGCGATTAGGAACGGGTGCTGTTTGGAACCCAAGGAGACTTATTTATTTCACTACACTTAAATTAATTATCTGAAATTGTTATATAATGGCACACTGCATTTTTATTATTGCACGAAATGGAAAGGTTTAGACATTATGGGTGCTGGACTACTATGATTTTATCTCACACCCTTCTCGGGCATTGTTAACACCTGAGTAGATTACATGATCATAGGTATTGACAAGGGGAAGCGTGATGCTTCCAATGCTTGATTGTTCTTTACTACTTAGGATGGAGACTGGGGTAGAGGATTGAGCCTTGCTCATGATGCAGCTACTGCTTTGTGACTTTTCTTTTAGTTCACTATGTGTTTGAGTTCTGTTTTTCAAACTTTCAGTTTAGACCTACATCATGGCATGACATCTTTTTGTGAGCTTCCGCACTTGATTATTATCATTCAGTTGGATTATTTATATTTTTTCTGCTGCAATTTATTCATTCACAAGCTTCTGCTATTTTTTTTTTGTTTACTTCCACTGTGATATTATCTATTATTTATAAGGGCATAGTCTCCCTCACAGACACAAAAAGGTCCCTCACTAATAGTCGGCAGCCTCTGGTGTTCGGGGAGATCTGTCTGAGGTCATGTGACCCACCAGTCCAGCCACCATCTTAGAGGTGAGCTGGTCCAGGATGTTACAATTTATTTACTTGGATACTATCCCCATAAATGACATGTCCCAAAACTATACCTTATCTCACCATGAAATGGCATTTCTCATAATTTAATATGAGATTCTTTTCAATACAGCGACGTAGGACTAAAGCAATACTACTCAAACATTCATCAAAAGAATAACCTTAAATATTGAAATCATCCATGAATACTTCCATGAAATTCTCCAGGTAATCTAAAAAAATACTAACCATACATCACTGAAAAGTACCTGGAGCATTTCATAGACCAAATGGAATCCTTATATAGGCAAATGTGCCAAAGGGGAAAGTGAAGGTTGTCTTTTATTAGTCCTTGGGGGCAATATAGATTTGAAAGTATCAAGAATACCCATCAAGGAAATAGTAGTGGGACTTACCATCTAGCTTCTCTAGAATTTGGTCAATGAATGGTAAAAGTAAATGGTCCTTCATAGTGTGTTGGTTTAGTCGGTGATAGTTTATGCAGACACGTCAACTATTCTGAACATGAGTTCGAACCAATTCATTGTTTTCATTTTGATTACTGTAAGGCCAGTTTTTTTAGGAACTACTTGAACGGGACTGACCCATTGGCTGTCAGAGATGGGGTAAATTATTCCAGTAGCCAATAATTTTGTTACCTCGTTTTTCAAAACTTCTATGAGGTTTGGGTTCAATCAATGTTGTGCATGTCTCACTGGTTTAGACTCATAATTTAATAATATATGATTTGTTCAAATTGATGGGCTAATACCAGGAATTTCAGTAAGTTTCCATCCCAATGCTTTTTTATACACCCTAAAAATTTCAATCAGTCACAATTCATTCTTAAGAGGGAGTGAACTAGCAATGATGACGGGCAACTTGTTTCCATTATCAAGATATGAATATTTTAAATCTTTAGGCAACTGTTTTGGTTCTAATTCAGGTGGATTTTGGATTGACAAGATTGTGTGTGAAAGTGATAGGTCACTGATCTCATCTAACTACTCAATCGTATCATCCTCATATTAGGGATGAGCTTTTACAATCTTAGCAGTATCATCGATGGTCATTGGATCCTCAGTGTTCAAAAAATCATCAATTAAAAAACACGCATTACATTTCTCTAGACCACTACAACAATAAATGCATGATTCATTACCAAGAATTTCAATCAAGGATGAAAACTCAGAAAGGGTATCGAGGGAATAATAAGAAGTGTTTTCCAGATAAAGGAGTACATTAATTGAATTAATAGAGAGAGAGGAATGTTCTTCTGAGGGGTGCTTCATGAAATCAAGGATGTTGAAATGGACTATGTCACCACCAAATTCCATAGATAATGTACCATTATCAAAATTAATTATGTTTTTGGTGATTTTCAAGAAGGGTATTCCCAATATAATTGGGTCATGTCCATTCATCTTATCATCTTCCATTTTTAGCACATAAAATCAGCTGGAAAAATTAAATTTTTCACCCTCACAAGAACATCCTCTAACACACCAGAAGGGTGTGCAGTACTCTGGTTGGCCAGTTGAACAACAATTTCTATGGGATTTAGTTCCCCAACCTTCAATAAAAATTAAATAGAGTGAGACATCACATTTATAGAAGCACCTAAATCAAGTATAGCATAGGAAAATGAATACTCCCCTATGGTGCATGGAATCGAGAAGGTTCCAAGATAATTTCATTTGGTAGGCAGTGATGGTTCTATCAATGATGATACATTCCTCCATAATCTTACCTTCTCATCACCTTGAAGTATCTTTAGTTGTGTACACATATCCTTTAGAAACTTGGCATATCTTGGAATTTTCTTCACGGCATCAATCAAAGGAATGTTAACCTGCAATTTTTTGAAAGTTTCCAATATTTCTTTATCAATTTCAGTTTCATTTTTTTTTCTTTGTTGGGTGTCCCTTCGGGTAAATGGAAGATGAATGGTTGGGAGAGTAAAATCATCGACATACACTCTCTCTCCTTTGGAAGGGCTTCTCTCAGGATAAGGATTATCTTCTCTTAGACCATTTTCAGCTATTGGGATGGTGGTTTCATGAGAAGTGGATGAATCTAATGGAGGGTTAATTTGGATTTTAAGTTATTTACCAATCCTAAGGGTGATGTAACTAACATTTCCTTTATCCCTAGGGTTAACTACTAGTTGAGAGGGTAGTTTACCCGAACCATGACTTTGAATTTCCCCCACCGAGTTAGCTAGTTGGCCTAATTGGGTTTTGAGGTCTTGTATAGATGCCTGATTGGTTTGTTGGAATTGGATATTGTTGGTAGCCATTTGTTTCATCGTATATTCTAGGATAAGCTCATGTTTTGTAGGGGTTTTTTGGAAAGGCCTTTAGGGTGGTTGGGGATTTCTAGGTAGTGTTGATGCATGAGTACTCTGACCCTGTTGGTTCAATTGTTGTTGATATTGGATTGAATACCCCCTTACCTATAGGCTTGGTTTTCTTTCCACCCAGGGTTGGATGGATGGTAAGGTACTTGTCTAAAGGGTTGGTTATAGGGGCGTCTTGGAAAGATTGCCTCACAACTCTTAGAAGTTTCTCTCAATTGGGGGAATTGGTCAGAGTAGTGGGTATCAAAAGAACATATACCACAATGGATGGGAGGAGGATATTGGGATTTTTATTGGGAAAGAGAAAGTTGTCGAAGAAGGGTACTTACCACTTCGAACTTCGTGCCCACGTTCCTCTCGAATTTGGTACTTTTCACCTCATGGACACCTTGAATGGGTAAATTGGACCTTATACAAAATTGTTGAGTGTTCTTTGCCATGTTCTCAATTAGGGTTCTTGCAGCAATTGGGGTCTTATCTACCAGAACACCACCTGTAGAAGCATCAGTCATGTTACGATCAATTGGAAATAAACCTTCATAAAAATACTGAATTAAAAGTTGATCACTTATTTGGTGGTGGGGGAAACTTGAACATAACCTTTTAAAGTGTTCCCAATATTCATGTAATGTTCCCCTTGTGACTGTATTATACCACAAATTTCTTTCCTTATAGTTTCAGTTTGAGAGGCTAGGAAATATTTTTAAAGAAAAGGCATTTCATGTCCGCCCAGACTCTAATTGATGAATTAACATAGTAAATCCAGTCTTTTGCAGTGTCTCCTAATGAAAATGGGAATGATCTAAGCTTTACTTGTTCTTCATCCACATTTTCAAGTTTTAATGTAGAACACACAATATTAAATTCTTTTAAGTGTTTATGTGGATCTTCACCAGGAAGTCCATGGAATCTTGGTAATAAATGAATTAGACCGGATTTTAGTTTAAAATTGGGTGTCTTGAATTTGAATGTAAGTGGGTTGGATATCAACATCAAGTGAGGTTATTTATTTTAATTTTTGGTTATTTTCATCCATGTTATGCAAGTTTATTTTAGTTTTGATGTTGGTTTCAGAAGAAGAATAGTAAGAATCAAGAAGAGTGTTGATGTTTTGTGTTCCCTTCTTCAAAGGGTTCTCTTCTGTGTCTTGGTTTCACTGATGTATGTTCCTCTCTTGTTTGGGTTCAAAAGGAGGTAAATCTCCCTGATTATAATGCTTCATGCACTAAACCTACACAAAAAATAAATCATAACACAAATGGATTGAAAAGGTAAATAAATATTCACAAAATTTACAAATATCTTATCAAAAACACGCACTAAAAACCGAAGTGCTCCCCAGCAACGGCGCCAAACTTTGACCTCACTGTCATGACATGTAAAATTGATTAAGTTTTTAAGTTTGATTTATATTCTAGGGAAAACCCTAGTTTGTCTCTCAAGAAGTTTTGGTGGGTTTAGAGTGTGCGTTTTTAATAATAATTACTAAAAGAGGGGGTGGTTTTAAAATAGTTTAAAGAAAATGACTTCATTTAAAGAGTTTAATAGTAGATAAATAAAAGTGGTTTTTTAGAATTATGAGATAAGAAGATCATTTAAAGTTCAATAAACATATTTTATAGTTCATTTCTCTGAAAATTTCACATGGTTTTGTTTAATTCTTTAGTTAAAGGTTGTCAATATCTTGACTACCCTCTTACCCCTTAAAACAATGTACAAAGAAGTAACCCTTGACACAACAATCATGTTATCAAGGTTTGGTTCTCAATTATAGAACAAGTGATATCAAATCATACTGAAATCTCATATATATGTGAGAGATAAATGATTCTTGTGTTGTCCAATCGGAACAACCCAATATTCCCACTTGAAATTTCAACCTAATCAGTGTTAAAATAAAAAGTGTTTCACTTAATTATATCAAAATAAATACATTCAGGGGAGAATTATGTCAATATAATAAATAATTTAAATATTTAACACACAATTTTTACAAAAACAGTAGAATAAATAGTGTAGAAACTCCCTCCAAAGTGTGTGTATCTCCCTCGAAATGATCGTCCACTGTTTAGCTTGCCATCGAGAGGAGGAGGAGGCTCAGGTGGAACTTTGCCTTCATATTTGAGCCCCCTATTAGGATAGGGGCCTCCAGAACTTATAGTATGAGGAGGATACTTTTATAGGACTCCAAAATGGAATATCTTTACTTATGGTTCGAACTTACAAATGGGGAGCCCAAGGTTAAATTTTATAGGAAAATAGGAAGGTGGTTTTGAGCACATAGATTTCTTAAAACCACTTGTCACATGGTTTTCGACCTCCAGACAGCATTATATCGCTTTGGAGAAAATAAAAAAGTTGTATCCCCACCTCTTTAATGTCTCTACAGAAATTTTGGAACCCTTTGGACAAGTGGAGCGCAGGATATGGACAGATCACAGCACACCACTTTTAACTTCGTGCAGATTCTTTATGCTGGACAGATAAGGTTGTTTGGGACACCATATGGCCTAATGAGTCTTGGGTTCATTCATATGAAATGTATCCCAATGAATATTGTACCATACCAAAAATATCAGCCCATTTGGATGCATGGTTCAGAAGCAGTGTGTGGATGAGTCCACTAGTGTGCATGGATCTTGTGCAGTTCGGCCCATTTTTCTTGGACATCATCATGGGTCCTCCAAATAACCTCCTCCTACAATAGAATCATCAAAACAAGTAACATTTAACTTTTTAACAGTGATAAATACAAAATAAATGATTCAAAAATGGAATGAAATTTGTTATTATTTTTATAATTTTCAATAAAAAACAAATTTAGCACAGTGATGTAAGGGTGAAAATGAAACAGTGAATCGCGGTGTGATCACGCAGTGAGTCAGAAAGTCTCTTTGAGGTAGGTAATGCCTAATTTTTATTTATTTATTGTTATGTATGAAGTTTTTACCTATTTTATTAATGGGTTATTGTTTTTTTCATTATTTTGATGTGGTGATGTGGTGGTTGTTTGGCCATGATTTTCGGCGGTGAGGTGGTAATTTTTTTCCCTTCTATTAGAGTGGTGAGGTAGTGGTTTTATGGTCGGTATTTTGGGGTGGTGGGTAATGGTTGATGTTTTTTTGTGCTTTTGGGTTTTAGGGTGATGATTTTCTGGGTGGAAGATGAGCTACTTGTGATGTGTGGTAGTGTCGTGTTAATTTCCCAATCAGTAATGGAATATGAAATGATAAAATTGAAAGTGGAATGGATGGTGATTGGTTTTGTTAATGGAATTTTAATGGATAATGGATGAATTATAATGGTTTGAATAATGGAAATTGGTTTTAAATGTGATATGTGGTACGTGTTTTGTCTAGTGTTATATATTTAGAGCTGGAGACAAAAGTAACGATGTTGTGATTTGGTTAGAATTTGGTTATGAATACCTAGTTTGGGCTTATGTGTGGATATATGTATAATTTTATATTCTTTTTGATTTCTTTATACACCCCACCCCCCCATCGATAACTATATTCTGATCCCTGTATAGTCATGTGGGGAGTTTTTCTTGACATCCAATGAGAAGGATAGATGGTTGTGTACCTTCTATTTTCCACTCTCTCTTCTAGATGGGGTAGGTATTGCATAGGTTGTGATGATCAAAGGTATGATTGTGCATTAGATGGTTGCTATGATATCCCATGTGTCTTCTAGAAATATGTGATGTGGTTGTGCTTGCGGGGTGGTGATCTCAAGTGTCTTTGGATGAGGTGTGATGTATCCCAAATATCTACTGGTGGGGTGAGATGTGATGTGATGACTTATGGTTGGGGTTCTTCATGGTAGGAGGTGGGAATGAGGTCGATTTTCTTCATGTTCATGATACCCTACTACTCTTGTTACAATTGTGGATGTGTTTTGGCCCAGTTGTTTTCAGGTGAGATGTGATGTGGTCATGCTTGTGGGCTGGAGAGCCCAAGTGTCTTCAAGTGAGATGTGTTGTGACCATGCTTGTGGGGTGGTGTGGTATTTAGAAGAAATGGAAGCTCCAAAATGTACATCATTGGGGTGTGAGAGAGGAATACTAGAAAGAAAGTGGTGTAGGGTACACTTTATCAATGTGATTCATGTTATATTATATTACTTGTCTTGCTTTATTTGTTGAACATGCCATGGTGAGGTCTGGGATGGATAGTTGAACGATTTAGGTGTTGATGATTCTACTATTTTCTCACAGGTGCATAGTATGATTCATTCACATGTGCATGAGAAACTTTGGTTTTCCTACTGAGTATAATTGTATTGTAACACCGCGACTCCAGCTACCCAGAGTCGGTGCATTATTTTAATACATTGGCATGATTATAAGGAATCAAGTCTCAAAGGACTGATCAGTTTAGCAGTCTTGGAAAATAGATTACATACATGAATTTTACATTACCCTTTATAACATACAAAACAGCATAAATAATTCTTTATTAATACCATTATTAACTTGTCTTAACCCTGAATATCAATCACAATACACTTCTTGGAATCCTGGGAAAAATAAAACATAGAAAGGGGTGAGCTCAGATGCTCAGTAAGGATAACAATACAGCGAAAACTTTTATAAATAAGCAAGGCAATGTATAACTAAAACAAAATCCTTTTAAACTTGAACATCAGCATAATATGGAAAAAATAAAATGAAGTAATGTCATTTCCTTATTCACATGGATATTCTACTAGTCAAATAATCACATGCAATATCACTAACCACTTTCATAATGATGGAATGCATAATGCCAGACTATCATAACCACATAGTCAAGGCCTTGTGCCAAGAATACAAATAAGTTTTTGTCAAGACCTTGTTCCAAGACACTAGTTTGTCTCATGATACCTACCAATGCATCGAGGAGCTATATTAGGCTCCACCCGTCAGTTACTAAGTCCAATGCATTCCTCATATGAAAAGGTTTAAACATAACATAAACATTCATATTAAAACTAGCATACGATATTTTAATACTTTATCCCTAAATTGGGAATGGTATAAATATAACACATCCATAGTCAAACATATCACAAAACCTTCAATACAATATGGAATATTTTTATCATAATAAATCATCTTCAAACAAGTTTAAAATCCATCAAAATATGTTGACATAGATGAAAATGATTTGTAAAACTCTTTGAGAGAAATATCCCTTTTTCATGAAAACATTTAAAAGTCACAATTTTTAAAAAGGAAGACATTTAAAGAAATTATTGAATCAAAGTGTCCCACACCACTTTGAAACTTTTGAAAGGAATTAACATTTTAAAAAAAACATTCATGTCCATATAAATAAATCCTTAAAAACCATTTTGAAGACATGGACATTAATGAGAAATATTTAAAAGAATAAATATTTAAAACATTTGAAATGATCTTTTTGTAAAAAAAGTGCCTTAAAAGAATCCCTTTGAAAACTCTTTCCTGAAACATGTACATGGATAATAAATATGTCCCATTAGATACTTACGTAAAAACAACCTCAGATAATAAATAGATTGTGAAATTAACCCTTACCAATTTGGTAACTTATGAAACATACACCCCATGAAAGAGGCATCATACAATGAATATATAAATACACATAAATTAAAGTGTATTACACAAATAATACAATTATGGGCAGTAAATACACCACACTAAAGGTAATATTGGCAATATGGCACGAATCTCACGGGAATAAGGACTGAGATGAAAACCCCTTACCTTGAACTTTCCTTTAGTCGGGGGTACGTTTAACCTCCTGTATGAAGACCGTAGTATGTTATTAAATTATAACATAACCATATTAATATTTATTATTCATACATTATTCATTTATGACTTTATACTACCCATTTAATATTAATTTCCATGTTAAATTAACATTTTGGGTAATAATCGCTTTCTTTATCTTACGTGTTTTAACTTGTTACTCTTGATTGTATCACTTAGATCATGATTTAAATACTTCCAGAATATAAAACATGATTTATATATCATATATATTTAAAATATATATATTTATAATAGTCATATATATGAAATTGAAAACACCATTTATGGAGACAGTAGTTCGTACGTACGCATAAACGTTGTTTTCGTTTTCATAATGTATTGAACGGAACTAAGTGAATAAAATATATGTAAGTACACACACACACACACACACAGATATATATATATATATATATATAAATATATATATCTCCAGTAGCATTATTATGTCATATATTACAAACATATTAGTAATATATATTTTTATAATCGTCGATGAATGGTGAATGTGGAAATGAATCTCATCACGTCGTGGAGACGGTAATCTGTACGTACGCACGAGCGACAATATCATTTCCTTAAAGGTGTGGAATTGGATGGTATATTAATTTTACAGAGACATTATCATTTTATTTTCATTATTTATATACATATTACTCATCATTATATCCATCCAAATAACATAGTGTTGAATAATAAATTACACCACGGCGTGGAGACGGTAAACCATACGTATGCACGCATGGTGACATTATCATTCATAAGATGGATAGAATAATTAATATAGTTGTGAAATATTTATAATAACATCACATTATATAGAAGATACTGGATTTATTATTTTATAATGGAAATAACAAAAAAAGAATATGTGGAAGAAGGAAGGAACTTGAAAGAGGGTGGTGAGATCATTACCTCTTCGTCGGGTTATTTCTTTTTATTTGATCAAAAGGTATCCTTAGGTTGGATTTATGATCAAAATAAGGCCTCTAGGTTGAATTGAGGGAATTTGGGAAGATATTTGGGCAGGTTTTTCCCGATCCAAATGGATTTGTAGGTGTGATTTTGAGAGAAGGGGAAGTTCCCTTTCATAAGAGGGGTGATGGTCACTTTAGGAAAAGATTAAAGTATTAATTTATTATACAAACATATTCGGTTTATAATGGTTCCAAATGAATTTATTTCGATCCTTATATGGTTATGGGTCTAAATCCTCTCAAATAATAGGTTTTAGATAAGTTTAGGTTATCATTTTAACCTTATCATTTAGATTTAACTCTTAGTTAAATAGTTTAACTTTTACTGTGTCTTCTTGTATTCTTACTATATATGGTTAATAATATTAATATAAACTTCAAAGAGAACCTCAAGTGGCTCATTAATTACATATATAATATTATTTAATCCCTTGGTCCGAACCTTACATTTTTAGGAATATTATATCAACCAATAATATAGTATTTGTTTTTAATATTAATTTAGGTCAATTTTGACACTATTTGGTATTTTGTTTTTTTGGAAGTCATAAAAACTTTATTACTTTGAACAAGATACATTTAATCATCCCTGACATGTCATATTCACCTAGAAAATTCGTGGATGTCATAAAAACTTTGAAATTATATTTATTTTAATATTTATAATACCATTTATTTGATTTCTTCTTTAATAAGGTAATTATTGTATCATCATTGTGTCAAAAATAAATTTAGTTATTTAATGTCTAAAAATTATAAATAAAATACCATGATGTATTAAATCTTTTTATATTTCTAATGAATATTTATAGTCGAATTTATCTTATTTATAACTCTATATTAAAAATGTTTTAGTTAATAAACTTTGAATTTAACACTTTTAACTCTTCTTTAAATTAAATAATAATAAATGTCTTAATCAAATCCAAGTGGACCTAAAGGGTCATATTTTATTCCCAAGGTTGTTTTTGGTCTAATTACACTTATCCAATAGAATTAGGACAAGTTTTAGGGTAATAATAATATCATTTTTACCCTTAATTACCCTATTTACTTTTAACCGTGGTAAACAAAAGTAAAAATTTAATATTCAACAAAAATTATTTTTATCTTATTGAACCACATTTTACTCCTTGATATTAACCGTTTCTCTTGTATTTTTGAAATTCTACTCACAGAAGCGGTAAAATTAAGTTTTATGTGAATTTTCAAATTCTCCTAGGAGATGGGTAAAAGACGGTGAAAAGTTCAATAAAATTTTTATATATCTAAAATTATTATAAACCCACTCCAATGAATTAAATTGAACTTATATAGGTATTATGTGTCTATTTTTACCTAAAATAAATTTAAATAAAATAAATAATTATTTAAATAAAAATTCGGTTTTAAACTATAACTTAGTGTTTTTCACTATTCAATAAAAATTGAAAGTTTTCAGAAAAATACCAAAAATTCACCCTAAGAAAATTTTGATATTATGAATTCAAAAATGAAGTCTATTTTACCAAATTTAAAACATATAAATTTCATTTATTAATTTAAAATTAATTCCCGTTGTCAAAACCAAAAAGCGTATTTTTAGGAAATACTAACTATCAAAAGATTGACACTTGTTTATGTCCAATTTCAAAGTGAAATTACTTACAATGACCATCATTGGATTAAATGGTAAAAATATAATCTAATTATAATTCTAAACCATTAAAATTTATAATTAAAAACTATAAATTATTTTGATTAAAAAAGTTTTTTTTAGTTAAAATATAGTATTTTTCACTATTCACCCAAATATGAAAGTTATCAGAAAAACACAAAAAATTTATTGAAACTAAATTATTATGTCCTGATTCTAAAGAAGAAGTTTATTTTTTCAAATTGAATAAATAAAAGTTTCAAATATTGTATTTAAAAAATATTCTCCATTAAAAGGCGGTAAAATTGCATTTTTTGAAAAATACTTCTTTTAAATTAAAAAAATGAATTTGTTCTTACATTATGTCTTAGAAACTCATAATATGGATTCTAAAATTATAAGGATTATATAAAGTTCAAAATTCAGTTAACAATATTTAATAACCGCTTTTGAATGGCTAATTTGTTAAGTCATGGTGCGCTTGAACTCAGTGTTGTGTGTAGTGCAAGTTATTGAATTACTTTGAAGAAATAATGTACTAAGAAATCTTGAGGTGATAAATTCTTCCCTCCTTCAATAAATTGCATCCTCGCAATTTGAAATTTTTCTTCTAAAATAAAAGGTTGAAAATAGAAAATACCTTTGTGGGGAAACCCACATCATAAAATTGGTTAATAAAATTTAGTCTTAATAAGAGGAAAAGGGGAATGAAAAAGTCACCACAAAATTATGATCTCGATTAGGAGAACATTGGTGGAAATTAGAGACACGTAATTGGAGGGAAAACGTAAATATTTATAGGGAGTGATTGAGGTCATCAATCACAAAAAATTGTAGAATTGAGGGCCTCAAAGCCATCAATCTATGATGATTTAAAATATCATCGGTTCAACGAAACATAAGGTATTAGGATAACACATTTTTAGTTTTAAGATCCTTTACCTAAAGTTTAAGAATTAATTTATTCATAGAATAAGAGAAGAAAAAAACATATACTTAACAAGTAAAGTTCCATCCTTTAACTAATTTCTACCACAAACTCATCTTTCACTCTAAAAGATAATAGAACTTAAAAAATATTCTATTTATCCTATTTTTATAGGGTTCCAAAAAAAATAAATTTATAATTCATCTACCAGACCTTTAAAAAACTGCATTATTCAATCCAGGACATCATGTGGGCCAGTGGTAGGTGGTACACCCTTGTCGCCCTTCGGTTGCGGGTTCAAGTCTCGCGGCCTTGCCGGACGCGACGGGTTGCCGCCCAACCTCCAGGTTGTCCTTTTATGGCAATCCAAAAATAATCTCAAACTAGACTTATCCAAAATACTTTTGTCTAAACTCATAGTCCAAAATTTATAAGGAAGGTAAACACAATGAAGATCCTTTTTACCACGTAATAACATGTGAACACCTTCATCATTTATTATTTTAAAACACTACAACATCCTGAATTACCATAAAACCTTATTGATTACATTCATGATTCCTTATTCCTTATAGAATACTGGATATACTCCTTCTATCCAAAAATTTTGTAAACTCCAACAATGATATAATATACAAATCATTAATCAGTTTCAAGGTAGTCAAGAATATCCAATATAATTTATCCAAATCAATCATGTATTATTCCAAAATCACTACCTCAGTATCAGAACCATATTATGGTTTATCTTTCTCTCAACCATATATTTTCCAAAAATTTAACCTGCTATTGAGTCACTTTTCTTGGTTCCACACAATCTCAAGTCCTTAATGAAATAGTACTGCAGTACAATCCTTATATATTCCATAATTATTATAACCAGTACATTGTTCATACAACACTCAAATGACATAATTCTCTAATAAAAACATAAGAACTCTAATCATTCCTCCTCATCTGCGGTAGTATCATAACATGATTATTATCCAATAGAATCATTTGGTTCATACTCTGATGATTTGGAAATTGGTTCGTGTAGTGTCCCAACTCCTTGTAGATGAATAATTTTACATTTGAAACCTTTTTCCTACCCTTGCAGTCACGTACATGGTGTCCTTTTTCTCCACACTTATAACAAACTTCCATTCCCTTCAGGCAATTTCCAAGGTGTTTCTTCCCACAGTTATCACATATGGGAAAATTATTCTTTTACCTCTTCCCTTTATCCATCTTTCTCTCTTCCATCCTTTTCTTCTCTTGATTCCCTTCAAAGTCATAGGCCTCATATAATTCTTTACTTATCTTATTAAAAAATGATATTATTTATTCATATGTTGAGAATACATGGGAGACTATTTCTCTTCTAAATGTTGGCTTAATACCGTGAAATATATGATCCTTCTTACTCTTTGGATCATATGTATTGCTGGATTTCACATTCCTTCTACTGGGCGCCATTTCTATACATTAGCATAAACTAGGTCAGTTTATGAATTGCAATGAATAATTCCAAACTTGTAAAATACCTAACATAAATTGAATGGTTTATGGATATAATCCATAATCATAAAGATATTTTCATTGAGGAAGTATATACTCATAAATCCTTCATAATGGTTTGTAAAGAAAATGAGAATTATCCTAAACATATCCCTCGGGAGTGTCATAACCAAGAGTGTAGCAAGGCCCATTGTCGTGCACCAGTTCTCGTTCGAGTCTAGCTCAAAGCGGTGTTTTCGGGCTTTACCCCTAGGTATATCTGTGCCAGAACTACCTCTACCAGCTCATATCTAGACAGGGATGTATTTCTTGGAAAACTCACAAAATCTCTACAATACCAAAATTCAAGGAAGTTCTTCTATACTAATCCTCAAGGTCCATCTTAGGTCTATGTGCTCTAATCAAATTTTATCTAAATATAGCTTCCAAGGTTTGTACTCAACTTCCTCTGATACCAACTGTAACACCCCAACCCCAGTTACCCAGAGTCGGTGCATTATTTTAATACAATGGCATGATTACAAGGAATCTAGTCCTGAAGGACCGATCGGTTTAGCAGTCTTGGAAAATAGATTACATACATGAATGTTACATTACACTTTATAACATACAAAACAACATAAATAATTCTTTATGAATGCCATTATTCCTTTGGCTTAACCCTGAATATCAATCAAAATACACTTCTTAGAATCCTGGGAAAAATAAAACATAGAAAGGGGTGAGCTCAGATGCTCAGTAAGGATAACAATACAGCGGAAACTTTCATAAATAAGCATAAACATTTAAGGAAATGTATAACTAAAAAAATACTTTTAAACTTGAACATCAGCATAATATGGAAAAAATAAAATGAAGTAATTTCATTTCCTTTTTCACATCGATATTCTACTAGTCGAATAATCACATGCAATATCACTAACCAATTTTATAATGATGGAATACATAATTCCAGACTATCATAACCACATATTCAAGGCCTTGTGCCAAGACTACAAATAATATTTTTCCAAGGCCTTGTGCCAAGACACTAGTTTGTCACATGAGACCTACCAGTGCATCGAGGATCTATAGCGGGCTCCACCCATCACTTACTAAGTCCAATGCATTCCTCATATGAAAATTTTTAAACATAACATAAACATTCATATTAAAAATAGCATATGATATGTCAATACTTTATCCCTAAACCATGAATGGTATAAATATAACACATCCATAGTCAAACATATCACAAAACCTTTAATACAATATGGAAGATTTGTATCATAATAAATCATCTTCAAACAAGTTTAAAATCCATCAAAGGATGTTCACATAGATGAAAATGATTTGTAAAACTCTTTGAGAGAAATATCCCATTTTCATGAAAACATTTAAAAGTCACACTATTTAGAAAGGAATACATTTAAAGAAATTTTTGAATCAAAGTGTCCCATAACACTTTGAAACTTTTGAAAGGAATTAACATTTTAAAAAAACATTCATGTCCATATAAATAAATCCTTAGAAACCATTTTAAAGAAATGGACATTAATGAGAAAGATTTAGAAGAATAAATATTTAAAACATTTGAAATGATGTTTTTGTAAAAAAATTGCCTTAAAATAATCCATTTGAAAACTCTTTCCTGAAACATGGACATGGATAATAAATATGTCCCATTAGATACTTATGTAAAAACAACCTCAGATAATAAAGAGATTATGAAATTAACCCTTACCAATTTGGTAACTTACGAAACATACACCCTATGAAAGAGGAATCATACAATAAATATGTAAATACACATAAATTAAAGTGTATTACACAAATAATACAATTATGGATAGTACATACACCACACAAAAGGTAATAGTGGCAATGTGGCACGAATCTCACAGGAATAAGGAGTGAGATGAAAATCCCTTACCTTGAACTTTACTTTAGTCGAGGGTACGTTTAACCACCTGTATGAAGATCGTAGTATGTTATTAAATTATACTAGAACCATATTAATATTTATGATTCATACACTATTCATTTATGACTTTATACTACCCATTTAATAATAATTTCCATGTTAAATTAACATTTTAGGTAATAATCGCTTTCTTTATCGTACGTGTTTTAACTTGTTACTCTTGATTGTATCAATTAGATCATGATTTAAATACTTACAGAATATAAAACATGATTTATATATCATATATATTTATAATATATATATGTATAATAGTCATATATATGAAATGGAAAACACCGTTTATGGAGACGGTAGTCTGTACATACGCATAAATGTTGTTTTCGTTTTCATAACGTATTGAACGGAACTAAGTGAATAAAATATATGTAAGTACAAACACACACACATACATATATATATATATATACAATATCATTATTATTTTATATATTAAAAACATATTAGTAATATATATTTTTATAATCGTCGATGAATGATGAATGTGGAAATGAATCTCATCGCGTCGTGGAGACGGTAATCCGTACGTATGCACGAGCGACAATATCATTTCCTTAAAGGTGTGGAATTGGATGGTATATTAATTTTTAAGATACATTATCATGTTATTTTCATTATTTATATACATATTACTCATCATTATATCCATCCAAATAACATAGTGTTGAATAACAAATTACACCACGGCGTGGAGACGGTAAGCCATACGTACGCACGCATGGTGACATTATCTTTAATAAGATGGATAGAATAATGAATATAGTTGTGAAATATTTATAATAAATCCACAGTATATATAAGATACTGGATTTATTATTTTATAATGGAAATAACAAAAAAAGAAGAAGTGGAAGAAGAAGGAACTTGAAAGAGGGTGGTGAGATCATTACCTCTTCTTCAGGTTATTTCTTTTTATTTGATCAGAAGGGATCCTTAGGTTGGATTTATGATCAAAATAAAGCCTCTAGGTTGAATTGAGGGAAGTTGGGAGGATATTTGGGCAGGTTTTGTCTGAGCCAAATATATTTGGAGGTGTGATTTTGAGAGAAGGGGAAGTTCCCTTTTATAAGAGGGGTGAGGGTCACTTTAGGAAAAGATTAAAGTATTAATTTATTATACAATCATATTCGGTTTATAATGGTTAAAAATAAATTTATTTCAATCCTTAGATGTTTATGTGTCGAAATAATCTCAACCAATAGGTTCTAGACAAGTTTAGGTTACCATTTTAACCTTATCATTTAGATTTAACTCTTAGTTAAATAGTTTAACTTTTACAGTGTCTTCTTGTATTATTACCATATATGGTTAATAATCTTACTCTAAACTTACAAGAAAACCTCAAGTGTCTCATTAATGACATATATAATATTATCTAATCCCTTTTTCTGAACCTTAAATTTTTAGGAATATTATATCAACCAATAATATAGTATATTTTTAATATTAATTTATGTCAATTTTGACACTATTTGGTATTTTGTTTTTGTGAAAGTCATCACAACCTGATTACTTCGAAAAAGATACATTGACTCATCCATAACATGCCATAGTCACCTAGAAAATTCGTGGATGTCATAAAAACTTTTAAATTATATTTATTTTAATATTTATAATACCATTTATTTGATTCCTTCATTAATAAGGTAATTATTGCATCATCATTGTGTCATAAATAAATTTAATTATTTAATGTATAAAAATTATAAATAAAATACCATGATGTAGGAAATCTTTTTATATTTCTAATTAATATTTATAGTTTAATTTATCTTGTGTATAACCCTATATTAAAAATGTTTTAGTTAATAAACTTTGAATTTAACACTTTTAACTCTTCTTTAAATTAAATAATAATAAATGTCCTAATCTAATCCAAGTGCACCTAAAGGGTCATATTTTATTCCTAAGGTTGTTTTTGGTCGAATTACACTTATCCAATAGAATTATTACATGTGTTATGGTAATAATAATATCATTTTTACTCTTAATTACCCTATGTACTTTTAACTGTGGTAAATAAAAGTAAAAAGTTACTATTCACCAAAAATTATTTTTATCTTATTGAACCACATTTTACTCCTTGATATTAACCGTGTCTCTCAAATTTTTTAAATTCTACTCACAGAAGCAGTAAAATTAAGTTTTATGTGAATTTGTAAATTCTCCTAGGAGATGGGTAAAAGACGATGAAAAGTTCAATAAATTTTTTATATATCTAAAATTATTATAAACCGAATCCAATGAATTACATTGAAATTATATAGGTATTATGTGTCTATTTTGACCTAAAATAAATTTAAATAAAATAAATAATTATTTAAATAAAAAATCGATTTTAAACTATAACTTAGTGTTTTTCACTATTCATCAAAAATTGAAAGTTTTCAGAAAAATACCAAAAATTCACCCTAATCTAATTTTGATATTCCGAATTCAAAAATGAAGTCTATTTTACCAAATTCAAAACATATAAATTTCTTATATTAATTTAAAATTAATTCCTATTGTCAAAACCAAAAAGCGTATTTTTAGGAAATACTAACTATCAAAAGATTGACACTTGTTTATGTCTAATTTCAAAGTGAAATTACTTACAATGACCATCATTGGATTAAATGGTAAAAATATAATCTAATTATATTTCTAAACCATTATAATTTATAATTCAATAATATAAATTATTTTGATTAAAAAAATTGTTTCTAGTTAAAATATAGTATTTTTCACTATTCACCCAAATATGAAAGCTATCAGAAAAATACCAAAATTTTATTGAATCTAAATTATTATGTCCTGATTCTAAATAAGAAGTTTATTTTGTCAAATTGAATATATAAAAGTTTCAAATATTGGATTTAAAAAAGGTTCGCCATTAAAAGGCTGTAAAATTGCATTTTTTGAAAAATACTTCTTTTATCTGAAAAAATGAATTTGTTCTTACATTATGTATAAGAAACTCATAATATGGATTCTAAAATTATAAGGATTATATAAAGTTCAAAAATCAGTTAATACTATTTAATAACCGCTTTTGAACGGCTAGTTTGGTAAGCCGTGGTGTGCATAAACTCAGTGTTGTGTGTAGTGCAAGTTATTGAATTACTTTGAAAAAATAATGTACTAAGAAATCTTGAGGTGTTACATGTATTCTTAACCTACATATATAAACTGGTTTTGAGGTTTCTAGTAGGATTACATGGACCATGCTAGATATTACTAGCTCAGACCTTTGGATAGCTTCTTTTTTGCTACTTTAACTTTTCTTTTGGTTATTTACTTTGGGATACTTTTATCTATATCAATTTTATTTATACATGCATGTGGGATGGTTTTTGTTTCTTTTTATATTATTTCATGGTGTTTCATGTGGATGATTTATCTTATCTCCTTATCTTACATTATTATAGTGGGAAATAACTCCCATTTTTATGATATTTTTATACCCTTGATGTTAGTCGCCAACCTAGGGACTACTGGAGGCATTACTCGAGGCGTAATTATATCTCTCCACTCATTGTAGTATCTTTGGAGGGAGGGGGTCATTACAATCCATATCCTAACTCACCCCCCCCCCCCCTCGGGGTGTCTAAACCCCTTTTGTGCCTAACATTGAAAGATATATACATAATGTAAAATTTTATGATTGATGTATATCATCCTATAAGCATGATATTAGAATATTTTAGGATTAAGTTTTCCTTTGTAATTGTTATTATAAGATTCCCAATAGTAACAAATTTCTCACTTTAGTTTTCTTGTTCTATAAAAATGGAAGGAAATAGAAAGACTTATGTAAACAAAAATTATAATAGTCGATGTGATGATGGCCTTCCCTCCAAATCTATTTTCTTCATTTTCTAAAATTCCACCTTAACGTTTAGCAGTAACTAGACATTAAAAAATAATAGCAACCCATATTTCAAAATAAAATTTAAAAATTACAAATGGTATCAACAGTGGATTCAAAATTTGAAATCCAATCACATCCACATAATGATCACAATGCCACCAAACCACATCGGGCTATGAGAACCTAAACTGTGGACCACCATGAGTCATGCTCCCTAACAATCGAGCTTATTCATCATCTCCATTACATTAGTGAGAACCAATCATCCATCAAAATAACACCAAAACTTCAACACCGAGCATCATCATCATCGTGAGGCAGAAAATCAGTAGTCATCTCCCCAAAGCGATCCATGACCCAAAAGAGAACCATCATGAAAACTTCACCATCAAAAGTCATCAATATCAAGGCTGAAAGCCAGTATCCGCCTTCACCAAATCAATACATGAACTTCACAAAAACTTCATACCTTCACCAAAATAGAACCAAAAAACAATAGGAAAACAATCATGATTTCAGGAACCATCATCTGTGAGGATGAAAAACCCTCAATTGCTGGACTGATATGAATACCAAGAAAAAATCAATTTGAAAACAAAATAAAGACAATAAATGTTGTGCCACTTTGAACTCTGAAGACTTCACGATAATCACATGTGGATCATCTAGTTTTCTCAGGGAACAACTATTATTTGAATCCTTCATGCATCAACAATCATCTATTTTTAGTGGAACCTCTAATCCACTAGTTACTGAACAATGGACCAATACTATATAAAATATATATTTTTTACTCCATTATTCTGGCCAATAGAGAGTTACATTGGAAGTATATCATTTATAAGAATTATTTGGTCAATGTTTGACACTAAACAAGAAAAAAATCCAAGGGATGAGGTGGAATCCATAGAATGTTAAGACTTCAAAAGAACTTTTTCAATATGTATTTTCCTCATACCCTCTACACAAATATAGAGAGGTGATTCCTTAAGTTGAAAAAAAATGTAAAATAAATTGGTGGGGAATTATGAGATTAAATTTACAAGGCTTTCTCAATAAGCTTCAAGCTTTGTTATCGATTTTGATGGGAAGGTCAACCGATTATTTGGCAGACTGAGACCCTATTTATGAAAATCATTTCCAATCTAAGACTTTGAGAGTTACAAAGAGATAATACTGTGTGGTCTCAAATTTTAGATGGAGTTCAAATATTCCCATTGGACTCATGGACATAATGAAAATAATATAATAATAGAGAAATTTTTTAGAAAAAATCTAGATAGGAAGAAAGTAAAACATACCTTGTAAAACAAATAAGGGAATAGGAATTTTGGTAATTGTCCGCAAAGAAGTGTAAAGTTCTATAATTGTGGAAGAGACGTCCATATAGGTTTAATCTATCATTTAAATATTAATCCTCAAAATATAAATTTAAATAACAAATGGAAGATGGTGTAAGCACAACCTTTTGTACAATTCTTCATGGGTTGGGGGCATATAAATTTTTCTAATCAATTTACAAATCAGAAGATAATAGAGGATAACCACTATCAACCTCAGCATAGGCCAAGGGAGTAAGTTCATGCATTCAAAATCGTGATAGATGAAGTAGAGGCTCCAAATGATGTTGTGGTAGGTACTCTCATCACACACTGAAATCTAGAAAGTACATTGCTTGATTATGGTTCTATGCATTCTTTTATTTCATTTAAGTTTTCAAATAACATCAAGTTAATTCCTAAAATACTAGTGGTATAGTTTTTGGTTAAAACCCCTAGAGGAACTATTCAATAATCAAATATATATAGGGATTCCCCTATTAAATTTAGTGAGTGAAATCACTATGAAAAACTGGTGGATATTCTAATGGGGGAATTTGACATCATAATTGGGATTGATTGGTTGTCAAAGTAAAATGCCATGATCAATTGTATAAGTAAGTAGATTTATTTTATCTTTAAGGGAAAACCAATTGTTGTCTTAAAATGAGAGATATCTCATCTTGAGTCTTTCTAAGAACCACCTCTTATTGCCTTGTTTATGGAAATGATTAGTGAAGAAGGAGAAGAAATAGAATTTATAAATATTGTAAATTTACCCATTTTTCGGGAATACATTGATGTATTTCTAGAAGATTTACCTAGACCTACCCTATAAATATAGGTTGAGTTATAAATTTAAATCATACTTGTATCCATGATAGTATCAAATACTTCATATAGAATGGAATACATGGAGCTAGAGGAATTAAATAAGAAACTTCATGATATTTTAGAGAACGGTTTTATTCGACCAAGTATCTCTCCTTGGGGAGCACCATATCTCTTTGTGAAAAAGAAATATGGATTGATGCGGATATGAATTGACTATAGAGAGCTTAATAGAATAATATTAAATAATAAATACCATCTTCTGAGGATTGAATATGTTTTTCAACCAACTTTGAGGGGATCAATTCTTCTCCAAGATTCACCTTTGATTAAGGTATGATCGATTGAGGGTAAAGAAAGAAGATATCCCAAATACCGCCTTTCAAAAAATATATAGGCATTATGAGATCATTTTTATTCCATTTGTATTGGTTAATTCTCCTTCCATGTTTATGGATTTTATTAATATATTCTCTAAGTACTACCTTGATAAATTTTTGGTGGTATTTATTGATGATATTGTGATATATTCCAAAAGTCATGAGGAGCATGAGGATTATCTAAGGTTTATATTATAAACTATGAGTAAGGATAAATGGTTGGGTAAATTTATTAAATGTGAGTTTTTGTTACAAAATATTTCATTCTTAGGATACATCATTACCAGTGAAGGAATCTCAGTGGATCCAACAAATACAAAGGCCTTGGAGGAGGGGTTATGTCCTATAACTGTAACTGATATTCGTAGTTTCCTTGGTCTAGTGGGATACTATAGGAGGTTTGTAAAAAAACATTTTATAGATTTATAATCCACTAACCAAGTTAACTCAAAATGGAGTTCAATATATTTAGATAAAATAGTGTAAAGAAAGTTTCTAATAATTGAATAAAAGTCTAGTTAGTGCACCTATTCTAACTCTACCCACTTTCAGAGAAGGATTTTTTATCTATAGTGATGAATATTTGAAAGGGATTGGATTTTTTTCTCATAAAAATGAAAAGGTGATCACCTATGCATCTTTATAGTTAAAGACTCATTAAAGTAATTATCCTACTAATGACTTAGAGTTAGTTGCAGTCATTTTTTCTCTAAAGATATGGAGACACTACATTTATGGGGAAAAGTGTGATATATACATAGACCACCAAAGTTTGAAGCATATATTCCCAAAAAAGGAACTGAACATGAGATAAAGGAGGTGGACTTATCTTCTTAAATACTATGATTATTCAATTCATTATTACCCTAGAAGAGAAAAAAATGTGGACACATTGAGTAAGAAAGATCTCAATGTTATTACAATGATGAAGATTGAATAAGATCCATTGATCAAGGAACTAGTAAGTTTGGACATGGTAATTATAAGGTAAGGGACATAATTAATACTATACCAAATTATTTATCAACCATCATTACTAAATAAGATCAAGAAAGCTCAAATAGATGATCCTTTAATGAAAAATAATATAGAGGCTGTTAAAAATGGGAAGCTTCATGAATTAAATATTGATCAAAAAGGTGTACTAAAATTTGGTACAAGGTGATATATTCCATCTATTTTGGAGATAAATAAGGATTTTATAGATGAATCTCATAGATCTACATTCTATATACACCCCAAAAGCACTAAGATGTATAAGGTCCTTCATGATAATTATTGGTAGGATAATATGAAAAGGGATATTGTTGATTATACTACAAGGTTATTAGTGTGTCAATAAGTAAAGGTAGAGAAAAAACCTCATAAATTGGTATTACAACCACAACCCATACCTATATAGAAGTGGGATAACATCACTATGTACTTTTCACTGGCCTTCTGAAGACATCCAAGGGTACCAATGCTATAAGGGTAGTCATTGATAGATTGATGTAGTTTTCCCATTTAATTTTTATAAGATAGGATTTCTCCCTAGAATTCCTAGCTCGCCTATATATTCAAGAAGTAGGGAGACTCCATGAAGTATCACTGTCAATTATTTATGAATGAGATCCAAGATTTAATTCTAAATTCCAGAGAATCCTTAAAAAGGATATCAATACATAAGTAAACATGAGCATGGAATATCATTATCAAACTGATGGGTAGTATGAGAAGACTATTAAAACATTGGAAGATATGGTATGGGATAGTTCACATGGTTTTAAAGGTACATGGGATAAACATCTTCCACTTATTTAATTATCTTATAAAAATAATTTCCACTCAAGCATTAAAATGGAACCTATTGAAGATCTATATGGAAATAGATGTTGAAATCTAACATATTGGGATGAGTTTGTAGAATGGAAACTATTGGGACCATAAATTGTGAAGGATACTAAAAAAAGATACAAGTAATCCAAGAACACATTAATGTTACTCAGAGCCAATGGAAAATTTATGATGAAAAATAAAGGAAGTACTTAGAGTTTCATGTTGGGGGTCATGTATTTCTCAAGATATCATCATGGAAATAGGGAATGAATTTAAAAAAGATGGGGAAACTATGTCCATGTTATATTGGACCACTTTATATTTTGGATCATGTTAGAGAAATTTATTATCGATTAGCACTGCCATCGAATCTTTCCAATGTCCATGTTGTCTTCAACATGTCTCTATTATGAAATTATATGTATAAACCAACACATATACTTGATATTAATAGTGTTGAATTGGAACCTAACTTATCTTATAAAGAGGAACCAATCCAGATTCTTGAAAAAATGGGGAAAGTGTTTAGGAATAATATAATATGTCTTGTGAGAATTTTGTGGAGAAACCAAAAGTTTGAAGATGATACTTGGGAACCTGAGGAAACAATGAAGAAGAAATTCCCAAATTTTTTTGGAGGTAAGAGTCAAATTTTGAGGATGAAATTTCTTATGAGTGAGATAATATAATGGATTAGAAATTTATTTTATGATTAATAAAAGAAATATTTATCATAATTATTATTTTATTATATTGCATAATGGAAGTAAAAAAAATACTACTAAAAAATATTGCATTTCAAGTAATAATACCAATTACTAAAACTAAGAATATTACAGAGATATAAAAACCAAAGAATATTGACCATGAAATAGTATACTCCACAGGTTTAGACTTTTCTAAGAAGATTAATCCTACCATGAAAACTATTAAAATAAAAATAAACAATATAAATATAATTGACATTATCAAAGGAATTATAAAAACCTTTTGGAATGAAATAGTAATTGTTGATAAATTGTAGAGTATATATAGGTTATAAAGGGAAAAATGACCATCAGGATCTGACCATCAATCAATATGACCATTGGTCAATATGACCATCGGTCAAAATGACCATCGGTCAAAATGACCATCGTTCAATATGACTATCGGTCAAAATGACCATCGGTCAATATGACCATCGGTCAATATGACCATCGGTCAATATGACCATCGGTCAATATGACCATCGGTCAATATGACCATCGGTCAATATGACCATCGGTCAATATGACCATCGGTCAATATGACCATCGGTCAATATGACCATCAGTCAATATGACCATCGGACACTATGACCATTGGTAATAATGTTACTATTGTAATTGGTTTTTGTAAAGGGTGGTGAAAACTAATAATTGATGTAGAAAGGAGAAATGATGACCTCTACTAATAGAGTCGTGCCTTTTGAATCCCATTTGTCATAACTTGGGAGAAAGGTAGCATCATTAGGATTTTACCTTGACCAATCCCAAGCAGAGCTTCAACAAGTGAGTCTTGAATTAAATTTACTATGAGATAAGTTTAAGTTAATAGGGATCACCATTAGGTTGATGTTATCTAAGTCACCTCATGAAACTATTATCATCACATGCCTTGCCATTAGGGTGTATGATTGTGTAATAAGGGGTTATACATCTAGACCTTAGTATCATAAAATTGTAATTTCAATTTTATAAATAAAATATTTATTTCATCAATAAATTTTTTAGTATTATTTTATTTAATAAAATGCACATGAATATAGGATGAATTTCATAGATATATTTTTTGGATAAAAATAAAACATAATTTTATTTTCATAAAACATATACACTTTTATAATAAACTCAAGTATACTAAATAAAATTTATTTTCATGAAATGGTGTTTTTAAATACTATTTAATTAAATATAAATTATAATATAATTTTATAATTTCCTAGTAAATTATTATAAATTTCAAAAGGTTGATTATTTCTTAAAAACTAATATTTTTCAATAAATAAGGATTTATTATTTAAATGTTAAAATTATAATTTTTAGAGAATTATTTTTATAAAATAAACATTATATTTTAAATAAAAAATTGAAATTAGTTTAAGGAGAAATTTTTATAATTTTCTAAAATACTTTACTTTTTAATGAATAATGAAAATGTAGTTTTTTGTTTTCAGTATGTTTTATGAATTTGTATATATGTAATAATTGTGTAATAATTAATTAAATATAATATATGAGAAAAAATATGTAATTTTATTAATATTATGTATTTTAATGGAATTAAATCAATTTCAAAATCAATAAATTACTTTACAAAGTCTAAAATGGAAATTATAATTTTAAAAACTTTATTTTGTAGTAAATTTACCTTTCTATGTCCAAAGTAATATTAATAAATGGATTTAAGTTCTAATATATTAAAATGTTATATAACATGACTTAAATTTCTAAAACCATGAGAAAAATCCATGGGTAATCCAATGGTTTTTCATTTTCAACAACCTATAATTCCAAGACCTATATTTGTAAATTATTAACCAATTATCCCACTTTTACTATAAATACACACCCATCCACCATTCCTCTCTACTCTAAATCCATAATCCATGAAGTTATTGTCAATTTTTCTCCCAAAAAGTACATCCAAGGTGTCTTCATGTTCTTCATGTTCCATCTTCAAGTTCTAGGAAGCAAATATTCAAGGTAAGGGATTCTCGACTTCCTCTTTTTCATTCAAGTACCTCTTTGTGGAATGTTTTAAAGTGTTGAATTTCTTTTTTTCATACTCTTTTTTTATAATATAATTACTTCTAAAATATTTTTTATCAATGGTAAACCTTTTTCCCCTACCATTATACCCTTTCCTTAATCCAAATTGTATATCATTATGTTATAGAATTCATTTCTTGAATTTCTCTCTTTTACATGAAATATTATTATATTATGAATACCTAAAAATCCCCCTTATCCATGGGTATTCACACAGATATAATAATAATTTCTTGATCAGGGGATTATATGTATGAAACCCACATTTCTTTTTCATAGGTTAAAAAATATGTAATGTTAAAGTCTTTAAGCACTTATGTACTCAATGTTTTTTATTCTTATTAGGTTATTAATGATATAGTTTATTATGATTAATGTGGATCACATGAATTAGGAAATGTGAAGGTCATGGCCTAATAATGCTCTAATGAATTGGGTAAATAATTAATCTCTAGAGATGAAATTTTTTTATGATACCTTGGTAATTATGTTTTATGAGACCTTGGTGATAAACCTTGGTGATATGTTTATGAACATCTCATTATTATATTATAGGCACATTTCCATGTTATGTATCAAGTATTTATGATTATTCTGTAATGTTATGCCTCTTGTTTTATCCATGATGATCATTCATGATTTGATTCATTTTTTATCCCTTACTAGGCTTTATGATCACCATTTTATATTGATTTATGTCCCTAGGAAATTACTTATAGTGAGGTGTCCTATGGAGGATTAAAAAAAGGATTATTTCAAAAGGATTAAATATTTTTTAGTTTTATTATTTCCTTATGTAATTCATATATTATTTACCTAGTTTCGAAGACACTATACCTCAAAATATCCTTCAAAGTTATTAATGTAATATTTTTTAAGGAATTATGTTAAAACTAGTGTATTAAAAAGGTGGTATGTCATAAAATTCATAATACACATCTACAAAACTATAAGATTCATTTACTCTTATGAAAATTGATGCTGACTAAAATATTAATAAATTCTTAAAAGTATCATTGTGGTTCATAAGAGTTAATTTATTTTATAAATAGAGTAACATATAATGTGAATAAGTATATTAGTTAGATAAATTTTAGAACCTAAAGTACCAAAAAGTTATACTACTGGAGGATGGAATGAAAATGTTTTGTTGTGATGTTATTGGGAGATTTGTAAACTATAAGAACCATGAATACCAAACCATTTGAAGGGTTTTGAAATAAATTCAAGGGATTCTATGTTGTTATTTCAAGTGATAAACATCAGAATGATTTTGGAGGATATTTTGATTCAAGATGAGTTGAATTTGAAAAAGGTAAAAGTAACAAAATTTATTATTACATGTAAGAGAATTTTAATTTTCCCTATGGATACAAAAGGAGGAAGATCCTTTATGGAGGTTGAGAATGGTTTTATAATAGAATATTTTTAGGAAAATGTGAACCACAAAATTCAAGATAATTATAATACTAATACTTAATATTTATTGAATATAGATTCAAAAGATGAAGTGATATATGCATCATACACAAGAAGATAAAATAATGGATAAGAAGAAGAAATTAATAAGGATGCAGTTGAAAACTAGAAGTTAAATTAGTCAGTAATGTTGATAACTCTCGTTGGCCTAAATATATAAGTGTCAGAGTAATGAAAAGTTTGATTGAATTGTCCAGGTGCTGAATTTTTTTAGGAACATAAGTGAAGTATGATGGATTCAATAATGTGAAGGAAGAATTCTATAAAATACAGAGTCATGAAAGATAGAATTTTATTATATCCTGGTGTGTTTTTCAATTTGAGAAACCACTTAAGTCCAAAAAATAGAATATTAATAAGAGGAATGCTAAGGTGGAGTGTTGATATTATGACATATGATGGGGAGGAGCAGTTCCAAGTTGTATTGTCTGGTTGATTACCTCTAAGACCTACGGGTCATGTAATTGTCTCTAAGACTTCAGGCCTTGTAAGGGTTTCACCTCACCCCTTGAAAGGTGGATTATCAAAAATAAAAAAAATGAAGGCCTTCGGGATATTATGACCAAGAAGAGTGAATGATAAGAAAGTCTGTATGATCTAAAGTTGTCCTAATTAGAATCTGAGAAGAAGAGATGATTAGAAGCTGAAGACAACCAAAATCTGACTCGATTTGAACTTATAGTGATCAACAACTGAACCAAAATGAGTACTGTTAGAATAAAAGGTTCATACATATGATGGAGCAATGGAATGTAAGGTTGGGATCTCATGAGCTTAGTTGGATGAAGATTAAATATGTAAAGGCTACAGGAGTTTGATTGATTATTAAGGAGAGGCATAACCATAAGATATAGGATCATAAGTTATAGTACTAGAATATATTGAGTGATTTCACATAATCTATATGTGAAGTCGAACTAATTATTATAATTTTGAGAAAGAAATTAAATATAAAAAATCATGAAGTTGAATTCATGATTATCAAGATATTTATAGGAGACTCGAAAATTGTTCATGTTTAGTTATGAAGAGGCTTTAAAAAGTCAAGATCTAATATAATGAGATAAATTGAATTCCATTGATTGAGTTTGAGAATGGTGGAAGATACAGAGATTTAATAATAGATATATCATATTAAATTTTTCTATATTAAGATGGAGTTCATTCAGAAACCATTATTATTATTGTTGAGATTATTAATAAAGAAAATAAGAGAGGTAGAAACTGGACTACAAGTTTTAAAGATCATTCATTATGTCTAAGTATTGAGGAAACTGGAATTGAGAGTTCTTAAGCATCGACAGAAGGTTTCTAGAAGTTAGAAAAGTAAAAGTTTTTAGAAATACCAACATCAAGTGGAATCCTATATAAGATCTTGGTGTTGAAGTTATTAGAGTAGTGAGAGATCTGAAAATTATTTTTATTGAATATAGAGTACATAATTGACTTGTATGCAGATTGAAGTTGTTTATTCATTGGTAATTGAAGTCCGGTATTGACGAATAATATCTTACAGTTTATATGATAAGAAATATCTTTTATACACTTTATTTCATGATTTATTATATAAAGATACACATAATACAATACTATAAGATCAATAGTCCTGGTTTCTTTTTGGAATTAGATACATAGAACTATAACATGAAATAGGGATATAACAACATTATTTAAAAACTTCAAAACATGCCCTTAAATTCCATTGATCTTCTATTAATCTATGGGATAACCTGGGAATGTACATAAGAACAGATTGATCTATAAATCTCATTAATTAAATAATCAAATAATAGAATGAAGTAAAAGTAGTACATGTGAGTCAAGGGTCATAACATGGTGACATAATGATCATGAATATTTAAGTATGATAACATCAAGGCATCATAGGAATGTGGAAACAACATAAAACATAACATCATAAGAATAAGTCATGGCTAACCATTAAAAAATCATAACATAATTTTTTTGGATAACCACCCATGCACTAAACATGGTATATCATGATATAAAAAAACAATACCAAATTCATTGGAGGGATATATAATTCTATGCTCACCCATCACATTCATTTCATGTGCATGTATTTGTGTGCCACGTAGATCATTAAACATATGAATGTATTTCATAAATTTTAATCCCATGATTAAAGATTATGGGTTAAATACAAGGAATTCACCCAATAAATTAAGGGTAGGTACAACTAATTCAATACCATTGAGTGTAAATAGTGATAGGTATTCACAACACAAAATTTTCCATGGAAAATGCAAGGGATAATTTCAGTAGCATAATGGGTGTGCATATAGGTTCATGGAAGGGATTAATGAGATTAAAATGTGGTCTCTCGTTACTTGGTAATCATATGGATAATAAATTTATGTGTAAAATAACATAAAAACATGTACAATTTCAAATAAAATTGATAAATATGAAGGAATTTCTTGAATGAAGAGTAAGAACAAGAGAATCCCTTACTTGAGAGGTCACTTATAAAAGCTTGGGAGAAGCTTCTTAACATATTGGGAACACTTTGGGAGGGATTTAAAGAGTGATATGGAGAGTAAATTTGTGCTCAATGAGTTTTTAGTGAAGATAAAATGGAATATGTGTAGTAATTTATATCAAAAGAGAGGGGAATTCTTTATTAATTTCTAAACATGGGTTTTAGAATATAAGTAATAAAATAATCAAAACCACAAACCTTCCCTTAATTTTTGCTTATGGTTCTTTCCAAAATGAATTAGTTTATAATATTTTATTATTTTAAGAACCAAAATCATTAAAATAATTCCATTCATGGTATGGAAGTGAGTCATGTTCATAAATAATTGTTTTTAAAACCTTAAAATATAATATAGTTTTTAGAGGATTCATCATAGGTTTTTAAAATTAATCAAATAGCTTCAAAAATATGTTATTTTAAATTTAAACCCTATTTTTGTTCATGTATTTATTTTATAGTATTTATTACATCACTTTTGGCCTGTTATGATTTCATAATACATACTATATATTTATACTATATTTAATTTTCACCCAAAAACTAGATTAAATCATAAAATTATGAAAAATTTACCAATGGATAATTTCAATGTGATTATTTAAAAAATGATATTTATTTTACCAAAATAATTTTCTAAATATATAAATTTCCACTTTTAACTTAAAATCCTTATTTATTTAAAAAACTATTTTTTATGACACAAAAAAAATTCCAACCCTTTTAAAAATTACGTGGGACTTCATTAAACTATGTTAAAATTTATATTTAAAAAAATAAATTATTTAATAAGACTATATCATGAAAATAAAATTTATTTCAAAACTCTTGGATTTATCAAAAAGAGTGTTTAAATTGAAACTATATATTTCCCAAAAATACAATTTAGGTTTTTTCATGTAAAAAAATATTTTCTTGCCAAAATTATTATATAATCTTTTATATGTATAAATTAATAATTAAATGGGTTCAATATAATAATTATTTTATTAAAAAAATATATAAAAATTCATACTACTAAGTTATAGACACATAACCTCTTATTACACTAGTCTACACCCTAAGGGTAAGGTGTTCAATAGTAGCACTTTCTTGGGGTGGTTCAATGAACATGGTTTGGTCAGTGATCTCTATAAGATATAACTTCTCCTATAAATGGTTTTTCTAAAGTTTCAATTTTTGTATCTCATCTTGGGCTTGGTCAAGGGAAAATTCCAGTGATGTCATCTCCCTTGGAATCTTTGAAAAATGAGATTCAAAGGGTATGATCCTATAGGTTGAGGTCATTATTTCCTCCTTCTGTGTCAATTAGATTTTATATAACCTTTAATATATACTAATCATAGTGGTCATTTTATAATGGCTATATTAATAATTATTTTCATGCTCAATGGTATTTTAAGCCCAAAAATAAAATTATGGTTATATTTTATAATGTTCTAAAATAACAAATGAAATATAGTGCATGTGTTTTCTATAAATATATTACTTAATTATATATATTCATTTATAAGGTAAATTTATTTATTAAAGTCATGGTTATTACATTATTCCCCCTTCAAAATTTTCTCCCTTGAAATTTCCTTTCATATAAAAAAATAAACAAGGGTGTTTTTGTTTCATCACCTCTTCAGGTTCTCGTATTGCCTCCTCAAACTTGTGGCTCCACAATAATACTTTGACCAGGTGAGTTGTATCATTCCATAGAAATTTTTATATATGATCTAATATCTTCACCGTATGCTCCTAATATGAAATATCATTCTCTAAAGTTGTCACCTTTGGATTCAGTACATATGAGGAGTTTGGTATGTACTTCCTTAAGAGGGATACATGGAGCACATCATGTACTTGAGATAGGATAGGTGGGAGTGATGGTTGATAGGCTACAAATCAAATGTGATCAATGATCTCAAATGGGTTTATGTATCTAGTACTAAGCTTTCCATTATTTTTAAACCTCTTTACTTTCTTTCATGGTGATATACAAAGGAACACATTATCTCTAGCCTCAAACTCTAAGTCCCATTGATGATTGTATACATATATTTTCTATAAAATTTGTGTAGATTTCGTATTATTTTCAATGTATTGAACCATATATGTCATTTCTTGGATAATATCAGGTCCCATCAACTTTCTATTTCCAACTTCATCCTAGTATATTGGAGTTTGAAACCTCATCCCATACAAAGCCTCATATGGTTTCATTGGAATGATAGAATGGAAACTATTGGTATATGAGAACTCCTCTAGGAGAAGGTGTTGATCCAAACATCCTTGTAAATACATTGAACATGATCTAAATATATCCTCTAGAGTTATAATGGTTCTTTTAGACTGACCATCCATCTTAGGGTGATAATCAGTGGTGAAACTCATCTCTATATCTAATTCTTGCTGAAGGCTTCTCCAAAACCTTGAGGTAAACATTATATCTCAATAATATATAATAGATATTGGTACTCCATATAGTCTTACCACTTCTCTTATGTATATCTTAGTGAGTTGGTTAGGAGAGATATCTTCCTTGATAGCAATTAAATGATCTAACTATGTAAAGTTATAAACTACCAACCAAATGGAATTATGGCCATTATATGTCTTGGGGAGACTTATGACAAGATCTATGGTTATTTTTTCCCATTTTTATACTATTATGGTAAATGGTTGCACCATGACCTTAGATGTATTTCATTCATCCTTGACTTGTTGGAATCCCAAGCATCAAGATAAAAAAATTTCAATCTCCCTATTCATTTTATCCCACCAGAAGTTTTTCTTTAGATCTTTATATATATTAGTGCTTCCTGGGAAAATAGAGAAGGATGGGCTATGAAAATCATCCTGAAGTTACCCCTTAAATTATAGTTTTTATGGGACACATATCTAGGTTTCAAACCTTATAACTCCATATTTATTAAAGTTAACTCCAGTATATTCATTGCCTTTGTTTCTAGCTCCCCGTCATCTTTTTGGGACTCCTTGATCCTATTAAGAATGGATAGTTGAGAAGTTATTTGAGCAAGGTAGGATAAATTTCCTTTTATAATTATTATTTCTATACTTTGTATGTCCAAAAAAACTGGATCTCTTTTAATCCTCATCATGGATATGGCTATGATATCCTTTCTACTCATATCACCTTCCACTTTATTAACCCTCTCAGGACGGTAATGGATTGAATAGTCATAATCCTTGATCAATACTAACCACCTTCATTGGTTCATATTGTGTTATTTTTTTGTAAAATATACTTGAGGATATTATTATACATATATATATGTAAATTCTACCTATAGATATTATTTCCCCAAATATTATATGTGAAGATCATTGTATCTAATTCCATATCATGCATTAGGTAGTTTTTCTCATGGATCTTTAATTCTCGGGTAGCATAGGCTATCACTTTTTTCATTTTTCATGAGTACACAACCTAATCCCTTTTGGGATGCATCATTATAGATCAAAAATTCTTCCTAACTAGTGGGTAATTTAAAGATAGGTTCAGTGATTATCCTCTTCTTTAATCAGTATAGAGAAACTTTACTCCCTTTCAAGTTAGCTTGGTTAATGGGTTTGACAATCATAATAAGTTTCTCACAAATCAATGGCAGTGCCTAGATAATCCAAGGAAACTATGGATCTCCATTAAATATGTTTTTTTTTCATCCTTCAATTTTATTTATCATTGAAGGATCCATATATATTCCTTTTATGGTGATTACATGACCTAGGAATGTTACTTTATCTATCCAAAACTCAAATTTATTATACTTTGCATATAACTTTTCATTTTACAAGGTCTTTAGTACAACATTCAAATACTCCCCATGTTTCTTCTTTATTTTGGTGTAGATAAGAATATATTCTATAAATACTACAAAAAATTTGTTGAGGTAGTCCCTAAAGACTCTATTTATTAATTCTATAAAGATATCTAGAGCATTAGTGAGTTTTAATCACATCACTATGAACTCATAGTGTGTATACCTTGTATGAAAATATGTCATGGGGATATCCTCCTTCTTCCCATTTACTTAATGATATCTTGACTGAAGATCCCCCTTATATAAGTACTAGGATTCATGAAACTAATTGAATAATTCATAAATATGTGTAAAAGGATACTTGTTCTTTATCATGATCTTGTTGATATTATAATAATCAATGCAGAGGTGCATTAACCCATCCTTTTTCTTAATGAAAAGGATCATCACACCCCAAGGTTAAGCAATTGGGCATATAAATCCTTTATCTAGATTATATTATAGTTTATTATTCATCTCTTCAAGTTCAAAAATGGTCATTCTATATAGATTCTTGGATATTATAAAATCTTCAAGTATAAGTTAAATTAATAACTTAACCTCCTGGTTTGGATAAAGACCAGGAAATTCCTTAGGAAACACATCTGAATATTCTCTTATAATGGTAATGTCATCAAGGATGATATTTTCCTTAATATCGATCATTTGGTCTAGATACGTATGCTCATAAGGTAATAATATATATGATTTAGCTAATGATTCCAATTAATATCCATCCTCTTCCCCACATTTATATAGAATCAGAGGGTGATTCATGATAGAGAGGGTGATTTCCTTCTCCTTGAAATTTATGTTGTCTCTATAAAAGGAAAGAAAATCCATACCTATGATAGTATTAAATTTCACTAATGGTAGTATCACAATGTTTGCTAAGAAATTTAGCCTACAAATATTGATAAGGGAGAATTCATATTCTTGGGATGTAATAATTGACTCATTTTTATTTTTCACTGTTAACTCAACTTCCATGTTTTAAGATGGTGTTTGAATAGTTCTAATAATATTGTATGATATGGAATAAAGAGTGAAACCAAAATCAAATAATATGTTTTCTATTTATCAATGAATAACTAGAAAACTTGTCACTACTTCATTTTTAGGATTCACATCAAAATTTGTGATAGAATATTCTTTCCCTTTCTCTCTAGGAATTAGAGGTTGTATTTACTAGTTATCTTCAAAAACCCTTGGCTTATTTCATTGGTTTCTATAGTTTCTTTCTTCTTTATAGTTAGAAAATTAGACAGTAGGCTTAGGGTTGACTGGAACCTTCCTTTCTTCCATCACATAGGTGGGTTTCTCCCATCAACATTCACTAGCTTAGTTCCCCTCTTTCCCATACTTAAATCATTTCATTATTCTCTTTAGGAAATTTTTTGGATTATTCTTCCTATGCTTTTGAAAAGTTGGAAGTTGTACTTTCTTACCACTATTAAATTTATTCATCACTCCCCCATAATTAAACTTTATTCTCTACTTCCTATCTACAGTCATATGAGACCCTTGAGATTCATCGTTCTGCATTTCAACTTTTTGGGAACATCAGACAATTTTTTCATAGCTTTCAAAGTCTCAAACTCTATATATTTTCATAGATTAATCTTTATCCCACTAATAAAATAGTCAAATTTAATTTCTCATTCAATGAAAAAATCATAGAAATATCATGCAAGTCTTGTAAAGTCTTCCCATTACACCTCAATGGATTCATCCTCCTTTTTCTTGAGGTTAATAAACTCCCTCTCTATTTTAAGTTGAAGAGTGAGAGAAAAATATTTATGGAAAATCATTTTCCTGGATTTTATCCACTCCATAATTTTGATTTCTTCTTTGGTCTTCATATTCTTGATCAGTGTCCACCATTGATCAGTTTCTCCCTCCAAGTGATAAACAACCAACACAACCTTTTCTTTCTTGGAGCATTGAAGGATAGAGAATATTTTTTCAATTGAGTTAATTCATTTTTTTGTTATTAAGGTATTAGAAGATATACTGAAATTCATAGGCTTTTATCACATAAAGGTATAGATTACAACTTGCTCCTTAAGTGGATGTGGGTGTTTCTCCTAATTCAAGTTTCTATTTAAAAAATGATTTAATTGATTATGTATTATTATAAAGTTATTTAATAATACTCCCATCAGTTTTGGAATCTCATTTAGGTATTCATTGCATTACCTATCACATTGTTTGTTGACTCAGTTCCTCATATTTCCAGTCATTGACTGAAATATAGGAAGATTAGGGATGAGAATTTTCAAGTTATTAAACATATAAAAGGGAAACTATAAATATTTAAGATATAATCCACATATTATATGTATTACTTAAACAATTAATTTCTAGGTTTCAATCTAATTTATCCATGGGATATTTCCTAACAGTAAATTTCATAGTCATTTTTGTTCTCTTCATAATGGTTTGTAAAAAAAATATTATTAACCAAAGCATATCCCCCGGAAGTGTTTGACTAGGTGTGTAATCTTAGGACACTTTTTCTTTCAATAGTTATAGGTCGATTTAATACCCAATGATTCCTTTTAGAGTTATTAATGTTGGGTCAGAATGGAAAAGACGAAGACGCAAGAGGGGCTGAATTTTGTTCCTTTAAAAACTTGATAGAAACAATACTTCCCACTTGAGTTTAAAAGAATTATTTACTTCTCTATTAAAGATGAGTGAAAATGGAAAATAAATTAATTAATTAATATTACACAACAATGTATATTTGTTCAGGCCCCTAGTCCACTCTACTAATTCTTTATCTGAGAGCTTGGTGATTTTCACTAGCAGGTCTTTTTTCCAAGGACCTCTACAACTGAGTGTAGGTAGTTGGCTCCTTCACAAAAAGACTTTTACAGGGCCTTATGGTTATTTTATAGGGAAATAAAATATCCACATTTTAATATGATAATGTGATACTCTTCCATTATTGATTATAAGAAGTTGACACTTCAACAAAAAATAGATTAAGAGGAAGAGGTTGAACATTGGTTCAGCTCCTAGTTGCAGCAACAACTGACAGATGTAAATGATCTTTAATAAATAATATCAACTGTAAAATATTCTTCAATGTTAAACAATATTCCTTTAAATAGTATTATAGAAAACAATAGGTAGATGATCAAACATATATGTCTATAAATTATAGCTCTGAAATGTTATTTTTCAAACTGCAACAAAAGATTAAAAAAGAAATATAGCAGAAGAAATAGTTATTCGATCAAACAGATAAGAATCAAAAGAGGTATATCTATAAATTATAGATCTAGATAATAAGACACATTATTATTTTTGAATATGCATATGTATCTCTTTAAAAGAATAAACTCTTAATATTTAACATGATGGTTGAATTGCTTTGGGACAAACTACTCCAAAAATATCACATGATAAATTATGATTATTAAAATCCAAATTGTTAAAAGAAATTCATAACTTCCCTTAGAAATATGAATGATTTGATCTATTTAATATGAGCCTTTGAATCAGTATTTAAACATATTTATGGAGATATTTAATTCTAGTGAGACTGTTAGAGAAAATGCAGAAATAATCCATAATTCAAAACTCTATAATTGACCAATTAAAACATAGGGTTTCTCTACATATTGATAAACTTCAAAATTATGGTTAAAAAGGTATTATTGATTATAAAAGTAGGTATTTTAAACTATACATTTTTTCCTCAAACATAGGGTTTCTTCCAAAATTAGGGTTCTTAATCTATACGTTCATTCCAAATATAGGGTATGAAATTATGGTTCATTACTGAAATTGGGGTTCATAAACCATATGTTCTGCTTAAAACATAGGGTATAAACATTGTTTTCAGTATTCTTATAATCATGTATAGAATACTTATACTTTGATAAATCAAATAAACTCTCATGAGTCTAAATTATGAAAATGCTTCCAGATTAAAATATTTATTCTAGTAATTATTATCCTGAAATTAACTTAAATTAACTTCATTAAAAAAAATATATGTGGGTCTTTGTGAGCATAAAAATTAAAAAAAATTAATGAAATTGTTGAATCAGCTCATTCCCAACAATTACCTCTATGTACATATGTTCTATAGCTGCATCTACTTACTAGTATCCACACAAGAATGTATTATATCATAAAATCAAGAATTTATACTTAACCAAAATTTAGGGATGTTTTTTTATGTTTAGTCTTATCTCTAAGGCTTTCACTAAGGTTTTATAATCCTAATCTCCAAAAATAACTAGACCTTTATCTGATATCAACTATTACAACCTGTTGGAGTTGGTGTTCTAAAACCAACTTTTTGTACTTTAATTACATTTATATTTTAAATTTGAATATTAATAAAACATATTATTACATATTGATCATTTTTATACACAAATTTGACGTAATAATTTCATAGGGTATTCATAACATTGATTTGGGAATAGTATTTCTCCTCTTTGATGAGAATCGTAAAGTTCTATGATGATATTCTTGAATATAGTTCTACGGTCATATAACATACTATGATAGGGAACATAGTATGTAGACTTTAATGTACGAGTAATTGTAAGTTGATAAGGATTCTTCTCATGAATTTTATAGTTTGTAATCACCAAGATAGAAGATTATGAGAACAAACTTGCCATTAGGAATTCGACATGCTTTGGTGTCATTGGATATTCCTATTTTAAATGTGTGTAATGGTCCTTGTACTTTAAGGTTATCATTAATACATGTCATAACTTACACACTTAAATATATTTCCCTAAACCATGATTATAACAGTTCATAGAAAAGTTGGGTTTTGTGGGTGTGTCATGAATGACATGTTATTAGATGATAGATCAAGGAAGAATTTGTCCCTTTCATCTTTATGGAAGATGATATCTCGTCCCTTTGATTGAAATGGAACCGTCTCATTAAATTCCATGGATATGGTGTACCAATGAGTTTATTTCATATAGTTAAAGAAATATGTATCAAGCATATAGGTTGATGACATGGATGTGCAACCTTCTTGATGAGATATTAAGAAAAAGGGATTATATTATTTAGAAAGTGTTTGTATGTGGTTGTCGAAATTGCAAAATTAAGTTCTTTATTTTGGGTTCCTTGGCTCATTGATAAATAATAATCTTATAATTTAGGTAATCCCACATAATTCCAATGAAAAATAATCCTAGAGGGTCACAAACTAATTGTTTCTTTGGATCTCGATTAAATTCTATTTGAATTTAATTAATGGAATAAATATTATTCTCATGACCAAGAAATAATTTCATTCATGTTTTATTTATCACAAATATTTATTGTATATTTAATAAATATTAATTTTTTAATTTGTGGATAAAGTATTTATTTATGAATAAAATATTTATTCATCTATTCAATAAATATTGATGAGTTGGAATGGACCAAGATCATGTCCGGTGATGAATATTAATTAATGACATGGTAAAATGATATTTATCATTGTGCAAGTTAGCTCATGCCATATAATAATATAATTATTGTTATTATTATATAGAATGGGGTTTGATAATGATTATTATATCATTTAAGGGTTGGTATGTAATTAAATAATATTTTTAACCTAAACCCTAGATTTATAAATAGATGGTTATGTCTATTGAGTAGGGTTAATTGTGATTTTAGAATCGTTGTGCACAGTATACTTCTCTCTATGAATATTTCTGCCTCTCTTTCTCTCAATAATGAGGAGTGATTGATAGATTACTTTAATCTAAAAGGATCTATAAGTTATAAAGATGATATATCCACTGCACCAACACCCTATGTCCCATCGGTGTTTCTCTGAAATCAAATGAGCATGTGTAGATCATCGCTAGAGGGATTTTACAGTTGGATCCTCCCCGTATGATAAAGGTAATCTGAAAAGAGTTTCATACAATCAATATCTTCATTAAAGAAAGTTCCTAATATGTGTTTATCTTTATTTATATCTAATTAAATTAATTATAAATTTAATGTGAAGAGATCCTCTCTGGGTTCCAAATTCTCTTATGTCAATATTCGGTGGAAAATTTTATTGTTCATGATGTTTACGCCTCCTAAAAATTTGAGAATGGTCCATCAAATTTGAAAAAAAATTCATAGTTATATACCTAATTAGGAACTTCCTCTACACCTGGAACCTTCAAGTGGTATCAAAGGGGTTACATTTAAAATTTATAATTATTTATTTGATTGTTGATTGATTATGTGAAATAGTTGTTAGATGTTTTATTTCCATAATATTTTTTCTTTAATTCAATGTTTTATTAATACTTTTTCAACATTTTAATTACTTATTTCAAGATTCATGTCTTATTAAAGGACTAATAATAGATGAAGAATGATTGGAGATGTTATTGTGAAATACTAAGGATTTTGGCTGGTGAAATTGGGTTACACGGCGTGTAACCAGAGTACATGTCAAGTACCCAAGTGTACTGCACCTAGCTGTGTTGCAGGATACACAACACACCAAGAAGTAACTATACATAGTGTATTTATTGCATGCCACATATAGACCAGGAAAACCTGGAACATGGATTGTTGGATTACCTGTTGTGCAGCTAGCGTACACGTCATGTAGTCTAGATGGTTTAGAGGTGAAATTTGCGAAATCTATGTGGTAAAATACATGGTTAACCCCTATGTGAGACTAATATATTGGACAATTAATGAAATATATTATGTGTATTTGGTTTACATGTTGTGTAGATCATTATTTACCACATATGAAATAAATTTTGAGTCATTTGGCAAGTTATGCGGACACACAGCTAGAAGAACACATGGCATGTAACTAGAGTACACATTGTGTGGTCCCATGTCTGAAGAACATGCTGAGTCCTTCATTGGGTTACCCAGACACACAGTAAGCATGATACATGGAATGTGGCTGTCTAGTACATGCCATGTAGTCTATATGAGGTATATACTGAAGCCCCGAGCATTTATCCTAGGTACACGGCACTCAAGGAACATGACGTGTAGTTTGTGAGTACATGTCATGTAGTCTCCCAATAAAGAACATAATTAAATTGTATTAAATTTCTAATTATAGACTTAAAACCTTATTATATTGATTGGAACCTGATGTGTTTGAAATTTTAATAAAGGTTTTAAGGAATTAAAAATTCTCAATTAATTTATTTTAATTATCTGTGATTATTAGTCATGTCATTTATTTTCCATGAATACATTAATTATGGGTATATCTAATAGAATTCAGATGGTCGTTAAGATAAAAGGGAATTGATTAATTAATTAATTAATTAAATCACATTTATCTTAATAATAAATAATAAATAGAGATTAATGTTAGCCAATGTACTTTTGTGTATTCATTTCATGTGTTCATGAGCTTGACCAAGATCTGTGTATGCATTGTATTTATTTTATTTAATTTATTACATGGTTTTACAATTATTAATTATTAAATTAAATATAATGGTATGTGAGTCATCTCTCCCTCCATTATTATGTAGTACTGGTGTGTCCAAGGTTATTTATGTAATTCTAATTAACCAATACTTTGTTTCCCCTCACTTACATGTGAGTTATAGATATATGTAATAAAAGGAGTGTCCCAATGTGTTTGGAGTAATTTCAAGATGAAACCAAGATGATACCAACCTAGGTGACCCACAGGTGGACTGGTGGAATACAATAACTCGTGATAAGACTAGAACAATAAGTTTTTTCCCAAGTTAATAGGTTGATTTATTATCCTCTCAATAAATAAACTGTTAAAAAATCTCATGATCAGGTCATTTATTTTTTTCTTATGCATTATTTATTTTATGGAAGTAATATTACAATCACATAAATAAATAAATTCATATGAAAATATGGAATTTAAATAAATGGATTGTGCATAAATGTTTTATCAAACATGGTTAATCAATTAAGTAAGATCCAATTGATATTAATAAGACATGTAAAGGATAAAACAAGATAATCTTTATGCATAATAAAACAAAATCCCTTAAATTAATATTAATTCATTAAGCCTTCCATCATCTGAATTAAGATGAAATCATAGTTAAAGTGTTGGTTCGACCAACATCAGGGGAATTTTCAATTATTGGGAGGTCTTAACTAAGATAGTGAGTCAACTTAACTAAATATATATTAGGTTTAATAGCCTACATCTATCCAATACAAATTTGGAGGCAAGTGTTGAGAAAATCTCAGTTAAGATTTCTAGATTGGGGAGTCCACTCAACGGATAAAAGAGCTATAAGACCACATTTGGAAAAGTCTTTCTTACCTAAATACCTTCAAGTAGGTTGACCAACTCACATCAGGGTTATGTAAAGGGTCATATAGATCCTTTACACTATAATGTCCTAGAAACTAGACATTATGAGTTCAATGGTGAGAGTTGTTGGGACATGATAAAATAGTTGGAGACTTAAAATTAATTTCATTATGGATCGCATAAATTTTCATCAATTCGATATACTAATAATCTTATATTTTATAATTATATAATAATGGAAATATCGTTACCCACATTATACCTATGATCAATATTCAAGAAAGGCTATCTCTTCACTAGTAGTGGCTTATAGAAATGGTTCAAATACCTATGGGTTGTGTTGTGCTGTGAATGGAAATATTACGTGTTATAATCATCACTACTCGATCCTCCAAAAAAGGAGGTGAGTGATGAAGAGTTCATTGTCTATGAAAAACACTTGAATGACATAGTTAACATTCAATTTTTAATGCTTTCGTCTATGTCTAGTGAACTCATGAAGATTCATGAAGACATGGATGCTTATAGCATGCTCTAGAATCTCTATGGTATTTACCAAGAGAGATAAATATAGGAACAGTTTGATATATCCAATGATCTCTCTTAGAGTAATATTTAATAGGGTATTCCAGCTATGCCTCACATAGTCAAACTCATTGGCTACATTGTGTGTCTAGAGGTTCTAGGTTTTAAACTACCTAAAAAACTATGCACTTATATCATTCTTGTATCACTCCCTTAGATCTTTTACAACTTTTTTGTAAATTTTAATATGATCAACATTAAGAAGTGTCACTCAAATCTACTCATGCTTCTTCACAAAGTTGATAAGGTTATGAAGTTGGAAAAGTATTATGCCCTTATGGTGAACAAAAGGAAAGTCTAGGTGGAGAGATTTAAGCCCAAAGCTTCTTTGCAATGCCCTTACAAGAAGAGAAATATCAATGGGTAAGAAAGGGAATGGGATGTTTTCTATTTGACATGTGTCAAGAAGGGATACTAGAAGAAAAATTTCACCCATGAAAAGAATAAATGGGAAGCTTTAGGTGTGGTTTTTATTAAGTGGAATTTATCTATTTCTATAAACTGTGTATTAGATACGGATTTTGTAACTCACATATGTATTAAAATATAAGAACTAAGAATATTCAGAAAGACTACCCAAGGGGAGGTTGATCTATGAGCAACCAACAAAGCCAAATGTAGAACCCTAACCCCAGAAGCCTGGAGCCAATGCCATGATAACATTACATTGGCATAAGATACAAGTAAATTGTGTCCCAAAGGACTGAACAGTTTAGTATTCTTGGTAAACTAGATACATATATGAGTCTTGTATTATAAATAAATACACTAATTTCAACATGATTTTTTTCTTTCGAGGATAATAACTTTATTACATCTAGCATAACCTTTCATATCTTTCTTAGTACACTTCAAGGAATCTTGGGGAAAGGAATCATAATAAGGGTGATCTCAAATTAATAGTAAGGGTGAAGCATAGTGGAATAAATAATGAATCAATAAGAATAAACAATATGTAAAGGTAAATAACATAACACACATTTCATTTAGACAAACTAAATAAGGCATAATCAATATGGAAAGGTGAGAAACTGAAAACACAAGCCAATAAATCAATAAACGGAGACTGAAATGCATCCATAAACTTTTTCATAATAAAAATATCATGGATAATATATACTGAATAAAAATGAATGTAATGATTAATTATAGGATATTATGTCTCAAGCACATAAAAACTTATACCGTCAATATCTTTCATAATATGGATTAACATTACAAGTAGAAACCTATTTAATTTGCACAACTTATTTGTCCCATGAGAACATGTTGATGCATCGAGGGGATATATAAAGTTTAGGCCCCACCCATCACTTCTTATCCAAATCATTCCTCATATCGAGTAATTTATTTAATTAATAAAAAATATTCCTTATAAAATATTAGTATTTAATAAAGAATACAGATTCATCAATATTTCCTCAGTGGAGGATAACTAACAACAAGGGTTGTTGATATTGATGAATGGAGAAACCATTTAAATATCATTAAAAAATTCTTGAGTAAAATAATATTTAAACATTCCAAAGTGTCTCATAACACTTTGAAACATTTGAATCATAATTCCCCATTAATTAAATAAAACTTAGAATATTATGAGAATAATTATATTCATGATATAACATCTCGAAGTAACAACCTTATGTAAAAATGATATATGGTTTAGGAAATAAACATATCTATGATAAATGGTATAGATAAAATAATGACCCTGGCCTTTTACACATATAATTATATGATTTTGAGCATAAATAAACAACAAATTACAAGCCAAGGATCATAAATTCTAGTGTCTCAAAAGACTAGGTACATAATTAAACATTATAAAAGAAAATTTTATTCAATATCCATATTGAGATCCTAACTTCCATTATTCTCATACATATTCATAGGATAACCTTGGAATAATATGAACAAATGGATAATCTAGAAGATCGGTAAGGGAATAAATATAAGAATAAATCTTAGCACATGGGTTAAAAGGCATAACATAATGATATAAAGAGGCATATTACATGATTAAACATAAGAAATCATGACATTTAGAACCTAGGATAATATAATCATGGAATATTGGTAATGTATAAGCAACATAAAACATGACTTTATAGTGATTCAAGTCTCGTTGCATATAGAGTAGAATGATTAAAGGCTAACCACCAAGACCATTGCACATGGAGCATGAGTGAAGGCTAACCACCAAGACCATTGCACATAATGTCTCATGAGACTAAACTTTACCCAATGCATTAGAGCACTATCCGGGTGCACCCATCATAGCATGTTCATGAATATGTTTTCCACATAAATAATCATAAATAATCAATCATACATAAATATAAGGGTACCCATGATAAGAAATGGTTATTATAATCATGTCATAAAGCATAATAAATGGGAATTTCATACAAGTGTCCATGAAAGAAAGGAATAAAAACATACATGGACATTTATAAGGGAAAATAGACTTATATCATGGTAAGTTATGTCAAACAGAAATGATAAAATGTAAAAGGAGTATTTAATAAATTTTATCATTAAAACGTTTTAGTGTGGTTTTAAGAAAAATACTAAAGAGTTTTAAAAATAGAAAAGGGAATAATATTTTATATAAAACTAGAAGTGAACCGTGAAGGTTTTCATAATAAAAATATATATTATATAAAAAAACAATGGTGTATTAAAACATATGATAGGTTTCATTTGAAATTGGGTAAGAATTTGGTAAGTTCCCTTAATATGAGCTTGCTTATCGGGAAGAATTGAGGAAGGAACCACTTAAAAAATATGTATATTCCCAAAATATAATTATGAAAGGATATTGATACGTGATTTTAGAAAATATAAATAGAATTTATATGATTTATATAAAAAATAAAAGATAAATTCATTTGGGTAAAAATAAAGATAGAGCAGCCCGAAGGAATAATGGGGGTTCAGGTAGAATCCCTTACCTTAAGTACGAAGGTGATCTTCACTTGATATTAATGTTATGGATAATCAAATTAGATTAATTAATTAATAATTAAATAACTTATTCTAAATTTATTTTATTTATTATAACCTTATAAAGTCCATTCCTGGCATTTTTGATGGGTTAAAATGTTCAATTTTATTGTTTGGTAGAATTTGTTTCCTTGGTTTTCATGATCGGTTTACTTATATACATGTACAGGTAATCATGTAAGATGAGGATGGTTGTATAGAATTTAATTTATATGTTATTATAGAACATCCATAAGATTAAATGGTTATAAAATTCATTTGGTTATTTTGAGTGAGGATGAATCATTATATAAAACTTTAATGATCACTTTTTGGGTTAATTGGCAGTTTTTTTATCAAAACAAACTCATTTTCTTTTACAAATTAAAACCATTTGTAAAAAATTATTACAGAAAATTACATAGGATATATTACATTAATAATAATATTTTTCAACCATAAAAATGGTTTCATTAACATAATTTAATATGGTAATAGAAATTGAAAACTCGTCGTCCTTGAATGTGATAAATTAACACATCTCGGATTATGTTTCCATTTCTAGTATAAAATGAGGTGAAAGGAGAAATGATGGTGAATTATTACATTAGAATAAAAAAAATAGTACATTTAAGGTACTAGAGTTATAATTCCATTTTTATGACAATAGGTGAGAATAGAAAAGAATACAAAGGAACTTGAAAATAAATTGAAAGAAAACAGAAGAGGGTTTTACCTCATGATTCCTTCCTCTTGAGAGCCTCCTTAAGGGATTGGTTTTTGGTCTTTTGTTCAAACCAAAATATCCTAGACGTGGGAGATATGATTAGGGAGATATCTGAGTAGAATTTGGACAAAGATAAAGGCTTTATAGGTGTGAGGAGAAGAGGTGGTGAGGGGTGGTTTTTATAGTGGGGGAGAGGGGAGTTTTTTCAATATTTAATTCATTAGTTTATTATTTTTCTCAAGATAATCAATAGTGTTGATTCTTGTGACCAAAAACAGTAATAATTGAATGTAAATTCTAACCAATGGCCATTTAAATCATCCAAAATTCAATCATGACGCAAAATTCATTTATTTAGTATATTTCGTAAATTATCAAATTTCACTATTCACCAAAAATTCAAGATTTCAAAAAAAATCCCAAAAAATAACCCTAACCATTTTTTAATGTATAGAATCCAAAAATGAACTCAATTTTATGAAAAATAATTTTCTAAATATTATAAATTTAATTTTTAATTAAAATCATAATTTACTTGAAAAATATAAATTTTAAAATTAAAACTGCTTTTTTTAAAAACTTTGAAAAAAATAATTAAGGTCTCATAAAATTATATTATAATCATAATACATAAAAAAATTATTCTATGAAAATATTTTATGAAAATAAATTTTCATTCAAATTATTAATTTAATCATAAAATTGTAATTAAATATTTATGACTTACCAAAAATTCCAACACTATCATATTATCACTTATAAGATGGATAGATTTTATTTATACTTTCATTGGTAAGGTTTATATTAACTTGGATGATTTAATATTCATAAGGTTTATATTACTATTCATAAGGGTAACATTACAATTCATATGGGTAAGTTAATATTCACCAAAAATTAAGTTTGTCCTATCGAACTCCAAACATCTTATAGATCGCAACTGTGTATGTCATATTTTCAAAATTCAAACCACATAAGTGTAAAAATTATGTTTAAAGGTCACATAGTATTTAGTAGTTCATTTAATAATGATGTGGCATTGTGTTTTAATTTTATGTGATTATACTATATGACATAATTATAAGAAGGGAATTTTTATTGATTAAAATTTGGGTTGTTACATTCTTCCCTGCTTATAAAATTTCTCCCTTGAATTTTTGTTTTATATTCTAAGATGAAAACAGGTGTGGGTACTTTTCTTTCCTCACTTCCTCCAGTTCCCATGTTGCCTCTTCATACTTATGGTTCCACCATAGTACTTTGAGCAGGTGATTAGTCTTGTTATGTATAACTTTATCTCTACGATCCAAGATCTTCATTGGCTGCTCCTCATAAGAAAGATCATTTTCCAACTGTACCACCTCTGAATATAGTACATGTGAAGGATCTGGTATGTACTTCCTTAAGAAAGATATATAGAATACATCATGTACTTTAGACATGGTAGGTGGAAGTGCTAGTTGATAGGCCATATCTCCAACATGATCAAGAATATCAAAGGGGCCGATGTACCTGGGACATAGCTTTCCTTTATTCCCAAATCTAATAACCATATTCTATGGAGATATGTGGAGGAATACCATTTCTCCAACTTTAAACTCAAGGTCTTGATGGTGATTGTCTTCATAGCTCTTTTTTAACTTTGGGTTTCCTTGATGTGCTACTAAATGGTTTTCACCTTCTCTACCATTTCTTTGACCATTTTAGGTCCTAGAAGCTTATACTCACTAACTTCATCTCATCATGTTGATGTTATACACATTTTCCCATAAAGGGCTTCATATGGATCCATTTGGGTGCTGGTGTGTAAACTGTTGTTGTAGGAGAATTTTACCAATAGAAGATATTGGTCCCATCCTCCTTTGAAGTCCATAGAATATGCTCTCAACAAGTCTTCCAGTGTCTGAATAGTTTACTCAGATTGGCCATCATCTTGAGAATGATAGGTCGTACTGAAGTTCAATTCAGTGTTTAGATCTTGTTGGATACTTTTCCAGAATTTCTAGGTGAATCTAGAATCTCTATCAGATATAAAAGATAGTGGTACTCCATGAAACCTTACCACCTCTTTGATATATATCCATGCAAGTTGATCCAATGAGAATTTCTTCCGAATTTTGATAAAGTGTGATATCTTTGTAAGATGATCCACAATGACCCATATATCATTTTTTCCTCTAGATGTACTTGGATTTCCAGTGACAAGGTCCATGGTGATTTTCTCCCACTTCCATATTGGTATGGGTGTTGGTTTCATTATCCCCTTATAATTTTTCCTTTAAAACTTCATTTTCTAATATACCAGGCACTTTGATGTGTACTCAGTAATCTCCTTCTTCATATTGTCCCACCAATAATTCTCCTAGAGATCACGATATAGCTTTGTGATCCCTGGGTGGATAGAGAAGGTTGAGCTATGTGCATCATTCAGAAGCTTCTTATTTATCTTTGGATCGGATGGTACACATAATCATGACCCGAATCTTATGAATCCATCCTTATCAATCTTGAACTCATGGGATTTCTCATTTATGATAGCTTCCACCCTTTTCTGAATTTCCACATCATCTATTTGATCATTATTTATTTTCTTCCTGAGGGATGGTTGAGAAATCATTTGAGAAAGGATTGATTATGTTCCTCCCTTGATGATATCCATTTCCATCCTTTAAAAATCTAAGAAGATTAGATCCTTTTCAATTATCATCATTGAAAAAGATACAGGATCATTTCTACTTACAACATATGCCACCATATTTTCCCTATCGGAATGGTAGTGGATTGAGAAATCATAATCCTTGATGCTCACTAACCATATTCACTAGATAATATTAAGCTCTTTCTATGTGAATATATATTTGAGACTCTTGTGATCAGTATATATCTCACACTTCTCCCCATATAGATAATGTCGCTATATTTTCAACAGAAAGATCATAACCGCCAACTCCAAATCATGTGTGGGATAGTTTTTCTCATGTATTTCCAACTACCTTGAGGCGTAGACCATCACTTTATCATTTTTCATCATCACACAGCCTAATCCCTTCTTTGAAGTATCACTGTACACCACAAAGATTTCTCCACTTATCGAGAGTGTGATTACTGGCATAATGATAAGCCTATTTTTGAGCTCCTTAAATATTTCCTCACATTCTTGAGTCTAGAAAAACTTCACTCCCTTTCATGTCATCTTGATAATTAGGTTTGAAAATTGTGATAAGTTCTTCACAAATTTTTAATAATACTTGACTAGACCCAAAAAGTTACAGATCTCCATTATAGATGTTGGCCCGGGCTACTATTTGATTGACTTTATCTTGGAAGGGTCCATATGTATTCCTTTTCTAGTGATAAAATTCCCTAAGAATGATAATTCTTTTATCCAAAACTCACATTTACTATACTTTGCATAAATTTTCTCCCTTCGTAAAGTCATCAGTATAGTATTCAAATGCTCCTCATGTTCCTACTTTCTCTTGGAGTATATCATAATATCATCAATAAAGAATATCAAAAATTTATTGAGGTAATATCAAAAGACTCTATTCATTAAATCCATGAATATTGCTGGATCATTAGTGAGTCTAAATGGAATCACTATGAACTCATAGTTTTCATGCCTCGTTTGAAAGGAAGTATTTGGAATATATTCCTTCCTTGCCTTTAATTGGTGATATCTCGACCAAAGGTCCACCTTAGAGAAATAACTGGTCTCATGTATCTGATCAAACAAGTCATCTATCTGAATTAGGGGATACTTGTTCTTTATTGAGATTTTATTGAGATCGCAATAATCAATGCAAAGGATCATTGATCCAACCTTCTTCTTCACAAATAGGACTGGTACACCTCATGGTGAATCACTCTGGAATATAAAACCCTTCTCTAGATTATCCTGTAACTGCTTCTTCATCTCTTCTAGCTCTACAGAGGTCATTATATAAGGTCTCTTTGATATAGGTAGGGATCTAGGAATAAGTTTAATTGAGAACTCAACCTCCTGATCAGGAAGAAGTCCGAGCAATTATTTAGAAAATACATTATTGTAATCCATCATGATGGGAATATCTTCGAGAAGTATCGTCTTTTTTGTATCAATAATTTGAGTAAGATATGCTTTCTCAAAAGGCAACATTATCCACACTTGAGATGATGATTGTGAAAGATATTCATCTCCCTCCTTACATTTGTAAAGTATTTGAGGATACTCTAGGATATGAATATTGATATCCCTTTCCCTAAAGTTAATGTTAGATTTGTATAAAGATATCCAATCCATCCCAAAATAGCATTGAACTCCACCGGAGGAAGTATGATATGATCTGTTGGGAGGTTTAGTACAAAAACATTTACTAGGGAGGATTTATAAACCTTGGATGAAATAATTTCCCCATTCTTTGTTCTCATCGATAAATCAACCTCCAAATTTTGAGGTGGTGTTTAAATAGTTCTACTAAACTTGCAAGATATGAAAGAATTCTTAGAACCATAATCAAATAGTAAATTTTCTATTCTTAAATGAATAACTAGAATACATGTCACCACATCATTGTTTGGATCCACCCTATTAGTAGTGATATCATAAGCCCTTTCTTGTTTCCTTGGAGTTTGTTGTTGATTTCCTCTAACAGCCCTTGGCTTGGGGCAATTGTCCGTATGATTCCCATGTTCCTTGCAGTTGTAACAATATACTATAGGCTAAGTGTTGATCTGAACCTTCCTTTATTCTTCCACATTAGTGGAATTATTCATATCCCTCTAGCAGTTCTTAGCCAGATGTCCCATTCTTACAAATTTTAAGCAATTCCTGGTTCCCTTTAGACAATTCACAGGATTCTTCTTCCCATAATTTTTACACATGTGATGTTCGGTCCTGGCCTACCAGGTACCAACAGTTTCCCCGCAGAGATGTGGTCTCCACACTGGGGCCCACCCGCATGCCTGAACCGGTGGAGTTCGATGCTATTGGAGGATACTCTAGGATGTGAAGATTGATCTCCCTTTCCCTAAAGTTAATGTTATATTTGTATAAAGATATCCAATCCATCCCAAAATAGCATCGAACTCCACCGAAGGAAGTATGATATGATTTTTTGGGAGGTTCAGTACACAAAAATTTACTGGGGAGGATTTATAAACCTTGGATTAAATAATTTCCCCATTCATTGTTCTCATAGATAACTCAACCTCCAAATTTTGAGGTGGTGTTTGAATATTTCTACTAAACTTTCAAGATATGAAAGAATGCTTAGAACCATAATCAAATAGTACATTTTCTATTCTTGAATGAATAACTAGAATACATGTCACCACGTCATTGTTTGGATCCACCCTAGCGGTAGTGATATCATAAGCCCTTCCTTGTTTCCTTATAGTTTGTTGTTGATTTCCTCTAACAACCCTTGGCTTGGGGTAATTGTTTGTATAATGCCCATGTTCCTTGCAGTTGTAACACTATAATATAGGGTGATTGTTGATCTGAACCTTACTTTATTCTTCCATATTAGTGGAATTCTTCATATCCCTTCGGCAGTTCTTAGCCAGATGTCCCATTCTTCCAAATTTTAAGCAATTTCTGGTTCCCTATAGACAGTTAACATGATTTTTCTTCCCATAATTTTTACACATGGGATGTTTGGTTCTATCCCACCAAGTACCACCAGTTTCCCCGCAAACATGTGGTCCCCACCCTGGGGCCCACCCACATGCCTGAACGGGTCATCTAACTTATGATAGTCCCCACAGGCCAACATATGTCCTTTCCAGTGTGCTTTTTCCTCACTCACACATACCCTGGGAAACTTCCTAGAAGGTCACCCATCCTGATCACTACTTCAAACCAAGCACGCTTAACTATGGAGTTATAATTAGGTAGTATCTCGAAAAGTAATGTTCACTTTGTTGACATGAGTCATATCATTTAGTCATTTAACCATTTATCATTTTGGGGTATTACATTCACCCCCCACCCCCCTAGAGCACAACATTCTCATTGTGGGCCCTACATATTAACCTAGGCGGTGCACCGCACTTAAGGCTAGGTTCATCCTCTAATACCAAATGTAACAACTGGGCCCCTGGTGATAGCACAGACACCCCACCTTAACATGGTCGTTGGGTCCTGGCCCGCTAGGTACCCCCAGTTTCCTCACAGACACGTGTTCCCCACCTTGGGGCCCACCCACATGCCTGAATGGGTCATCTGACTAATGATAATCTCCACAGGCCAACACATGTCCTTTCCAGTGTGGTTTTTCCTCACTCACATACACCCTAGGAAACTTCCTATAAGGTCACCCATACTGATCACTACTCCAGACCAAGCACTCTTAAATATGGATTTTTAATCAGGTAGGCTTCTGAAAAGGAAGGTTTACCTTGTTGACATGAGTCATATCATTTATTCATTTAACTGTTTATCATTCTGGGGTGTTACATGTAATTTTTTCTTTATATTCCCCGATAGACTCATATTCCTTCTATTTAAGTCTGAAGAACTCTATTTCCATCTTGAGATGAAGGGTTTGGGAAAAATATTTATTGAAAGACATTTTATTGAAATCCTCCCAATCTATGGAATCAATTTACTCCTAGGAATTTTTATTCTTGATTAGTTTCCACCACTAATCAGCTTCCTTATCAAAATGATAGACCACCATCACAACTTTATCTTCTTCGGAGCACTTAAGGACATAGAATATCTTTTCAATGGAGTTAATCCACTACTTCGTGAGGAGGGGATCGGAAGATCCACTGAACATGGGAGGCATTTTTCACATGAATTATTTGATGGTAACTTGATATTTACTTGGAGTAGGAGGGAATTCTACATGATTCAAGTTATTATTCATAACTTGAACTAGCTGAGCAAGTATTTTCATGAAGTTTTGAGCACCCATTCCTATTATATTTTGCATATAATTAGGGAAATCTTCACATTCTATATCACATTGATTGATGGAATGTGTTATTCTATTTCCCACCATTAACTAAGAAAATAAAGTGCAATTATGGGGCTTTAATACTTAGCTAATAATCATAAAAGGAAACTTTGAACATAAAAGGATAAACTTATAATGGAGAAGTATATCCTAATTTTTGATTCCATATGTTTAAATCTAGTTTATCCTTGATCTGTTTCTTAACATATATTCTTATGGGATATTTTTTGTTCCCTTAAAAATGGTTCATAATGAGCTTATGAATTTACCAAAGCATATCCCCTAGGATTTTCAAACCAGGTGCGTAGTAAGGCTTGTTGTCGTGTACCAGGTTACCCTGAGTCGGGCCCAAAACACCTTGTCAAAGTTTTTACTCCTAGGAACATCTACGCTAGAACCACATCCACTTATATTATATATATGGGTATGTATTATCTTGATAAACCACTTACTATATTATAACCAAAATTTAGGGATGTTTTCTTATACTTAGTCTTATCCATAAGGTTCTTACTAAAGTGATCTATTCCTAATCTCCAAAAATAACTAGACCATCCTCTGATACAAACTATAGAGACCCTAGACTTTTATACATACAATTACATGATTTTAAGAATAAATAAACATAAAATTACAATCCAAGGGTCATAATGTCTAGTGTCTCAGAATACTACGTACATAATTAAACATCGTAAAAGAAAATTTTATTTAATCTCCATATTGAGCTTCTAACTTACATTGTGCTCATACATCTTCATAGGATAACCTAGGGATAACATGAATAAATGGATGAGATAGAATCCCGGTAAGGGAATAAATATAATAATAAAGCTTAGCACATGGGTTAGAAGTCATAACATAATGATATAAAGAGGTATGGTACATGATTAAACATAAGGAATCATAACATTTAGAACATGGGATCATATAATCATGGAATCTTGGTAATGTGGAAGTAACATAAAACATGAATTTAGAATGATTTAAGGCTCATTACACATAGAGTAGCACAAGTCAAGGCTAACCACCAAGATCGTTGCACATGGAGCACAACTCAAGGCTAACCGCCAAGACTGCTGCACATAACGTCTCATGAGACTAAACTTTACCCAATGAATTAGAGCACTATATGTGTGCACCCATCATAAAATGTTCATGGATATGTTTTCCACATAATTAATCATATATAATCATTCATACATAAACATAAGGGTACCCATAGAAAGAAATGGGTATCATAATCATGTCATACATCATAATAAATGGGTGTATCATACAAGTGTCCATGAAATAAAAAATCAAAACATACATGGATATTACTAAGGGAAAATAGGAATATATCATGTTAGTTGATGTCAAAAATAATTTATAACATGTAAAAAGAGTATTTAATAAATTTTAGCATTAAAACATTTTAGTGTGGTTTAAAGGAAAATATTAAAGAGCATTTAAAATAGAAAAGAGAATAATATTTTATATAAAACCAGAAGTGAATCAAGAAGGTTTTCATAATAAAAATAATTATTTTATAAAAATCAATGGTGTATTAAAATATATGATAGATTTCACTTGAAATTGGATAAGAATTCATGAAGTTTCCTTAAAACGGGCTTGCTTATCGGGAATAATTGAGAAGGGTACCGCTTAAAAAATATGTATATCCCTGAAAGAGAATGAAGAAAGAATATTGATACATGAGTTTGGAATATATAAATAACATTTATAATATTTACATAAAAAATAAAATATAACTTCATTTGGGTAAAAATAAAGATAGATCAACTCAAAGGAATAATGGGGGTTTGAGTAGAATCTCTTACCTTAAGTCCGAAGGTGCCCTTTACTTGATCTTAATGTCTTGTATAATAAAATTAGATTCAATAATTAATAATTTAATAACCTCTTCTACGTTTAATTGATTTATTATAACCATATTAAGTCCGTTCATGGATTTTTTTGATGGGTTAATAGGTTTAATTTGATTGTTTGGGAGCATTTGTTTCCTTGGTTTTCTTGATCGGTTTGCTTATATACATGTACAGGTAATCATGTAAGATGAGGATGGTTGTATAGAATTGAAGTTATATGTTATTATAGAACATAAAAAATATTAAATGGTTATAAAATTCATTTGGTTATTTGGAGTGAAGTTGAATCATTATATAAAACTTTAATGACAACTATTTGGGTTAATTGGCGGTTTTATGATCACAACGAACTCATTTTGTTTTATAAATTAAAACCATTTATAAAAAAATATTCTAGAACATTACATAGGATATATTAAATTCATAATAATCTGGTTATACCATAAAAATTGTTTCATGACCAGAATTTAATATGGTAATATAAAATGAAAACTCGTCATCCTTGATTGTGATAAATGAACACATCTCAGATGGTCTTTCCATTTATAGTATAAAAGGAGGGTAAAGGAGAGATGATAATGAATTATTACATTATAATAACAATATTACAGTACATTTAAGTTACTGGAGTTATCACACCATTTGGATTAGGAGAGGTGAGGATAGAAAATAATACAAAAAAACTTGAAAATAAATTGAAAAAAAATGGAAGAGGGTTTTACCTCTTGATTCCTTCCTCTTGAGAGAATCCTTAAGGGACTGATTTTTGGTATTTTGTTAAGAAAAAAAGCTCTGGTAAATGGGAGAGATGATTGGTAAGATATTTTAGTATAATTTTAACAAGGAACAAGGCTTTATTGGTGTGAGTAAAAGAGGTGGTGAGGGTGGTTTTTACAGTAGAGGAGAGGAGATTTTTCTCAATATTTAATTCATTAGTTCATTATTTTTCTCAAGACAAAAAATGGTACTGATTCTTATGAAAAAAAATAGTAATAAGTTCATGTGAGTTCTAAACAATTTATATTTACATCATTCATGACTCAATCATGATGCGTAAATTCATTTATTTATCATATTTGGTAAATTATCAAATTTCATTATTCACTGAAAATTCAAGTATTTCAAAAAAATCCAAAAAATTCACCCTAACCATTTTGAAATGTGTATAATCCAAAAATAAACTCCATTTTATGAAAATAATTTTCTCAACATGATAAATTTAACTTTTAATTAAAATCATAATTTACTTGAAGAATACAGATTTTAAAATTAAAACTACTTTTTTTAAACACTTTGAAAAATTAATTAAAGTCTCATAAAATTATATTATAATCATAAGACATAAAAATATTATTTTATAAATAAATTTTATGAAAATATATTTTCATTCAAATTATTAAATTAATCATAAAATTGTAATTAAATATTTATAACTAACCAAAAATACCAATGTTATCATATTATAACTTATAAGATGGATAAATTTTATTTATACTTTCATTGGTAAGGTTGTTATTCACTTGGCTTATTTAATATTCATAAGGGTCATATTATTGTTCATAAGGGTAATATTTTTATTCATATGGGTAAGTTTCTATTCAAAAATAATAATTTTGTCCTATTGGACTCCAAATATCTTACTGGTCGTATCCATGTATGTCAGATTTTTGAAATTTAAACCATAGAAGTGGAAAAATTATGTTTAGATTTCACATGGTATTTAGTAGTTCATTTAAGAATGATGTGTAATTTTTTTATGATTTTATGTGATTATACTATATGAAATAATTATAAGAAGATAATTTTCATTTATTAAACTTTGGGTCATTACAGATTATTAGGGGAAATTCAATTTCAAATGATCGTAGGAAATTGAATATTTTAGAAGGGGTTCAAAAAGGAATATAGGAAGTGAATGTCGATATTGACCTTATCAAAATCAATTATAAATAATCCAGAGGAATAATAAGGATGGTATCAATACAAAATATCCCAATTTGAGTAAAATAAAGGGTTGTTGTCATTGATGAAATAGAATAACTTTAAAAATATTCTTGAGGAAAATATCCTTTATTTTGAAAAACCTTTTGAAAAACCATTTTTTAAAAATCACTTTTAAAAATATAAAAAAAATAAAGGTTGAAAATTTATTTGATAAATAATTTTTTAAAGGTTAAAAACATTTTTGAAAACATTTTAATAAAACATGAATTTTATAAGAAAACAAGTTCTACAGATAAAGAGAGAAATGAAGTCTGGTTTTCTTACAAACATTTTATAAAATATTTTAATTACAAAAGAGTGGAAAATGGTACTAGTACTTGAAATAGGTAATTAACAACCATAGTAGAATAAAATTAAATGGTTTATTAAATGATGATCAAATAATTTTCTCTAATGGAAATTCAAGTGTAAACAATCCCAAATAAAATGGGATTATGAAGTAAACCCTTCAAAAGAAAATAACGTTTATATGAGAATCAATCAATGAATATATTTTATGTGTAAAATTTAAATGCACATTAAATAAGTTGAAATAAAATAATATATAGTAAAAATTTATCACACACATAATCTTATAATATTAATGATAATAAGAAAGTAATATAACCCAATGAAAAGGAATCGGGTTATGAAGTTCTTTACCACTTGGTAACTTTTAACTCAAATCCCCTTAGAAGAAATAATTAAAATTGGAACTAAAAATAAAATGAATATAAAACAATTAATTATATAATAAATAAAAATGGTAAGTAGATACACCACATAAAAGAATTAAGTGGTGAATATGAGATTTATCTCATGGATGTAAAAAGTGAGATAAAAATCCCTTACCTTGCATTTCCTTTTAGGTGAACGTCATTTAAATTACTATATAATGGTTTTAAATGTGTTACTAAATTATTAAAAAACTATATTAATATTTATTATATCATATATGATCTTCTTATATTATCTTATTACCCATTTTTTAGCAATATTTCATTATTTTCATTATTTCATGTGTTAATTGCCTAGTTTGTCGGGTATGTTTTGACATGTTATTTATTATTCCTATTACTTATATCAATATTTCATAATATCCATAATGTAAACCATGATTTTATTATCATATATATACATTATATATTTATTTAAAATAAATCATAAAATTTTGAGATAGGAAATGAAATGCATCATTCATGGAGACGGTAGGTCGTACATATGCATGAATGCTACTTTTATTTCTTTTTCATATTTAAAATAATAAAAAGTAAATCATATGTATGTATATTATAATTAAATTTTGATATTTATGCCATATATGTTATATAGGTTTATTAAAACCATCCTTTATATGTTTCATGTATAGTGTGAATGAATCATACCGCTTTAAGGAGGCGGTAGTCCGCACTTCCACAAACGATGTTATCGTATTGACACAAAATAGAAAGCATTAAGGTATGAGTTATATAAAAATTAAAGAAGAATAAAGACATTATTAGTTTCATATATATCATATATAAATATAGTTTCTATCAATTTACCAACCATGGGATATGGTAAAGGAAAAATGAACGACGTCATTTTGTGAGGCGGTAGTTTGTCGTACGCATAAACGGTAAGTTCATTACCCGTTAGATGAAAGTGTATGAAAGTTTATGTTCAAACATTATATTAAAAAAATATAAGTATATTTATGATATTTTTGTTATTATATAATCATCTAATAAGAATAGTTGAGGGGTAGATAATGAAAATAAAGCAAAAGATCTTGAGGAAGGATGTTACCTCTTCTTTGGGTAACTCCTTTTGGTTTGTACTAAAGGGACTCCTTGGATGTATTTCTAACCAAAGGGAGGATTATAGGATGATGAAATTTATTTTTAGAATCTATTTTGGTAGATCTTGTTTGAGAAAAATTGGTTTGAGAGGTGTGATGAAGTGGGAGGGGTGAGTGCCTTTTATAGTGAAGGAGGAGTGGGATTCTTGTAAATTTTTGAAAAGGGAATTCCACCCAAATTTTTTCCATTGAAAGTGGCTCCAATAATTTCCAAAAATAAATAAAAGGTATTATAGGGTCTAAATATGTCCATACAATGTCTTTTTTACATGTTTATAGGTCATTTTGGCCCTTAAGTTTAAAGTGTAGTCCTTTGTTGACCTAATTTTTCTCTTAATCATTGTAATTAATTTTAATCACTTTCACTAATATTTTTGGTCAAAAACTAAGTTAAACTTGTTATAAATTATAAATAATGATGATTCCAAATATTAAATCTATTTTTACAAATTATAATCATATAATTGGTAGAAAATAATTTAAATTTAATCCCGTAGACGAGATGACAAAGCGGATTTTTAAAGTAAAAACATTCAAAAGTTTGCTATGTTTTTATATTCAATTTCAAAGAGAAATTGATTCCAATGAACTAAATAGGATTAATTTATGTAAAATTTATCTAATTTAACTTTAAAATTAAATAAAAATATAATTTAATTTTATAAATAAATTAGACGAAAAAACAGTTTTGAATTAAAATTTCGTATTTTTCACTATTCATCAAAAAATGAAACTTCATAGAAAAATACCAAAAATTCATCCTAACCTAATTTTGATGTTTTTATTTTAAAAATAAATTTTATTTTGTCATATAAATATATAAAATTGGAAAATTTTATATTTAAAATAGTTTTTTCATTAAAAGGCGACAAAAGTGCCTTTATAAAAATATAGGTTTTTGTGCGTAATATTAGGTTTGTTCTTATATTATGACTATAAAATATATTGGATGAATGTAAAAATATTTTATTAGATATAATATATATATATATTCTTATAATTTATTTAATACCATTCATAACCGCTAATTTAATGGCTAGGTTAAGTCTTATTATATTAAATAATAATATTTTAATAATATATTGTTGTTCTGTAAAACTCAGTCTTGCATGTAATTAAAGGCATTGAAGAAACTCATTGTTACATGAAATGTATGCTAACTCAATATCATATGCATTTCAAGCTATAGAATATATTAAATTTATTTAAAATGGTAATTATATTGTAAAGTCTCAGGATATTATATTCTCTTACACGTTTGGTGTTTTGTGTCATACACACTATCAAATACAATGTTCTTACTTTAAAATTTTGGGGCATTTCATTCTCCCCACCATAAATAAATTATGTCCTTTCAATTTAAACTCTATATTGGTAATATATTTTTTGATATTTTCTATGTTGAAATATTATATAATGAGAAGGGATCGTAAAACTTCCTCTAGAAAAGAGGGAATGGGAATTACAAAGGTCACATGGAATAACATGTAACTAGGTATCTAAGTAGGATAAAATTAGTGGCAAGTAGAGATATGTACATGGATTAAAAGCATAAATATTTATTTAGGTCATCAATCACAAACAAGTTAATGATCAATGGAAAGGTAAGGGCCTCAAATTCATAAATCTATAATGATTTAGAAGGTCATTAGTTCAATAAAAATTAAGGTATTAAGTAACATTTTTTTATCATTTTCCTAATGTTGAGTAATTATTTTACTACCTATGAATATAAGGAAATATACTTACATAACATATTTATATAAACATGATTTTCATCCTTTTTCTATGCTTTATAAATTTCTAATTCATCCGTTACTTCAAGAAATGGATATCCAAAAATTAGCTTTGATGACTGAAGTGTTAAAATACACTTTTAACAGATATTAAGGCCCATAAAATAGTGAAAAGTCTAACTATTTGTCTCTAACTATTCTCTAAATCCAAAATGGTTAATACATTAATCTCTAAACCTAAAAAGTGATACTACTAGTTCAACATTAATATTTATTCATTAAATTGTTCAACTAGAAACAATGACATATTAACAAGGATATTGTGTAAGTCATTGGTTGTTGTGAAACCATTATCGTCCTTCGGTCGTGGGTTCAAGTCTTGCAGCCTTTCCGGATTTGATGGGTTGTCACCTGACATACAGGGTTTCCTTTTCTAAAACCATATTAATATAATTTCTAAAATAAATATGATGTACATCCTTGAAATTTAATCATTAAATAGCCTTTTAACTAAGGTTTTCAATACAACCCCAATATATAAATACTTCATCCATTTTTTCCCACATAGGTTCTTCCTTGGTCTAGATTTTATCTTTTAGAATAGGGCATTTCCTAAAACCAAAAACCATAGTGTTATCATCAATTATCATATTGAAAAAACCATATAATAATTTTTAGGATGTCAATCTTGACACATTATTTTCAATATAAGACACCTCAGGTTTAACCCAGTTCATTCATTATCAATATCTATTCAAATCCTTCATGATGTTTTGTAAAAAAATGTGAATTGTTCTTAAGCATATCCTCGGGGAGTATCAAACCAGGTGCGTAGTAAGACCCGTTTTCATGTACCAGGTTACGCTTGAGTTAGACCTGATGCACCTTGTCAGAGTTATTACCCCTAGGTACATTTATTCCAAAACCATATCCACTTATTGTATCCAGATAGAAATGTATTTCTAGGAAGATCCACATAATCCCTACCTTACCAAAATTCTATAATGTTCTTCTATACTTATCCTCAAATTCTATCTTAGGGTTATGTTATCTAATCTATGTTTTCCTAAATTTAGTTCTCAAGGTTTCTACTAAACTTTATCGAATAACAACTGTAGAACCCCAACCTCAGAAGCCCAAATTCAGTGTCATGCTACCATTACATTGTCATAAGATGCAAATAAATTTTGTCCCAAAGGACCAAAAAATTTATTAGTCTTGGTAAACTAGATACATACATGACTCTTGTATTACAAATAAATACAATAATTATAACATAATTTTTTTTTCGTTTGAGGCCAATAACTTTATTTCATGTAGTGTAACCATACATATCTTTCTTAGTAATCTTCAGGGAATCTTGGGGAAAGGAAGTATAATAAAGGTGATCACAAATTCCCAGTAAGGGTAAAGTACAATGGAAGCAATAATGAATCAATAAGGCGTAATCAACATGCAAAGGTGATAAAATGAAAAAAAAACATGTCAATAAATCAATAAACTAAGAATGAAAATCATCCATTGACTTTTTTTAGTGAAAATATCATGGATAATATATACTGAATCAAAATTAAGGAAATTCTTAATTATTAGATGTCATGTCTCAGGCACATGAAAACTTATACCATCAAGATCTTTCACAAGACGGTTTAACACTACAGGTAGAAACCTATTTAATTTTTGCAACTTATTTGTCTCATGAGAACCTATCGATGCATCAAGGAGCTATATAAAGTATGGGCCCCACCTGTCATTGCATGTCCAAAGAATTTCTCATATCAAGTAATAGATTTAATTAATAAACAATATGCATTATCAAATATCCTTATTGAATAAAGAATACGGATTTACCAATATTTCCTTAGTTGAGCCAAAGTGGCTTCAGAGGTATGAGGAAGTGGGAGGGTTGAGTTCCTTTTTATAGTGGAGGAGTGGCATTCTTCTAAATTTTTGAAAAGGGAATTCCAACCATGTTTTTTCCATTTAAAGTGGCTCTAATAATTGTCTTAATTCAATAAAAGGGAGTATAGGGTTGAAATATGGACAGGTAATGGCTTTTGAACAATTTTATAGGTCATTTTTTCCTTAGGTTTAAGTTTTAATCCTTTGTTAAGCTAATTGTTTCTTAGTCATTGTAATTAATTTTAATTACTTTCACAAATATTTTTGGTCAAAAACTAAGTTTAATTTATTAGAAATTATAAATTATTTCAATTCCAAATATGGAATCCATTTTTCAAAATTCCAATCACAAAATTGTCAGAAATTAATTTAAATTTAATCCCGCAGACAGGACGATAAAGCGAGTTTTTAAAGTAAAAATGTTCAAAAGTTTGCTATGTTTTTATATTCAATTTCAAAGTGAAATTGATTCTAATGAATTAAATTAGATTAATTTATTTAAAATTTATCTAATTTAATTTTAAAACCTATTAAAAATATAATTTAACCTTATAAACAAATTAGACAAAAGACCAGTTTTGAATTAAAATTCAGTATTTTTCACTATTCATTAAACAATGAAACTTCACAAAAAAATACCAAAAACCACTCTAAACTAATTTTGATGTTTCAATTTCAAAAATGAATTTTAATTTTACATATAAAATATATAAAATTAGAAAAAATTATATTTAAAATAGGTTCTCCATTAAAAGTCAGCAAAAGCGTCTTTATAAAAATATAGGTTTTTGTGCGTAATATTAGGTTCATTATTATCTTATGACTATAAAATATATTGGATGAATTCCAAAATATTTTATTGAATATATAATATATATATTTTATAAGTTATTTAATACCATTTATAATCACTAATTCATAATATTTTAATAATATATTGTTGTTCTGTAAAACTTGGTCTTACGTGTAACTCAAGCCATTGAAAAAACTCATTGTTACGTGTGATGCACGCTAACTCAATATCACATGCATTAAAAGATATATAATATATTAAATTTATTTAAACTAGTAATTATGTTGTAAATTATCTAGATATTATATTTTATTATGCACTTGGTGTTGCGTGTCATACACGCTATCTAATACAATGTTCTTACTTTAGAATTTTGGGGTGTTACACCAAACTTATTGTTGTGTATATAGGGGACTACCACCTCATGTTTCTAATGGGAATGATCTTGGTTTTGAAATATTTTTATTATGTGTCATCCGTTACCAAAAAAATTATTTCTTTATATAAACTTGATACGGATGGATTTATTTTCATGTTTGAGAATAAATGTTTCTTCTTTTATAAATATAACATTTTTATGGTAATTTATATTTAAATAAAGATCTTTATGTGTTCAATTAAATAAACCAAGTAATAGTAATCGATAATGAAATAGTATCACAAGACTCATACCACACCCAACTATGGCATCAATGGTTAGTTCATATGAAAAAAAGTGTTTTATTAAATTACATCAAGATGGATATTTAGATTCCTTTGAACTAAAACCAGTTGTTGTATGTCATGTGTGTTTACAAGAAAAAATGACCAAATCTCCATTTAGTGAAAAATGTGAATGGCCTAAGGAGTTTCTTGAATTTTTTCATACTAATGTGTGTGGACCATTTCCATTTGGATCAAGGGGTGGGTGCTCATACTTCATAACTTTTGCTGATGATTTTATTAGATTTAGATATGTCTATTTGATGATTTATAATTCAGATTTCTTTTACAGATTCGAGGAATACAAGAATGAATTTGAGAACCAACTTGGTAAGAAAATTAAGAAACTCTACTCAGATTATGGTGGAGAATATCTTAATCAAGACCTCAATAGTTATTTATGGGAGTATGGTATTTTATCTCAACTCACTCCTTTGTATACACATTGATAGAAAAGTCTAAGTGAAATGAGGAACCACATCTTATTAGACACTGTGAGATCAATGATGATTCATGCGATTCTTCCATTATCCTTTTGGGGATATGTGTTATAAACAGAAAGATACATACTAAATTGAGTGCAAACTAAAGTGGAAGACAATATTCCATACCAATTTTGGAGTATAAAGAAACCCATGTTACCATACTTACATGTTTGGGGTGTGAAATATTTGTTAAGGCCTCTTCAGGTAACAAACTTGCACCCCTAGGCACAAAGTGTATATTTATAAGATATCCTAAGGAAACGAGGGGATACTACCTATAAAATCCTTCATATAAAAAGGTTGTGGTTGATAAACATCCCACATTCCTTGAGAAATATTATATGTCCAAAAGAGAAGGTGGGATTGATATAGACTTAGATGAAGTCTAGTCTCATGATAGACAAGATTTGGTATAGAAAAAAAATCCACAAAGCCACATTCAATAAGAATTTCTAGAGACACAAGTACCATGTAAACGTAAAAGAGAGGTTAAGGAACCAGAATGGTATGGTTTTCTAGTCACCAAGGATGGTGAGTCATTATTAGTTGATAATAATGATCATGTAACCTGTAAGGAATCAATAAGTGTCACAGATGTTTCCAAGTGGAAAGAAGCTATGAATTATGAAATAGATTCCATATACCAAAACCAAGTATGGATTTGGGTAGATCCTCTAGTGGATGTAAATCTTGTTGGTTGTAAATGGGTATTAAAGAAGAAACTATACATGGATGGACAAGTCAGTACTTATAAGGCATTATCGATTGAAAAAGGGTTCAAATAGCATAAAGGTATAGACTATAATGAAACATTTTCACCATTTTCTATGATTAAATATATCATAATTCTATTTGCCATTATGACTTTCCATGATTTTGATATTTAGAAAATGGTTCTCAAAAAAAAATTCCTCAATAGGAACCTTTAGGAAGATGTCTATATGATACAACCAGAAGGGTTTGTGACACCAAAGGATTCCAATAAGGTATAAAACTACAAATATCCATTTATGGATTAAAGTGTTCATTCGGGTCATAGAACATTCAGCTTTATAAAGGTATAATAGAATTTGTCTTAATAAATAACTAATGTGAGCCATGTGTTTATAAGTAGTTTAATGTAAGTGTGGTCATTTTCTTAATAGTTTATATTGATGTCATGTTACTTATTGGAAATGAAATACCAATATTACAATTTGTTAAAGCTAGTTTGAATAACTTCTTCTCTATGAAGGACTTAGGCGAAACAACATATATTCTTGGGATCAAGATCCATCATGATGGATCCAAGAGGTTTCTCAGTTTAAGTTAAGGTGCATATATTGATAAGATAATGAATATATTTAGTATGGAATAATCCAAGAGTGTATTTTTACCAATGTCACATGGAATTCATCTTTCTATGAAAATTTTTCCTCAGATGCATGAGGAAATACAGAGGATGGAAAGGATTCCTTACACATCTAATATTGGGTTATTCATGTATACTATGTTATATACTAGGATGTATGTTGCCTACACCTTATGTGTGGTGGGTAGATATCAAGTTGAACTAGGTGGACTTCATTATTTGGTGGTCAAGACTATACTTAAGTATTTGAGACATGATAAGGATATTTTCCTGGTCTATAAAGGAGATGAAGAACTAATCATCAAAGGATATACAGATTCTAGTTTCCAAATGAATCAAGATGATCTAAAATCACAGACAGGATATATCTTCTCTCTGAATGGAGGTCTTGTGAACTGAAAGAGCTCAAAGAAAGCTATAGTCGTAGATTCTATAGTAGATTTTGAGTATATTGTGACTTTTGTGGTAGCTAAAGAAGCAGTTTGTAAACATAACTTTATCCAATAGCTTGATGTGGTACCTAATAGTAAGGATCATATCATGCTTTATTGTGATAATACTATAATGGTGTCCCTTTCCTAAGAGCCAAGGTTACATCAATGGAGGAAGCACATACTTCATAAGTATCATCTCTTGAACAATATTTCTCAAAGAGGTGAAGTTTAGTTGAGAATAATATATATGGAAGACAATGTGCAGGATCCCTTGACTAAAGCCTTAACTCAGTAGAAACATGATCATCATGTGAGGTCTAGCGGACTGAAACTCATGGGTAGTTCGCTCTAATCCAAGTGGGAGTTTTTTGGAGTTGGTGTTCTAGAAGTAATTGTTTATAATTTGATTATTAAAATATTTGAATATTAATAAAATATATTTTTGCATATTTTTCATTATTCTGTATGAATTTAATGTAATAATGTCCTAGGATATTTGTCGCATTTATAAGGTCATAGCAGTTCTCCGCTATGATGAGAACCTTGAAGTATCATGGAAATATTATTAAATATAATTCTGCAGTTGTATAATGTATTATGATAGGGTACATAGTATATTAAATGTTAGGTATGAGTATTAGTAAGAAGATGCGGCTTCTTCTCATGAAGTTCACGCTTGGTAATCTCCAAGATGGGAGATTATGAGAATAAAGTCGCAAGTAGGAATTCTGCATGCTTTGGTGTCATCGAATATTCATATCTGTGAATGTGTATAATGGTCCTTAAACTTTAATATTATTAGTAATACATGTCATGAATCATGCACTTAGATGTATTACTATAAACTATGATGATAACTATTCATGAAGAAGTTGGGTACATTGGGTATGTCACGAATGACGTGTTATTAGTTAATAAGTCAAGGAAGGATTTTTTTCCATCTTTATAGAAGATGATACCCTAACCCTTTTATTTAAATGGAACTATCGAATTAAATTCAATGTTCATGGTGTAACAATTAGTTTATTTCAAATAGTCAAAGAAATATGTATCAATAATATAGGTTGATGTCACTGATGTGCAACCTAGTTTATGAAATATTGAGACAAATGGATTATATTACATAGTAATCATTTGTATGTGGTTTTCGATATTGCAGAATTAAGTTCTTTCTCTTGGGTGCCTTGACCCATTGTTAGACAGTAATCTTTGACTTTATATAGAATCACCTAATTCCAATGAGAAAGAATCCTAGAGGGTCACACACTAAGTGCTTCAGTTGATCCTGATTAAATTCTATTTGAATTTAATTAATGGAATAAATATTATTCTCAAGACCAAGGAATAATTTTATTCAAGTTTTATTGATTGAAAATATTTATTGAATATTTAATAAATGTTTATTCTATGGTTTTTGGATAAAGTATTTATTTATGAATAAAATATTTATCAAGTATTTAATAAATGTTGAGGAGTTAGAATGGACCAAGATCATGTTTGATGATGAATATTAATTAATGACACGGAAAAATAATATTTATCATTGCGCGAGTTAGCTCATGCCATAAAATATTTTTTTATAAAGATGATCACATATGCTCTTAATATAGATAAAAAAGAGTTACAATAGTGTGAAGCAAGGCACTTTACATTTATCCCTTTGAAGAAAAGGTAAAAGATCACCAAATATATTAGTATAAATAATGCAGGCCTCCTCATTCACTCCCTTATTTGCAAGAGCATCAGTGAGAGAGTTGGCTTCACAAAAAACATGTGTGCTGATATAACTCATTGATGATAGAGTGTTAAGACATTTATTCCATTTTGTTTTTATCTTCCAAGAAAGATAAATCTGTCCATTTCTGACAGCCTATACTATACCGGTGGAGTCACATTAGAACAAAACATTATTCCAATTCCTTTGTGTTTCCATGAAAATAGAATAAATTAGTCTATTCATCTCTACTTCCAATGTAGTTGTATGGACACAAGGACTATGTTGGAATTCAATAACATCACTATTGTGATCCCAGAAGACCACACCAAAACCAGCTTGTCCAGGATTCCCCCTCGAGGCTCCATCTGTGTTACATTTGAGCCACCTAGTAAATAGAGGAATCCATAATAATTCGATTGTACCAAGCAGAGGGGGGTAATTACCAGTAGTCTTGAGGTGACGCATGACTAACAGGTCCTGCACAAAGTTGTTACAGTGGTCCAAGTGAAGAAAATATGAGTTGCGAGCAGCTGCCGTGACTTCGGCTAGGGAAGACTGGGTCTTGAAGGGGGTATGTTCATACAATGCCTTATTTAAGGGTTGGTATGCAATTAAATAATATTTTAACTTAAACCCTAGATCTATAAATGGATGGTTATGTTTATTGTGTAGGGTTAATCATGATTTGAGGATCGTTGTGCACAACTAACTTCTATGTCCATTCTTCCTCTCTTCTTCTTAAGAACGAGAAGCGCTAGATAGATTCCTTCAAGCCTGAAGGGACTAGAAGCAATCAAGATGAACAACACATGATGATAGATCCACCGCACTAGCACCTGAAATTCTATCAGTGTTGCTCGGAGATCAAAGTAGCGTGTGTGGACCACCACTAGATGGATTCTACACTTGGATCCTCCCTATGCAATGAAGGTAATCTGAAAAGGGTTTTGGACGATCAATGTCTTCATCAATGAAAGCTCCTAAGATGTACATAAAGATACACATAATACAATCCCAGAAGGTTGAGAGGCCTAGTGTCTCTGGAAAATTAGATACATAGCACCATAACTTGAAACAAGGATACAAAGACATTATTTAAAAGCACTAAAACAAGCCCTTAAATTCCATTGATCTTCTAATATTTCATGAGATAACCTGGATATGTACATAAGAAAGGGGTTAGCTATAAAGCCAGGTAAGAGAATAATCAAAACATAGCATGAGGTAAATCAATACATGTGATTTAGGGGGCTTAACATGATGACATAAAAATGTGAGAACAATAATCATAAACATTTAAGCATGATAACATCAAGGCATCGTATGAATGTGGAAACAACATAAAACATGACATCATAAGCATAAGTCAAGGCTAACCACTGAGAAATCATAACATAGTGTGCTTAGGATAACCACTCATGCACTATACATGGTATCTCATGAGATAAAAATATTACCTAATTCATTATAGGGCTATATAATTTCGAGCGCATCTATCACATTCATTTCATGTACATACATTTTTGTGCTACATAGATCATTCAACATAAGAACGTATTTCATCAATTTTAATCCCATGATTAAGAACTGTGAGTTACATACATGGAAGTCCCCAATCAATGAATTGTGGGTAAAACTAAGAGAATACTCTTAAGTGGAAATGGGGGTGAGTATTCATAACACAAAAGTTTGACATGGAAAATTCACGAGATAATTTCATCAACATAACGGGTGTACATAAAGGTTCATGGAATGGATTAATGAGGGTGAAAGGTGGTCTATCATTACTTGAGAATAATATGGATGGTAAAGGGATGTATAAAAACACATGATAACATGAACACTTACAAATCAAAAGGCTAAATATAAAGGAAGTACTTAAATAAAGAGGAAGAGTAAGAGAACCTCTTATTTGAGAAATTTATTCTAAAAGTTAGTGAGGATCTTCTTCTTAAGAGTTTGGGACTACCTTGGGGGAGATTTAGAGATGGATACGGAGAGAAACTTAGTGCTTAATGGGTTTTTGAGTGAAGAGGAAAGGTTGGTTGGGTAGGTATTTATAGCAAAATAGAGGGAAAATATTTATTAATTTCTAAACATAAGTTTTAAACTTTTAGTAATAAAATAATCAAAACCACAAACCTTACCATGGTTTATACCAAAGAGGAGTGGTTTCCAATGTTTTATTAGGTTAAGAATCAAACTCATTAAAATAATTCCATTCATGACGTGGAAGTGGGTCATGTTCATAAAGAATTATTTTTAAAACCTTAAAATATAATATAGGTTTTAGAGAATTCATCATAAGCTTGTAAAATTAATCAAATAGATTCAAAAACATATAATTTTAATGGAGAAACCTATTTTTGGTCATGGATACCATTTATAGTATTTATTCATCACTTTTGGGCTATTACGATGTCATAATATATATCATATATTTATAGTATATTTAGTTTTTACCCCAAAAATTGACAGTCTCAGAAAATTATGAAAAATCCATCATTGGATAGTTTTGACGTGTTGATTTCAAAAAATGATATTTATTTTGCAAAAAATAATTTTATAAATATAGGAATTTCCTTTTTTAAACAAAAATACAAGTTTATAAGACACAAACAGCTTTATGACCCTTATAAAAATTACATTAGACTTAAATAAATTATATTGAAATTTTTATTAAAATAAATATTTTTTTAATAAGACTATTTTATGAAAAGAAAATTTATTTAAGAACTCTTAGATTTATCAAAAAGAGTGTTTTAATGAAAACTATATATTTCCCAAAAATACAATTTTGGTTCCTTAGTATCAAAATCTAATTTTTTTATATCAAACTCATAATATAGTCATGTATATATGTAAATTAATAATGAAAATGGGTCAATATATTCATTGTTTTATTAAAATGAAAATATAAAAAATCATATTACTATAGTCTAGATACATAACTTCTTATTACACTAGTGTACGCCCTAAGGGTAAGGTGTGTGATAGTAGTACTTTCTTGGGGTGGTTTGGCGAACATGGTTTTGGTGGTGATCTCTATAAGCTTGAAATACTTCCATAAATGATTTCACTCAAGTTTTGATTGTTGAATCTCAACTTGGGCTTGGTCAATGGAATGGCTCGGTGATATCATCTTCCTCAGAAGCTCCAACAAATGATCTTCATAGGATACAATCCTACTGGTCGAGGTCATCGCTTCTTCCTTTTGTGTCCATTAGATTTTATTATAACCCTTAATACATACTAATTTTAACGGTCACTGTAGAATGACTATATTAACAGTAGTTATGATGTTTAGTGATATTTTAAGCCCAACAATCAAATTATGGCTATATTTTATAACAATCCAAAATAAAAAATGAAATATAGTGCATGTGTTTTAAATTACTACATTACTTGATAAGACATATATTCATTTAAAAGGGGACTTCATCCACACCGTTGGTGGTGGGGTGTTAAGGGTTTTTTGGGTGAGGGACAAGTCACGGGGTTAAGTCTCCAAACCTGCATGTTTATTGTGATTTTATTACTTTTGTTGTGTTTCATAGTGATGAATGTAATCAACCTATTATTCATAAGGGAATTTCATTTATAAAATTCTAAGTCATTACAGTTAATGAAGAGACATCTGGAAGCTTAAGGAAGATCTTATTCAATAGTTCTTTGAGGATTATTGAAGATTGTTGGTTCCAGTATAAACAATGTCATCATTCTAGTAAGGATATTGAAGACTGTCGGGAGACAATATAAATATCCAACTTGGAAAAAGGATGATACCTTCTCATGCCTCTGAATTGTAGGAAGACACTTTAGGTTCAGGATAATAACCGCTCCATTGTAATCACCGTCAATAATAGTGATATAATTTTTGGCTCTAGATAATAATTGAACACGACAAGGAGTAGGTTGTCCACATTGGGACCAAATCTTGTAAAAATACTATGTGTTGCGATTATTTACTTTTTTCACTGCATTTTGTGTGAATGTACTTGGGAATATATGTGATTCACTCATCCTAACAGGTTGAATATGTTCAAATAATAAAAAGAGGTTAAAAGTTTAAGTGGGAATAATTCGGTAAAACTGGTCAACACTGATTCAACCCCCCTCTCACTAATGTGACTACATGATTCACTGGGCACTTCACTCGTATTCATTTCTCATTGGTTAATTGCACCTAGTATTGACATCATCTAAATATATATAATAGAATTCATGCGATTTTAAGTTAAATAATTTGTGGTGATGGATACATCAAGATCGTTCTTATTTCTTACAAAATAATCCAGGTTATATATATGTATTTCAATGAGATATATCCAAGGAAAATAAATTGGACTACGGAAAAAAAAATTCTTTGAGAAGGTGCACAGTGAGAAACATCATACATGTGGATAAATGTTGGCGAGAGATATTTTATATGATTAGTAGTGAATGATTAGTGTATTTTATTTTATTTTTTCGCATTTCTCTTTGTCAATGTTTTAGAATTAATATTCTCTATATAATTTGCATGAATGAATCACATACACTCATGTTTATTAGTACATGTTGAACGTGAAAGGTTTTAGGGCCCGCAGCGGGAGCCGGTGGGCTGGGGATTTTAAAATTTTCATCAACGGGTCGACGAAACTTGTCGACGCCAACGATCTGAGCCCCGATAAGCTCCAAGGATCTCGCGTAATTTGTAAAGAGCACAAAATTAAATTAAAAACATACCTGTTTCAAATTCAAAGGCGTGCTTGACTGCAACTCGTCGTAGGTGATTTATGCTTGAAGAATCCATAGAATGATCCCTCTAGATCATCCACACACACTTCAAAAATCCGCTGGAACATCGATCATCAAATTATGGGTGCTAGCACGATGATCCGACGATGATTTCGACGTCCCAATTATCACCGCATCGAGATTCCTTCGATGCTTGAGGGAGATCTTGATCTGAACTCTTGGATAAAGAGCTTCTCTCTCTAGAGAGAAGGAGGAGAGAGATGATCTAGATTGCATTCCATGAAATGAATGAATGAATAGTATAATGGTCTCACATGAGAGAGAGCCTCCTCCTATATTTATAGTGGATTTGATAAATACCCGGTAGGGTTCCTTGGCCCCTGTTTATTTCAACGTCTACTAAATAAATAATTTTGACAAACTAAACTGCATCAATATTATTTATTATTTTATCATATACTTGTAATTTATATAAAATATATTACGTGATAAAAATTGGGTCATTTAACTCGACTCATTGTCCCGCTTAATATTAAATGAACCTTGAATATTAAAATAATATTCGTTCGATTAATATTTTGTCGTATTTACTAAACTTGTAAATACATTAAATAAATTCAATCCCAAATATTCATAACTTGAATATTAATGAATTTATTTAATTCTTTTAGTGATTGATAACTTGGACAACACTCGGACCCCGTGGTGGGGCCCACCATGTCCATATACCTATTCAACTGAATAGGGCGAATTCTTGAATACGCTATTGTGTATGACCCTCAAGGCCATTATCTCAATAGTAGTGAATAAAATCCACAGACCAAGAGAAGAGTCTAGCAACCCATCATGGCCCCTAAAGATATAAGGATTTCCATAGCAACGACAACCAACCTACGAACAATGACTATGTACTATAATATTTTTGTCATTAAATATCTCATAAAACAGGACGCACACATGTGTCATCACCCTTTTCTTGCTTTATTATTTTTTTATCTATCCGGATGGATTTTCTTTTCAACTGCTTTGTCCAAAGACTTATAAAGGTAGTACCATCCTGATCAACCAGGCCTAAGATATACAACTTCCTAAACATGGAAGTGAAAAATCCTTTCTTGATCATTCAACCAATGTCATACCACCAACGATGCACCCAGCACAAGCTACCTCACCACGATTTCAATACCATGGTTTTTTTCTTGCATCAAAGTATGTAATCAAATAGTATACATTGGTAATGATCTCAAGTCAGAAGACCAATACACATGTCTGTAGATAGGAACAACCAATGAAACCCAAAACATGTGGTGTTCCTATTAGCAGGTATTTCCTCATGATCTCACTACTGGAGATCACCAAGTGTGAATTTCATGAGAAGAAGTCTCAATGCTTATGAGCCTGCAGTACCTGATAGTCAAACATCTACTATGACCAGTCAGTAAGATGTATCTAGACCATAAAACATATATTTAAGATTAATGTCATGGTATCCCGAGGTTCTCATTATAGCCTGGGATCTATTATAACCTCTCGATGCGACAATTAATCTATGGACATTACCATTATAATAATGGACGTAAAAAATCTACACTATAATGGTAAGATGACATCATGTATACCTAACTGTACACATGATATGGTAATCAAAAGTACTGCATAGTTGGGTTTAGGGCGCCCACTATTTCAACACTCCCACTTACACTAGAGTCAACTTGCTAACCACACTTATTAGCTACTCACATGATAAAGATCATGCTTCTGCTGGGTAATAGCTTTAACTGTTGGGCCTACCACGTTTTCACTGCGTGGCATATCTGTTGTATGAGACCTCATATCCTTGAGTAAAATTTCTCAAGATAAGGAATCCCCGAGTATATTACTTTTTTCCATTGTCATAACTTGACAACTTGGATAGTAAGAATATCATAATTTACATTATGATAATACTTTTCTCACTAGGTGAGATTTCAAGAACTGGAACAAATCATTGTGATTGATAACTACTTCTTAACTGCCTTAGAAGCTATAATGTACTCGGTATTTGTAGATATGGCTACCACTAGCTTTTATAAGCTTGACTTGCTCACCTCCTTTGCCTAACTACGATACTAGATCAAATTGATCTAAAGATTACTAGTTTGTGTCCCACCATAACTAGTATACCTTCTTCTCCACATACTATGTACATATCATTTGTACTTTCTGAAGTACAATCAGATAGTTCTGACTGCTTCACTTGTAGTGCTCCTGGAAATAATTGATATTTTCCTACAATAAAGTATATTCTGTCAATATCAATTATTGTACATATCATGGCATACGTGATTGATCCATCGCTGAAGCGTATAGAACTCAATTCACAACTTTAATCTCTTCCCATGTTCCGAACATGTCAACCTCGAGAGATTAAGCTATGTGACATTGGCAACAATTTTAAACTTGAATTGTTCCAACTTGTATTTTTCAATACAATGTCACTTTATATATGATTGACTAGGTCCAAGCAACCGTTAAATCTATCTCAGTAGATCCTGTTCCCTGGAACTTAGGTTGCTACTTTAAGTCAATCACTGGAGAATTACTTTTATCCTGGTTTTATCTAATTATAAGTCTTGGAAAACATTGGCGCTTCCACTAACCTTTGGTAGACACAAGGCAAAGATTCATTTAAAATGAATTCTCTAAGATCTTGTTGATTACTTTAATCCCGAACTGGATTTCAGTAACTTGCAACCCTTATTGTCATTATATGATGTCATCATCCCTTTCTGGTTGTGTCGTATAGACACCTTCCAAGAAAGATGATCTTGACATCCAATGATAAATATAATTATCTTAGAAGTTTAGCTATGAAAAGTAAAATTCTAATGGATTCAGGCATACCGACTTGGTTAACCAATCGAACCTTATTGGTACCAGGATTGTACCATCCATGTATCATCTCATTTGAATACCCATCGTAGTATTCAATTTAGGCATACCGACTTGGTATAACCAATCAAACCTTATTGGTACCAGGATTGTATCATCCATGTATCATCTCATTTGAATACTCACCGCAGTATTCAATTTATAATCCCCTTTGCAATTTGATACATGGAATCCATTATTGAATTTTAATTCTCTTGTCAATCTTAGCTAATTGTCATATACTGCTTACTTTTAGGATTTATTATTATCAATGGATAATGTATCACCGGCCACGGTGAATATAAAACCATCATCATGGTTTCATTCTTCCTACGTAGTATGTATCACTGGAACGTTCTTATTCTACATGAACTTGTGAAACTTGTTCCTGTGTCAACCATTTATGCATCTCGAGCATTAAAAAAGTCCAAGTCAATTCATCTCCCACTAACTCTAATAGAGATGTGTACCCTTATATAGAAATGTAGTTTATCACTTAACCACGCCCTTTCTATCATAGGGATTTATGTAATATCTTAAGCAACTGTTAGGATAATTACTTAGATGCACCATGTGTTCAGCTTGATGCATGTTTGTTTATATCTTAACAAACTCTTTGCATCCTAACACGTGATCTATGACATAATAGATTTTCATCATACTATGACTTGTATGATATCCATTTTTCATTTTAGTTGGCATATTGGTTATGGGTTTACGTCGTTATTTTCAAAGCACATCTTGAAATATAATGGAAGTTTCTGCAAGTTTCAACATTGATACAACTTACATCATAACTTTGATGTATAAAATGTGCGTTTAGGAATTGTTTCATGCTACATTTTGTTGATCAATGTTAACATGTAAGACTCATCATCGATTGTCCTTATTAACATTAATATTGTGATGTAGATAAGGTAATGTGCGTTTAGGAACTACTCCATGCTACATTATCATGATCGATTAATGTTTGGTCAAGATATTCTTCGGCATGCCGATCTAAAACAACTCATATCTTCTGACCAAACTTATACTTCACTAGTGCATTCCTTAATGACTTAAAGGAATCTTATGAAGTATCTTTACCTCTAGCTTTCCTTTGAAATAGTTCATACTCTCTTGTTGAACTAACCCCGGAAGCTTTGTGGCGTACCTTTATTATTAAAGGTTTCTTTGTCTAAATTGAAGGCGTCAGTAATACCACAGGTGTTTAGTTTTGTTGAGCCTAAATACCATATTGGGTATATACTTAACGTCCACTTTTAGTTTTACTTGACAAAGAATCATATTGCCACAACTGGGTAAGTCTTACATTTAATATTCATCATGTATTGTCTTTGATTCAAGTACCAGTGAACTATTTGTTGAATATGTTACCACAAACAACATTCATTCCAAAAACTTGGAATAATGTCTCATTATGACCAAATGGGCACATGAGATAAATATTTTGTTTATACTCAACAACTTGTTCAATTTGAATCAATCACTTGGAAATTAGAAGTTATGTGTTTCTCACCGCTGACTTAGGAATCACCCTTTCTCAACTGCTTGGAGAAGACACTTTACTTCTTATAATGTTCCTATACTTGGTTACTGTATTTCAATACATATATGTGAAAAGCATATTGTATTGAATACCCAAGAAGTATGTGAGAAAACAATACTTTTATTTGATGAATATAAATTGAACGAGAATATGGTACATGCTTCTTGTATTTCAGTTCATTGCGTTTTTAAACTTCAATGAATTTATTTCATTATGTGATGCAAATAACCTCCTATTAAATAACCAACCACTTTTCTTTGAAGGACATGACGAAGGTGCCTTTGGCGTAACTTTCCATAGGCCTATTCATTTTGTCATTCAATTTATTCACCATAAGAACAAAAGATGGTATTATCTTTAATATTCTTATTACTTGGTGAATGTTACCTTAAAGGTAATGAAGCTCTTACTCTATATCGTTCGTTTGTATCATAAAACGAAACTAGAGTAATTGGGTGTAAAAGGCATAAGAATGGGATGCCATGAAAGATTATGAACTTTCTTTCACTTTACACAAAGCGAGTGCAATCATCACATTCAAATCTTACTTCACTTTCTCCTTGGAAACTTCTTAGAGATGAGACTACATGTAACATCATCCATGTCATGATGTAGTGACCGCGACTAACATCAGACGTTGATGATAGCATTATGACAGAACCATCGTACACTTAATTCATGAGTTTCATGTAAGCAATTTTTACACCCTCGCTTCCTGAGGTGGCTTAATAGGTTGGGACCGAAGCACCTTGAATTTCCGATATAGTAGTAATGTGCACGAGCGCCTATATTACACTTGGGAAATTTGTGCTTAGTTTAGACATTAACTTTGTCTAATATTAATCGCAGTTTTATTGTGGTATTATTTTCCATTTTTCTACAAAAATAAACTTTAACAGATTGTACTTTTAATGTTGATTACCAAATGTGACATTATTGGTAATTTAATCATTAAATATCTCCCACTTATTTATAGAATTCTAGGAACCCTCTGTACTAGAATCGGAATACTCTATGGTTTGAGTATTCTAGTGTCAATGATCCCTGAACCTCCCTCATAGTCTACAAGTTATGGCTACGCCACTACTTGGAGGGTCCAAGGTGGGATTTTGGCTGGCCAACCGTATTAACTTGTAGTTCCTTGATCTGTTGAGTGAAGTCTCAGCTTCAAAAATCATTACTCGATTTACTCAACATTTGCCTCTAAAATTACAACAAGCTAACTGTTACTATTTATTTACTGCAATTTTAGTTAAGTCAACCCACCGCCCTAATAAAAACTCTCTGGTAGTAAGAGGCACCATCAGCTATGACATGAATGGCACCTCAAACACCCAGTTTTGTTCAAACTTGAATGATGGAAAGTTATGGTGATTTAATATTTTTTTGAGGGTTTTATTGGTTTTCTCTCTCGACGAATGTAATCTGTTTCTATTAATCTTGTTCATCTATGTTGTCGCGCTCACAACTGGACATTAATAGAAAAACATACGCTGATTCTTTATGCATTTTATTATCTATTATTTTATGTATTTTCTCACTGTTTTAAAATGCATAAAATAATAAATAAATGCATAAAGGTAAACTACTACCCGACTGGTTTTTGAGCATCTAAACGACGTAAGGGCATCATACCTGAGTCGAAGTTTGACGCTTGATGCAGCTTGCCTCCTGTCTTGTATGTTCGCTTCTCTTTTAAAGTATTGACTCGTCTTGGCGGGGCCCACGTCGCGTCTGGGAGTATCGCCTCATTTTGGCGGGATCCACGTGTCGTCTTGCATCGTCTTTGACAACGAACATTGCCTCATCATGGCGGGGTCCACGTCGTTCGTCGTCTTCGTCCGAAGTACAAAGACACTCGCACGCAAGCGAGGGGGACTAGAGACATAAATGTACATCAGGTAAATTAGACACATGGGTCCTTATACATTTCAACCGAAAATAAAGATGATGCGCAGACCGTCATTTAATTAATTACAATCATTGCATGCAGTTAAATAATTAATTAAATAATTAATTAAATAATTAATTAAATACCGACATACAAATGTCGGTGCTCAAGACCAGCAGGCGGGTAAAAGTAAAGCGCGATAAAAATTAAATTGCATTAAATAAGTACAAGGGTAAATTAATTAAATTAAATGAATTTAATAATTCAAATAATTTAATTATTCTTCAGTCCATTAATTAATTTAATTTTAACATCAAAAATTAAATTAATTAATTTAAAATCTAAATTAAATTAATCTGACTCGGGTATTAAAATTATTATTGGTTAAACCATAAAATAATATTTCAATTAATTATTTAAATTAATTAATTAATTATATTAATTATGGAAAAACCAGGCCCCGCAACACCGAGCAGGCCCAAAGCGGATCACGCTAAACCCGTCCAAAACCGTTTTGGGCCAAACAATGTTTGTGCTTGGCATTTCAAGGCGATGCGAGTCTACTCAAATCCGTTTTGAATTTGACCAAACCATCCAAGCCCTTTACGAGCTAAAGCGGGTCAGGCCGTTTTTTTTTTCATGGGAACCTGGCGGCGGATCTGATCTGCGGAGGAGAGACAGCTCGTAGACGCCGGCTGAAGGGAGGTTGCGACCAAGGGCGTCGGGAGGCGGGTCGGCGGTCCGGGCGGTGGCCTTCGGTGGGAGCAGGACGGCACTAAGAGGGTGGTCGGTGCTCGAGACAGACGGGGAAAAGGTGGCTCCGGCGCGGGCCACCGGTTCTGGGGAAGGTCGGACGGGAGCCGGCTGGGAGGAGCTCGGCCGAGGCATGGGAGAAGGCCGACGGCGGGCGTTAGCCGATCGGAGGGTGGACCAGGGGTCGCCGGTTGGTGCTGTTGCATGCCGAGGAGAGTAGGTGGACAGCCGGGAGGAGGTTGGGGCGGTCGCGAAGGGGGCTCCATCGCCTGGACAGGGCGGCGGCCTAGGTTGGCTCAAGGAGGATCCGGCAGTGACTTGAGGTGGACACGGCTGCGGCTTGCTTCTGTCTGCCGAGGAGGCCAGAGGCCTGTAGGCAGGCGGCGAGAGGCGAGCCGAGTGTAGCGACGATGGCCGGCTGCTGCGGGCGGCCTGTGCGCGGCCCCTACTGCGGTTGGTGCGGCTTGCGTCCCGCCTGAGAGGAGGAGGCTAACTCCAACGGGAGTCGGCGACGAACTTGGGGCGGCGCCCTAAGGTTGCGCCGAGGAGGGTTCACGCGGACCCCCTCCAAAGCTTCTCTTTTTTTTTGGTTTTTTTATTTGACCTGCCACCCACCAACCCCTATAGTTTTTTAAGTCTTTCTCCCTGTCTTCTTCCTCCCGTTTATTTTTATTTATTTTCTAGCTCAGGCCCCTTCCATTTATTTTAATTTTGAGTGTCTCCCCATACATTTATTAAATTTCAAAGGCTAATATTAGCCTTTAAAAATAAATAATAATATAATTATTATAATAAAATAATTATTTATTATTATTACATTATTATAATAATAAAATAATTGTTTTTTTAATAATAAAATTATTGTGCAAAATATTTAATTATAAAATTATAATTTGCACAATTAAGATTATTTCTGATCAACCGACCGAAACTTGATCGGTTCAGCAGGATGAAATAAAATTTTAGAACCTGAGATCAAACTGCATATTCAATCCAATCTGAGAATTTAAAATTGTCATAACTTGGTCGTTCGAGATCGGATCGATGCCCAGTTTGAACATATGAGACCGTTTTTGAACCCTCTACTTAATTGTAATGCAAATTTAATTTTCTAGGCTTAGAAAATTTAATTTTCTAAGCTTAGAAAATTTGTGTGATCGCTCTGATACCGATGAAAGGTTCTGGGACCCGTAGCGAAAGCCGGTGGGCTGTGAATTTTAAAATTTTCATCGACGGGTCGACGAAACTGATCGACGTCGACGATCCGAACTCCGGTAAGGTCCGAAGATCTCACGTAAATTGTAAAGAGCACAAAATTAAATTGAAATCATACTCGTTTGAAATTCGAAGGCACGATCGAATGCAACTCATCGCTGGTGATCGCTGCATGAAGAATCCATACCAGCATCCCTCTAAATCATCCACATGCGCTTCAAAAATCCGTTGGAACGTCGATCGTCAAATTCTGGGTGCTAGCACGGCGATCCGACAATGCTTTCGACGTCTCGACGATCACCGCATTGAGATGTCTTCGATGCTTGAGGGAGATCTCGATCCGAACTCTTGGATCAATAGCTTCTCTCTTTAGAGAGAGGGAGGAGAGAGATGCTCTCGATTTCATTCCATGAAATAAATGAATAAATAGTAGAATTGACACACATGAGAGAGCCTCCTCCTATATTTATAGTGGAGTTGATAAATATTCGATAGGGTTCCCCGACTCCCGTTTATTTCAACGTCCACTAAATAAATAATTTTGACGAACCAAATCGCGTCGATATTATTTATTATTTTATCACATACTTGTAATATATATAAAATATATTATGTGATAAAAATCGAGTCATTTAACTCGACTCGATGTCCCGCTTAATATTAAACGAACCTTGAATATTAAAATAATATTCGTTCGATTAATATTTTCTCGTATTTACTAAATTTGTAAATACATTAAATAAATTCAATTTCAAATATTCATAACTTGAATATTAATGAATTTATTTAATTCTTTTGGTGATTGATAACTTGGACAACACTCGGACCCTGTGGTGGGGTACACCATGTCCATATACCTATTCAACTGAATATGACGAATTTTTGAATACACTGTTGTGTGTGACCCTCTAGAGCCTTATCTCAATAGTAGTTAATAAAATCCAAAGGCCAAGAGCAGAGTCTAGCAACCCATCGTGGTCCCTAAAGAGATCAGGATTGTCATAGCAACGACAACCAAACTACGAAAATTGACTGTGTACTATAATCTTTTTGTCATTAAATATCTCATAAAGCATAACACACACTTGTGGTATCACCCTTTTCTTGTTTTATTATTTATTGATCTATCCAGATGGATTTGTCTTTCAACTGCTTCGGCCAAAGACTTATAAAGGTAGCATCATCCCGATCAACCAGGACTGAGATATACAATTTTCTAAACTTAGAAGCGACAAATCATTTTTTGACCATTCAATCAATGTCATACCATCAACGACGCATCCAACACATGCTATCTCACCATGATTCAATAGCATGGTTTTTGTCTTGCTTCAAAGTACGTAATCAAATGGTATACATTGGTAATGATCTCACGTCAGGAGACCAATACACATGTTCGTAGATAGGAACAACCAATGACACCCAAAACATGTGGTGTTCCTATTAGCGGGTGTTTCTTCATGATCTCGGTACTAGATATCACCAAATGCGAATTTCATGAGAAGAATTGTCAATGTTTATGAACCTCCAACACCTGATAGTCAAACATCTATTGTATCCAGTCAGTAAGATGTATCTAGACCATAGAACATATATTTAAGATTAATGTCATAGTATCTCAAGTTTCTCATTATAGCCCGGAATCTGCTATAACCTATAGACATGACAATTAATCTATGAACATTATGTTGGAACCACTTTGTGTATATGGTTGTATTTGTTGTCAATAGTTGTCAATGAAAATCAAAATGAAGGAGATCAAGAAGTACTCCAAAGAAATGGAGGAATGAAAATTCAGATGATTGTTGTACTGATCATAAGTTTAAAGAACATGTGTCAAAGGTGACACATTATTTACAACAATGAAGAATGTGAGGTATAATCCATCTGAGGATGATTAAAGAAGAATGAGGTTTTGATGATGATCATGCAATTCCTCATGATTGCATAAGAACCATGTTAGAGCCTACTTGAAGAAGAAGACAGTGTGGAAGGGGTCGGAATTCTGAGATGGTCATGCACTTCACATTGTCTCAAAATATGATGATGCTAAAGCTATTCTATCAAAGGATATATATCACGATAGTGGAGTTTGTGATGAAAGCAGAAGAGTTGTTGAAGAAGCCAAATCACAGAAAGGAAGCATTCTTGAAGTGTTGTGATTGTTGACAATGCAAACAATAACATACAACTTTGTTGACAAAGGGGATTTCATGGTAGAATTTCGGGTTCAAGGGTTGTGGTTAACGATTCATGTTTGATTCAAGAACATCGACAAAGGAATGGATGATCAGGAGGCGGTACAAAAAGATCGGATACAAGATGGCGCCGTTTTCCAGTGTTTGCCAAATTTTTGGGCCTGAAAATCGACAAATGGAGAAAAGTGGTTTTAGCAAAGAGACTTGCGCGCCTGATGTTTTTCAAGATCAGAACTTGAAAAAATGGCAAAGGAAATAGGGTCGCGCAAGTATTGGGTTGGTCGCGCAAGTGACCTGCGCGCCGTGAAGAGACTTACGCGCCGATGCCTAAGAGGATTGTAAACTTGCGCGTCTATTGTTTTTCAAGACCAAAACTTCAAAATATGGCAATGGAAAAAGGTCACGCAAGTATTGATGTGGTCGCGCAAGTGAGTAGCGCGACAGAGGCTATGACGGATTAGCTACGCGCCGGAACCTGTGCGTCGTCGCGCAGGGTATCCGAATGCCTATAAATAGAGGATCACCCCTCCTCATTCGGTACAGAGTTCAAGACTTAGAGATTGTTCGAGCTCTCGCCGCGCAAGTGGTTGAGTCGCGCACGTGGTAGTTGGCTCGCGCAAGTAGAGGTTGCGCGCCAGTTGGTGGTTGCGCGACCAAGGCGGTTTGGGATTTAAAGGCGCAACGTCGCGCAAGTTTGTAGTTGAAAGAGGCAGTGTCGCGCAAGTGGGTTGGTGTCACCTGCGCGCCGAATTTGTACTGCGCAAGTGACTTGCGCGCCGGTCTTGAAACTTGTGTGCTGGTCTTGGAGAAGCGCACCAGGTGAGGTTGTTGTACGCCGGTTCTTTTGGAGCTGCACAAAAACTGGAAGATTGCCCGATTCCTTCAGTGCAAAGTGGGATTAGTATACGAGTGAAAGTTGGACTTCAACAGAGCATCTACAGTCAACAGAGGATGCATTCTTTTGCAATGATGAACAGACTTTCACGTCTATAAACTGAGTGAGACTTCACCAAAGGCAGTGAGCCAAGGGGAGTCAATGGGAGTGACCCGAGGGACGCAGTGAATTATCTCTGAACTTTTGTAAAGGCAATGAGCCTGGGACAAAGTGACTGTTCCCGAACCTTTATAATCCGCAACTAGTGAAGATTAGTGGAATTTGATACGACCGACAACTTGTCGGCGTATGCTCTTTGAACGTAGCCCTTAGTGGTGAACCAAGTAAAAATTGTTGTGTCATCTATTTGCATTTGAATGTTTCATTGCTGATCATATCCATCATACAGGTTTTGCTAGTTCCTGGGAACAAGATCCACAACTTTAAAAAGAAAAAGTTGACACCCTGATTCACTCCTCCCCTTTCAGGGTGTTCCAGGGTCCTACACATTACCATTATAATAGTGGACGCAGATAAAGTTTATACTATAATGGTAAGATGACATCATGTATACCTAAACTGTACACATGATATGGTAATCAAAAATACTGCATAGTTAAGTATAGAGCACCCACTATTTCAGCGGAACAATTAGAAGAATCAATGCATGTAACAATAGATGATAATCAGGAGATTTTAAGGATTGGAGCTTCACCTATCTAGTTTATACTTGTTTGGATATATTGATTGAACTAACATTGAAAGTCACTAACACATGCATAAACTATATTTTTTTTGAACTTGTCATCGGGTAACAAATAAGAGGAACCGCCCATTTCCTATCCGCCCATTTCCTATTTAGTCCTCAGATGTCATTATCCCCAGCTGATATTTGTGCTAAGTATGCACGTTTTTATAGTCAAATATGAAAAATAAACTACAACTAAAAATTAAACTCCTTTAATCGAAATATCATTACACTATAAGTTAAATGAAAGATGATCCAACAAAATTAAATTATAAAGGATGGTGCACAGTATAAAGGGATGTCATTAATTCCAGCAGACCAAAGAAGCGTGGTGCCGCGTGAAGGTCAATCTTCCCACAGCCTTTTACGGTACCATGAAAATCAATGCATTCATCTCCCTGCCTCGTTTTTCGTATTAATTTTTTTTTTCTAACAATCCATAATCACGGATCCAACGAGTAAAGTACGCTGACAACCTTAATTTATTTTATAATCATAATTCTTCATCCAAAATTTTTCCATAAAAAAATACATAAAATCAGTCAACAGTTATCAGATGTTCCGTGAACTGACATGAAATGATAGATCGAAATAAGTCAATAAATTAAAAGTGGAAGATAGAGAACAGAACACCAAGATTAATTAGAGTGGAAGAAATCATAAAGAGATGTGAAACTTACTTCAGAATATTAATTTCCGACGAAGTACGGCGGGGGCGCCTCTGATTTTCCCGGCGGAAGAAGCGAGCGATCGAATGGTGTCGGTGACCAGGTCCCTGAACACCTGCTGCTCGATGCAGAGCACCAGCTCCGCCGTGTCCGCCTCCCACTCCCCCCATCCGCCCCCCGCATCCTCCGCCAAATCCTTCCGCAGCACGCCGCAGATCACCTCGCACACATCCCCCGTCTGCACCACCGCCCGAATCCTTCGCACCTCCGCCCAGACCCGCTCCGCCCGTCCCGCTGGATCCGCACGAGACGCCGCCTTCCACGGCGGAATCCCTCTCTTCCTGTCGAGGATTTCGTTGACGGCGTCGAAGACTAACCTTCTCCGAAGCACGGATTCTTTGGAGGGGTCCCGCTGCTTCTCGAGGAGACGAAATATGTCGCAATCCTCTGGCAGCCCGCGCAAGGCTCGGAGGATCTCCGAAATGTAGAGAAGCTCGTCGTCGCAAGAGCCGGAATGCTCCGGCGACGACGGTGCCGGCGGCCAGATCTCATCCTCCGATTCCGCCGCGGTATCTGCAGATCGGAAATAAAAAAGCCACGTCACGGAATAATTTATTATTATTATTATTACTTAATTTAAAAAACGAAAAAGGTCCTCCTATTCACATGAAAGGACGTCGAGATGCGGGTGGCACCGCCCCGTGGTCACGTGCTTCGCATGAGCTAACACGGGCACCCGCATTCACGTGGCGTGAATCCCTTAGCTACTTGACCCCCCGCCAAGTCAACCCAACGAACGTACCTCCGAAGCCGACGCATCGTCTCGTCGTTGGGGAGCACTCGTCCCTGTAAAACGACGCCGAATCGAGGACGGACACCGGGCTCGGCTGCAGCTCGCTCGCAGATATCTCCGCTATGCTATGAAGCAGCTGATCACACCTCTCCAGAATCTTCGCGCCCGCCCGGCTGTACTCACCCGGCCCCTTCGATCTCTTCTGGAAGAAAATAAATTAAATTTTTTAAAATTAAAGTACGGGAAATTCTAATTTTAAAATTGAATCTAATTCTGATTCATCGGCGGCACCTCCGTATCCGTTTGAGACGGCGTACTGAGGCTGCTCTCGCCGGAAACAGAGGAGCATTCGTCGTCCTTGGAACAGATCTCCGCCGTCGGTTTCATGATCCTCGGCGATCGGCTGGAGCTCAGCTTCGGGGAGTGAGTGGGGGACGATACCCTCGTCGGTTCGTTCGGCTTCCGCTGCGGCGGCCTCCTCCTGTCGAGCTCGCCTCGTGCCGGGGAGCTCGAGTTCATGGATCGCAGCTGGTTCTGTGCATTGCAGCGATGGATACCCGGAGGATCTCGCCTCGGGCTCGAAATGCCGGTGAAATTCGAACTCCGGCGGCAGCCGGCTCTCGATCTCGAGGCGGAGGGCGGGGAGGATTCGTTCACCGCCCTTCGAGCTCTCGGCGGCTTCGAGGCGATGGTAGGGGAGCTTTGCGGAGATAATTGACGATCGTAGACGGAGTTTCTGTTAATCTGCGCGTTAGTCTTCCGAGGAGAACGGAGAAGCCCTTTGAGTTGCAGAGCCTCGAAGATTTGTTTAAGAGTACCCAGATCCTGGGAACGCTCCTCGATTCCTATCATCTTCAACCTCCGCTCGACTTCTCCGTATTCGCACATCGCCTGCTTTTGCACTGGGAAAAAATCCGCCGAGTCGTAGAAGATTTTGCGCTGGTGAGGCGATTTCCTGGGCGAAGCAGAAAATCCTCTGCTCACAGCCTGGCATGGCGATTCCGATTTCGCAAAAGTTGGGGAGAACTTCAACAGATCTCGAGCCCGGTCTTCCATACATCCATCGCTGTCTCTCGTCGCATTGCATCCCAAATTTGATTGCACCTGCAAAGTGTTTCCGTCAACACTCAAACGAAAATGAAACAGATCCCTGGCGACCCTTGATTCCGAAGCAGATCTTCGAAGCTCAGCTGTCCTCGGAGTTTCGAGTCTCGACGGCGAGCCCTGTAACGGCTCCAGTCCCATGAGACGGGCGATGACGCTCGGCGATCGACGCTGCTTGTCGCCGTCGTCGCCCGTTCCCTGTCCACCACCGCACATCTCGCGCCGATTCGCAGACATTGTTGAGGCGTTCGTTCGGATCGGCTTCGGGCGCAGGCTGCCCTTCCCGTCCACCGATGCTCTGCTGTCCAGTGAGAGCCGGGGAACCTCTTTGAATTTCCAAGGCGACCTCGTCCCCTCCCTGAGCTCCAAAACGTGGAGGGGGAGAGGTAGCTTCGCCGGAACCTCCACCTGTAATCCGCCGTCAGCCAACGGCAATCGCTGCTCCGTCGCTCTAGACGGCGCCGGAGAAGGCATCCGCCGTGACCGAGATTCTTCCTCCGACGCGCTGGAGGACGCCGGAGATCTGGCGCGGCTCTCAGCCTCCGGCATTGATTCGGATTTCTGCATCCACGTAGAAATCGATCGATCAAACAAATGAAAAATGCTATGAGCGCGTGAACGCGAAGGAACGAAGAACCTAAATTCTTACGGGAGAGTTGGTGCGTGGGAGGCGCTTCGCTGCGTAGATGCGCTTTCCGGTCAGAATCTGGTGGCGATCGAATAACTGAAAGAATCCGGCCATGCAGCCCATTTGTTTCTCCAGATTCCGGTCATTCAGCACCTCTGTCGTCATCGTCTCCCTCCCTCCCTCCCTGTAACTCTCGGTCTGTCTCCCTCGCGGGCTCTTCAACTCTCAACACACTCGCACGCCCCCACTCTGCCTCCGGTCTTATATCGCCATGTTTCGTTGAATCGAGAATGACGAAAACGCCCCTCCCCATTTCCATTATTGCTGTCTGTGGGTGCTCCGGTGCATACCCACTGCTGCGGGCTTCAACGCTTTCCCGGCATTGTTTCTGCAGGTGCCACGTGCAGCGAAATGCCATCGTCCGGGCTCTCGTGGATGATAATTGACGATCTTGGCCGTCCGATTAGCGGTGTCTTGTTGACCGGTGATTGTCATTATATTATAGTATTTTGGAACGTAATCTTTTGGACTTCTCACATTTTATTACGGCTTTGTGTATATAAATAATAACGCTTCACACAAAAAACATATGTTTAAGATGGATCATTTTTTATTATAAACTAATATTTATGAATCAAGGGGTTTATGTCAATCAATTTTTTTAAGTTTTCATATTTATATCACAGTACACCGTAAAAAATGAAAAATTAAATAATCACCATCACATATCACACTTTATTCAATGATAACTTTTATTTGCGCTAAACATAAAGTGGTGATAAAAGATAACATTTATGACGCATAGCTAAAATTGGTGTTAAAAGTAACTTTTATCAATATTAAAAAAACAATGATAAAATTATACTCTATCATCGTATTTATATCACTGATAAAGAACCGTCTTTATCATCACATTTCTTAGCAGTGTCTTGTTGATCGGTGATTGTCATTATTTATGCACATTAATTATAAAATGAATGTATATAATTAATATAAATATGATATATTAATATATATATATATATATATATATATATATTAATAATTCAAACAATTGTAGAAATATAAATGATGTATTATGATTACGTGATATTTGAATTTATATATTTATATCAATGTCTATGTGTGTATATGTGTGTGCATTATTATGTTGTGTGTATGTGTTTTGTGTATGTGTATATATAGATATTGTATGTGTACAAATGTTTGAATATGTATGTATATGTGCACATGTACGTGAGATGTACATATACATAGAACATTTGTATGTATGACATGTACTTATTTCACATTTGTTGTATATTTTTTCATTTTTGATATAATATTTTTTGAATTTATTCATTTTTTACACATGTTTATATTTTACAAAGTATTGTTTTTAATATGTTTTTAATTTATATGATTATTATTTATTCAATTTTATTTATTAAATTGTAATATGTTTAAAATGTTTGAAATTTATATGATTAAGATGCTTAAATGTATTCTTTAATATTTCCTTCATTTTTATATGTGTTCACATTTCATGTAGTTGATCTTATATGAATTCATTTTTTAAAATAGTTTTGTCTATTAAATTATATCTATTCATTTTTAATATTTCATTCATTTAATATTATTTATTCATTTTTAATATTTATTGATTTTTATATTTGTTGGAATTTAATCATTTTGTAATATTTATCTATACATATATTTACAAAGTGGGTCTAGCCAGAAGCTGAAACTCCTGACCATTTATTAAAATTTGGAGAAAAGATAACAAGCACATGAGAATAAATATGTGGTCAAACAAGGGCAACCCCACATCGATAAGTAAAAAACCGCATAAGCAAAATCATGATTAGAGTCATGATTATAATCTTTAACTTAATCGACAGATTCCCACTACAACTGTGAATTTCTCTGGGTGAAGAGCGCAATGTACTTCTCCTTAATCTTTATTTGCTCCGAGGTGAGCTGGTCCCTTGAAGATCTAGAAGGCACACATCATCTATGCCCTCGAGTTGCATCTTCTCGATCACGTCCTCACCCTCAACCCTTTGGATGCCTACCCAATCACTAAGTTTTCTGATGTAGAATTACATCATGTCCACCCTTTTCAGCATCAAGCATATCTTTAAATGCATGACTTACATCATCATTAAGAGAATCAAGTACCTCAAAACTGTTAACATCTGTGACATTCATTACCTGATCAATTTTCTGTTCAGAAACTTGAGGTAACTCATGTTGAAAGCTAGTTTTCCTTGAAATCATTTGAAACCCTTCATTATCCACTTCCTGCTTACCTCTATTACTTCTAGAGACCATTTTCTCATGCCCGGTCTCATGAGTCGTGGATTGCATAATTATTTCCCCCTCAACGAGTTCCATTCTGTCTGACAAAGAAGAAACATCCATAATCACACTACACAGATGTTGTGCTAACATTAAGAAGGGTGGTCCCTAGCTGCCCAAAAGTTATGCCTCCAGTGTTCTGCTCAAGCAAAACTTGCTTGCAAGAGCATTACCCGGCTGTCCAGAAATTCTATCACCATCATTCAATTCAAAGGCATGTTGGGCATTATCATACTCTACATTAGCATCAGCAGGAGCTCTTCCCTGCTGCCCAGAGTACTGAACAAGTTGATCACCATGACATCCTGCAATAACATCAACAATATCATACTTCATCTGACCAGCATCAACACCTTCAGCATTTTGCACAAACAAAACATTGGAAACAGTAGAAATAGTTTAAAGAGCATCTCCCGCAATAACAACAGAATCAACTCTCAAGTGCCCAAAATTCTCATCTTCAACATTCAAAATATTAGAGGCCGGAACCAGGACCGACCCGGGAAATCTTGTTGCCCGAGGCAAATTACAAAATTGATGCCCTTTAAATATTGGAACTTGAGGATTATACCTGGGCGAACTAAATCATAGCCCAACAACCCTTTTTTCTAAAATAAAAAATGTATACTTTTTAACCTTTTAAACCACTTCAAAACCATTCCAAAAAAATGAATTAAAGTTTATAAAAATTGGCCAGTTAAACTTTTGAAAAACATCAACAAAAGAGGTCCAATCATAGAACTAAATCATATAAAATCAATACATTTTTAAGTATACAAAGTCAACATATATTTCAAAAAAAACATTTAAATAATTAAAAATTTCCCTCTTTAATTTGTGAAAAGTATCTACTTAACATATCCAACCAACGTCTTATATAAAAAATTAAAAATGTGCACTTTCTACCTATGAAAAACAATATAAAAGAAAGGAAAAAATTGTTAAAATATCTAAAAAAACTTCCCCAGAACTGCTTTGTACCATTTTAAAAATTAAACCAAACTAAGCAAATAAATACATTAACAAACTTCAAAGTATATATATACAAAAAAACCACAAACCACTTTTAAATCCAACCTAAATGAAACTATAAGATCAACAAAAACATCTTTTAACACCTTAGAGATGTTGCAGTTGGTGACCTAGAACCAACTACTTTGTACTTTATTCATTAATAAAAGTCTTATCACATCTTGATTGATCTTCTGCGTGACAATGCATGTGATAATGTCCTAAGGACAGCTGTTGCATTAAAGGGTCATAGTGGATCCCTGTTATAATGAGAACCCAGAAGTGCCATAACACTGTTCTTGAATATATGTTCTATGACCGGATGATATTATTTGAGGGACACAAATAATACAGGTCATTAGGGGTGATGACTCATAAAACTTTGAGGCACTTTCTCATGGTGTGCGCCCCTGGTAATATTCATGATGATATTATGAGAACGAGACCCACCAGTAGGAAATCCACATTTCATAGTGTCATTGGATGTTCCTATCTGCGGACGTGTGTATTGGTCCTTAGACTTTAAGATTATTATTAATGGGTATTACAACTCACGCACATAGATGTATTGACGAAAACTGTGACGACACACTGTTCGCAGCGAGGTAGGATACATTGGGTGCATCACGAGTAATAATGCATTAATAGATAATGTGAGAAAGGATTTGTCCCTTCTATTCCATAACAGAAGTAGATATCTCAGGCCCTTTGATTGAATTGATATAGCCTAAATAAATCCATGACCATGGTGAGGTATGAGCGAGTTCAATTCCGAGAAGTCAAAGAAAGAATAATCGAGCACATGAGTTGATGACACTAGCATGAAACCCGCTTGATTAGAGATATCGAGACAAAGAGATTATATTACATGGTAAGCGTTCGTAGGAGGTGACACATCATTGCGGCGTTAACTTCTTTCTTTATGGGTGCCTTGGCGTGTTGCTACACGCTAACCTTGGACTTTAGGTAGGCTCCGCGTAATGCCACTGAAAAAGAAGCCTAGAGGGTCACACACTAAGTGTGTCCATATATCTCAGTTAAATATTAATTTAACAAGTTAAATAAATATTATTCCCGGCTGTGGTTTAATAATTATTTAAGGATGCCCGATCGCATTTATTTCGACACTAGTTATTCGAGAGAATATATTGTGGGCGAAATAATATATTTATTAGCGAGTAATGCAGTTACATTTATTTAAGAAATAAATAGTCATTACTCAAGGTCTAATAATTGTGGTGGGGAAAAATGGAAAATAAAAGTACACGTCGTGTATATTAAATATACACGCCGTGTAGTTTTATGGAAAACAAGTACACGCCGTGTATTAATTATTACATGCCGTGTAGTTTTCCAGTCGAGATTTTGAGGATATAATATTGTTTTATTAAATGATATTTATTATAATCAGCGTGAGTGCATGTCAAGGAATTAATGATTCGACATGGGGGTTTTCAATAAGAGTTAATAAAATAAATAAAATGCGTAACACGTTAATTTATTGTCATAACTCTATTAACCTTAAACCCGATTATAAATATCCTCACAACCCCAACATTTTTCCAGAGCCATATTGTTGTGCACAACGGATTTGGAAATACTCTCAAGCCAAGAGAGAATTCCCTTTCCACCAAGAACGCCCTCAAGTTACGAGAGCGAGATCCTCCACCAGATCAAGGCGATCGAAGGCGGACATCGCAAGCGAAAGTTCTTCCACGCTAGCACCCGGAGATCCCTTCGGCGACGTCCAGAGATACGTGGAGCACGTGTGGATCACCGCTAGAGGAATCCTATACTTGGATTCTACGACGCAACGATGGATCACAGGATCGTGACCGGAGACATCAACAAAGAAAGAATTCCACCGAGGTAATTCTTGTGAATTAATTAAATTAATTATAACCAACATATGATGATCCTATCTCAATGGTTCCGGGACTCTTCTTTTCTTTTTCGTTCTTCGTTCCATTCCGAAGATCCGACGTTTTATATCGTGACGGATCTCGGATTGAACGTTGTTTAACGCTAAAATTAAATTTGGGCAAACCCACCAATGCGCTTTCGCTGCGCCCGGAACCTACAAGTGGTATCAGAGGGGTCATATCGTTGATTATAATTATTTAGTTTTTCGTTGGTGATTTACGCATTTAATAATTTAGTTATTTCAATTCACGTTTAATCGTTTTGGAAATCTGAATCTCGAGATCTGTTCCTCCTCCCTCATTTCTCGTTCACCTCACAGAAACAAATTTTTCTTTTAATTTTGATTAAAATAAAATAGAGGAACTCATCCGGAGGAGCCAAACGTTTATGGCTGTACAACACGAGAATACACGGCGTGTATTCGGAAGTACACGCCGTGTAGTCTAGGTTCAATGCATTGACTGATCTGCCAAATCAGGCCGTGTATTGGATTCTTTCTAAGAATTTAAGACATCATGTGTTGACCAGAAACATGTGGCACACGGTTTCCAGATTACACGCCGTGTGGTCCAATGAACATGGCGTGTAGTCCCTTCGGGTCAGGGTTGGGCCGTGTACCCCGTACACGGCTTGCCCGGCTGGAAACTGTGTAACGCGGAAACTACACGACATGTGTCCCATAGAACACGCCGTGTACTCTAAAAATTTCCGAAGTACATTAACACGCCCTGTCCCCGGGCGTGTACTTCGGATGGACGGTGAAGGAAAGTACACGCCGTGTAGTCAGAACTACACGCCGTGTACTCACCCCAATTACACAGATTTATTAAAATTTATTATTATATTATACAAACCCTTGAGACGTGTACCATGGAGCAGACGTAAAGCTGAGGCACAACACGCGATAGGTGTTTTATATATATGTGTTTAATTTAACATCTGCGTAATGAACATGATTTCACCGGATTGCCTCCAAGGTACAAGTTACGTACAAGGATAATTTTAAATGAATTTATTTGTTTAAAATTACGATGAATGAGAATCTCAAGGAAGTTCATAAAAAGGGTTTAAGATAAAAATATTGATTAATTAAAGATAATTAATTAATTCGAGCGTGATTTATCTTCAACAAGAACGATTAAAGAATTGAATGCTAGTTTTATTTATGCGTAAATATCATTGCATGTATGGATGATCATGAGCTAGACCGAGACCTTTGTATGTGAATGATTTCTTTTAATTTATTTATTTAAATTAAATTTGTTGGCCTGCGAGCCATCTCCTCATTAATATGTAGGGACTGCGCGCCCAAGGATTATTTTATGTAAAAACCCCTTTCACCCCTTACCTGCGTGTGAGATAAATGCATATGTAATGGATGGAGCTCCCAAGCTAGTGGAGGCGGCTCAAGTCAGGAGCCAAGGTGAAACCAATCCAAGGAGATACAAAGGTGGACTGGTGGAAAGCTGTAAACACGAACCCAAAAGGTTCAAGGTGTTTCTCCCCTAGATCTTGGGTTAATTTATCAACCGCTGGATAAACTAACCAATAGAAAAAGCTCATGATCATACCATTTATTTTATTTCTATCAGTTGCATGGTTTATTTATTGTGGGTGTGTTGTCACGATCACACAATTAATGAATTAAACGAGCATGCAAGATGAAACTAAAATAAAACCGGCTTATACGTAAATATTATCTTATACATGGTTAATCACTTAAGTATATCCCACTTAATATTAACAAACATGTAATCAAAGATAATAAAATGGAAATTTACGTATAAGGATAAAATCCCTCAAAAGAAATATTAAGTCGGTATAGCCTTCCATAATCTTGGTTAGAATCGAACCATAGTTCAAAGTGCTTGACCAACCCTAGTTGGGGTGCTTTCAATTATCGGGGAATTCTAATTCAAGGTTTTGGGTTGACTTGGCTTGGTTCGCATTAAGGGTTGACTGCCACAGCAGGATTTGGTGTGACCAAGAGGCAAAGGTTGAGGAAATCCAAAATAAAAGAATTTCAGGATTGGGGAGTCCACTCAGCGGATCAAGGAGTTGCGAGTTAATGTAGTTGGAATTTGGAATGCCTACCTAAAACCCTTCAAGTTGCTTGACCAACCCTAGTTGGGGTAATGCGAAGGGTAATATGGATCCTTGCCACTAGAATATTCAGGAAACAGAATATTCCGAAATCAAGGTGAGAACTATTGGATTTCGATAAAATAGTGGGAGACTAATAAGTATTAATTTATTTATTTGTCTCAGTTTTGTAATAAAGTACTAAACCTTTTCTCATCTTAATTTGTAGAAACGACAAGAAAATGACTTCAAACATATCATTACAAACCATACTCGAGAAGGAAAACCTTCTCACCAGCACCAATTTCCAAGAGTGGCAGAGGCGTTTATGCGTCATCCTTCACCATGAAAGGAAATTGTATGTGCTGGAAGAGCCTATTCCAGTTGTGCCTGGGAAAGAGGCCAGTGATGAGAAATTATCTCTCTATATGAAACACATGGATGATGCCACAAATGTCCAGTGTTTCATGCTATCGGCCATGTCCAATGAGCTCTTGAAGCAACATAAAAACATGGACGCGTATAGCATGATGTCTCACCTTAAGGATCTCTACCAAGAGAAGGCGAGACAAGAGAGGTATGAGATATCCAATGCTTTGTTTACAACTAAGCTTGGAGAGTCTGCGCCAGCTGGGCCTCATGTAGTCAAGCTCATTGGCTACATTGAACGCCTGGACATCTTAGGGATTAAATTCCCGGATGAGTTGCATACAGATCTCATCCTATTATCATTGCCCAAGACCTTCTCTAGCTTTATTGTCAATTATAACATGAGCGACAATGAGAAGAGTCTATCGGAGCTTCTGACCTTGATTCGCCAGATAGACAAGGACATGGGGCGTGACAAACCCACAATCCTTATGGTGAACAAGAAAAAGAAGGACAAGGAAAAGGGGCCAAAGACTTATAAACGGTCTGAATCCCCCGAGCACCGTCCCTCCAAGAAGGGGAAGATCCAGAGGCAGGGCAAGGAACGAGAGGCGGTGTGTTTTGCATGTGGCAAGCAGGGCCACTGGAAGAGGAACTGCACCCAGAAGCCTGGGGACACTAAAGGTGCATTCGTTATCGAGTGAAATCTTTCCATTTCTACACATTGGGTATTAGATACAGCTTGTGGGGCTCACATCTATATTCAAATGCAGGAACCAAGTAGATTTAGAAAGATTTCCAGAGGAGAGGTGGATCTTCGAGCTGCCAATGGCGCAAGGCTGGCTGTGTTGGCTATTGGCGACTACCACCTCTCATTGTCGACTGACATGATTTTGGTTTTACATAACTGTTATTATGTGCCTAGTGTTACCAAGAACATAATTTCTGTATATTGTTTGGATATGGATGGATTTATTTTCAATTTTGGAAATAAGGGTTGTCTCTTTTATAAGAACAATGTATGTTATGGCATGACACATTTAAATAATGGTTTGTATGTATTAAATTACGAAAACCAAGTGTTGGAAATTGATAACGAAACAAACTCACATGACTCATACATCACCCAGTTGTGGCATCACCGTCTCAGTCATGTAAACGAGAAGCGCTTGACAAAGCTCTGCCAAGATGGCTATTTAGACTCTACTGAGCTAAAACCACTTGATATATGCCACGCTTGTTTACAAGGTAAAATGACCAAGCCACCTTTCAGTGGACAGGGTGAAAGGGCCACAGAGCTTCTAGGATTGGTACACACGGATGTATGTGAACCATTTCCAGTAGAAGCTATAGGTGGATATTCTTACTTTATTACTTTTACTGATGATTTGAGTAGATACGGATTTGTCTACTTAATGAGGTATAAGTCAGAAGCCTTAGAGAAATTTAAGGAATTCAAGAATGAATTAGAGAATCAGCTTGGTAAGAAGATAAAGAAACTTCGATCGGATCGAGGTGGAGAATATCTGAACCAAGAGTTCGTCGATCTTATACAAGAGTCTGGGATTCTATCTCAGCTTACTCCTCCTTATACACCACAGTGGAATGGTGTTAGTGAAAGGAGAAATCACACCTTGTTGGACATGGTGAGGTCGATGATGAGTCATGCGGATCTTCCATTATCCTTTTGGGGATATTCATTACAAACTGCAGCATACACATTAAACCGAGTACCAACTAAGGCGGAAAATGGAATTCCCTTCGAGTTATGGAATGGAAAGAAACCCATTTTGTCGCAGACATGTGTATGGGGATGTGAGGTGTTTTTTAAGGCCTTATCAGGCAACAAACTAGCACCCTGGGGCATGAAGTGTATCTTTATAGGATATCCTAAGGAAACGAAAGGATATTACCTATATAACCCTCAGGACAAGAAAGTGACTGTCGCCAGACAAGCCGTCTTTCTTGAGAGAGAGCACATCCTCAAAAAGGATAGTGGGAGCAAGATTGACTTCGATGAAGTTGATTCTCAAGATACACAGGAGTTGGTATAGGAAAAAGTTCCACAGGTCCCTGTGGAAGAGGTTCCAGAAACACAAGTACTACGTAGGAGCTCAAGAGAGGTAAGGGAACCATAGAGATTTGGTTTCCTAGTCACCAAGGATGGTGAATCATTATTGTTGGACAATGATGAACCTCTCTCCTACAAGGAAGTAGTAGAAAGCTCAGAAGCTGCAAGATGGCTAGAAGCTAGGAATTCTGAGATGGATTCCATGTATCAGAACCAAGTTTGGGTTCTGGTCGATGAGCCAGTTGATGTAAAGCCTTTTGGATGAAAATAGGTATTCAAGAGAAAACTGGACATGGAAGGTCAAGTTAGAACCTATAAAGCAAGGCTAGCGGCTAAAGGATTCAGACAACATCAAGGAATTGACTATGATGAAACCTTCTCGCCAGTTTCCATGTTTAAATCCATAAGAATCATACTTGCCATAGCAGCTTACCATGACTATGAGATTTGGCAGATGAATGTCAAAACAACATTCCTTAACGGGAACCTTCAGGAAGATGTCTATATGATACAACCAGAAGGGTTTGTGACACCAGATGAAGCCAAACAGGTTTGCAAGTTGCAGAAATCCATTTATGGATTGAAGAAAGCATCCGGGTCATGGAACATTCGATTTGATGAAGCCATAAAAGAATTTGGTTTCATTAAGAAAGAATGCGAGCCATGTGTTTATAAGCGGTTTAATGGGAATGCAATCGTTATCCTAGTAGTATATGTTGATGACATATTGCTTATTGGAAACGATGTACCAGCCTTACAGTCAGTTAAGGACTGGTTGAACAAGTGCTTATCCATGAAAGATTTAGGTGAATCAGCCTACATTCTAGTGATCAAGATCATTCTTGATAGATCCAAGAGGCTTCTTGGACTAAGTCAGGGTACATACATTGACCAGATACTAAAGATATTTAGTATGGAACAATCCAAGAGAGGATTAGTTCCAGTGTCACATGACTTACATCTTTTTAAGAAAACGTGTCCTCAAACGCAACAAGAGAAAGATAGAATGAGTAAGATCCCATATGCTTCGGCTATAGGATCCATCATGTATGCCATGTTATGTACCAGGCTTGATGTTACCTATGCACTGACCATGGTAGGTAGATATCAAGCAGATCCAGGAGAACAACATTGGACTGTTATTAAGACAATCCTTAAGTATCTAAGAAGAACTAAGGATATGTTTCTGGTGTATAGAGGAGACGAGGAGCTTGTCATCAGAGGGTATGCTGATGCAGGTTTTCAGACAGATCAGGACAATTTGAAGTCACAATCTGGATATGTTTTCTGTCTCAATGGAGGAGCTATGAGCTGGAAGAGTTCAAAGAAGCCAGTTGTCACCGATTCTACAGCGGAGTCTGAATATATAGAGGCTTCTGATGCAGCCAAGAAAGCCGTTTGGATTCGGAACTTTGTCCAGGAGCTTGATGTGGTGCCTAGTAGTAAAGATCCCATTACATTGTATTATGATAATAATACAGGGGTAGCTCTTGCAAAATAACCAAGGTCACATCAACGGACAAAGAACATACTCTGGAAGTATCACCTCTTGAGGGATTTCTATCAGAGGGGTGAATTTGCAGTGAGCAGGGTGTCCACAGAAGAGAACGTGGCAGACCCCATGACTAAAGGTCTATCTCAGCAGAAGCATGAATATCATTTGAGAGCTAGCGGGTTAAAGGTTGTTAGCAGTTGACTCTAGTCCAAGTGAGAGTCTATTGGAGTTGGTGGCCTAGAACCAACTAATTTTTACTTTATTCATTAATAAAAGCCTTATCACATCTTGATTGTTCTTCTGCGTGACAATGCATGTGATAATGTTCTAAGGACAGCTGTTGCATTAAAGGGTCATAGCGGATCCCTGCTATGATGAGAACCCATAAGTGCCATAACACTATTCTTGAATATATGTTCTATGGTTGGATGATATTATTTGAGGGACACAAATAATACAGGTCATTAGGGGTGATGACTCATAAAACTTTGAGGCACCTTCTCATGGTGTGCGCCCTTGGTAATATCCAGGAGGATATTATGAGAATGAGACCCGCCAGTAGGAAATCCACATTTCATAGTGTCATTGGATGTTCCTATCCGTGGACGTGTGTATTGGTCCTTAGACTTTAAGATTATTATTAATGGGTATTACAACTCGCACACTTAGATGTATTGACGAAAACTGTGACGACACACTATTCGCATCGAGGTAGGATACGTTGGGTGCGTCACGAGTAATACTACATTAATAGACAATGCGAGAAAGGATTTGTCCCTTCTATTCCATAACAGAAGTAGATATCTCAGGCCCTTTGATAGAATTGATATAACCTAAATAAATCCATGGCCATGGTAAGGTATGGGCGAGTTCAATTCTGGGAAGTCAAAGAAAGAATAATCGAGTACATGGGTTGATGGTACTAGAATGAAACCCGCTTGATTAGAGATATCAATACAAAGGGATTATATTACATGGTAAGCGTTCATAGGAGGTGGCACGTCATTGCGGCGTTAACTTCTTTCTCTATGGGTTCCTTGGCGTGTTGCTAGATACTAACCTTGGACTTTAGGCAGGCTCCGCGTAATGCCACTGAGAAAGAGGCCTAGAGGGTCACACACTAAGTGTGTTCATGTATCTCAGTTAAATATTAATTTAACAAGTTAAATAAATATTATTCCTAGCTATGGTTTAATAATTATTTAAGGATGTCTGATCATATTTATTTCGACACTAGTTATTCGAGAGAATATATTGTGGGTGAAATAATATATTTATTAGCGAGTAATGCAGTTACATTTATTTAAGAAATAAATAGCCATTACTCAAGGTCTAATAAATGTGGTAGAGAAAAATGGAAAATAAAAGTACACGCCGTGTATATTAAATACACATGCCGTGTAGTTTTATGGAAAAAAAGCACACGTCGTGTATTAATTATTACACGCCGTGTAGTTTTCCAGTCGGGATTTTGAGGATATAATATTGTTTTATTAAATGATATTTATTATAATCAGCGTGGGCGTATGTCAAGGAATTAATGATTCGACATGGGGGTTTTCAATAAGAGTTAATGAAATAAATAAAACGCGTAACGCGCTTATTTATTTTCATAACTCTATTAACCTCAAACCCGATTATAAATATCCTCACAACCCCAACACTTTTCCAGAGCCATATTGTTGTGCACAACAGATTTGGAAATACTCTCAAGCTAAGAGAGAATTCCCTTTCCACCAAGAACGCCCTCAAGTTACGAGAGTGAGATCCTCCACCGGATCAAGGCGGTCGAAGGCGGACATCGCAAGCAAAGGTTCTTCCGCGATAGCACCTGGAGATCCCTTTAGTGACGTCCAGATATACGTGGAGCACGTGTGGATCACCGCTAGAGGAATTCTATACTTGGATTCTATGACGCAATGACAGATCACATGATCATGACCGAAGACATCGACGAAGAAAGAATTCCACCGAGGTAATTCTTGTGAATTAATTAAATTAATTATAACCAACATATGATGATCCTATCTCAATGGTTCTGAGACTCTTCTTTTATTTTTTGTTCTTTGTTCCATTCTGAAGATCCGGCGTTTTATATCGTGATGGATCTCGGATTGAACGTTGTTTAATGCTAAAATTAAAGTTGGGCAAACCCACCAACGCGCTTCCGCTGCGCCCGGAACCTACAAGAGATTCCACTTAACCTAGGTTAGCCTCACCTTGAAAATCCCAATGCCTTTTTACATTTATATACCAAATAGAAAATAATATGAATGAATTGAAACTATCATTGAAACTGAATAAAGTGAAAATTAGCATCATGCACAAGAATTTTAAAATAACACATGAAAAAGTTCACTAAAATGTATACTAAGTAAATTCAAAACACTTTATATGAGTTATCCAAAACTCCAAAATGGGAAAAGGAAGCAAAGATTAAATAATAAATCATAACATGTGAATGTGAAATAAATTTATGTATTTATTTTAATATTAGAAAAAATGTTTGACCAAAATTAACATTTACCAAGGTCGTGTTAACCAATTCAAATATCATTTGAATCATTCAACGAAACATCCTCATATTCATGTTCATATCTCACTTCTTCTTTTAAACCTGTTAAATGTTGAACCAAAAGATATAGAATAACATAGTAGATCAATCCAAAAACACACTGTTAAATAGTTAAAAATATTACCATTTGTTGTAAATACATAAATCCAACTTCATATAAAAATCAAGGATTTGTTTTTTTGGAAGAAAGTGATGCCTATATTTGTTTAACACATGTCCTATAATGCTAAAAGTTGATTTAGAAGCTACAGTTGTGATAGAGATGCTTATTCAAACATGTTAAATAATCCAATTCAAAGAAAATCTACAATTATAGAGAAATATAGCATGACATACCAAAGTATGTTGCGATACTTCACAGACATGATTATGGTACTTTATAATCCAATTCAATAGAATACGGTTCTCATTGCATTTGTTGATGAAAATTCATAAATCAACTCATCTAAATTTAAACTATCAAAAAATTCATTTTCAATTGAAATTATTTCCAATGCACATAATCACTCTTGTGAAATGCTAGTCCGAAGATAATTTTTGATCAGCGTCATCTTATAAAAACTTCTCTCTGTTGATGTAACTATAATGGGTATAGTAAAAAAAATTCAATATGGGACCCATGTCATTTGAAACCCCCAATATTTCCAATAAGGCTTGATAAAATCAATGATATCAATTGATTTTATCAGTTCACTAGGAAATATTAACGTTAAATGTTTGAGCTCTTGAAATAATTCATCTCCACAATTATCATCATGTCCATTGTGTTTTAAAAAACCTTGAAATTGAGTGGAATGTTCCTTCAATTTTTCTTCAGAAATATTTCTAAAACATTCCTTCAATAAAAATCAAAATATTTCTTTGATGTGTTCAAATTGCATAAAATGTTTCCTCAATGAAATAAGAGTTTGATCAATAATTTAAAGGAAATAATATGTTCAAAAAATTTCCACCATAGCTAAATTTCTAATACAATCATCTTTAATATTTCTTTACTAGATTTTTATGTTTTGAGATCAATAAATTTGAATTCTTTCATTATAGTACCTACAAGTTATAAATTATAAATCAAGTAATTATAATTATTTTTCATCTATAACATATTTAAAGTTAGTCGTTGTTTTTCAAAAAATAAAATAATATATTCCAACTAATTTACTTTTTATTTAATATTCAAAAATTGTTGTGGATATTTATCTAAAAAAATAAAACAACAAATATAAATTAATTAATACATTTCAAAACTAAAATTAGAAAAATATAAACTCAAATTGCTATCAATTATATAAAAAAATGCAATTATTTAAAAGTAAAAAAATTTAACATTAAAACACTAAATTGTAATGTTGGAGTTGATTTTGAAAAATGATACTTAATTTAATTTTTTTAGTTATCATAGTGTAATGAAAAATGTAAAATAACATAATTTCTAAAATGTTTTAAAAAAATGAAAGAAAAATTATTTTCTAAAACCAAATTCATTTTAGGTTTCTTTTATTTTAAAAGTATATCATTTACATTTTCATTTAATAAAAAAATATAGATTTATATAATCTAATATATTTTCTAATACTTTTTTGAAGCACAATTTGACATGATACATAAATTGTATAGATGATTTGGAAGATAAAATAGTGTGTAAATCAAAATTGATTAAAGAAATCAACTAATATGATCTTAAAATATGTTAATCATAAAATAAATGTAATTTAAATGTTAAAGTAATCAACCATTGAAAAATTGAAAATTGTAAATGAGATTGGAAAGACAACGGTGAATCTGCAGTTCTGATAATTCCTAAAAAATAAACAAAACAATTAACAAAAATAAAATCTATATTTAAAAAATGATAATAATAAAACACTAATTAACTATGGACAAATTACAAATTACAATTGAGATCACAAGTGAACCATCAATTCAAATAATATATGAATATTAAAAAAAATAATTATAATATAAAAAGTACAAATAATAATAAAAAACTAATTATAAAAAACCTTAATTACACATGAACAAATCACAAATTCCAATTGTGACATGAAAATTGCAATTGAGATGGGAAAGACAATTTATAAAAATTAAACAAAAACATTTATTAAAAATAAATAATAAAAATGATAGAAGAACTAAAAAACACACATACAATTGACCCGGGGCGGCCGACATGCAGGGGGGCGGGGGAGGGGATGAGGTTATCAAGTGGGCAAGGCTGCACCCGCTACAGCAGGAGTCAGGAGAGTGCGCAGGAGTTAAGGGTTTGGTGGGGGTATTAGTTGAGACCAGAACAAGAGTGTGAGTGGAGGCATTGTGCAGGAGGGGGGAGTGGAATCATGCTGGGGGGGAAAGAACTGGCTGAACCAGAAGAGTGCACAGGAGGGGGGGCGAGACCAGAATACACCAGGAGAGTGCATGAGAGAGGGGGGTGTCAGCGCGTCGCATAGGAGGTAGTAGCAGCGGAGAGAAACCTATACTGGGAGGGGGGGGGGGGGGGGTTGTGGTTTGTTTCCCCAATCGAGGGTGTTGCCCTAGCCCATGGGCTTGCGGGGCTCGCCTATGGGCCTACCTTGGCTGGAACATCTTGTCTTGTATGTTGGAGTTGGTGGTCTAGAACCAAATACTTTGTACTTTATACATTAATAAATACCTTATCACATCTTGATTGTTTTTCTGCGTAACAATGCATGTGATAATGTCTTAAGGATAGCTCTTGCACCAAAGGGTCATAGCGGATCCCTGCTATGATGAGAACTCAGAAGTGCCATAACACTATTCTTGAATATATGTTCTATGGTCGAATGATGTTATTTGAGAGACAAAAATAATACAGGCCATTATGGGTGATGACTCATAAAACTTTGAGGCACCTTCTCATGGTGTGCGCCCTTAGTGATATCTAGGAGGATATTATGTGAACGAGACCCATCAATAGGAAATCCACATTCATAGTGTCATTGGATGTTCCTATCTGTGGATATGTGTATTGGTCCTTAAACTTTAAGATTATTATTAATGGGTATTACAACTCGCACACTTATATGTATTGATGAAAACTGTGATGACACACTGTTCGCAGCGAGGTAGGATATGTTGGGTGCGTCAAGAGTAATACTACATTAATAAATAATGCGAGAGAGGATTTGTCCCTTCTGTTCCATAACGAAAATTGATATCTCAGACCCTTTTATAGAATTGATATAACCTAAATAAATCCATGACCATGGTAAGTAATGAGAAAATTCAATTCTGGGAAGTCAAAGAAAGAATAATCGAGTACATCAATGAGAGCGCTTTGGAAGAGGCTCTCAAGTTGATCGAAGACGGACATCACAAGAAAAGGCTCTTCTATGCTAGCACCTGGAGATCCCTTCAACGACGTCCATAAATACATGGATCACCTGTGGATCAACTCTAGAGGAATACTACACTTGGCTTCTACAACGCAACGATAGATCACATTGAATCATGATCAGAAACATCAACAGAGAGAGAATTCCATCAAGGTAGTTCTTGTCTTTTAATTAAATTAATTATAACCAACATATGATGATCCTGTCCATGGTTCTAGGGCTTCCCTCTTTCCTTTTCGTTCTTTATTCTATTCCAAAGATCCGATGTTTTATTATCATGATAGATATTAGATTGATCGTTGTTAACGCTAAAATCTAGTTGGGTACACCCATCCATGCACTTACTGCGCCCAAAACCTACAAGTGTTATCAGAGTGGTCATATTGTTGATTATAATTATTTAGTTTTTCATTGATGATTTATGCATTTAATAATTTAGTTGTTTCGATTCAAGTTAACCATTCTATAAAATCTGAATCTCGAGATCTGTTCCTCCTCTTTCCTTTCTCGTTCACCTTACAGAAACGATATTTTTCTTTTAATTTTGATTAAATTAAAATAGAGGATCTCATCTGGAGGTTCCAAAGGTTCCTGACCGTACAACAAATGAACACACGACATGTATTCGGCAGTACACACTGTGTAGTCAAGGTTCAATGCATCAGAACTGGTCCGCCAAACCAAGATGTGTGTTAGAGTTTATGTAAGTCTTAAATGAATCCATGTGTTGATCAGGAATATATAGCACATAGTTTCTGGATTACATGCCATGTGGCCTACAGGACATGATGTGTAGTCCCTTCGAGTTAGGGTTGGACCGTGTAACCTGTACACGGCTTGCCTGGCTGGAGACCGTGTAACACGGATACTACATGACGTGTGGTGCAATGGACACACTGTGTACTCCAAATATTTTCAAAGTACATCTACATGCCATATCCTCGGGACGTGTAGTCATAACTACACACCGTGTACTCATCCAAATTACACAAATTTATTAAAATTTATTATTATATTATACAAACCATTGAGACGTGTACCGTAGTGCGGGTGTAAAGATGAGGCACAACACATGATAGGTGTTTTATACATATATATTTAATTTAACATCTGCGTAATGTTTATTTCTACTCATTGGGTAGTTATGAACGAGAATTAACCAGGTTTCCTCCAAGGTACAAGTTACGTACAAATATAAATTTAAATGAATTTATTTGTTTAAAATTATGATGGATGAGAATCTCAAGGAAATTCAGAAAAAAGGTTTAAGATAAAATAATTGATTAATCAAAGATAGTTAATTGATTCAAGCGTGATTTATCTTAAACAAGAACGATTAAAGAATTAAATGCTAGTTTTATTTATGCGTAAATATCGTTTCATGTATGGATGATCATGATCTATACCAAGACCATTGTATGTGGATGGTTTCTTTTAATTAATTTATTTAAATTAAATTTGTTGGCCAATGATCCTTCTCCCCATTAATATGTAGGGTCTGCGTGCCCAAGGTTTCTTTTATATAAAACCCCTTTTACCCCTCACCTGCATGTGAGATAAAAGAATATGTAATGGATGGAGCTCCCAAGCTAGTGGAGGTGTCTCAAGTTATGAGCCAAGGTGAAACCAATCCAAAGAGATACAAAGGTGGACATGTGCAAAGATGTAAACATGAACCCAAAAGGTTCAAGGTGTTTCTACCCTAGGTCTTGGGTTAGTTTATCAACTACTAGATAAACTAACCAATAGAACAAGATCATTATCATACCATTTATTTTATTTTTATTAGTTTCATGGTTTATTTATTGTGGGTGTTTTGTCGCGATCACACAATTAATAAATTAAACAAGCATGCAAGATGGAACTAAAATAAGACCAGATTATGCGTAAATATTATATTAGACATGGTTAATCACTTAAGTATATCCCACTTAATATTAACAATCATGTAAGAAAGATAATAAAATGGAAATTTAGGTATAAGGATAAAATCTCTCAAAGAAATATTAAGTCGGTATAGCCTTCCATAATCTTGGTTAGAATCGAACCATAATTCAAAGTGCTTGACCAACCCTAGTTGGGGTGCTTTCAATTATTAGGGAATTCTAATTCAAGGTTTTGGGTTGACTTGACTTGGTTCACATCAAGGGTTGACTGCCACAATAGGACTTGGCATGACCAAGAGGCAAAGGTTGAGGAAATCCAAAATAAAATGATTTCTGGATTGGGGAGTGCACTCAGCGGATCGAGGAACTGCGAGTTAATGCAGTTGAAATTTGGAATGCCTACCTAAAACCTTTCAAGTTGATTAAATAACCATAGTTGGGGTAATAAAAAGGTAAATATGGATACTTGACATTAGAATATTCAGGAAACAAAATATTCTGAAGTCAATGGTGAGGGCTATTGAATTTTGATAAAATAGTGGAAGAATAATAAGTATTAATTTATTTATTTGTCTTAGTTTTGTCATGATAAAGTAATAAAATATTTTCTCATCTTAATTTGTAGAAACGACAATAAAATGACTTCAAACATATCATTGAGAACCATACTCGAGAAGGAAAACATTCTCACAAACACCAATTTCCAGGAGTGGCATAGGCGTTTACACGTCATCCTTCGCCATGAGAGGAAATTGTATGCGATGGAGGAGCCTATTCCAGTTGCACCTGAAAAAGAGGCCAATGATGAGGAACTATCTCTCTATATTAAACATATGGATGATGCCAAACATGTTCGATGTTTCATGCTATCATCAATGTCTAATGATCTCTTGAAGCAACATGAAAACATGGACGTGTATAGCATGATGTCTCACATTAAGGATCTCTATCAAGAGAAGGTTAGATAATAGATATATGAGATCTCCAATGATTTTTTCACAACTAATCTTGGAGATTCAACACCAACTTGGCCTCATGTAGTCAAGATTATTGGCTATATTTAACACCTAGACATCTTAGGGATTAAGTTACTGGATGAGTTGCATACAAATCTCATCACTACTACAAACACAACCTTTATCAGCGCTAAAAATGGCCTTTATCAGCGCTAGAAAAGCGCTGATAAAGCCAGCGTAGATAAAGGGGGGTCCCCTTTATCAGCGCTCCGAAAAGCGCTGATATAGGACCCCTTTATCAGCGCTAAAAAAAAGCGCTGATAAAAGCACCCCTTTATCAGCGTTTTTTTAGCGCTGATAAAGGGGTCCTATATCAGTGCTTCCTTTATCAGCGCTTTCATTTTAGTGCTGATAAAGGACCCTTTTATCAACGCTTTTAAAAAAGTGCTGATAAAAGTTAAAAAAAATTAATAAAATTTAAAAAAATTTAAAAATACTGCCAATCGGGGGGGGGGGGGGGGGCTTTTATAGCGCTTGAACCCCCCCTTTTACAGCGCTTTTCGGCCCCTATACAACACCCCACGCACCCCCTCCACCCTTTAACAGCGCCTGCTCCAATATTCCCCATGCGCGCGCACCCCTGCCTCCACCAGGATTTGAACTCGAGACCTCCCCCCTGCGCGCCTAAGCCCTTACCACTACTCTATTTTGATTTGGTTTCCAATTCATGATATCTCTCTCTATATATATTTATATATTTAGTTATATTTATTCGTATAGTAATATATATTTATATTAATATATATATATAGTTATATTATAATATATAGTTATATAGTTATATTATAATATATATAGTAATATTAATATATATATAGTGGTATTAATATATATCTATATCTATATATATATATATTTAGTTATATTTATTCGTATAGTAATATATATTTATATTAATATATATATATAGTTATATTAACATATATATAGTTATATTAACATATATATAGTTATATTAACATATATATAGTTATATGAATATATATGAATATATATTTATATAGTTATATTAATATATATATAGTGATATTAATATATATATTTATGGTGATATTAATATATATATTTATAGTAATACTAATATATATATGTAGTTATATTAATATATATATAGTTATTAGATTAATATATATATAGTTAGATTAATATATATATAATTAGATTAATATATAGGTATATAAATATTCATATATTGGTATTTTAAATAAAATGGATGTTAGTTATTATTTAGATAAAGCTAATATATTTTATATGTAAATATATTTTATTATTTATATTTATAATTAAAATTTTAGGTGTGAATATTTAAAAAATATGAATATATTTTTATATATTTGATTATAAATAGCAGTGCATTATAAAAAATGATGAAATTTCAAAGACATAATATCAATATGAATGTAATACCTTGGAATAAATTCATACCCCACCAAAAAAATCCAATAATACCCCCTTAAATGAGGGTGAAAATCCACAAAATGTTAAAAAATCGGGGTACCCCGACAAAAAACTCTGTTTTGGAGGCCTTATGGGCCTCTTTTGGCCTCGAAAATCGCTTGACTGGGGTTCCCCTAGGTCACAATGACGTAGAGCTCGTCGCAGGCTTCGATTTGATATGTGGTAGAGCTCAAACGGACACCCAGATCAAAAGTTATGGCCGTTTGAAGTTTGAGTTGCGTTTTCAACATATTTTGGATCTTTTTTTAATTTTTTTTAATTTTTTTAGTACTCAAATTGTTATTAAATGACTATTACTCCATAATGATTATCAAAATATTAATTAAAAATATTTTTTTAATTTTTTAAGAAGTCATTTTCACTAAATATCTTATATATTAAGTATAATAAGTGTAAATGTACATTTATACTTATCTAAAATATATTTAAAAATTATATATTATATTTATATAACAATATAACTATATTTATATATTAATATATTAATATATGTTAATTTTTTTTGAAGCCGACCCTTTATCAGCGCTAAAAAAAGCGCTGATAAAGGGGGGCCCTTTATCAGCGCTACTAAGCAAGCGCTGATAAAGGGGGGCCCTTTATCAGCGCTACTAAGCAAGCGCTGATAAAGGGGGGCCCTTTATCAGCGCTAACAAAAGCGCTGATAAAGGGGGGCGCTGCGAAAAACTGTTTTTGTGGTAGTGCATCCTATTATCATTTCCCAATACCTTCTATAGCTTTATTGTCAACTAAAAAATGAGCAACAATGAGAAAAGTATTCAGAACTTATAACCTTAATTTGTCAGGTAGATAAGGATATGGGGCATGACAAACCTATAATCCTTATAGTGAATAAGAAAAGGAAGGAAAAGGTAAATGTGACAAGGATTTATAAATGGTATGAAGCCCCTGAGCACCGTCCCTCCAAGAAGGGGAAGATCCATAGGTAGGGAAAGGAACGGGAGGCAATATGTTTTTCATGTGGCAATCCAAACCACTAGAAGATGAACTGCACCCAGAAGCATGTGGACACTAAAGGTGCATTCATTATCGAGTGTAATCTTTCCATTTTGACACATTGGGTATTAGATATAGCTTGTGGGGCTCACATCTGTATTCAAATGTAGGAACCAAGTAGATTTAGAAAGATTGCCAATGAGAGGTGGATCTTCGAGCTGCCAATGGCGCGAGGCTAGCTGCATTAGCCATTGGTGATTACGACCTATCATTGCCAACTAGAATGCCTTTGGTTTTACATAACTGTTATTGGTGATTACCATCTCTCATTGCCAACTGTCTGTGTGACCTTTTTCGTTAGTAAATCAAAGTGTGTAGGTTGTGACACATATTAATGATAATATTAAAGTCTAAGGATCATTACACATGCTTGAAGATAGAAATATTCGATGACACCAGAACATGCATAATTCCTACTAGCGAGTCTGTTCTTATAATCTTCTATCTTAGAGATTACCAGGTGAAAATTTCATGAGAGGAAGTCTCATCTGCTTACGAGTACTCGCACCTGACATTCTGCATGCTATGTGTCCCATCATAGCATTTCATCCAACCTTATAACTATATTTAATAATATTGTTATAGCATTTCAAGGTTCTCATCATAGCGGGGAACTGCCATGACCTTATCAATGTAACAAATACTCTAGGACATTATTACATTATATTCATGAAGAACAATGAACAATATGTAATAATACATTAAATATCCATGTAATCAAAGTAAAACCAGTTGGTTCTAAGACACCAACTCTTAAAAACCCCCACTTGGACTAGATCCAACTGCCTACGACTTTCAATCCGCTAGACCTCACATGATGATCATGTTTCTACTAAGTCAAGGATTTAGTCAAGGGGTCCTCCACGCTGTCTTCCATGGAAATACTACTCACTACAACTTCATCTCTCTAAGAAAAATCCCTCAAGAGATGATACTTCCTAAGTATGTGCTTCGTCCGCTGATGTGATCATGGATCTTTTGTGAGAGCCACCACTGCAGTATTATCATAGTACAATGTGATGGGATATTTACTGCTAGGTATCACATCTAGCCCCTGGATGAAGATTCACATCCAAACTACTTATTTAGATGCCTCAGAAGCTAAGATATACTCAGACTCTACTGTAGAATCTGCGACCACACTCTGCTTTGAGATCTTCTAGCTCACTGTACCTCCATTCAAAGTGAAGATGTATCCCGTTTGTGACTTCATGTCATCTTGATCAGTCTGGAAACTAGCATATGCATATCCTCAAATGAATAGTTCCTCATATCCTCCCTAAACTAGGAACATATCCTTAGTACGCCTCAGATACTTTAGGATAGTCTTGACTTCCATCCAATGGCGGTCACTTGGGTCATCTTAATATCTGCCTACCACACTCAATGAGTAGGTGACATATATCCTAGTACACATCATGGTATACATGACTAATCCAATTGATGATGCATATGGAGTCCTTTCCATTATCTTTCTTTCCTCATGTGTGTGAGGACACATTTTCTTGGAAAGATGAATTCCATGTGACGCTGGCAACAATCCCCTCTTGGATTATTCTACACTGAATCTCTTCAGTATCTTATTAATGTATGTACTTTGACTTAGGCCCAAAAATCTCTTGGATCTATCACAATGGATCTTGATCCCAAGAATATATGCTTCCTCTCCTAAGTCTTTCATAGATAAGCATTAATTCAACCATGACTTAAGAGACTGTAAGACTGGTATCTCGTTTCCAATAAGTAATATGTCATCAACATATACTATTAGAAAAATGACTGCACTCCCACTAAATCATTTGTAGACACAAGGCTCACATTCATTTTTGATAAAACCAAATTCTTTTATGGATTCATCAAAACGAATGTTCCATGACCTGGATGCTTACTTTAATCCATAAATGGATTCATACAACTTGCATACCTTATTGGAATCCTTTGGAGTCACAAACCCTTCAGGTTGTGTCATGTAGATATCTTCCTGAAGGTTCCCATTAAGGAATTCTGTTTTGACATCCATTTTCCAAATCTCATAGTCATGGTAAGCCACAATGGCAAGTAGAATTATGATGTACTTCAGCATTAAAACTGGTGATAAGGTTTTATCATAGTCAATTCCTTGACGCTATTTAAACCCATTTACAACCAGTCGTGCCTTATAGGTGTTTAATTGCCCTTCTATGTCCAGTTTCTTCTTGAATACCCATTTGCAACCAATAGGCTTTACATCAACTGGAGGATCTACCAAGATCTAGACTTGGTTTTGGTACATGGAATCCATTTCATAATTCATGGCTTCTTGACACTTGACAACGTCTATACCACTTAATGATTACTTGTAGGTTAGAGGATAATTATTATCAACTAATAATGAGTCACCATCCTCAGTAACTAGAAAATCATACCATTCTAGTTCTCTAACCTCTCTTGTACTCCTACACAAGTACTTGTGTCTTTGGAATAGATTATTCTTCCATGGGGCTCTGTGGAATCTGTTTTCATACCAACTCTTGTGTACCTTGAGCCTCGACTTCATCGAAGTATATATTTCTCCCACTATCTCTTTTGGAGATGTGATCCCTCTCAAGGAATATGACATGTCTTGCCACTATAACATTTTTGTCTGAGGGGTTGTATAAGTAATATCCCCTTGTTTCCTTAGGGTATCCTTTAAAGGTACACTTTGTGCCTCGGGGTGTGAGTTTTTTACCTGAAGAGGCCTTAACAAATGCTTCGCTACCCCACACATGTAAATTTGATAACATGTCTTTTCTTCCACTCCAAAACTCGTATGGAATACCATTTATCGATTTATTTGGTACTTGGTTTAGTATGTGTGTCGCTGTTTGCAATGCATACCCCCAAAAGGATAATGGAAGACTTGCATGACTCATCATTGATCTCACCATGTCCAACAAGGTGCAATTCATCTTTTCACTTACACCATTCCATTGAGGTGTGTAAGGAGGATTGAGTTGGGATAAGATCCCAAACTCTTGTAAGTAATCAATGAAGTCCTAATTAAGATATTCCCCACCTCGATCTGCTTAGATTTTCCTAATCTTCTTACCAAGATGGTTATCAACTTCATTCTTGTATTCCTTGAACTTATCAAAGGAATCTAACTTATACCTCATTAAGTAGATATATCCATATCTACTAAAATCATCAGTAAAAGTTATGAAGTATGAGTACCCATATAGCGACCCAACCTTTTTTACTTTACTATTACATCATTTTAAAGATAAACAACATAATATCATTACACATAGAGGATCCAAAGGTTTAATTTCTTGGGAAAACTAGGACAATACATAACAATTACAACATCAATCATAAACATTTATTTAATTTCTTCTTCTCTAGCTTCTTATTGGCACTTGTCCTCTCCTTAGTACATGTAGCCACCTGAGGATATAAATAAAAAGGGGTGAGATATAAGACCAGTAAGAGGATAGATAATAACAATATAGCATGGGGTGAGCATAATCATAACATGGGAAAAAGATCATGAACATGAGAGGAAGCATAAATATAAGACTTGAAATGTGGCAATGCATAAAAATGAAATATCATGTCTTAGTGGTTAACCACCACACATACTTGTGAACCAAGCTATAATCTTGTTCACACATAATTTTACATTTAATCATGAGATTCATCACTTTACCCAATGCATTGGAGCACTGTATAATTTCAGGCACACCCGTCACATTGAAACATTCATATTGCGCTATATAATTCTGGGCACACCTGTCTCATCATAACATTATCATCATTATGATTTCCACATAGAACACATATAAAAAATGTACATAACTAACCCATGGAATGGAATGGGTTTCATCTCATATGAACACATTTATAAACTTTGGGTTCCCAAAAGAAAGAGGGAATGACATACATGTTACAAGAACCGTCCACTTTGAGTGAGAAGTAAAAGGGGTGTTCTTAAAAGAGGATTTCTTTTGGAAAACATTTTGTTTGACATAAAAACCAGTGACAAATATATATATCCCGGAAAAGTAAAGACAATGATGAAAAAATTATCTTTAAGGAGTAACCATATCAAAAATGGAGTGAAAGAGGGATAACCCGAAGGATGAAAGTTGGGTTCGAGAATTTCCCCTTACATTGTATCTGAATGCTTCCTTCTCTTTAATGTCCTGTATAATGACATTATATTCATTAATTAGAAATATAGAACCTTGTGTACATTAATATGGTTAATTATGGTTTCATTAAGTGATTTCATGTGCCTTTGTATGAGTTATATAGTTTTAAAACATTATTCGAGAATGTTTATTTTCATGGTTTTCTTGAGTGATTCACTTGTATTCTTAAATTGGTGTTTGGGTAGAACATGGGTAAACATACAGAACTAATATTACATGTTATTAATGGTATTACAGGAGTTTTAATGATCTTAAAATAAATCAAATTAGATCCATGTGGATGGATCATTAGATAAGAATTAAATGATGATTGTTTGGGTTAATTTGGGCGGTTTTTCGATCACAACGAACTTGTTTTAATTTATCACTTAGTAATATGGCCATAAGTTATCTCCAGAACTTTAAATAGGACATAATACATATAAAATATTCTGTTTCAACCATAAAAATGGTTTCATTACCATATCTTAAGGTAGAAATGGAAGAATAAAGCATTTCATTCTTGAAGGTGATAAATTAACACCTCATGAACAACGTTCTCTTTAATAAAATAAAAGGAAGAGGGAAAGGGGGTTGGATGATATAATATCCCATTAGAATCATAAAATTACACTATATGTATAATAATGGAGTCAAAATACCATTTTTATGAAGATAGGTGGGGAGAGATCAAGAAATGAACTTGAACTTGAAAGGGAATTAAAGGAGAAGAGGGAGAGAAATTACCTCTTGAATCCTTCTCTTGAGATCCTCCTTAAGGGCTTAAGCTTGGTATTTTGATGAGACCAGAAGCTCTTGGACATGGGAGAGGGGCTAGGGAAGAGGTTTGGGCACAGTTTAGATAAGTCTTGTAACTTTAGAGGTGTGAGGAAATGAGGGTGTGAAGGGTGGATTTTATAGTGGAGGGGAGAGGGGTTTCCTTAATATAAAATTCATTAGTTTATTATTTCTTCACAAGAAAAGGAATAGTGAGTATTCCATGAAAAAGAATAGTAATTTTATCATGTGATACCAAACCAAGTGGGATTACATCAGTAGAGCATCATCGATGACTCAATTAATCCATTATTTAGCATTTATTGTGAATTATCGGATTCTACTATTCATAAAAAATTCAAGTATCTCAGAAAAATACCAAAAATTTACCCCTATCATTTTTCTATGTGTAGAATCCAAAAATGAATTCCATTTTTCAAAAATAATTTCTAAATATTATTAATTTAATATTTAATTAAAATCAAAATTTACTTAAAAAAACCATTTTTTAGATTAAAACTGATTCTATAGTGCTTTCAAAAATTACGTAGGGTCTTATAAAATTATCTAAAAACTACAAGGAATTGATTCATTAATTTATGAATACATTTTAGGGAAATAAATTTTCATTTAAATTAATTAATTAATTAAAATTAATTATTTATGACTTACAAAATACCAAAATGTTTACTATGGTCAAATTGTCACTATCTAAGATGTATAAATTTTATTTAATTATTCATGGGTGAGGTTACTATTATGTTGGATGATTTACTATTCATAAGTGTCATATTACTATTTATAAGGGTATGTTACTATTCATAAGGGTTGGTTACTATTCACCAAAAATTATTTTTGTTTCAATAGACTCCAAAGAAACATCTTAAACACAACCGTGTATGTCGGATTTTTGAAATTCAAAACATAGAAGTGACAAACTTATGTTTAAAGGTCACTTATCACTTAGTAGTTAATTATTTTGTGTGTTTTCATGTTATTTTATGACATAAATATAAGAAGGGAATTTCCATTGAAAAACATTGTGTCGTTACATTCTTCCCCCCTTGAGAAATTTCACCCCCGAAATTTCACTTTATACAAACAGGTGAGGGTACTTCTCCTTCATTGCCTCTTATGGTTCCCAAGTTGCTTCCTCAAACTTATAATTCCTCCACAACACTTTGACTAGATGGGTTGTCTTGTTGCGTAGAACCTTATCTCTCCGATCCAGAATCTTTACTGGTTTCTCCTCATAGGATAGATCATCTTCTAGTTGCACCACCTCTGAGTTTAGTACATGTGAGGGGTCTGATATGTACTTCCTCCGTAGTGATACATGAAACACATCATGAACTTGAGCCATATTTGGTGGAAGTGCAAGATGATAGGCCACAACTCCTATACGGTCAAGGATCTCAAAGGGGCCAATATACCCTGGGCTTAGCTTCCCTTTCTTCCCGAATCACATGACTCTCTTCCATGGAGATATTCAAAGGAAGACTTTATCTCCAACGTCGAACTCCAAGTCCCTTTGATGGTTGTCATCATAACTCTTTTGCCGACTTTGATCAGCTTTGATGTGTTTCTGGATGGCTTGAACCTTCTCTGTCATCTATTGAACAAGATCGGGTCCAAGTAGATTTCTTTCTCCAACTTCATCCCAACAGGTTGGAGTTCTACATCGATTTCCATGTAGAGCTTCATATGGATCCATCTGAATACTTGAGTGGAAGCTATTTTTGTATGAGAACTCAACCAATGGGAGATACTGATCCCATCCACCTTTGAATTCAAGAGAGCATGCTCTTAGCATATCTTCAAGCATCTGAATAGTTCTTTCAGACTTGCCATCAGTTGGGGGTGATAGGCCATGCTGAAATTTAATTCAGTACTCAAAGCATGTTGAAGGCTCCTCCAGAATTTAGATGTAAACCTTGGATCACGGTCAGAGAAAATTGAGAGTGGAACACCATGCAGCCTCACCACTTCTTTCACATATATCTTTGCAAGTTATTCAAGTGAGAGGTCTTCCCGAATGGAGATAAAATGGGCAGTCTTGGTGAGTCGGTCAACCACAACCCATATTGCATTATTTCCCTTCAACGTCTGCAGGAGACCCGTGACAAAGTCCATAGTAACATTTTCCCATTTCCACATGGCTACATGATGCCTTTGGACTTTTGCCGCTCAGATTTAACTTTCTGACATACCAATCACCTTGATATATATTCCGCAATCTCCTTCTTCATGTTATCCCACCAGAAGTGTTCTTGGAGATCATGGTACATCTTGGTACTCCCCAGATGGATAGAGAAAGTTGAGCTATGTGCATTGTCCAATAGATTCTTCTTTATCCCGGGTGATGAAGGCACACAAAGGCGCGTTCCAAACTGAATCACACCATCATCATCGATATGGAACTCTTACAGATTCCCTTCATTTACTGCATTCACCCTCTTTTGTATCTCCACATCATCCCTTTGTGCTTCCTTAATCTTCTCCTGGATGGATAGTTGCACAATCATTTGGGAAAGGTAGGATGTATCCCCTGACCTTATGATTTCCAAATCCATTCTTTGCATATCCATGAAGATAGGGTCTTTCTCAATCCGCAACATGAAAAGAGTAGAAGGTTCTTTTCTGCTTAGAGCATCAGCTACCTTGTTCGCCTTTCCAAGATGATAGTGAATAGAGCAATAATAATCCTTGATTAGCTCTAACCATCTCCTTTGATGCATGTTGATCTCCTTTTATGTGAATATATACTTTAGGCTCTTGTGGTCGGTGTATATGTCACACTTCTCACCAAAAAGGCAGTGTCACCAGATTTTCATGGCAAAAATCACGACTGTTAGCTCTAGATCATGCGTCGGGTAGTTCTGCTCATGGATCTTCAACTGTCGTGAGGCATAGGCTATCACATTGTCATTTTTCATGAGTACACAACCCAAGACTTTCTTTGAAGTATCACTATATATCACAAAACTTTCTCCACTTTTTGGTAGCATGAGTACAGGTGCAGTGATCAGCCTTCTCTTTAGCTCCTTGAAGCTTCCCTCACATTATTCCGTCCAGACATACTTTACCCCTTTCCTTGTTAACATAGTTAGTGGGATTGAAAACCGTGAGAATTTTCTCACAAAACGTCGGTAGTACCCAGCTAATCCAAGAAAACTATGGATTTATGTGACACTAGAGGGCATGGGCCATTCCTCGATCTTCTTTGTCTTTGAAGGATCCACAGAAATTCCCTCACTTGTGATCACATTTCCCAAGAACGTGACTTGCTTCATCCAAAAGTCAAACTTGATGAACTTGGCGTACAAATTCTCCTTTCTTAATGTCGCCAACACAAGTCTTATATGTTCTTCATGTTCCTCCTTTCTCTTGGATTAGATGAGAATATCATCAATAAACACTACCACAAATTTGTCGAGGTAATGTATAAAGACTCAATTCATCAAATCTATGAAGATTGCAGGGTCATTAGTAAGTCCGAAGGGAATCACAAAAAACTCATAGTGCCCATACCTTGTACGGAAGGCAGTCTTCTGAATATCTTCCTTCTTCACCTTTACCTGATGGTATCCAAAACGAAGATCCACCTTTGATAAGTATTGATCTCCTCTTAACTGATCGAACAAGCCATCATTAATTGGGAGAGGATACTTGTTCTTTATGTTGATCTTTTTGACTTCCTGATAATCAATACACAACCGCATTGTTCCATCATTCTTCTTCACAAAGAGCATTGGTGCACCCCAAGGTGATGCACTAGGGCATATGAACCCTTTGTCCAGATGCTCTTGCAACTGCTTCTTTAACTCTTCCAGTTCTATAGGAGCCATACTATAGGGACACTTTGAGATAGGAGTAGCTCTAGGTATGAGTTTAATTAAGAACTCTACCTCATGATCCGTGGGAATTCCGGGTAACTCTTCAGGAAATACATCACCGTATTCCCTCACGATGGGCATTTCCTCAAGGTTGGCACTTTCCTTTGACTCAACCATTTGGGCGAGGTATGCTTCTTCATAGAGAATCAACACCCACACCATTGAAGGATTTTCAAAGGATATTCATGATCTTCCTTGAAATTTTAGAGGATCATGGGATGGTTTGGAATATGAAAAGATATTTCCTTTTCCCAACAGTTGATATGTGCTCTATATAACAAGAGCCAATCCATTCCCATTATAGCGTCGAATTCCACCAAGGGAATTATTACGAGATTTGTCGAAAGAATATTCCCACATACGCCAACAGGAGAAGAGTCAAACACTTGGGTTTCAATGATTGCACCACTCAGTGTTTTTACAAATATCTCTACTTCAAGGTTTTGGGGCCTCGATTCTATAGTTCTAGAAAACTTGCAGGATATAAAGGAATGCATAGAACCAGAATCAAATAAGACTTTTTCCATTATTGAGTGAATAGGAAGTGTACCTTGTATGACTTCATTATCATGATCCACCTCCAAAGTAGTGATGGAATAATCCTTACCTTGTTCCTTTGTCTTTGGTGGCTACTGACGCTGATTACCCTCGAGAACTCGAGGTTTAGTGCACTGGTTTGCATAGTGCCCAAGCTCCCTACAGTTGTAGCATTGAACCGTGAGTGGTTCTCTCCTTTAATCAGCTACATTCTACTTCATTTTCATGTATTTTCGACACTCTTGAGCATGGTGTCCTTCTTTCCCACACTTGAAGCACTTCTCCGTCCCTTTGAGGCAGTCCCATGGTGCAACTTCCCACATTTTTGGCATGTGGGTCATTGAGTTTTCTTCCCACCTTTATCATTAGTTCCACCGGCTTGAAACTCCATTTTTCTTTTCTTATCACCATAGCCATGGGACCATTCTCTAAACTCCATCTCCACTTTGAGAGCACATCGAACAACTTCTTCATAACTCCCAAAGTCTCGAATTGCAAGAGCCTTTCGAAGGTGTGGTTTTAATCCACTAAATAATCTATCAATTTTTCTATCATTGTTGATAAAAAAACCTGAAGCGTACCTTGAAATCCTTGTGAAATTCACTTCATAGGTTGTGATATATTATCCTTCTTTTTTCTTGAGCTCTATGAATTCTCTCTCCATCTTCGTGCGAAGAGTTCTTGGGAAATACTTGTTAAGAAACATTATCTTAAAGTCTTCCCATTCCATCTCTTCAATTTCATCCCTTCGCTTAGTGTTCTTAATCAAAGGCCACCATTGATCGACTTATCCATCTAGAAGATAAATCGATAGGGTCACCTTCTCCATCTCAGAATAGTGAAGAACAAAAAAGATCTTCTCCATGGAGTTGACCCACTGTTCCGCAACTAGTGGATCGGAAGATCCACTAAACATCGGTGGTCGTTGCCGCATAAAACATTCGATAGCCAGTTGCTCCCTGTTTGGTGAAGGAGTACATTCTCCATTATTATGGTTATTGTTCATAACCTGAGATAATTGGTTAAGCATCTCCATGAAGTTTTGAACTCCACCTCCCAAATCATTGGGGATGTCATTCGGGCAATCGTTGCATTGGCCCTCGCACAAGTTGTTGGCCTGATTTCTCCTGGTTCCCACCATTTTCTAAAATAGAAAAGGGTTATAACAAAAAATAAGTAATAAAGTCATGAATAACTTATTCATTTAAAAAATTTATACCAAAAACATAACACATGGTATCCCTATGTAAATATTCTTTTGTGCATATTTATACTTAGTCTCATGCTATAGGTTTTCTCTAGGGTTCACTAATCCTAATTCCCAAATTAACTAAACCTTGCCTCTGATACCAACTATAGCGACCCAACCTTTTTTACTTTACTATTACATCATTTTAAAGATAAAAAACATAATATCATTACACATAGAGGATCCAAAGGTTTAATGTCTTGGGAAAACTAGGACCATACATAAGAATTACAACATCAAGTATAAACATTTATTCAATTTCTTCTTCTATAGCTTCTTATTGGCACTTGTCCTATCCTTAGTACATGTAGCCACCTGAGGATATACATCAAAAGGGGTGATCTAGAATCCCAGTAATAGGATAGATAAGAACAATATATAATGGGGTGAGCATAATCATAACATGGGAAAAAGATCACGAACATGAGAGGAAGCATAAATATAAGACTTGAAATGCGGCAATGTATAAAAATGAAACATCATGTCTTAGTGGTTAACTACCACACATACTTGTGAACCAAGATAGCATATTGTTCACAAAACATTTCACATTTACTCATTAGATTCATCACTTTACCCAATGCATTGGAGCTCTGTATAATTTCGGGCACACCCGTCACATTGAAACATTCATATTACGCTATATAATTCTGGGCACACCCGTCACGTCATAACATTATCATCATTATGCTTGCCACATAAAACACATATAAAAAATTTACATAAATAACCCATGGAATGTAATGGGTTTCATATCATATGAACACATTTATAAACTTTGGGTTCCCAAAATAAAGAGGGAATGACATACATGTTACAAGAATCGTTCACTTTGAGTGAGAAGTAAAAGGGGCATTCTTAAAAGAGGAGTTCTTTTGGAAAAAATTTTGTTTGACATAAAAACCAGTGAAAAACATATATATCCCAAAAAATTAAAGACAATGATGAAAAAATGATCTTTAAGGAGTAACCATATCAAAAATGGAGTGAAAGAGGGAGAACCCGAAGGATGAAAGTTGGGTTCGAGAATTTCCCTTTACCTTGTATCCGAATGCTTCCTTCTCTTTAATGTCCTGTATAATGAAATTATATTCATTAATTAGAAATACATAACCTTGTGTACATTAATATGGTTAATTATGGTTTCATTAAGTGATTTTATGTGCCTTTTGATGAGTTATATAGTTTTAAAATATTATTCGAGAATGTTTGTTTTCATGATTTTCTTGAATGATTCACTTGTATTCTTAAATTGGTGTTTGGGTAGAACATGGGTAAACATCCATAACTAATATTACATGTTATTAATGATATTACAGGAGTTTTAATGATATTAAAATGAATCAAATTAGATCCATGTGGATGGATCATTAGATAAGAAATAATGATGATTGTTTGGGTTAATTTGGGCAGTTTTTCGATCACAACGAACTTGTTTTAATTTATCACTTAGTAATATGGACATAAGTTATCTCCAGAAATTTAAATAGTAAATAATACATATAAAATATTCTGATTCAACCATAAAAATGGTTTCATGACCAGATCTGAATGTAGAAATGGAAGAAGAAAGCATTTCGTTCTTGAAGGTGTTAAATTAACACCTCACGAACAATGTTCTCTTTAATAAAATAAAAGGAAGAGGGAAAGGGGGTTGGATGATATAATATCCCATTAGAATCATAAAATTATAGTATATATATAATAATGGAGTTACAATACCATTTGGATGAATATAGGTGGGGAGATATCAATAAATGAACTTGAACTTGAAAGGGAATTAAAGGAGAAGAGGGAGAGAAATTACCTCTTGAATCCTTCTCTTGAGATCCTCCTTAAGGGCCTAAGCTTGGTCTTTTGATGAGACCAGAAGCTCTTGGACGTGGGATAGGGTCTATGTAAGAGTTTTGGGCATAGTTTAGAGAAGTCTTGGAACTTGATAGGTGTGAGGAAATGAGGGTGTGAAGGGTGGCTTTTATAGTGTGGTGGGGGGGGGGGAGAGTGGTTTCCTTAATATAAAATTCATTAGTTTATTATTTATTCACAAAACAAGGAATAGTGAGTATTCCATGACCAAGAATAGTAATTTTATCATGTGATCCCGAACCGAGTGGGCTTACATCAGCAGAGCATCATCGGTGACTCAATTAATCCATTATTTGGCATTTATTGTGAATTATCGGATTCTACTATTCATAAAAAATTCAAGTATCTTAGAAAAATACCAAAAATTTACCCCTACCATTTTTCTATGTGTAGAATCCAAAAATTAATTCCATTTTTCAAAAATAATTTTCTAAATATTATTAATTTAATATTTAATTAAAATCAAAATTTACTTAAAAAAACGGTTTTTAGATTAAAACTGATTTTATAGTGCTTTCAAAAATTACATAGGGTCTTATAAAATTATATAAAAACTATAAGAAATTGATTCATTAATTTATGAATACATTTTAGGGAAATAAATTTTCATTTAAATCAATTAATTAATTATAATTAATTATTTATGACTTACAAAATACCAAAACGTTTACTAAGGTCAAATTGTCACTATCTAAGATGTCTAAATTTTATTTAATTATTCATGGGTAATGTTACTCTTATGTTGGATGATTTACTATTCATAAGGGTCATATTACTATTTATAAGGGTATATTACTATTCATAAGGGTAAGTTACTATTCACCAAAAATTATTTTTGTTTCAATAGACTCCAAAAAAACATCTTGAACACAACCATTTATGTCAGAGTTTTGAAATTCAAAACATAGAAGTGACAAAATTATGTTTAAAGGTCACTTAGCACTTAGTAGTTCATTATGTTGTGTGTTTTCATGTTATTTTATGACATAAATATAAGAAGGCAATTTCCATTGAAAAACATTGGGTCGTTACAACCCACCCCTTGCTTCAACTGGAAACACACATCAGTTTGAACCAATTCAGGAAGCTCTTTAGCCCTTTCACCTTTCCCACCAAATGGGGATTTGGTCATTTTTCCTTTTAAACATTCATGACATACACCAAGTGGTTTTAGTTAAAAAGAATCTAAATATCCATCTTGATGTAACTTTTTCAAGCATTTCTAGTTTACATGACCTAACTGGTGATGCTGAAGTTGGGTGTGGTATGAGTCATATGAAGCATCTTTGTCATCGATTTCCATTAATTGGTTTGTTTAATCCAACACATAAAGACCGCTGTATAAATGTTCCCTACCAAAAAAATGATATCTTTATAAAAGAAGCAACATTCATTTCAAAACATGAAAACAAATCCATATATATCTAGTTGGATACAGAAATTATGTTTTTGGTTACAGAAGGCACATAAAAACAACCCTTTAACACCAAGATCATCCCAGTTGGTAACGTGAGGTGGTAGTCCCTGACAGCTACAACAACAAGTCTGGCTCTGTTGGATTCTTTTAGATCTACCTCCCATCGATCAATCATCCTGAATCTACTTGGTTCCTTTATTTGGATACATATGTGAGCACCACAAGCTGTATCTAATACCCAATTTGTAGAAATAGGTAGATTGAATTCGATAACAAATGCACCTTAAGCTTACCCTTGCTTCTTAGGCTGGGTCCATTTCTTCTTCCAGTGTCCCTTCTTGCCACATGCGAAACAAACAACCTCTCGTTACCTTGCCTCCACTTTGATCTTTCTTTTCTTGGAAGGCCTTGAAGAAGCTTTGGGCTTAAAGCTCTCCTCCTTCCCTTTCCTCTTATTCACCATAAGGACAGAAGGCTTTTATTTCTTCATATCTTTTTCCACTTGGTGAATGAGGATAAGAATATCAGATAGAGACTTATTAATGTTGTTCATATTGAAATTGAAAACAAAGTTAGAGAAGCTCTGAGGGAGTGATGCGAGAATTAGATCGGTGCCCATTTCTTTGGGGAGTTTAAACCCTAGAACCTCTAGGCACTCAATGTAGCCAATGATCTTGACAACATGAGTCCCAGTTGGGGAACCATCTCCAAGATTACTCTGAAAGAGTGCCTTAGAGATCTCAAACCTTTCCTGTCTTTCTCTCTCCTGGTAAAGACCACCGAGGTTCTTAGGCATGCTATAAACATCCATGTTTTCATGAGACTTCATGAGCTCACTAGACATTGATGATAACATCAAACATTGAAAGTTTAATGTCACATAAATTTCATATTTTAAAGGCATTTTTTATTTAATTTACATCCTTGCTTTGTTTTTGGGGTTTCCCTATGCTTTATGGAGGAATAGATGAGTTTTCATGAATTGGGCCAAACCATGAGCCCAATTCCAGATTGAAAAATAAATATTGTTTCTTTTATAACCTTTTCATTTTTCAAGATTTTTCATCCATTCAAATTCCTACTTGGACTCCACTAACCTATTAACACCACCAAGTCAATTTGGAGCCTTTATAAATCCATAACCAAGCTTTATGTGGGTTTTTATCTTAGGGGTTGGGCCTGCCCGAAAGCCCAATTCTGTTTTAAAAATGAAATTTGTTTATGTTATAACTTATTCAATTTTTGGGATTTTTCGGTGATTCTAAGTCTCACCCAAGACCATTGAACCCAGCCGCTCTTCTGAACTCTCTCCCCCCTCTTTGAAGCTCTGGTTATTCGCGATTTGGTGCCAAACTTCATAGGCTTCCTCAAATCGTCCAGATTTGAAGAGGTAACATATTTCTTTCATAACTCTCTCAATTCTTAATATTTTCCCTCCATTCTAGTTCCTAAATGACCTAATAAATCTTTTTTGAATGAAATATGAATTTTGTCTATTTTAAATTTCATATACTGTTGTTTTGGAGTTATTACTTCAAGATACTTCATGTAAATGAGTCATTTTCTTTCCTCTTTCAAATTACTTAGGGTTTCATTCATTGTTATTAGGGTTTATTCACTTATCATTGAGTTTCCTAATGTCCAAAAACTAGGTTTTCGAATCTAGGGTTTAACTCTGGGCTTTCTTGGCCAATTATTGTGGTTTTAGGTTTGATCTAGGTCTCTCTTGGTGCGACGAAGGTGCGATTTGATTTTCACACGGAGATTCAAGGGTTTTTTGTTACTTTGGTAGGTGATTCCATTGTACGTGCTATTTTTGTGAATTATCTTGCTATTTTAATTGTATTTTAATGTTAATTGACTTTGAATGTTTCTGTAAAAATTGGTTTTAGTTGCATTTATAATGCAAATGAATTTTAAGTTCCAATTTTTGGTGAAATTGGGGGTTTTTCATACAAATCTTTTATTGGTTCATTTTGGGCTAACCTATAATTACTTAGTTGATTTTATTGAACAGTATTATGACTGAAAATCATGTTTTTAATTTTTATTCTTGTTGGCAGTTGTTGTGAAAGTTTGTTTAAATGGTGTTTGGGATGCAAATGGGCTTTAAGTGTCATGTTTGTGTGAAAATGGTGGTTTTTAAAAGATATAACTTCCTGGTTCACATTGGGGTGCCCCATAACTGAATTGTTGGTTTAATTAAAGGTTATTGAACTGAATTTTTGTTTTTATGACTTACAAGTGTTCACATAGTGTGTAAAGTGGATATTTTAAAGAGCTTTGGGTGCAAAACAATGTGATATTTTGAGAGGTTGTTTTATTGAAAGTCAAAATATTTTATTGTGTGTTTTAAATGGTATAAAATGTGTGTAGCTACTCTACTGTTTGTTTGTTACCTTTAGTGATATTTTATATGCAAAATTATGTATGTTGTTTGCTGAAATTGTTTGAGAACAAAAGGGGAATCCCGGGTACCTAGGTGGGGCAGATTTGTACTTGTACGGCTAGTGGACCAGATGGGTTTTATCCTTGTTTCACTTAGCATTTGGATAACGACAACTCTAACTAAAATATTTGGATGATGTTTGGGGACCACTAGTTTATGGGTATGTTCCCTACTAATGGATCTTGCATGAGAACAGATTTTTCTATGGTTACTTTACACCGAGGTACGAGGTACATAGGGCCCGAGACAAACTAGTGCCTAGGGGTGTTCCCAATTTTGTGTCTCATTGGATTTGTGGTATTTAACCATATAATAGGGTGTGTTTGGAAGTACATTACAGTAGCTAACATTTTTATTTTAATGTGTTAACATTCTGAAATTCTCGGATTGAAAACTGTTTTCATTTGAAAGTTGCATTTCTTGGAATTTTAACACTGTTTCACCTTGTGTATTAAAATTGCTTGTATTGTTCACATTGTATTGCATGATCTTTTGAATCATTTGGTGGTATCCTATTGGGCTTAGTCTCACACCCTACTTACACCCATTGGGTGTAAGTAGACCATCTTATGCTTGACTTAGGTAAAGGGAAGGCTAAGGGTGATGGAGGTTCAGGGTGTTAGTCCCCATCGCTGGGGCGGAGTTGTGGAGAAGGCTTGCAGGTGATGACCCCCTTGTCATGTGGAGTCCATGGGGATGTCTTTATGTTGATATTATTTGTATTTGGACCACTTTTAGCGTATTTAAAATTTTTTATTCAGATATGGTTTTGTTAAGAATTGTTTAGCATGAAAATTTCAGATTCTAATTATTGATTGTTTTTTTATGTTTTATGCTTTCATCCTCGGGTAAATCATTCCCAAACCAGATTTTTTTGATAACCGGGTACTTGTGCCAGCCCGTGGGGATAGGGAACGCCCTTCGGGCCTTGCCACGGGCCGAGTTTGGTGCCATTAATGATGGCGACCAGATTCGGTTCGTGACAAAATGGTATCAGAGGAGGTTAAATTTTTTGGGTTATATTGCTATTTTGGGATGAGTCGGGATAGACAGGAGCTAGGACTGTCGGGGCTCAGGGTTTTGGTTGTGAGTAGGGTTCCTGGCACGCACCTCTCATGGCAGACCTTGAGTCACCAGGGTATGTTGGAATTTATGGATTGACTTCACGTCCAGGTGAGACGTGTGGGCTGTAGACCACATGTGGACATCTGGCGGATGTGAAGTAGTTGTTTCTTTTATTACTGGAATGTGTTTAGTTTATTTATATTTGATGTATTTGATTACAATTTTCAGAATTTTGGTATTGACTATTGTTTTGTGACTGTTTCATTTTGTAGCAACATGCCTCCCCAGAAAGCTCCCACTCGCCCACATGAGGAAGCTGTAGAGAGTTCTCCCACACCGATTGATCAGTGGCTTGTGGAGGCTGTTGTTCGGGTTATCCAAGCTTTAGGACAGGGACCCGCTCCTTCTCCTATTCCTGTTAGGGCAGAAGAGACAGGTCTTAGAAAATATAAAGCACAAGAGTTTCTGAAAAACAAGCCTCCTACCTTCCGAGGTAGCTCAGAACCCCAGTAAGCAGAAGAATGGCTCGAGAAGATCGAGCGCATGTTTGAGTTTCTGGAAACACCTGAAGATCTCAAGGTGAAGTGTGCCTCCTTTATTTTGGGGGGTCCAAGTCGTAAGTGGTGGGAGTCAGTGTTTCAGGCTGGGAAGAATGAGCAGATGCGCTGGGGAGATTTCAAGGCTATCTTCAATGAACAGTTCTGCCCTGAGGCGTTGGCTATGATAGGTCTAGAGAGTTCATGGAACTTTTTCATAGTAATCTATCTATGATGGAGTATTCCAACCGTTTCGCTAAGTTGGTTCGGTATGCTCCAGAAATTGTCCCTAATGAGCAGGCGAAGGCCCAGAGGTTTGAGAAAGGCTAGCGACCATAGATATACTCCCAGGTGTTCTTGTTTAAGATGAGGAACTATGCTGAGGTTGTTGATCAGGCATGCATGGTGGAGATTGATAAGAAAGGCAGGGCTGGTTTCTATGGTTCAGTATCATCAGTGGGAAGTGGCAGATCCTCAGAGAAGGAAAGGAAGTGGGATGATCTTGTGAAGAAAGGAGGTGGCAGTTCAGGCCACTCTTCCAGGCAGTTTTCTTCTCCGGCTTCTGATGCAAGATCGGTCATGTGCCACCAGTGTGGGAATCCCGGGCACATTCGACCAGCATGTCCACATCCTCCGAATCCTTGTTACCAGTGTGGAGGTATGGGGAATTTGCAGCATTTCTGTGGTGTGGCATGTCTACTTCCAAGTGGGGTTGGGTCAGTGGATTCAAGAGGAGTGCCAGCACAGTCTGAGCCATCGAGGACTGGGGGATCTTGATTTGGAAACCGTGGTGGTAGGGATGGGTCATCTTCGGGGCAGATCCAGTTCAGGGCACATCCATAGACTAGCGGTCGTCCTCAGGCAGATACTAGACATCTCCATGCAGCGGATCAGGCACCAGCAGGATCAGAGGCGGGACCGTTGACAGTTCGAGGTACCGTTCTGATCACATCTTCTATAGCTACTGCTCTTTTTGATACCGGTTCCTCTGTTTCATTCATTTCTTCCCATTTTTTGGACATTCTGAATTTTCCAACTGAGTTAATGTCTTTCATGGTGGAGTTGGTGACACCGCTGGGAAAGAAGAAGGAGCAGGGTCTCAGGTGCCCATCGTGTGCTCTTTCTGTGTCAGGGGTCGAGATGGAGTGGGACCTCTTGGTCTTAGATATGGACCCTTTTGATTTCATACTCGGGATGGATTGGATAGTACACTTCCAGGAACACAACGATTGCTACAGACAGTGTGTGAGTTTCACGGCACCTGATGGGAGTCGTCAGGTATTTCATGGAGAATGGGATCCTCGGTCAGGTTGTGCAGGGCCTCCACTCCCAGATATGGGAAGTGTTATCTTTCATTTATCTTCACTCATGCTAGAGGATGGTCTTTCCCATAAAGGTTCACTACCTCATGTAGGGAATGAGTTTCTGGAGGTATTCTTGGACGATTTTTCAGGTTTTCCCCCGGAGTGGGATGTGGAGTTTTCGATTGATCTGGCACTGGGAACACAACTGATATCTCTTCTCTCTTATCACATAGAATTCACCGAGCTGAGGGAATTAAAGATACAGCTGGATGAATTATAATCTAAAGGATTCATTTGCCCGATCATCTCTCCTTGGGCCGCTTCTGTGTTGTTCGCGAAAAAGGCTGATGGATCCCTCCGGTTGTGCATTGACTACTGAAAGCTGAATAAGGTAACAATTAAGAATAAATACCTTTTGCATAGAATAAATGATTTTTTTGATCTGTTGAAGGGGGAAAAGTGTTTCTCGAAGATAGGCCTGTATTCGGGGTATCATCAACTTCGGGTGAAAGAGTCAGATATCCCAAAGACAGCCTTTCGAAGTAGGTACGACCACTTTGAGTATTTGGTCATACCCTTCAGATTGACTAATGCTCCAGTGGTCATTATGGAACTCATGAATAAGGTGTTCCATCAGTATCTTGATTCCTTTGTTGTGGTGTTCGTGGATGACATTCTGGTATACTCTAGCTCTGAGGAGGAACACGAACATCACTTGAGGATCGTTTTGGTTACATTACGAGATCACCGCCTCTATGCAAAGTGGTCAAAGTGCAATTTTTGGATTAGGGAAGTGATATTTCTGGGGCATGTGATCTCTGAGTAGGGGGTTTCAGTGGACCTTGAGAAGATTAGTGTGGTTATGTCATGGGAGCAGCTGAAGAATGTGTTCGAGATCAGGAGTTTCCTTGGCCTGGCTGGTTATTACAGGCGATTCGTTCGTGATTTCTCTCAGCTTGCTTCACCGATGACTGCCCTCACCCGGAAAGGGGTGAAGTTTATATGGGGTCCAGAATGCTAGGAATCATTCAAGGAGCTGAAGATGTGGTTGACTACCACCCATGTGCTGATTTTACCAGAGGCAGGAAAGGGATATGTGGTCTATTGTGATGCTTCAGGTATGGGTCTTGGGTGCGTTCTTATGTAGGATGATCATGTGGTCGCGTATGGATCTCGCCAACTTCGACCACATGAAAATAACTACCCGACCCATGACTTAGAGTTGGCAGCGGTGATGCATGCTTTGAAGACATGGCGTCACTACCTCTTTGGGGAGAAGTTTGTGGTATACTCTGATCACAAAAGCTTGGCTTATATCTTCTCTCAGAAGGACCTGAACTTGAGGCAGTGTTGCTGGATCGAGTACTTGTAAGGGTTTGACTTTGACATTGTCTATACCCCAGGAAAGGGTAATGTAGTGGCAAACGCCTTGAGCAGAAGGGTTCCAGTCCAGGCTTTAAGGAAGTCCAGTGATGAGTGGGAATTGGTGGGGCTCTTTTCTCAGATGCATGTGGAGACCAGGGAACACAGTGGACGAGCATTCTTGGCAAGCGTCCAGTTGACTCCTTCTCTATTGGAGTTGATTCTTCGGGAATAGCCCAGTGATGAGCTTTGTCAGCGATCAAAGTAGTTTTTTTATGGTGGGGAGATATCCTCTGATTGGTCGTCGTCTCCCGAGGGCATCTTGTGCTTCAAGGGCCATTCAGTAGTGCCATTATCTTTGCAGAAGGTGGTGATGCAGGGTAGCCACTAGTCTCAGTGGGATGTCCATCTGGGTGCCACTAAGATGTATTATGATGTCCGTTGGTAGTTTTGGTGGCCTGGTATGAGAGGGGACATAACGGACTTTGTTTCGAGATGCTACACATGCTAGCAGGTGAAAGCAGAGCACCAAAGGCCTTCTGGTTTGCTCCAACTACTACCCATTCCTACCTGGAAGTGGGATGAGGTCTCCATGGACTTCATTGTTGGCTTACCTCATACACCTTGGGGTAAGAATTCCATTTGGGTGGTGATTTACCGTCTGACCAAATCAGCCCACTTCATTCCGATAAAAGATACAACTAAAGTGGATGAGTTGGGCCATTTGTATCTTCAGGAAGTGGTGAGACTCTATGGCATACCATTAGCTGTTGTCTCAGATAGAGACACCCACTTCACTTCTCGATTTTGGGAGGGCCTTCATAAGTCGTTGGGGTCTCAGATTAAGATGAGCACGACTTACCACCCTCAGACAGATGGTCAAATAGAGCGGGCGAATCAGATTTTGGAGGACATGCTTTGTGCATGTGTCCTGGACTTTGGAGGTTCTTGGGATATCCATTTGGGATTTTTTTAGTTTTCTTATAATAATATTTACCAATTCTCGATTCGAATGGCCCATTTTGAGGTGCTCTATGGTCGGCCATGTCAGTCCCCCCTATGTTGGGCTGAGGTAGGAGAGACTTTACTGTTGGGGCCAAGCCTTGTGCATGAGACTTCTGAGAAGGTCAAGTTGATTAGGCAATGCTTATTGACAGCTCAGAGTCATCATAAATCTTATGCTGACCAGAGGCGTCGAGACCTAGAGTTTTCTATGGGTGACAGGGTATTCTTAAAAGTGGCCCCTTGTCTGGGCCATCGTCGGTTGGGGAAGCAAGGTAAGCTGATGCCACGGTATGTTGAGCCCTTTGAGATCACCTAGCGTATTGGAAAGGTGGAATACAGGTTGGAATTACCTTCTCATTTGACGTCTATCCATGATGTCTTTCATGTCTCTTAGTTGAAGAAATACAACCCAGATCCATCCCATGTGTTGAGTTGGGAAGAACTGGAGATAGATCCTGACTTGTCTGTTGTTGAGAGGCCGGTGAAAATAGTGGACTCCCAAGAGATGATACTTCGAGGGAATTCTATTCCATTAGTCTGGGTTCTATGGCATCATGGGAATGATACACATGAGTCATGGGAGCGAAAGTCATGGGTCGAGGAAGAGTACCCATTCTTGTTTTCCAACCAAGCTTCATGTTGACTTTCCAGGGCAGAAAGTCCTTCATAGTGGGGAGAATTGTCACATGCATGTAATATTTTAAATGTATTTTTCATTTAATTTACATCCTTGCTTTGTTTTGAGGGTTTACCTATGTTTTATGGAGGAATAGATGGGTTTTCATGAATTGGGCTAAACCGTGAGCCCAATTCCAGATTGAAAAATAAATATTTTTTCTTTTATAACTTTTTCATTTTCAACATTTTTCATCTATTAAAATTCCTACTTGGACTACACTAACCTATTAACACCACCAAGTCAATTTTGAGCCTTTAGAAATCCATAACCAAGGTTTATGTGGGTTTTTATCTAAGGTGTTGGGCCTGCCCGAAAGCCCAATTCTATTTTAAAAATGAAATTTGTTTATGTTATAACTTATTCAATTTTTGGGAATTTTCGGTGATTACAAGTCTCATTCAAGACCATTAAACCCAAACGTGCTTCCAAACTCTCTCCCCTATCTTTGGAGCTTTGGTTAATCGCGATTTGGTGCCAAACTTCACAGGCTTCCTCAAATCGTCCATATTTGAAGAGGTAACATCTTTCTTTAATAACTCTCTCAATTCTCAATATTTTTCCTCCATTCCAGTTCCTAAATGACCTAATAAATCTTGTTCAAATGAAATCTGAATTTTGGCTATTTTAAATTTCAGATACTAGTGTTTTGGAGTGATTACTACAAGATACTTCATGTAAATGAGTCCTTTTCTTTCCTCTTTCAAATTACTTAGGGTTTCATTCATTGTTCTTAGGGTTTCTTCACTTATAATTGAGTTTCCTAATGTCCAGAAACTAGGTTTTCGAACCTAGGGTTTAACTCTGGGCTTTATTGGCCAATTATTGTGGTTTTAGGTTTGATCTAGGTCTCTCTTGGTGCGGCGGTGGTGCGATTTGATTTTCGCACGGAGATTCAAGGGTTTTTGTTACTTTGGTAGGTGATTCCATTGTGCGTGAAATTTTTGTGAATTAGATTTCTATTTTCATTTTATTTTAATTTTAATTTCCTTTGAATGTTTCTGTAAAAATTGGTTTTAGTTTCATTTATAATGCAAATGAATTTTAAGTTCCAATTTTTGGTGAAATTGGGGGGTTTTCATACAAATCTTTTATTGGTTCATTTTGGGCTGACCTATAATTACTTAGTTGATTTTATTGAGCTGTATTAGGACTGAAAATCATTTTTTTAATGTTTATTCTTTTTGGTTGTTGCTGTGAAAGTTTGTTTAAATGGTGTTTGGGATGCAAATGGGCTTTAAGTGCCATGTTTGTGTGAAAATGGTGGTTTTTAAAAGATATAACTTCTTGGTTCACATTGGGCTGCACCATAACTGAATTATTGGTTTCATTAAAGGTTATTGAACTGAAATTTTGTTTTTATGACTTAAAATTGTTCACATAGTGTGAAAAGTGGATATTTTAAAGAGCTTTGGGTGCAAAACAATGTGATATTTTGAGAGGTTGTTTTATTGAAAGTCAAAATATTTTATTGTGTGTTTTAAATGGTATAAAATGTGTGTAGCTACTGTACTGTTTGTTTGTGAACTTTAGTGATATTTTATATGCAAAAGTATGTATGTTGTTTGTTGAAATTGTTTTAGAACAAAATGGTAATCCCGGGTACCTAGGTGGGGTGGATTTGTACTTGTACTACTAGTGGACCAGATGGGTTTTGTCCCTGTTTCACTTAGCATTTGGATAACGACAACTCTAACTAAAATATGTGGATGATATTTGGGGACCAATAGGTTATGGGTATGTTCCCTACTAATGGATCGTGCATGAGAATGAATTTTTCTATGGTTACTTTACACCGAGGTACAAGGTACATAGGGCCCGAGACAACCTAGTGCCTAGGGGTGTTCCCAATTTTGTGTCTCATTGGATTTGTGGTATTTAACCATATAATAGGGTGTGTTTGGAAGTACATTAAAGTATCTAACATTTTTATTTTAATGTGTTAACATTCTGAAATTCTCGGATTGAAAACTATTTTCATTTGAAAGTTGCATTTCTTGGAATTTTAACACTGTTTCACCTTGTGTATTAAAATTGCTTGTATTGTTCACATTGTATTACATGCTCTTTGGAATCATCTGGTGGTATCCTATTGGGATTAGGATCAAACCCTACTTACAACCATTGGGTGTAAGTATACCTTCTTATTCTTGACTTAGGTAAAGGGAAGGCTAAGGGTGATGGAGGTTCAGGGTGTTAGTCCCCATCGCTGGGGCAGAGTTGTGGAAAAGGCTTGCGGGTGATGACCCCCTTGTTGTGTGGAGTCCATGGGGATGTATTTTTATTGAAATTATTTGTATTTGGACAACTTGTAGTGTCTTTAAAAAAATGTATTCATATCTGGTTTTTTTAAGAATTGTTTAGAATGAAAATTTCAGATTCTAATTATTGATTGTTTTTTTTATGTTTTATGCTTTCATCCTCGGGTAAATCGTTCCCAAACCAGATTTTTTTGATACCCGGGCACTTGTGCCAGCCTGTGGGGATAGGGAATGCCCTTCGGGCCTTGTCACGGGCCGAGTTTGGTGCCGTTAATGGTGGCGACCAGATTCGGTTCGTGACATTTACCGCATCATTCATATGTTTCTCATAGACTAGGAAATCCTCATCACTCGCCTCCTTGGAAGGAGGATCAGGTAATGCTAACTCTAGAATATAAGACTTCTATTCATGGCATAGGATAACCCAAAGGCATCTAAACCGTTCCTTGAAGTTACTGCCGGTGAGGATGCTGTCTTTATCTAGAATTGATCACAGGGATAATGTGGTTGACAAGCTTTTCATTTTTATTCTAAAATTAAAAGAGCATATTATTAGTACTTTCTTGATTACATTTTATGAGAAATAATAAATTTTATTAAGTCTCCCACTATTTTATCAATTCCCAATGGCCCTCACCATTGAACTCGGAATGTCCAGTTGCCATGGAATTCTAGTGGCAAGGATTCATATTCCCCTTCGCATAACCCCAACAAGGGTTGGTCAAAATATTAGAAGGTATTTAGGTAGGCGGGTCTTTTCCAACTGCAGGCTTGCAGTTACTTGATCCGTTGAGTGGACTCCCCAATCCTGAAATCATGACTTTGGATTTCCTCAGTTCTTGCCTCCAATATTACACCAAGTCTAGCAAGGGATACTCCTCTTGATGTAATATGGTTAAGTCAACCCAAAACCTTTCATAATGGCTTCCTGTATAAAAGTAAGTGTCCCAACAAGGGTTGTTCAAACATGTAGTTTTATTGAGTTTTTCCCTTAATCAAGTAACGAAAGGCTCAGTCTAACTTAATATTTTATTTAATGTATTTTTATCTCTTATGCTTGAATTTCTTATTATCACATTCTTGTTAATGTTAAGTGGAACTTACTTAAGTGATTAACCATGTCTTGATAATATTTACACATAAGTCTGGTTTATTTTAGTTCCATATTGTATGCTTTGTTTAATTCATTAATTATGTGATCGTAACAACACATCCATAATGATAAACCATGAAAATGATAGAAATAAATAAAGTAAATGGCATGATCATGAGATTTTTTAATGGTTAGTTTATCTATCGGTTGATAAACTAACCCTGACCTAGGATAAAAACACCTTGAACCTTTTGGGTTCGTGTTTACATATTCCACCTGTCCACCTTTGTATCTCCTGGGATTGGTTTCGTCTTAGCTTCATCTTGAACTGTCTCCACTGTCTTTGGAGTTCCATCCATTACATATGCCTTTTTTTAACTCACATGTAGGTGAGGTGTAAAAGGGGGTTTTACATAAAAGAAACCTTGGGCACACATGCCCTACATATTAATGAGGAGAAATCTTGCATACCAAAAAATTTAATTCAAATAAATAAATTAAAAGAAACCATCCACATACAATGGTCTTGGTCAAGGTTATGATCATCCATACATGAAACAATATTTACGCATAAATAAAACTAGAAATCATTTCTTTAATCGTTATTGTTTAAGATAAATCACGCTCGAATCAATTAATTATCATCTTTAATTAATCAATCCTTTTATCTTAAACCCTTTTCTGAATTTTCTTGAGATTTTAATCCATTATAATTTTAAACAAATAAATTCATTTAAAATTATCTTTGTACGTAACTTGTACCATGGAGGTAACCTGGTGGATTCCTATTCACAACTACCCAATGAGTAGAAATGAACATTACACATATGTTAAATTAAAAAAAAATATAAAACACCTATCATGTGTTGTGCCTCAGTTTTACGCCTGCATGATGGTACACATCTCAAGGGTTTGTATAATATAATAATAAATGTTAATAAATCTACATAATTTGGATGAGTACACAACATGTAGTTCCAACTACATGGCGTGTACAATTTTTCACCGTCTATCTGAAGTACACGCCTGGGGAAATGACACGTGAGTGTAATTCAGAAATCTTCGGAGTACACAACATGTCCAGTGGGCCACACGCCCTGTAGTTCCTCGTTACACAGTCTCCAGCCGGGTAAGATGTGTATGGGGTACACGGTCCAACCCTAACCTGAAGGGACTACACACTGTGTCCATTGGGCCACACAACATGTAATCCAGAAACCACATGCCACCTGTTCCTGGTCAACACACAGAGCCATTTAAGACTTAGAAATACTCCAACACATGTCTTCGTTTGGCGGACCGGTCTGATGCATTGAATCTTGACTACACGACATGTACTACCGAATACATGCTGTGTGTTCTGGTGCTGTATGGCCAGGAATCTTTGGAACCTCCATATGAGATCCCCTATTTTATTTTAATCAAAATTAAAAGAAAAGATCTTTTTTGTAAGGTGAACGAGAAACTAAAGAGGAGGAATAGATCTTGAGATTCATATTTGCATAACGATTAACTTGAATTGAAACAAATACATTATTAAATGTGTAAGTCATTAATGAAATATTTAAATAATTATAAACTAGGATGCAACCCCTCTGATACCACTTGAAGGTTCCAGGCGCAGCGAAAGCGTGGTTGTGACGACACCCAACTTTGATTTTTACCATGATCAATGATTATTCTGGGATCAATACGATGATGAATGCCAGTCTCCACAGAATATAATCAAATATTTAGATAAAGAAGAAAGAGGCCCGAAACCTTAGAGAGGATCTTGCACATCATGTTTATAATTAATTTAATTAATTTCATAAAGAAAATAATACCTGGATCTTTGGTATTTTCTTCGTTGATGATGTTGATCATCTGGAATGACCCTTGTGGACTATCTCATTGCACTTGTAACGATCCAAACTAGAATCCCTCCAGTGGTGATCCACACATGCTCCGATGGTCTCCAATCGACACTGCTTGTTCTCTGGGTGCTAGCGCGGTGAAGCGAGTGTCTTGTGTCGGTCGTTCTTGATCGCTTGTTCTTCAGCCTTGAAGAACACATCTCATTCTTAGAGAGGAGAGGAGAGGATTTGAGAGGGAAATTGTTTGGATCAACAATTCTTAATTCACCAGGCGTGTGGTGTGGTGTATGACACAATATGCGTACTTGCCTATTTATATACATGGAATTTCAGTTACAATATTTAATTGCATAACAACAATTAAATACATTCATGAACTTAGAGAAAACCCATGCATTTAATAATAATACCATGTCATTATTTATGGTACGCCAACTTGTGAAAAATGGAATTATAAATAAAATTCCGCATCACAAAATAATAGCAGCGTTATTTTAATTCATTCCAACTAGTTAAATAATTATTTACCATCTTGCAAATAATTATTTTACTACCAGACCGACCTTGGTCTTCTCTAACTCCACTTCCATTTATTGAACAACCTAATAAATAAATAAATAATTTATTCTCTTAAATAAATATTTTATTTACAAACTAGTAAATAAATATTTATTAAATGTTCAATAAAATAAAAAAATATATTTTATTTAATTTATGCAATCATTTTAACTTGAATAAAATTATTCCACGGTCTTGAGAATAATATTTATTTCATTAATTAAATTCAAATATAATTTAACCGAGACCACAAAAAACACTTAGTGTGTGACCCTCTAGGATTCTTTCTCGTTGACATTAGACGGTATTGCCTAAAGTCCAAGAGTACTATCTAGCAATGAGTTAAGACACCCAAGAGAAAGAACGTAAATTCCTAACAAAACCATCCAAATAAGAACGCTCATTGTGTAATATAATCCCTTTGTCACAATATCTAATCAAGAAGGTTTCATGATTGTGTCATCAACTTTTATGCTTGATACGTCATTCTTTGACTACCTGAAATAAACTCATCGTTACACTATGGACATGGAATTTTGCACGACGGTTCTACTTCAATCAAAGGGCCGAGATATCAACTTCCATAAATAGAAGTGAAAAATCCTTCCTCGACTTATCCATTAATAACATGCCACTCATGACGCACCCAACATACCCTACTTCCCACCAACTGTCTGCATGACAGTTTTCATCAGTAAATCAAAGTGTATAAGTCTTGACACATATTAATAATAATATTAAAGCCTAAGGATCATTACACATGCTCGCAGATAGAAATATCCAATGATACCAAAACATGCGTAATTCCTACTAGCGGGTATGTTCTCATAATCTCCTATCTTGGAGATTACCAAGTGCGAACTTCATGAGAGTAAGTCTCATCTGCTTATAAGTACTCACACCGGATGGTCTGCATGCTATGTGTCTCATCATAGCATATCATCCAACTGTAGAACTATATTTAATAATATTGTTATATCATTTCAAGGTTCTCATAATAGTGGGGAACTGACATGAACTTATCAATACAATAAATACTCTAGGACATTATTACATCATAGTCATGCAGAACAATGAACAATATGTAATAATACATTAAATATCCATGTAATCAAAGTAAAACCAGTTGGTTCTAGGACACCAACTCTTACAACTGGTGTATGGAGGAGATGAGGAGCTTGTCATTAGAGAGTATGATGATGCTGGTTTTTAGAGAGATTAGAATGATCTGAAGTCACAATCAGGATATGTTTTCTGTCTCAATGGAGGAGTTGTGAGCTAGAAAAGTTCAAAGCAGCTAGTTGCTGCCAATTCTATAGAGAAGTTCAAATATATAGCAGCTTCTGATGTATCCAAGGAATCCTTCTAGATTTGAAAAATTGTTTAGGAGCTTGATGTCGTGTCTAGCAGTAAAGATCCTATCACATTGTATTGTGATAATACTACAATGGTGGATCTTGCAAAAGAACCAAGGTCACATCAACGGAAAAACCACATTCTCTGGAAGTATCACCTCCTGAGGGATTTATATCGAAGGGGTGAAGTTATAGTGAGTAGAGTGTCCATGGAAGAGAACGTGGAGGACCCCATGACTAAAGTCCTATCTCAGTAGAAGCATGAATATCATGTGAGAGTTAGCGGGTTAAAGGTTGTTTGTAGTTGGCTCTAGTCCAAGTGGGAGCCTGTTGGAGTTGGTAGCATAGAACCAACCACTTTGTAATTTGTTCACTAATAAATATCTTATCATACCTTGATTGTTCTTATGCCTAAAAATGTGTGTGATAATTTCCTAAGGATAACTATTTCACCAAAGGGTCATAGAGGATCCCTGCTATGATGAGAACCCAGAAGTGCCATAACACAATTCTTGAATATATTCTCTATGGCCGGATGATGTTATTTGAGGGACACAAATAATACAGGACATTAGGGGTGAGGATTCATAAAACTTTGAGGCACCTTCTCATGGTGTGCGCCCCAGGTGATATCCAAGAGGATATTATGAGAATGAGACCTACTAGTAGGAAATCCACATTTCATAGTGTCATTGGATGTTCCTATCTACAGGCGTGTGTATTGGTCCTTAGAATTTAATATTATTATTAATGGGTATTAAAACTCAAACACTTAGATGTATTGATGAAAAATCTAATGACACACTATTTGCAGTGAATTAAGATATGTTGGGTGCATCACGAGTAATAATGCATTAATAGATAATGAGATAAAGGATTTGTCCCTTCTGTTCCATAATGGTAGTTGATATCTTAGGCCCTTTGATGGAATTGATATAGCCTAAATAAATCCATGACCATGGTAAGGAATGGGAAAGTTCAATTCTGTGAAGTCAAAGAAAGAATAATCGAGTACATGGGTTGATGACACTAGCATGAAACCTGCTTGATCAGAGATACTAAGACAAATAGATTACATTACATGGTAAGAATTCATAGGAGGTGACACGTCATTGCGGCGTTAACTTCTTTCTCTATGGGTGTCTTGGCCTGTTTCTAGATGCTAAACTTGGAATTTAGGTAGGCTCTGCCTAATTCCACTGAAAAAAATCCTAGAGGTTCATACACTAAGTGTGTCCAAGTATCTTAGTTAAATATTCATTTAACAAGTTGAATAAAGATTATTACCGATTGTGGTTTAATAATTATTCAAGGATGTCTAATCACATTTATTTCGACACTAGTTATTCGAGTGAATATATTGTGGGAAAAATAATATATCTATTAGTGAGTAATAAAGTGATATTTATTTAAGAAATAAATAGTCATTATTCAAGGTTTAATAAATGTAGTGGAGGAAATAAAGAAAATGGAAAAAACAAAAGTACACACCTTGTATATTAATACATACACACCGTGTAGTTTTTTCTGGGGATTTGTGAGAAATAATAATATTTATTTAATTAAATAATATTATGCGTAATTTTCTAGGCACATGTTAAGTGATAATAATAGTTAACTGTTATTATTAGACATGAGGTCTTACTAAGAATTAAATGAAACGAATAAATGTTTTCGGGTAATTGATTCATTTTATTATTCTGAGTAATAAAATCCCAATTACATTATTCTCATTAGATCTATCCATTATTTTTGGTTGTGTACAATGGATCTGGAGAAATCTCTCAAGAAAAGAGAGAATTACTTTCCTCCAAGAATGATATCAAGTTACGAGAGAGATCCTCCTCCACCAGATCAAGGAGAGCACTTTGAAAGCGGCTCTCAAGGTGATCGAAGGCGGACATCGCAAGAAAAGGCTCTTCCACGCTAGCACCCGAAGATCCCTTTGATGACGTCTAGAGATATGTGGAGGACATGTGGACCACCACTAGAGGAATATTACACATGGCTTCTACGAAGTAATGACAGATCACATTGAATCGTGATCGGAAACATCAATGGAGAGATAATTCCATCAAGGTAATTCTTATCTTTTAATTAAATTAATTATAAAAAACATATGATGATACTATCTATGGTTCCAGGACTTCCATATTTCCTTTTCTTTCGTTGTTATATTCTAAAGATCCAGCGTTTTATTATCACGAGATATCCCTGATTGATCATGGTTAATGCTAAAATCTAGTTGGGTACACCCATCCACACACTTCCACTACGCCCGAAACCTACATTGTAATACCATCAACAGGGAAAATACCCAACTTCCCAGAGTTCTCAGGCTGTTCATTATAATGAAAACCACCATGTTCACCACCAGTAGCATTCTATACATTACCAACTAGTTGAACAACAACAGAATCACTACACGGGTTCCTAGAATTACCATCACCCACATTATGATCCAATAATCCAGAACGAACTGGTTTCTTACCTCCCTTCAAGAAGGACCTCTTATCATGACCATGAACAAAACAAACATCACAGAAAACCAACCTTCTATATCTTGCTCGGTTATGTCTTATAACACTGCATTCCACACAGAATCTTAGAATCTTCTCATAAAAAATCCTCAATTCAAACTCCTCATCATCAGTAGATAGAAAAACCTAATCAACAAGAGTTGAATTTAAATCGATTTCAACCAAGAATTTTGAAAAATGTGCATACCTGACATCCATAGTCTCTTTATCCATCTTGATGAGGAGACCAAGTGACATAACAATGTCATGAAGAATTCTTGGATTCCCAAACATCAAATGTAACATGTAGACATTAACCCAAACCTACGTTGAAGAAATCCTCACATTCATTAGATCAAACCTCCTATCCCATTCCTTAACATGAAGAAAACCGAGCTTCAAGGAAAGATAACTGAAGCCCCATACCCTCAATTTCATCTTCTCAAAAGAGAAAATAAAGTGAAAGAACCCACATCCCAACTAAATGCAACACCAATTAGAGAAACCCCAAATCCCTGAAATCCATTCAACCAAATCGTCAACCTTCAATGGAATGGAACCTATAGGAAGAATAAGGCATGCAATAATTAAATGTTTACCAGATTCTAGCCTCTCTGGTACTGCCGATTGATCTTCTTTGACATGGGTGACACACCCCTTGTGACGAATGGCAAAAGCGGCCGATCCTTTGTAGAGAGAAAAGGATTGTTTCACCTCACCATCATGAAACTCATCACGAAGGTGTTTCTTCGACATCAATCCAACACCAAAAGACTTGAAGACATCAAATTTCCCCTATGGAAGAAGTAAATCCACCATGGGATGAGTGGAAGAAGATGGCGATTCGGGGAATCCCTAATCGCCATCGAATCATCGGAGAGAGAATCTCATGAGTGCCAAACCCATGTTTCCCCTATATACATATATTTATTTACTATACATGTAATATTTTCAATATGTTTGTGATTTATATGAATAATATTTATTCATTTTTTATTAAGTTTTAACATTTTAAATATGTTTGAAATTATATAATTAATCTGTTTAAAAGATTTTGTAATAATTTTGTAATTTAAATAGTTAATTATAAAATTATAAATATATATAATTTTTAAAAAAGAATTTATAAAATTATAAATAAATAAATAAATGAATAATTATAAAACTATAATAAAGATATTTAAATAATATATATATATATATTATGTTTATAATTATATATAATTATATATTAATATATATATAATTATATTAATATATTTATAATTATATACAAAAATTTATAAATATATATATTTATAATTTTCAATAAATAAATATATTTATAAAATTATAATTAATATATTTAAATAATAAATATATTTACTAAATTTATAATTATATATATTTTTATATTAATATATATATATATAATTATATATACATATATATATATATATATTATAGGTGATTAGAGGTACAATTACATTGAAACACGCATACAAAAACCTTACATAGACCAGTGGGCATGTCATAGCCCCCTCAAGGGATAACCCACCACCCATTAACAACTTTAAGACCTATTCAATTATATAAATATATTTATAATTATATACAAACATTTTAAATATATTTATTTATAATTAAAATTATAAGTAAATAAATAAATATTTAAATAATAAATATGTTTATTAAATTTGTAGTTATATATATTTATATATTATTAAATAAATATATAATTATATGAATATATATAATTATATATATAAATATATAAACACATATATATATTTATATAAATTTATATATTATATTATATTCTAAGTGATTGAGGTAGAAGTACAACGAAACACACACACACCATATACATCTATAGACTGAATGGATAGGTCATAGCCCCCACAAGGGATAACCTACCCATCAAGCCTTTTTATTAACTATATAGAAGTCCCACTGACCCCATACATATCAGACCCAGAGGCCCATTACATATTATGGCCCATGCCCACTACGCCCTTGCCTTTGTCATCGCATTGCACCCTCCATCACTGCACCCAACATGAAACACTATAATAATCAAGAACCATCAAAATGGGTCACCTCTGCAGACCAACAATGGACATGCCCAACCTTCCATCGTCTTGTCGAACGCAGTGGTAGTGTCACATACGACCGCCAAACCACCACCCCCATCGTCGAGTAGGGGTTCGCCATTCCCATTCACCAGTCCCTCGACCGAACAGAGTATCCCTTCATCGTTTGTCCACCATCGTCATCCGCTTGCGCTTAATCTTTCCACTGCATTCACCATCATTGTCTGTCACCTGTACGTCACATCCGAAGGGTTTGCATCCAGAAGACGACCCTGTTACGCGCCAATTAGGGACCCTTCTCGCATTCCTACATATAGATGCTGCCGGACCTGCACCTCCAACCACCGTCGCCTGTTTCATGCTACTATAATCGCCCACCCGAAAGCATCCATCCCCTATGCCGACTGTTGATCCCACCATGCGATGGTCTCACCTCAATGGTTATCTGCACCCCTGCGTTTCTGATCCTCTAGTCTACATCACCCCCACCGACAGAGGTTTCAATCATGCCACCCACTTAAAGTCACGAACCACATGTTTTTTGTTTTTTTATTGATGTCAGTTGACGCCCAACATGAATAGAGACTCCCACTTTTTTGGAAGCCAAGTTTGATGTGGCTGGGTATTGAAACCTAGCTTCCCAGATGCACTGGAGGGGTGCTAACAACTCAGATACACCCTCATGTGCAAAACATGTACATGGGTTATGCTCGACTCCCAGTGGCGGGCCTCAATGAAGCCTAGAGTGTGCCACACGTTCCCCAACTAGGGGAGGTGACAAATGAAAGACAATGATAAACAACCTCCACAAAGATCAAAGTAGACCATTTCCCATGAAAAAGAAAAAGATTATTAATCTATGGAATTAGTCACCACCCCTACCCCTCGGATGATGACCCCTCCTCCAAGTTTTAGGCTGTTTCCATATCTCATCATCCATTTGAGAATTAATATTTTCATCCAATGTGATGAGATCCTCAAAGGGGTGAGGATCCTTTTCTTTAGTCAAACCTGATCCCTTTGATAATATCTTCAAATTAGAAATGTTCCTTGCCTTGAAAATCTCAGTTGTTGAGGATTGTCCTTCAACTCGGATAACCCCATGAGCATTGACAATTTTTTTCATTGAAAAAATCACTAATATTAAATCTATTTAAGATGTCAAGTTGACTAAAACTATTTTTACCAGAGTCTAGAAGAGTCATAACAATGTAATGGGAAAAATCGCAGACCCTTTCACCCTCTCCTGAGAGTGCTGCAAACTGTCAACTTTGACCACGGTAGAGGGATGCTCCATGCTCAGCACCATGTCTTCCTTTGGGGGAGACTGAATTGAAGCGAAAAGGTTCTTAGAGGAAGAATAAATCTCCATTTTTTATTTACCTTTATGCCCTTCAGCTGTAACCAGATTATCCTCATATAATAGTTTCTTATCAACATCACCTAGAACTTCCAATTCCAAGTAAGATTGATCCTATTCATCAACATGAGGAGGGTAATCCACTACATCAGCCTATTTACCTTGATCCCTTTTAGTAGATCCTGTAAGGGACCCTTGCAACACCAGTGCAACCCGAGATGTCACCTACTGATGTTCAACACTTTTTAAGCACTGAGAAAGATTTGTTTTATCAGTGCTTATTATTTTAGCTCTGATAAATCCACTCTTTATCAAAACTTTCTTAAAATAACTGATAAAACCCTTCCCAATATTTTAAATAAAACCCTAATAGATTTATCCATCCTCGCGCCATTCAAGCTCTCACAGAATTGAAGCCTTTCCATTGCCTTGTTGTTTCCCTCCCTCAAATATCTTGGGCAAATCAACACTTTAAAAACCCTAAGGGATGTTACTTGTGATCCATTTCTCCCCCTCAAACATCTTTGTGTGTTTTTTATTTTCACAAAGAGTTTGAATGGTGCTTGTGAGTAATATTATTCTTCCTCAATCTACCTCACTGATTCTCCTCCTAATATCCATCACCTAGATCCATTGTTGGTTCACCCTCTTCCTCACTTTCACATTCATTTCAATCATTCATCATAATTTCTCCCTTTGATTGTATGGATCTCCTAGTTGTGCACCACAAAACCCCGCCCACTTATCATGTAAGGTGGTGACTGTTAGAGTTGGTGTCTTAGGACCAACTGATTGTAATTTGATTACATGTATATTTGATATATAGAATATTAATTGAACATATTATTACATATTGTTTATTGTTCAACATGACTTTAATGTAATATTGACAAAGTATTTGTTTCATTGATAAGGTCATAACAGTTCCCCGCTATGATGAGAACCTTGAAGTTCTATGAAAATATTCTTAATATAGTTCTGCGGTTGAATAACATATTATAATGGGACACATAGTATTTAGGCCTTTAGGTGTGAGTACTCATAAGCAGATGAAGCTTCTTCTCATGAAGTTCACACTTGGTAATCCCCAAGACAGAATATTATTAGAATATATCCGCCAGTAGGAATTATGCATGTTTTGGTGTCATCGAATATTCCTATCTATAAGAACGTGCAATGGTCCTTAGACTTTATGATTATTATTAACACATGTCATGACTCACACACTTAGATTTACTAACAAAAAATATTACACCATATGTTGGTGGGAAGTGGGGTACATTGGGTGCGTCATGATTAACATTTCATTAATGGATAAGTTGAGGAAGGATGTGTCCCTTCCATCTGTACAAGAGTTGATATCTTGGCCCTTTGATTGGAATATAACCGTCACCTAAATTCCATGGACATGGTGTAATGACATGTTTATTTTATATTTTCAAAGAAATACGTATTAAGTATATAGGTTAATGACACTATCGTGCAAAATATTTTGAAGAAATATTGTGATAAAGAGATTATATTATACAATGAGCATTCATATGTGGTTGTCGTTATTGCAACATTAAGTTCTTTCTTGTGGATGTCTTGAACCGTTGTTATACAACAACCTTGGACTTTAAGCAAGCCCACCTAATGCTAATAAGAAAGAATCTTATAGGGTCACACACTAAGTGTTTCTGTTGATCTCAATTAAATTCTATTTGAATTTAATTAATGGAACAAATTAATCTCAAGACTGAGGAATAATTTTATTCAATATATAATGATCGCATAAATTAAATAAATATTTATTCACTGGCATGTGAATAAAAATATATTTGTTTATTTTATTGAATATTTAATAAATATTTATTCATCAATATGTAAATGAAATATTTATTTATGAATAAAATATTTATTCTGGTATTCAATAAATACCAAGGAGTTTGAATGGATCAAGACCGCGCTCAGTGATAAAATAATTATTTACAAGGTGGTAAATATTATTTATCAATTTGTGCAAGTTGGTTCACCACAAAATAAAAATATTATTATGTGGAATGAGATTTATTAAAGGTTTTAAATGTTATTTAATGGATGACATGCAATTAAAAAATATTTTAAATTAAACCCTAACTCTATAAATAAACAGTTATGTCTATTATGTATTACATAAAAAATTGATAATAGAGAATTTTTGTGCACAACAAATTCTCTCTATACTCCTTTTATCCCCCCTCTCAAGAATGATAAATACAAGAGAGATTTATTCAAGACCAAAGAACGAGTGATCAAGAATGAACAACGTAAGACATTAGATTCTCCATTCTAGCACCCAGAGATTGAATGGTGTTGCTCAGAGATAATTGAAGCATGTGTGGATCACCATTAGAGGGATTCTATCCATAGATCCCACAATGAAATGAAGAAAATCCGAAATATTCTTTTTAAACATTCAAAATTTATCAACGAATAAAGTTCTAAGCCTAGGTATTAATTTCTTCAGATATTAAATAAAATAATTATAAATTTGATGTGCAAGATCCTCACCCATGGTTTTGGGAAAACATTATTAAAATAAATTGTAATATATTTCCCACCACCACACGCTTCCGCTGCACCCAGAACCAACAAGTGGTATCAGAGAAGTCATGTTTAAATTTATAATTATTTATTTTATTTTTGATCTATGCACAATTGTGATTATAATTTCATTTCATATTATTTGTTCTTTAATCTGATTTTAATTAAAATGCTTTGAAATATTAATCATATTCATGCAAGTGTTTTCATTTTCTTAAAGGTTTAAGAATAGATGAAGAACGACCAAAGATGACATTAGGAAATTTCCATTTTTGTCCTGTAAGATAGAGTTATACAACGTGTACTCAAAATTACACTCCATGTATCCTAGTGCACTAAATCTAGATCCGTCGAGGGATACACAACATTCCACATAGTAATTACACATAGTGTACATCACGTGTTGACCGACCAACCTAGCACACAATTTTCGGATTACACGTTGTGTATCGGTATGCACATCGTGTAGTCTACATGGGTTAGCGACGTAAATTTCACAAACTGTGTTGTTATTATACATGGTCAAAACCATGTGAAACTGACAACCTGGAGCATTTATGATATATAAAATGTGTATATAGTGTAAACACATGTGTAGTTTATTAATTATTGTGTCCTAAGAACACACTGAGTGACCTGATGAGAAAACAAACACACAACTCAAAGAGATACACGACATGTAGTTGGCCTATACTTGTCATGTAGTCCACCGAGACACACACTGGAGACCTAGACATGCATCCCAGACACATGACAAGATAAACACATGACGTGTAGTTGGTCTATACACATCATGTTATCTGACCGAGGTACAAACCGTAGACCAATGCGTGTACCCTGAATACACGACAACCGAGATACACATCGTGTAGTTGGATGTCCACGCCATATAGTCTCCCATTAATGGACTGAATTAAAAATTAAATTAAATTGGAAAATTTTAGCATTAATACCTTATTTTATTGATTAGTACACCATTTTGTATTTGACAATTTAATAATGGTTTTAAATAATTTTAAATGCTCAATTAATTTATTGTAATAAATATATCATTATTGGTTCTACCGTTTATTTTTCATGAATGCCATAAATAATGGGTATCTTAAATTATGTTTGAATAATAATTAAGATGAAATAGAATTAATTAATGCAAGAATGTTCATCTTAATAATAAAAATTGAATAAAGATATGAGTGCTAGCTAGTTACTTTTTTCATATTCATTGCATGTATGACTTTTCTTAAGCTAGATCAAGACCTGTGTATGCGTTGGATGTTTTTTAATTGAATTTATTACATGAGTTTGAAATTATTTAATATTAAATTAAATTATGGTTTGTGAGTCATCCCTACCTCTATTATTATGTAGGACCTACGTGTCTAAAGGATATTTATGTATCCCCTTTTAACCAATCCTTTGGTTCCCCTCACCTACATGTGACTCATAAATACATGTAATTAATGGAGTATCCCAAGGCATGTAGAGACGGTTAAAGACAAAACCATTATGATGCTGACTTAGGTGATACACAGGTGGATAGGTGGAATGTTGTAACTCATGCCAAGATCAAAAATAAGAGTTATTTCACCTAGGTCAAAGGTTTATTTAATGTTTTCTCATTAAATCAACCATTAGATAAAGCTCATAAATGGACACAATACTACAAAAAAAAGATTTATCAGTGCTCAAAACAGGATTTAACAGTGCTAAAAAAGTGCTGTAAAGCTCAGCACTGATAAAGGGAGCCTTTATCACTGCTCAAAACGCGCTGATAAAGGGCTCCTTTATCAGTACTAAAAAAGCACTGATAAAGGGTGCCTTTATCAGCGCTAAAAATTCGATGATAAAGGGATCCTTTATCAGTGCTAAAAAAGCGTTGATAAAGGGCTCTTTTATCAGTGCGTTTTCTAGCACTGATAAATGCCCTGCCTGCTATAACATAAAATTCTGCAGCAGTACACCCAAACAAGACCTGCAAAAAAATCAGCATATTAAACTAGTAGTTCACACAGATAAAATATGCAGTGGTAGTCAATTTGGGATCAAACGATGGGAAAAAATCCATACCTAATGTGATTTACTAATTATTCATTATGATTATCAAAAGTTACCATTAAATACTATCTCCTCCAAATTATATCTTACATTACCTCAGATAAAATATATAAAGATATTTCAACGTCAGAACCTTAAGAAAAATTTGATTAAGGCATGCATGCGAGTTATTATTCATGTTTTTTTGTGGTTAAGATTCATGTCAAGCTTGGATATGGAATTTGTTTATAGATTTTGAGTTCCTTTTGTGATATGTTGCCTCAGGACTTAGAGAGTTTCCCTTGTAGATTCCTCATGGTAGATGGATTTGGTTGATTCTTGGGAAACTTAAGGAAATGTGTTCTTATGGTTGATGCCTTTATCTTATGATGTGTTTCCTTATTTTCACGCCATTTATAGAATTTATAAATGGTGGGGAGATATATGAATATGCTTTGTCTATCCTAGAATGTTTATTAGTAGTCATATAGTGCTTTTATTGGGGGACACAAATTAGAAGAACCCATGTGGGTACACTTTCATGGAGAAGTTTCCTATTAATTTTGAACTTTTACTGTTTTACATACATAGGAAAAGGATGGGTTGTATGTATCCAAGTAAAAACCATGAAACTTACCTTTTTGAGGGAGTTTTTAGGAACATAGGTTGTCCACAGTTAGGAGAAACCGTGTGGTATAGATATATAGTTTAACTAAGTCATTTTTAACAATTGGAACACGGGTAGTTAATTGTTTGTCCAAACTATGTAGAAGAGGGTTTCTTATCCAATGGATCCCAAAAAGTTGGTGAATAGTTTGGAAAACTTCCCAACCAGATCACGAAAGTTCCCGATGATATGGAATAATTTATGGGATTTCAACATATTCCCCCCTTACCCTTCCCGAAACTTAGTCTAAGAGTCATTTATCTTGAAAATTTATCCAAGTTAAATCCTCTATTCTTTTTTCTTTCCCTTTCGTTCTTCTCCCTCTCCCTTTCCTCTTTGTTTTCATCCCTCACCATGAACTCTAGGGATAAAGGTTTATATTTAGGGTGTGTAATGAATTATCAATGGGGGTTTATTTTCTAAGGACTAATTAGGAATCTACGAGGCTTGTCTAAGTGTATTATTTCATAGGTAATGAATTTTTTATTGTTTTCTGTACGTCAGTTGTTGTTTTCACTTAAAATTCCATCCATTTTAAACAAAAGAGAGACACTTTAAGTGATATCGGTCACATTGTGCCTTGGATTGAGGCGTGGTTGACTTTTACATGTCACAAATGACCCATGTATTGTTTTTCTAAAGTATCAACATAATCCAAATGCGTTTGGTTGGTTTTCTGTCCATCAGTTGTTGTTTTCACTTAAAATTCTGTCCATTTTAAACAAAAGAGAGACACTTTTAGTGATACCGACCAAAAAGTGCCTCAAATTGAGGTGGGGTTGACTCATACATGTCACACATAACCCATGGATCATTTTACTAAAGTATCAACATAATCTGAATGCGTTTGGTCGGTTTTCTGTATGTTAGTTGTTGTTTTTACTTAAAATTCTGTCCATTTTAAACAAAAGAGAGACACTTTGAGTAATACCAGCCACACCGTGCCTTATATTAAGGCAGTTTTAACTCTTAAATGTAAAAAATTACCCATGTATCATTATCCTAAAGTATAAACACAATCCGAATGCGTTTGGTCAGTTTTCCGTACGTCAGTTGTTGTTTTCAGTTAAAATTCTGTCCATTTTAAACAAAAGAGAGACACTTTGAGTGATACCGGTCACATTGTGCCTTGTATTGAGGTGTGGTTGACTTTTACAAGTCAAAAATGACCCATGGATAGTTGGTCTGAAGTACCAACACAATCCAAATGCGTTTGGTTAGTTTTCCGTATGTCAGTTGTTGTTTTCACTTAAAATTCTATCCATTTTAAAAAAAATAGAGAAAATTTGAGTGATACCAACCACACTGTGCCTCTTATTGAGGAAGGGTCGACTCTTAAACTTCACACATGACTCATGGATCGTTTTCCTGAAGTATAAACATAATATGAATGTGTTTGATCGGTTTTCTGTATGTCAGTTGTTGTTTTCACTTAAAATTCTGTCCATTTTAAACAAAAGAGAGACACTTTGAGTGATACCAGTCACACCATTCCTCATATTGAGGTTAGGTTGAATCTTACATGTCACACATGAACCATGTATAGTTTGACTAAAGTATCAACACAATAAGAATGTGTTTGGTCAGTTTTCCTTATGTCACTTGTTGTTTTCACTTAAAATTCTATCCATTTTAAACAAAAGAGAGACACTTTGAGTAATACTGGTCACACCGTGCCTCATATTGAGTTGGGGTTGACTCATAAATGTCAAAAAATGACCCATGGATAATTATCATAAATTATAAACACAATATTAATGCGTTTGGTTAGTTTTACATATGTCAGTTGTTGTTTTCACTTAAAATGCTGTCCATTTTAAACAAAAGAGAGACACTTTTAGTGATACCGGTCACACAATGCCTAAAATTGAGGTGGGGTTGAATCTTACAAGTCAAAAATGACCCATGTATCATTTTAATAAAGTATCAACACAATAAAAATACGTTTGGTTTGTTTTTCGTACGTCAGTTGTTGTTTTCACTTAAAATTCTGTCAATTTTAAACAAAAGAGAGACACTTTGAGTGATATCGACCACACTGTGCCACTGATTTAGGTGAGGCTGACTTTTATACATAAAAAATGACCCATATATTGTTTTACTAAAGCATCAACACAATATGAATGCGTTTGATCAAATTTATGCATTTCAGTTGTTGTTTTCACTTAAAATTCTGTCCATTTTAAACAAAAGAGAGACACTTTGAGTGATACCGGCCACACCATGCCTCAGATTGAGGCGTGGTTGGATATTAAATGAAAAAAACAACCCATGTATCTTTATAATAAATTATAAAAACAATTAGAATTCATTTTTTGGTTTTCTGTACGTCGGTTGTTATTTTCACTTAAAATTCTGTCCATTTTAAACAAAAGAGAGACACTTTGAGTGATACCGGTCACATCGTGCCTTGTATTGAGGATTTGTTGAATCTTAATCATAAAAAATGACCCATGGATCTTTTTACTAAAGTATCAACACAATACTAATGTGTTTGGTCGGTTTTCTGTACATCATTTGTTGTTTTAACTTAAAATTCTGTCCATTTTAAACAAAAGAGAGATACTTTGAGTGATACCGGCCACACCATTCCTCTGATTGAGGTGGGGTTGACTTTTACATGTCACAAATTACCCACGGATCATTTTAATAAAGTATCAACACAATATTAATGCGTTTGTTTGGTTTTCCGTATGTCAGTTGTTGTTTTCACTTAAAATTCTGTCTGTTTTAAACAAAAGAGAGACACTTTGAGTGATACCGGTCACACCGTGCCTCGGATTGATGTGGGGTTGATTCTTACATGTCACAAATGACCCATGTATTGTTTTACTAAAGTATAAACACAATATGAATGCGTTTGATCAGTTTTCCGTATGTCAATTGTTGTTTTCACTTAAAATTCTGTCCATTTTAAACAAAAGAGAGACACTTTGAGTGATACCGGTCACAACATTCCTCGGATTGAGGTGGGGTTGAATATTATAAATAAAAATGTCCCATGGATAGTTCTCATAAAGTATAAATACAATCCGAATGCGTTTGATCAGTTTTCTGTACGTTAGTTGTTGTTTTCACTTAAAATGCTCTCCATTTTAAACAAAAGAGAGATTCTTTGAGTGATACTAGTCACACCGTGCCTCAAATTGATACAGGGTTGACTCTTACATCTCAAAAATTACCCATGTATCGTTGTATTAAAGTATCAACATAATCCTAATGCGTTTGGTTGGTTTTCCGTACGTTATTTGTTGTTTTCAGTTAAAATTCTGTCCATTTAAAAAAAAGAGACACTTTGAGTGATACCGGCTACACCGTGCCTTATATTGAGGCAAGGTTGACTCATACACGTCAAAAATTACCCATATATTGTTGGACTAAATTATCAACACAATATGAATGCTTTGGTCAATTTTATGTATGTTAGTTTTTGTTTTCACTTAAAATTCTATCCATTTTAAACAAAAGAGAGATACTTTGAGTGATACCGGCCACACCATGCCTTGGATTGAGGCAGATTTGACTCTTAAATGTCAAAAATGATCTATGTATTGTTATAATAAATTATCAACACAATGCGAATGCTTTTGGTTGGTTTTCTGTACGTCATTTGTTGTTTTCACTTAAAATTCTGTCCATTTTAAACAAAAGAGAGAAACTTTGAGTGATATAGATCAAACTGTGCCTTATATTGAGGTGTGGTTGACTCTTACATGTCAAAAATGACCCATGTATCATTTTCCTAAAGTATAAACACAATTCAAATGCATTTGGTCAGTTTTCCATATGTCAGTTGTTGTTTTCACTTAAAATTCTGTCCATTTTAAACAAAAGAGAGACACTTTGAGTGATACCGGCCACACCGTGCCTCATATTGAGGAGGTTTTAACTCATACACATAAAAAATGACCCATGTATCATTATCATAAAGTATCAACACAATACGAATGTGTTTGGTTAGTTTTCTGTATGTCAGTTATTGTTTTCACTTAAAATTTTGTCCATTTAAAAAAAAAGAGAGACACTTTGAGTGATACCGGCCACACCGTGCCTTATATTGAGGCAGGGTTGACTCTTAAATATTACACATGACCCATGTATCATTGTGATAAATTGAAAACATGCATCTGTGGGTGGAGACCCTGTGGAGGAAGGAGGTTCCAACAATATTCATTTTCTTATTATGGATAATCAGAAAACATAAAATTTATACCAATGAAAATGTTCAACACATGGGAATACATTTGGAATCTTGATGCTCATATTGAAATCAATTTAGGTCATAGACTTTTACTCATCTTTTCTTTATATTTGAGTGGGCATTCATGATATGAAGGTATTTTGGAGATTTTACTGGTTTTTCTTATCCAAATCCCAAATAAAAGTGGTTCATTATTCTTGCATGTTGCTGGTACATTTCATCTGTTAAAATGGAAAAATGACTCATTAGAGAATGGATTTTTTATTTAATAATAATTAAAATTTTCCTAAAAACATTTACATACAACAATATTTCATCTTTTGATCTCCTCAATCCCTCTAAAAAATGTCTGCCAATTGTACACGTCCCCAAGTCATATCTTCATGCTATTTGTGTACAATCTTCCATCAGGTATGCGGCCCACTCATTTTTGAACAAATATATATCGACTTGTGAATATGAGGCTTTTTGACAGTTAGAGTAGTACTGAAAAATATATAAATAAAGAATTAATAAATAATTTAAATGAAATAGTAGTTTTTTTTAAAATACCTCTTTAGGGATGCTAGTTTGTTGATGGAAAACGATTTCTCTCATAAATTTACAAATATAATAACCGCAATCATTATTGTTTGTTTGTTTTGGCCACTTCAAAAACCTTGATCATTAAGAGAATAAGTAACTTGTTTTGATATGTGTTTGGATAGTGAAATTTTATTATATATACCCTGATACTTGTCCAGACGTAGTACTTGCTCTCCTCCTTATGCTTATCTCCTGTCCTCATTCCTTTTTATATGATATTGATACACCACCTTATCCTAACATAATCCTCAATAAAAGATAGTATAAATTATATAACTTGATGTTTAGACCTAAAACATAGGATGTAGTGTCTTACAGATTCATAAACTCCATCATGTGTGGCCGGTTTGTTGGATATCCTTGCATTGAATCCATAAAATAAATATTTGGAGTATCCAAGTTCACCGCAATTAGCAACCAATGTTTCCAAAAAAAAAAAGGAATAAGTAATGAAATAAGTGAAAATATAATTGACATTCTTTAATCATAGATTTTTACCCCTGCATGGTTGGTATTAGTAAGTGTCTGTCATCTGTAATCTTTCTTTCAAATATTTTCAGCAAGACTTTCACTATTTCATCCCTTTTTGATGGATCTAATTTCGTTAGTTGTGTTGATTTGGTATGAGGACTAACGAGTCTAAATTTTGGCTCATGGGAAAATACCTTCAACTGTTTTTCATATATACGCCTTCCAATAATATAAAATGCACTTAGTCATAATTAACACATTATATCAGCTTTTAGAAAATCAATTAATGAAAACATACCTCATGTATAAATTTACAACTGTGATGCCTATCCAACCGTATTCAAGACATTTTCAGAAGCAAAAAAATCTTGAATTTCCTCTCTGTATATATTCTTTTCAAAAAAAACTACATGACTACTACCAATTTTTATCTTCGTATCCAGATGAGACTTCAATGCTAGTAAATGTGGATAGAGAACATGCGATGTTATTGTGCTTTCAGTAGGTCTTTTAGATTGGTTGGTCGATCCTTTATATGATTTTGAGCCCACGTTTCTTATCACCCCTTTCCCTTTCTCTGTCTATAATAACATTCATTTGTTCAGACCTTTTTTTCATTAATTATTAAAGGTTTAGCTTGAAAAAAATGGAAATAAATACCTCTTTGTCCACATGTACTCTTACAATTTGTGACGACCATAAAATGAATGTCCCAATAGCCTTTTAGACCATATGAATATCATCGTCATCAAGTGGAATGGGTATCTATGCATTTGGATCATTAGCTACAGTAATCATCACTTTCAGATGATCTGTTAGAAGTGGTCTATTATGCAGCTTGTCCTTTGGGATGTTGAACACCGTAGCCCGCGCTACATGGTGATAGGTGGGTGTTGAAAGATATAAATCGCAGTCATTATCACCCTATAAAAGATCAGTACAGGAAAAGTATTAGTGTTTTTCTGATTCACATTTCATGGGAACAATTATTAGAATATTGATTACCATAGCTAAGACATCTCTTTGAGGGGAATGGCTCACCTCAAAGCTGGTGGGGTGGGGGGGGATCTTCACGCGCTGGTTGTTCCTGAGTTGTGTCTTCTCCTTACTTCCCACCCATAAAAGTTTCTTGAAACTCTCCCTGCAATTGAAATCATTCCTCAAGAGTTGCTTGTCTTTCGCTCATTTGTTTTATTTCTTTATTTCTATCATCCATTTGTTTTTTTCTCAAAATATACTCAGGGTGTCACCCCAAACCCTGCACCTCTGACATGACCATATTTTTCTGGCCACTTCGAATCCTTCAATAATAGGTCTGCATCCGCTACAGGAGTAGCTGATTCCTATGATTTTCAGATATAGGAAAATAAGTAATTATTATTATGTAATAGAAATTTAAAACAAAACTTTTTATCGTTTCATACTTACACATATTTCCCACACTTTTTGTGTGTTTTCATCTACTATCTTCCCTTCCTTATTCACACGTGCCTCTTTCCATATCACAGGATGTGGGATGGAAGTGTCTTTTTCTTTAGACTCATCAATCTACATATAAATATAGTAAGATAATTATGATGTTGTTTCTTGGAAAATAAAAATATTATTGTAAATTTAAAATACGTACCATTTTCTTTTCTAGTGAAGCATACCCCATCCTTGCTTTATGATAGGGGTATGTTGGTTTTGATGCATGTTCCTTATTTTCAGTACTGAGTTGCTATTTCATAAATGAAATATTGACAAAGTGATGAATACACGTATCCTCAAACAACGTATTATCATTCACAATGTACCTGAAACTTCTCATCCCCATAACGACCAATAAATGCATCCCATGATTCTTGGGATATCAGGTGAGCATAGACAAGGGGTGGGTGCGGGTTTATTTTACCTTTGGAATCTTTTAGGTGACATTTTGTTAAAATAGTGCGAAAACCTTGATGAATCCTTCCTGCAAGCCTTAGTACATAATTCTTGTGTGAATCATCTAATATAAATGTACTCTACAAGGTATTGAGAAGAGTAAGACATCGTTTCATTATTTTATTTTCAAGTAAATTAAAGAAATAATATCATAATGTTACCGTAATTTCTTCCCAGATCAAAGCCTTCATCCCGGACACAACATGGTGCCATGAATCTATGTCAATCAGCACGCGTTGCCGACTAAAAATTCCAATGTAACTACTAAACATAGCCTTGTTAGGATTCACATGTTGGCCTCATGCATTCCATCCTACATCAAATTTTATGCCTTTTCTTTTTTCCTTAAGAACTTTGGCTAACACTATCAAACTACGATGCACCTGTGTTTTCTGTGACATCGGTCCTTAATCCTTGACCATTTTATTGATATCAACATCATCATTATGTTCATATAAAATGGTAGAAATGGAATGTACTGATGGTTGTTGGACCTTAACACTAGGAGTAGCAACAGGTTCAGAAACTTGTTGTTGCTCTGCACTATGAGCAGCAGTAGCAGCTTGATAGACTTGTTCAGCCTTGAGGTTAGGAGCACCAGAACGTGAAAAAATCATTATCTAAAAAAGTGGTTGAACAGTTAATTTAGATTACATAAATTCAGTAATGATAAGATAATAACATGAGATAATAATATCTATGTTACAAACAAAATATAATCTATTTATTGAACTCTATTTCTTTTTTTCAAAGGCTGAAGGGATCTGACACCTCTATAGATTATCCAAATCTTTTCATTGTGGTCTCCTCTAACATACAAAATTTCATCTATATTGGGACCACTACAAAATGATTGCGAAGTAACACTAAAAGGATCATCCTAAATTGAATTTTCATTGAACCCTTTAGTAGTTTTGGATGATAATAGAAAAATCGACCACTTTTAGTTTGCAGGATCTGGAATATAAAATACTTGTACCACTTGTGATGCCATTATAAACTATTCGTCCTTGTACCGTTATTTACTAAAATAAACTTTCATAAATCCCAATTAATCTATTTTAACACCACTTTTGTTATCAACCCATTTTAATTGAAATATAAGAAATTGGAATGTCGTATAATCCAACTCCCATTTTTTTTGATAATTCTAAAGTATGATATATTTGCATAAATTGGATTTCTGTCCTTACTACCAGAAACATGCATCTCTTTAGCCACAAGTGTAACTCCACTATTTTTCATGGTACTATCTTCATCATGTTTATCTCTATAGAATGTATAACCATTAATTACATAAAAATTATAAGATAATATATACACACTTGGTCCGGAGGCTAGCCATCGAAGTCATTCTGAAATTGAATTTAGATTTTCAGATAACCCCTTAAAAATATAGTCCCGAAACCATCCTATAAACTGGTGATTATGTGTATTTGATATCCATTTCTCAGCACTTGTTGGATTCAACTGCTTAAGAATTTCTTTTTGGGTTTCAATATATGGAGAAAACTCCCAACTATTGTGAAAAACATAAAGGTGGGTCTGCTCCCGATCTGTAATATTGATTGTCACAACATCTCTTCTAGAAATTCCCTCACCCTCAATGCATCCAGTATGATGAGATTTCAGGAGACCAATGCTTTCCACATTAGATAAGTATTCGGTATTGAATTCAATGGCTTCCTTAACAATATATCGATCCATAATACAACCCTTTGGCCAACTTTGATTTTTGACACACCCTTTCAAAATCTTCATATACCATTCAACAGGGTACATCCATCTATAGTACACAGAACCATAAAGTCGAATCTCTCTCACCAAGTGAACCATCAAATGAACCATCATATCAAATAATGATGGTTGGAAGAACATTTATAATTCATATAATATGACTACAATTTCTCTTTCCATAGCTAGAAATTTCATCTGGTCTAAAACTTTACTGCATATAACTTTGAAAAAGAAACAAAGTTTGGTTAACATATGATGAACATTTTTGGAAAAAATGCAACATAAATCTATATGAATTAAATCTTACATCAAAACATGGTGGTCATGTGATTTCAAACATTTTAACTTCAAATCATTCATTAACACAATGTTCTTGATATTTGATAAATACCCCTCTAGAACCTTTACATCATTGAAGAAGTTGCAAAACTGATATCTCTCATCCCTGAAAAGAGTGTAAGCAGCTGGAGGAAGAAACATTCAATTTTCACCCTTCATGGAAGCCAACTCTTCTCGTATTCCCATGTCAACCATGTTTAACCTTGCCTTAATTCCATCCTTTGTTTTTCCAGGGGAATTTAGCAACGTTCTGATAACACTGTCACATACATTTTTTTCCAGATGCATCACATCAAGAAAATGTCCGACGTACAGACAATTCCAGTATGATAATTTAAAAAAAAACTGATCTCTTTTTCCAACCAATTTTCGTAAGGTTTTTTGAAAATGGTTTACCAAAAATAGTGTTCACATCTTTTACTTTCTCAAACAGCTGATCACCTGTTAGTGGAGATGGTGTTGTGTGTTGTTCTGAACTTCCATTGAATTATGTCCTCCAATATTGGTACTTATGTCGACGAGGTAGAAATATACGATGTCCTAGAAACAAATATTTCAATGAATGTTTCAACCTAATCGATTCTGTATCTTCTTCGCACACGGGACACCATTGAGTTCCTTTAATGCTATAGCCTAAAAAATTTCCATAAGTAGAGAAATCATTTATCGTCCCATATAACATCGCTCTCAACATGAAGTATTCACTTTTATAATCATCATGCAACATAACACCTGAATCCCACAATAACTTCAAATACTCTTTCAAAGGAGCCAAATAAACATCAACATCATTACCTGGTTGTTTTGGTCCTGATATAAGCATATATAACATGATGAATTTATGTTTCATTCATAACTAGGGTGGAAAGTTATAATTTACCAACATAACATGACATGTACTATGAGTGCTGGTTTGAAAACCAAAAGGATTCAAACCATCTATAGATAACGCAAGACAAAGGTTTCTCAGCTCATTTCCAAATTCAGGATACTCATGATCAATTCTCTTCCATTGAGGAGAGTCAGCTAGGTTATGTAATTTCCCATATTTATTTCTTTTATCTGCATTCCATGATAAATGTCTTGAATTTTCTTCACTTCTATATAGACGCCTAAACCTTGGAATGATTGGAAAGCACCATAAAAATTTCTCAGGTCTGGATTCATATTTCTTGTATCAGGAAGCACCACACTTTGGGCATTCTGTAAGTGATTTGTTCTCCTTGAGAAATAATATAAAATATTTCGGGTAGGTATGTATTCTTTCAGAAATCATACCCATCGAGCGTAGCATTCATTTAGCATCATATGTCTGACTTGGGAGCTCATTATCTTTCGGGAGCACACCATTCAAGAGAGAAAGTAGTTCCATAAAACTGACATCACTCCATCCATTTCCTGCTTTCAATTTATACAACTTCACTAAAACTAACAATGCTCTATATTTAGTGCAACTAGCATACAATGGCATCTTTGCACAACTCTTTAACTTCTCAAACAATTTTGGGCAATCACGGAGTTCATATTCAACTATCCTTGTCATTTCCTCAATACAAACTTCATCATCATTGACATCTATAATCACATCCTCCATACAGTCTTCTTCATTATCAATATTTGTAATCATATCTGATGATCCATAAAATGTAGTTTTATCCCATATAGTAGCTACATTCACCTTTTCTCTATGTTTATTCCAAAATTTATAAATCTGATCTATTCCGTGACATATCAAATGTTCTTCCAAATCCTCTAGAGTAATTAGTCTATAATAACAACAACATAAACACAGAAAAAGGATTTGAGAAGGATCCTTTGCGTGGTCCTTTTCAAACTTGATGAACTCTTTCACTCCATTCTCATACTCTATTGTCAAACGATTAGCATCCATCCAATCTTTATTCATCTCCATCTTACTTGAATCTCAAATATTATTATTTATGATTCAAATACACAAAAAAATACTTCCAAATATAGTAGAAGAGAACTAATTCCTTATAAAAATATAGATTAATAGATCCTAACCATTTCTAATAAAGATTTGGAAATCAAAATAACCAGGATAGACCCCCCATCAAAATCAAAACACTTTCCAACCCCTTACCAATAGTTCTAGCACCCACCACCCTTGTAGAAAAACATTAAACATCCTTTTAACCACCCCTACTAGCCACCTCATTCATAATAAAATAATCACATTAAACATCCCAAAACTAGTGACCAAACTCAAATAAAATGAAAACAAGGATACAATTTTGATGAGAAAACTAATATAGTAGATACATTTTCAAACAAAAAGGGATTCATGGGGGAGACAAATAACCTAGGTTTATCCAAAATTACTATGGAATATCATAGGTTTTTTACCCAAATTAACAAAAGAAATAGAAAATTGAGGTTAGTGAATATAAATTTTATCATGAACATCTAAAGGATATGAAATAACTCTCCCTCACCTTCCCCAAACTTATAACTAATATCCAAAGACATGTCTTACATCCATTCTATAAAAATCACATTCACATACAAAGGGATAAACAACAATCCCTTAGTGTTAAAAAACTCACACATGAGGGAGAAGGACCACATCAACCATCCCTACCGAAAACTCAAACCTCCTCTCACTAACTGTTAATACCTTCCATAATATTGAAAAAATTTGTGAAATTAATTTTATAAATAAATTATTTCCCAAAATAATGACCTTTAGATTAGAAAAATTCCCATCCATTTAGGTGAAATAGAAATATGCTTCCGTTTTTTTTCTTATGAATCATTAAATTTGGACAAACACACTAACCAACTCAATAAAATTCATATTTTCACAGGAATTTGAAGGTAAAGAGAGATAAATAATTCCATTTAAAATAATTCAACTGAATTTTTTAGTATCAATTTAAAGAGGGTATTGGTTAATAAAGGGATGAGGTCAATAACTCAGGACATAATCATACCTAGACTCTCAAACCAAACTCACCACATCCCAAAATTTTATCAACTAAAACATGACCATCCAACTAAATAAAACTACAACTTACTGAAACCAAAAAACACCATGAATCATGGGGAACTCATACTACTGATGCCCCACTACATCACCGTTTAAATAGATCAACAATACAGTTATGGTACACCTTGAGATACTCAACCCTAGGGCATAATCCCCACCCTACATCTAGAAAATCTCATCACTCCCTTATTCCTCATTCCATTAGGACCACAACTCAAGGAACCATATTTAGCATTCTAATAAACTCGAAGAAAACCACTCTTGATAACTTCATCACAATCCCTCATCTATAACCAAAACCCCAAACATAAACTCACAACCTTCCTTAGAATATCTAACCTCAAAGATGACTCAAAATTACATGATTTCATTTATTCATCAACCAAGTGTTCTAAAAACTAGAACATCAATGCATAGATGTGAATACCAAGGGAAATCACACTATAACCAACTTGATTGAATTCCATGATATTCTGTATACACTCATACTTTTATATCTAGGGAATAAAACTCTTCTTATAACCACTTTTGACTGAACATGATTTTCCTTCCATCATTCTCAAGACACCCTTAAAAGTAATCCCACTACTATGGAAACCCATAAATGAGCTAGAATATTTTCAAATTCAAAACCCTCCTCAACTGCTTCTAGCCAATTCTTAACCTTAGGACCAAACACCTAGACAATAAACATCAATAACTCATACTATTGAAACTTGACAACACTCTATCCCATGTCTCTTTATACTTCCTGCACACTTTACCATGATAATGTTTCAACATGTATAAGCATCAAAATTAATAAATTTAATCCAAAAAATTAAATGACTTACCAACACCAAGGGATACTCTTCCACACTAAAAGAATCATATATAACTCAACACTTATAAACTAAAAAACCAATTCATAATCTATTACAGAATATTATATTCCTATGAAATCATCACCATCAGACCCTCCAATAACACAACCGCCTCATCACCCCATGCCACCATTCTTAAATCCATAAAAAAATCTAACAACCACTTTTATCCTTCTTAGTACTCACATTTACAATAGAGTGTTTAGAATAATATTAATCTTGAAAATAACTTAACAAAACCCTATAAGTAATAAACAATTCACTTGGTAAAAATTTAATCACTTCATGCATTTTTGAAAGAATGTGACCTAAAAATGTAACCCAAACACACAACACAACCCAAACCAAACCAAAACAAACCAAAATTATGAATATTAGAATAAGAAAAAAAGGAAGCAGATAAGGATGAGTAGAGAAATCACTAAAGATTAAATATGGGAAGCTGAGAATCAAACCTCGTCGAAAGGAATCCCAAACACATGAAGTGGGGTTTGTGGGGAGTAGGGTTCAGCGGGGGGAGGAGAAGTAGGGTTCGTGAGGATCATGATCCGTGGAAGGGGTTCGAGGGGGAGGATAAGGAGTATGGTTCACGGCGGAGTTGGGCTAGAGGCGGTGGAGGTCCGGAAAAGAGAAGAGCAGTGAAGTAGGTCTAGCAGCGGTGAAGGTCTGACAAAGAGAAGATCGGGGGGGGGGGGAGTTGTCATAGGGGTACAGTCCCATGAGAGATTTAGGGCACGATAAACAGAGGGCACTTTGCACCCCATTTTATAAAATGGGACTATGGTTTTATCAGTTCTTTTTTAGCACTGATAAAGGGTGTGCTCTATCAGCGCTAGAAAAGCACTGATAAAGATCACCCTTTATCATCACTTTTCTAGAACTGATAAAAAATCCATTTATCAGTGCTACAAAAGTGCTAATAAAGGCACCATTTATCAGTTCTAGAAATGTGTTGATAAAGGCACCATTTATCAACACTAGAAAAGTGCTGATAAAGGGATCCTTTATCAGCGCTTTTAATTAGCACTAATAAAGAATTACCTTTATGAGTGCTTTTTGCTTAGTGCTGATAAAAGTTGGCGCTTCCCTTTCCCATTTTTATAGTAGTGAAAATTTAAATAATCATTTATTTTTGTTTATGTAATTATTTGTTTTATGGATGCAAGGTCATGATCACATAAATAAATGTATTAATATGAAAAGATAGAAATTAAATAAATGAATTATGCAAAAATGTTTTATCCAATATGATTAATTAATTAAGTAACATACACTTAATATTAACATGAAATGTAAAGGATAAAACAAGATATAATTTATGCATAATAAATTAAAAATAATTCAATTAAATATTAAGTCAGACTTGGCCTTCCATTACTTGATTGGGAATGAAACTCAATAGAAATAAGTGTTTGAACAACCCTTGTTAGGAAACTTACTTTTATAAGGGGAGTTATTATGAAGGTTTTGGGTTGACTTAACCATTTTACATCAAGACGAGCATCCCTTGAAAAACTTGGTGTAATTTGGAGGTAAGTTTTGAGGAAATCAAACTTAGGATTTCAGGATAGGGGAGTCCACTCAACAAATCAAGTATATGAAAGCCTATTGTTAGAAAAGACCTGCCTACCTAAATACCTTCAATTAGATTGACCAACCTTTGTAGGGGTTATGTGAAGGGGAATATAAATCCTTTCCAATAGAATTTTAGAGTAACTAAACATTCTGAGTTCAATGGTGATGGCTACTAGAACTTGATAAAATGGCGGTAGATTTAATAAAATCAATTAATTTATTATATCTCACCCAATTTTTAATAAAAAAAGTACTAGTAATATGATCTTTTAATTCTATAATAAAATGGAAAGCTCACCATCCACATTATCCCTACAATAAATATTTTATAAAGACAAACTCTTAACCAGTAGTAACTTCTAGGAATGGTATAAACACCTTTGGGTTGTGCTACTTCATGAACGGAAATATTATGTGCTAGAATACTCATTTCCTGATCCACCTACTAAGGATGCAAGTGATGAAGATTTTCTAGTCTATGAGAAACATATGAACGATGTGATCAATACTCATTTTTTGACACTTTCATTTATGTCTACTGAACTCATGAAGTCTCACGAAAACATGGATATGTATAGAATGATTGAGAAACTCTATGGTATTTACTAGGAGAGAGATAAATATGAACAATTTTATATTTCCAAGGTGCTATTTTAGAGAAACCTTGAAGAAGGTTTCCCAATTGGGCCTCATGTAGTAAAGATAATTGGTTACATTAAGAGATTAGAGGTTATAAGGTTTAAACTCCCCCAATAACTGGGCACTGATCTCATTATGGCATCACTACCTCAATGATTCTCTAGTTTTGTTGTTAATTTTAATATGAAAAACATTTAGAAGTCTCTTCCAGATCTTATTACTCTTCTTCTACAATTATATAAAGATATGAATCATGAAACACATTCCTTATAGTGAAAAAAATGTAAAGGGAATGTGAAAAGCTTTAAGAACAAATTTTCTTCACACCCTTCCAAGAAGAGGAAGATTAAGCACAAAGGAATATGATGTTGTATATTTCACATGTGGTAAGAAGGGACACTATATTAAAAACTACACCCATCCAAAGAAGAAAGGGGAAACTTCAAGTGTATTTTTTATTAAGTGTAATTTATTTATTTCTACAAATTTGGTTTTAGATATAGCTTGTGGTGTTCACATATGTATTCAAATATAAGAACCAAGTAGATTCAAAAAGATTTACTAAGGGGAGGTATATCTACAGGCAACCAATAAAGATAAACTTACTACTGTAGCTATTGGGGACTACCCTCATATTTCCATCGGAAATGATCTTGGTTTTGAAAGGTTGTTATTATGTGTCATTTGTTACCAAAAACATTATTTCTATATCCATACTTGATACTAATGGATTTATTTTTAGTTTTGGGAATAAGTGTTTCTTATTTTATAAAAATAACATTTTTTATGGTAAGGAATATTTAAATAATGTTATTTATGTATTGAATTACATGAACTAAGTAACAACAATCGATAAAAAATTTACATGACATGAATCATACCACACCCAACTTTGACATCACCGGTTATGTAATGTAAATGAAAAACACTTGACTAAATTACATCAAGATAAATATTTAAATTCTTTTGAACTAAAACCACTTGGTATATATCATGTATGTTTATAAGGAAAAATAACCAAAGCCCCATTTAATGGGAAGGGTGAAAGGGATAAAGATATTCTTAAATTAGTTCATACCAATGTGTATGGACCATTTCATGTTGAATCCAGGGGAGGGTACTCATACTTTATAACTTTTAATAATGATTTTAGTATATATGGAAATGTATATTTAATGAGGAATAAGTCAGATTATTTTTATAAATTCAAGAAAAAAAATAATGAAGTTGAGAACCAACTTAGTAAGAAGATTAATAAACCCCACTTAGACCATGGTAGATAATATATTAATCAATAATTCATTGATTACTTATAGGAGTTTTGGATCCTATCACAACTCACTCCACTTTACACACCTCAGTGGAATGGCGTAAGTGAATGGGGGAACCACACCATGTTGGACACGATGATATCAATAAAGAGTCATATGAGTCTTTCTATTATCCTTTTCGGGATACACATTAGAAATAGAAGCACATATAATAAACCAAGTACCAATGAAATTGATAAATGGTATTTCATATGAATTTTAGAGTGGAAATAAAACCATTTTATTGAATTTACATGTCTGGGGAAGTGGAGGGTTTGTTAAGGCCTCTTTAGGTAACAATCTTGTACCCTGAGGCACAAAGTGTACCTTTATAGGATACCCCAAGGAAACGAGGTTATATTACCTATAATAACCCTTATACAAAATGGTTATAGTGGTAAGACATACTATATTACTTGAGAGGGAGAACATCTCTAAAAGAGATAGAGGGAGTAAGATAGACTTTGATGAAGTCGAGGCTCAAGGAACATAAGAGTTGGTACAAGAACAGATTCCACAAATCCCCAAGGATGATGAAACTATTTTAGAGGAAAAATTAATGCATATGATTATAAGAGGGGTTAGAGAACAAAAGATTTATGGTTTTATAGTCACCGAGGATTATGACTCATTATTATTTGATAATAATGATCCTCTAATCTACAAAGAAATAGTAAGTGACACAAATATTTCCAAGTTTATAGAAGCCATGAATTCTGAAATGGATTCCATGTACCAAAACCAAGTCTGTATTTTGGTAGACCCTATAGTATATTTAAATCCCATTGGTTGAAAATGGGTATTTAAGAATAAAATTGAAATGGAAGGACAAGTCAGTACCTATAAGGTGTGACTAGTTTCTAAAGGGTTTAAACAACATCAATACATTGACTACGAATAAGCCTTTTCACCAGTTACAATACTGAAATCCATCATAATTATACTTTCCATCGCGACCTTCCATGATTATGATATTTTTCAAATGGATTTAAAAACAAATTTCCTTAACAGGAACCTTCAGGAAGATGTCTATATGACACAAACCGACGGTTTTTTGACTCCAAAGGATTCCAAAAAGGCATGCAAGTTGTAAAGATCAATTTATAGATTAAAGAAAGCTTCCAAAACAAGGAACATTTGTTTTTATGAGACCATAATAGAATTTGGTTTCATAAATAATGAATACTAGTCGTGTGTCTATAAACGATTTAGTGGGAGTGCAGTCATTTTCTTGATAGTATATGTCGATGATATATTACTTATTGGAAATGAAATACCATTATTACAATCTGTTAAAGAATTGTTGAATAAATGATTCTCTATGAAGGAATTGGGTGAGGAAACATATATTCTTGGGATCAAGATCTATCATGATATATCCAATAGGTTTCTAGGCCTAAGTTAAAGTACATACAATGACAGGATAATAAAGATATTCTGTATGGAACAATTCAAGAGGGGACTACTGCTAGCATCACATGGCATTTATATTCTTAGGAAAATGTGTCCTCAGACACATGAGGAAATAAATAAAATTTCAAGGATTACATATGTGTCAATGATTGGATCAATCATGTATGATATGAAATATATTAGGTTAGATGTTTCCTATGCATTGATTATGGTAGGCAGATATCAAGCTAGTCCTGGTGATCACTATTGGATGGTAGTTAAGACCATCCTTAGGTATCTGAGGCATACTAAGGATATATTCCTAGTCTATGAAGAAGATGAAGAAATAGTCATCAAAGGATATGTAGATGATATTTTCCAAACTGATCAAGATGACCTAAAGTCAAAAACGGAATACATCTTAACTTTTAATGGAGGAGCTATGAACTGGAAGAGATCAAAACTGGTTGTGGTTATAGATTCTACAGTAGAGTTTGAGTATATTGAGGATTCTGAGGTATCTATGAAATTAGCATATATGTGAAACTTCCTCCAAGAGATTGACATGGTACCTGGAAGTAATGATGCTATCACACTCTATTGTGACAATACTATTGCTGTGGATATCACAAAAGAGCCAAGGTCACATAGCGGATAAAGAAAATAATTTGGAAGTAATATCTCTTGAGGGATTTATCTTAGAGAGGTGAGGTTGTAGTGAGTAGTATTTCCATGGAAGATAATGTGGAAGACCCCTTGATTAAAGTCTTGACCCAGTAGAAAGATGATTATCATGTGAGGTTTAGCAGACTGAAAGTCATAGGAAGTTGTCTCTAGTCAAAGTGAGAGTTTGTTAGAGTTTGTGTCCTAGGACTAACTAATTATAATTTTATTACATTTATATTAAATGTATTGAATATTAATAAAACATATTATTACATATTGTACATTGTTTTTCATGGATTTAATGTAATATTTTCCTAGAGTATTTTTCGTAGTGAAAAGGTCATAGCAGTTCCCCACTATGATGAGAACCTTGAAGTGTTATGAAAATATTATTAATATAGTTCTACGGTTGAATAATGTATTATAATGGGACATATAGTATTTAGTCCCTTAGGTGTGAGTACTCATAAGAGGATGAGGCTTCTTCTCATGAAGTTCACACTTGGTAATCTCCAAGATGAGAGATTATGAGAACAAAATTGCCAGTAACAATTCTATATGTTTTGGTGTCATCATATATTCCTATTTGTGAGCATGTATAATGGTCCTTAAACTTTAATATTATCATTAATACATTTCATTACTCACACACTTATATTTTTCAACAAAAAACATTCATGCCATATGTTGGTGAGAAGTAGGGTATGTTAGGTGTGTCACAATTGAAATTTCATTAATGGATAAGTCGAGGAAGGATCTGTACCTTCCATCTTTATAGGAGTTTATATCTTGGTCCTTTGATTGGAATATAACAATCTTCTAAATTCTATGGTCATGGTGTAATGAAATCTTTATTTCATTTAGTCAAAGAAAGATGTATCAATCATATACGTTGATGAAACCATCATGCAACCTGTTTGATGAGATATTGTGACAAAGAGATTATATTATATAGTGAGTGTTTGTATGTGGTTTTCATCATTGTGAAATTATGTTATTTCTCTTGGGTGCCTTGTCCTGTTGCTAGATAGTGATCTTGGACTTTAGACAAGACCTCCTAATGTCAATAATAAAGAATCCTAGAGGGTCACTCACTATGTGTTTTCATTGATCTCAATTAAATTCTATTTGAATTTAATTAATGTAATAAATATTATTCTCAAGACCGAGGAATAATTTTATTCAAGTTATATTGAATGCATAAATTAAATAAATATTTATTCACCGACATGTAAATAAAAATATATCTGTTTATTTTATTGAATATTTAATGAATATTTATTCACTAACATGTGAATGAAATATTTATTTATGAATAAAATATTTATTTGGGTATTCAATAAATACTGAGGATTTCGAATGGACCAAGACTGATTATGGAGATAAAATAATTATTTACAAGCCGATAAATATTATTTATCAATTTTCTCAAGTTGGTGCACCATAAAATAATAACAATTTTATTATGTGTAATGAGGTTTATTAAAGATTTGAAATGTTATTTAATGTATGATATGTAATTAAATAATATTTTAACCAAAAAACCAACTCTATAAATATACAGTTATGTATATTTTGTATTACATCCAAAATTGAGAATAGAGAATTATTTCACACAACGAATTCTCTCTCAACTCCTCCTTCTCTCTCCCCCTCAAGAACGAGAAATGTAAAAGAGATTTATTCAAGGATAAAGAACAAGTGATCAAAAAATGAAAAATACAATACATTCGATTCATTGTGCTAGCACCTAGAGATTGAGTGGTGTTGCTCATAGATCATTGGAGTATGTTTGGATCACTAATAGATGGATTCTATCTTTGGATCCTCACAGTGTAATGAAGGCAATCCAAAAGGGTCTTTTTGGAAGATCAACATTCATCAAGGAAGAAAGTTCCTAAACCCAGGTATTTATTTTTTCATATATTAAATAAATTAATTATAAATTTGATGTGAAATATACTCTCTAATGGTTTTGGGAAATGATTATTTAAAGGAATTATAATATATCGCGCACTAATGTATGCTTCTACTGCACCCAGAACCAATAGTGACTACAAATGATAAGTAGGTTGAGTTTTTTTAGTGCACATATGGTAATCAGCTCCAATTTCCAAGTATCCATCTTGATCCCATGGATTAAAATCAAACAATTCCACATATTTTCTTCTATTATTAGGAATAATAACCCCAATCATTTTAATATATTCTGATTTGTTTATAATTTTTATATGAATTATGAAATGGGTTTAATTTAGTTTATATAGTTTGTTCCATTTTTTTTTATATTTATAACACATAATAAAAATTATTTCATGATACTTTTGATATTTATATGCTTTATATTTTGTTTTAAGTTTTTTCTTAATAATTTTATCTTATTATGGCATTAAAAAGTTTTTATATTTTTTAAAAATTATTTAATATTTTTTAACATTCTTATTATATGTATATTTTTTATGGATGCTGATTTTTTATATATTTTACACATGTGATATGGAATGAATACATGGGTTATGGACATGGATTATATATGCACATCAGTACATGATATAATGATGGTGCATAAGAGGATTTCATGTGAAATGAGTGGTGTGTAAGTAAAGATCATGTGAGACTACGGGAACACATTTTAAGAATCAGTATTGCACCCTCCATAATAGTTGGAGAATGAGTATTATGATATCAACATATCATAGGTCATGTCAAGAGATTATACTAGGTTATATGCAGAATGAACTATCATGTATGAAAGAACATGATGTTATGATATAACCAGAACATGAGTGGTGTCAATTTCTTATATGCCATCAGAAGTTTATATTACATCACAAACCAACACATCTTACATTACCACCAACAGAGTATGACTACATCGACACAAGATATGTCATTGATCTAATGCCAACATCACTAACATAATCAATCCAACACAATGATCATTGAGATGCTCAGTTCCTCCACTATTTTTAAACTCCAACCTTCTACAATACATTGGTTTATATTATTAATATTGTTCTTCATTCTCTAACAATTAATGGTACTTGAAGTTGTTTAAAGGAACTTGATCCAGGCTCAAAGGATTTTTTAGTTCATGAAAATGATAGTTGATTTATACAGTGTTTTACCAAGCTAAATAAGAAAAAAAATTCATAACTTTTCAATGAAAGAAATAAATAAATACTACATAGATATAAATATAGATACATTATTTTATATCTTTACACAATGATGCATGAATATGTGAAATGATATGAGTGGTATCTATATTTATAGATTCACACATGTGTATGGAAAAAGGGTGGTTTAGGAACTTGAATTCTATATCTTAAACTTGGTTTTTAAATGTTTTCTTAAAAATGGGATTACCTAAATGGTATTTTAAAAAGTTGGCAGTCCTTTAAAATTACAATTCCTTGGTTATATTGTTTTACTTTCACGACATGTTTCATAAAAGGAGATTTAATTATTTAAATCCTTGTTATGATAATAGTTATGATTTTTTATACCTCTTGGGATGTTTAAATTTTTTTTACTTTGATTTAAGAAATGTAATGTTTTAAAGTGTCATGTGGAATTTAATGAATTTAATTGCTTGTCATGGGTTGTTGAAAGACCCCTTTGATAAAATGTGAATTGTCTGAAACGGGAATGGAACATGGGAACCGCAACTCGAGACTTCTAGTTCATTTTATTTAAATTCAAGAGTTTCTATAAACATCAGGTCCTTAAGATCATGTGATTAGGACTTATCGATGTTTTCATCATCTGAAAAAGACCAAATTCAGATCTTAAGAATTCTTTCATGGAAACACCACCTGGCCTACCACATACCAAGTGAAGAAATGAATAAATTCCAAGTCCTCCCTCTTGTTGATTTCAATTGCATGATTTAATTTTTTAGATCTTATCTGTCTATTTAATCATATGAGATATCATCCAATTAATCCTACATGAGATATCTATGTTTTTTGATAGATTAAAATTCAATTTTATTCTTTTTAACATTATATATATCACACATTCCTTTCCTTCAATGATTTACACCACTACAAAATAATCTCAATACCCATCATTAGGCTCTTATTATCTTATAATAATGACTTCATGTGGATTAAATGATTCTTTAAGAATGACATTTTATGGGTTACAAGACCAGACTTTTTGTGTATTTATTTATTTTATTAAATATTAATATTACTAAATCAAATAGGATGGATATGAATAAAAAATGATGGATGCCAATCATATGATAAAAGAGTATGAGGATGGGGTGAAAGAGTTCAACAAGTTTTCAAAAGATCATGCATATGACCCTTCTCAAATCTCTTTTCCATGTTTATGCTATTGTTATTCAAGACTAATTAGTCCAAGGGAGTTGAAAGAACACTTGATTTGTCACAGCATATATCAAAGTTATAAATTTTAGAATAATTATGGGAAAAAAATGAATATAGCTAATGACTGGGATAAGACTATGTTTTGTGGATCATCTGATATGATTAAAAGTGTGAAAAATGTTGAAATCTATACTGAGGATATGATTACAAGTGTGAATGATGATGAAAATTGTATTAAGGAAATGACAATGATAGTTAAAGATAAACTTTATGATTGTCCAAAATTGCTTGAAAAGTTAAAGAGTTGTGAAAAGATACCATTATATGATGGTTGTACTAAATATACAACATTATTAGGCATACTGAAGCTATATAATTTAAAAGCCAACAATGAATGGAATGATACCAATTTTACTGAATTACTCTCTCTCTTGAATGATATGATCCTAAAAGATAATGATCTTCCTTATCAAACATATGATTCTAAAAAAATACTAAGTTCAATGGGTATCTCTGAAAGAATACGTGCCTGTCTAAATGACTGTATATTGTTTCAAAAGAACCACAAATCACTTAAAAAATTCCCAAAGTGTGGTGCTTCTTGATACAAGAAAGATTAATAAGGTCCTAAAAAGGTTGTATGGTACTTTACCATAATTCTAAGGTTTATACACCTATATGGAAGTGAAGATACTATAATAAAATTAATTTGGCACACAAATATAAGAAATGAAGATGAGAAACTTTATCACCTGATATACTCTTCTTAGTAGAAGATAATTGATCACGAGTGTCCTAAATTTGGTATAGAGCCGATAAAACTTCGTCTTGAACTATCTATTGATGGAGTGAATCATTTTTGGTTTTCAAAGTAGTAGTCACAGTACATGTCTAGTTATGTTGGTAAATTATAACTTTCCATCATGGTTATGTATGAAATTAAAATAAATTATGTTATCTCTACTTATATCAGGACTAAAACAACTGGAAAATGATATTGATGTTTATTTGGATCCATTGATAAATGATTTAAAATTATTGTGGGATTTAGGTGTTACATTGTATGATTCTTACATTAATAAATATTTCATGTTGAGAGCCATGTTATATGGGATGATAAATAACTTTCATGCTTATAGAAATTTTTTAGGATATAAAATTAAAGGAACTCAAGGGTATACCATTTGTGAACAAGGTACATAGTCAATTAGGTTGAAACATTCACTAAAGACTATGTTTATAGGACATCAATTTTTTTTACTTTGGTGATCTAAGTATCGATCTTGGATGACATCATTCGATGAGAGTTCAGAAGAAGGTATAACACCATCAACACTAATAGGTGATCAACTATTTGAGAAAGTAAAAGATATGGACACTGGTTTTGGTAAACATTGTTTGAAAAACCTTACAAAAACCGATTGAAAAAAGAGTTAGTTTTTTTGAATTACCAAATTAGAATCGTTTGTATGTTAGACATTTTCTTGATGTTATGCATGTAGAAAAAATATACGTGATAATTTCATTGAAACATTACTAAATGCACAAAAAAAAAGGATGAAATTAAGGCTAGGCTGTACATGATTGAAAAGGGGATACCAGAAGATATGGTGCTATATAAGAGTGAAAAATGGACTTTTCTTCCTTCAACTACTTACACTCTTTCCAGGTAAGATATTTATCTATTTTGTAACTTATTGAATGATGTAAAGGTTATAGAGGGGTATTCATCAAATATCAAGAATATCGTGTCAATGGGTGATTTAAAGTTAAAAGTTTTGAAATAACATGACTATAATGTTTTAATTAAGGATCTAATGACCATAGCTTTACGTTACATTTTTACCAAGAATTTCCATCATAAATTATCCAAGTTTTTTTCCTTTTCAAAGCTATATGCAGCAAAGTTATAGACCCAGTGAAATTTCCAATTGTGGAAAATGAAATTACTATCATACTATGTGAATTAGAGATGTTCTTCCCACCACAATTATTTGATATGATGGTTTACTTGGTAAGAAAGATTCGACTATGTGATCCTATACATTATATATTGATGCACCCCATTGAATTTTATATGAATATTTTTAAAGGGTATGTCAAAAATTAAAGTTGTAGAGAAGGTTGTATTTTGGAGAGATATATTGTTGAGGAAGTCATTGAATTATATACCAACTACCCATCTAATGTGGAGAGAATTGGTCTACTGAAATCTCATCACACAGAGTGGATTGTGGGTGAAAGAATTTCCAAAATAGATGGTGTCACAATTACTATTATAGAGCTATATCAGAGTCACCTTTACATTTTGTATAACAGTTTAGAGGTTGCGCCATATATTGAAAACCAAAAAGTGATTCTTAGGAATTTAAATCCATCAAGAGATAAAATATGGATATCAAATACACATAATCAAAAGTTTATAGGATGATTTTGAGACCATATTTTTATGGAGTCAACTTGGGATCTAGATTCAATTTCAAAACGACTTTTATGGCTAGCCGTATGACCAAGTGTTCATGTATTATATTTTAATGGTTATGTAATTTATGTTTATATGTTCTATACAAATTAACATGTTGAACATAGTATCATGAAAAATAGTAGAGTTGAACTTGTGGATAAAATGATACATGTATCTAGTAACAAGGAAAAAATTCCAATTTATGCGAATATGTCATAGTTTGGTATCATCAAACAGATATGAGAGATGAATTATACAACTTTGCAAGTGCCTATTTTTCAATTCAAGTGGGTTAAAAAAATAATTACAGTTAAAATAGATGAATTGGGACTCATGAAAGTGGATTTTAGTAAGAAAGGGTGTAAATATGAACCTTTTATGATGGAACCATAGGTAGTACATGTATTTTATGTTTTAAATACTGCAAACCAAAAGTGACTAATTGTTCTGTTATCAAACAAAACCATTGAATGGTAAGATATCAATTCAAATGAGGACAAACATTTCATTGGGACAAAAAAATCATTTCATAGTGGTTCCAATATAGATAGGGTATTGTATGTCTGAGGTGACCTCAATGAATGAATTTTAATATTTGAAGAGGGGTCAAATCCCTTCAACATTTAATAAAGGGAGTTCAACAATCAGGTTATTTTTTTTATAATATACATTGCATTACCTCATATTATTATCTTTTCACTGTAGTATTTATGTAATCAAAAATAAATTATCAACCATTTCTGTAGATAATGACTTCTGTATATGCCGATGCTCTCAATCCTGACGAACAACAGGTTTCTCAACATGTTGATGCTCCCAATGTAGTGGAATAACAACATTCTACACATACCAATGCTTCCAATATGTATGAAAAATATATTGATGATGTTGAATGTGAGGAAATGATAGATGGTGAAAAACCAATGTCCCATAAAAAACAAGAGCACTGTAACATGACAATGTTAAAAAAAATTATTAAGGAAATAAACAAAGGCATCAAATTCGAGGTTGGATAGAATGCATGTGGCCAGGATGTTAACCCCAACAAGGCCATGTTTAGTAGTAAAATTGGGATCGCCACTCGAATGTTTGAGCTGATTAATGTATATTCATGGAAAAATGTTGTTCCTACACTTGAGGCACTAATTCGGGAAGTGATTCAGATAACATTATGATATATTCTTTATTTTACTAAAAAAATAAGGAAACATTAATTTACTCTTCATTATCCATTGTAGAGTGAATTTATAGTAGGTATCTACCATATAAAATTTGTATTAACTCTCAATGAAAAGGATTATAGAGTATTTTAGATAATTCTTATGAAGTATCATATCAAAGATGCAGAAGGAAAAATAAACCCACACCCACTGCAGATGTATGCAAACCTGATAAACCAAAAAACATGAGATGTATTTATTAGTCATCATGAGGTGACATATTTTCAGGTACATTTTGAATGGTAATACATTTATTGAAAATAAATGTATTATTAACTTTGATTAAGAATTTTTAATTTATGAAACAATAGCTAAGTGTTGAAAATAAGTAACATTTAACAAAATCAATGTACCCCTCTATAAAGCAAGGATGGGTCCTGCTTCACTTGAAAAAAATGGTATTTATTTTAAATCTATAATAATAATTTTATGTGAAATGACCCAAAATAATTATATTACTTTGTTTATATGTATATTGATGAATCTAAATCCAAATCCTCTTTCATCGGTATTAAATTACAATGATTACATATTTTCCTATATTTTTTATCTGACTTAGACACTAGAATCATAATTAGATGTACCTAATGAAAATCTACTATCAGTGGACTTGAAGTGACTAGAACAGTATGACCATGTTATAGGTGTGAGTTTTGGGGCATCACGTGAAACATATTTTGATAAAATAAATGAACATGGGGTGTAACACTCTGAGTTTTTATGAACTATTATTTTTTTGAATAAATTAAAATTCTTTGATGGATTATATTTCTTGATACACCTTGTTAATATTGATCTATACATAATTAAAAGATTAAATTTCACTACATGAAACATTGAATTTAGGTTGTGATACACACAACACTATGTTTGGCTTGTGTTACACACAATACCAAGTTCCTTTGAGAGTTTGTGTTATACACAAGACTGAGTTTTACTGAACTACAATATACTATTAATAATATTATAAAAATATTATTATATTAATAACCTATCTGTTGGAATGGAAGTTATGAAAAATATTAATTTAATTATGAAAATATTGTTTACATATGTATACAAGAGGAATTATTTGGTGACCAATTACTAGAAATAAAAATAATAACCTTTTGAAAATATAGGAAATCAATTACTGGAAAACTATTTTTATAAACTAATTAAAACATTTTGATGAATTATTTTAATTATATATATATATATATTATTAGATAAAATATTTAAAATTTATCTTATGCATTTTTTATACAAGATATAAGAATAGATCCAATTTTTTGTATAAAGAGATGTATTTTTCTAAAAGGTAATTTTACAACCTTTTAATGGAGAACCTATTTTAAATCTAATTGTTGTCACTTTTATAAATTATATTGGACAAAATAAAACTCATTTTTAAAAATGGAATATCAAAATTATCTTAGGGTTATTTTTTTTGTATTATTATGAGAAGTTTCATTTTTAATGAATATTGAAAAATACCGAATTTTAATTGCAAACAGCCTTTTAATCTAATTTATTTATGTAGTTAAATTATATTTTAAATTGTTTTTAAAGTATAATTAGTTAAATTATACATCAATAAATCCAATTCATGTCACTGTAATCAATTTTACATTGAAATTGGATATAAAAACATTTCAAACATTTGAACCTTTTTACTTTAAAAATCTGTTGTTTCATCCCGTATGTAGGATTAATTTTAAATTAAATTATGAATCTTATGTGATAAAAATTTGTAAAAATAGATTCCATATTTATAATAATAATTATTTATAATTTTTAGTAAGTTCAACTTAGTTTTTTACCAAAAATATTAGTGAAACAATTAAAATTAATTATAGAGATTGAGGTAAAAACAAGTTTACTTAGTGGTTAAAGTTCAATATTAATGTAACAAATAACCTAGAAACTTGTCAAAACAAATTTTATGGCCATATTTAGACCATATATCCTATTTTATAAAACAATTACCATTATTGGTGGGATATTATGAAATGTAGACCACTCAATAGTGTTTACCTTTTTTGTATTTACAAGAACACCCCTCCTCCTCCACTATATAAAGGCACTCACCCCCTCAATTATTCACAATTATAAAGCCTTTTGACTCATCCAAACCATAAAAAAAATAATCTATCAACATTCCTACCCTCATCCTAGAATAATCACTTTGGGAAGAAATCAAACCAAGGAAGTCCTTTAGTGAAAACCAAAACAAGCTACCTGAAAAGAGGTAACATTCTTCATTGAGCACTTTTGTTTTATTTCTTTCTCCAACACTTCAATTATTATTATTACATGATTATATAATAAACTCAGTATAATCAATATACTTATTTTTTTATGTTAATTTTCTTTCCTACACCCATACATACTTCCATCAAATGGGATACACAATCATTTCTTGTGTGTACGACGGACTATCGTCTCGCGAACCGATGTCGTTTGTTCTTCCATTACCACCTATCAAGGTTGAGAATTATGATGGTATCAATATTTTTATATGATATATATTATATTTGTTATGTATTTTTACTTTTGAAATTATTATATAACACATAACTTCATGCTTTCCATTTGGTGGGAAAATGATAACATCGTTTATCGACGTGTGGACTACCGCCACCTCAAAGTGATGTGATTCATTCACACATTACATGAAATGTATTGAGGATGGTTTTAATAAAAAAAAATATGATATCTATGAAATAATAATTATAATTTAATGATAATATATATATATATACATCATTTAATTTTCTTTGTTTTAATACGACAAGAAAATGGAAATAACATTCATGCGTACGTACGACCTACCATCACCATGAACAGCGTATTTCATTTCCTATTTCCATATTTTATAGATTATTATAAATATATATATAATGAATATATATTATATTAATATCATTTTTTACATTCTTTAAATAATTAAATCATGATCTAAGTAAGAGGACTAATAATGAAAAGTCAAAACAAGTATGAAAAACAAATCGGTTATTACCTGAAACATAACATTAACATGGAATTGTTAATAAATAGGTAATACAAAGTCATAAGTAAATAATATATGGTTATATATATATGAATATGGTTCTATTATATATTTATAATAAACTTATATTTATTACATAGGATGTTTGAACAAGTATGATGAGATTCAGGACTCAAGGTTCTCAATTTTTATATCTGTGAGATACATGCCATATTCACCACATGATTCTTTTATGTGGTTTATATTATTCTATATGAAATTTTATATCATGAATTTAATTTATTTTATTATATTAAAAGTTTCAATTTATTTTATTCTTTCACGCAGATCATGATTCAAAAGTTACTTAAGTAGTAAGGGATTTATGTCTCACTTTGTACTTTTGTGAGACACATGCTATATTCACCACCTATTTATTATATATGGTGTATATAATTCCCATGAAAATATTTTATGATGTTTCTAATAAAATTTATTTGTATTTAAATATCTATTTCATGGTGTAAAGCGGTAAATGGATTTTTGTCTCAATTTTCCTTATTTGAGACATACATTTTGTTATGCACCTATATTCTTTAAATAGGTGTATATACAACCAATTTGACCTGTAATATCATGAATTTTTTCATAATCATGATATTTTAAGTTTCATTTTATTTTATTTCTCCATGGGTATTATGATTCAAAGTTACCAAAGTGGTAATAATTTATTACTACAATATCATCATTTATCGGGATTATTTACGATTATGATTCCATTGATGTAATATTATGATCCATCTATTAAGAATAATCATGAATTTTATTCTAATATATTTATTCATGATATATTCAAGTAATGGTACCATTTTTATACTCTTTGGTACTTAAGATAATTATGAAAATGTTTTTATGAAAATTTGACTTTATCCCTCTCTTCGGTCAGAAATTCGTGTTCTTTCAAAACCATGTTTTCTAAAAATATTTTCAAAAAATTTATACTATTATACTATGATATTTAAAAGAAATTCTTACCCATGTGTTTTAACTTTTTTAAAAAATATTTTTAAAAAATGAATCTTCTTGTCGTTTTTCGATCGAGGCACTTTTCTAAAATTTTTATGGAGAAAAAGGAATGTTCGACATGTACAGATTTATCTACCATCACAAGCATCATTTTATTGAAGCTTCCTTTACAAGTTTAAAAGATTAATTTTTTTAAGAATTTTTTTTTAATATTTTGGAAATTCATCATTTTTAACGTGGTTTTCAAAGAGAAAGGCTTTCAAAAATGTTTTATGTTTAAGAAGTTTCTTAAATGATTTTCAAAGATTCCTTTATAAATTTTTAAGGATTTTTTCAAAGAAAATGGTTTTCCAAAATATTTTACATTTAAAAAGTGTTTTAAATGATTTTCAAAGATTAATTTATATGTTTTCAAAGGTTATTTTCAAATAAAATCATTTTAATGATTTTAAATATTACTTTATAGATTTTCAAATCTATTTTCAAAGAAAAGGTTTTTAAAATGTTTTATGTTATAAAAATCATTTTTTCAAAGAGAAAATGATATTTTCATCAAGAAATGTTTTAAATTATTTTTAAACATTACTACATGATTTTTCAAAGTGGTTTTAAAAGAAGAACGATTTTTAAAATGATTCATGTTTAAAAAAATTATTTTTAAAGAAATATTATTTTTCTTAAAAAATGTTCCAAGTGATCTTTCAAAATCCTTCTCTTTTTAAGATATCATCATTTGATATAGTTTATGATTTTTTGGGTATATGATCCAAGGTCACCATTCTTATTCTTTATTTTAATGATTTACATTTATGATAATTTTTTTGTGAAATCCATTTCTTTTCCATAGGTTATAGATTTATAAAACCCACTTCTTTTTACAGGTTATGCTATGATGAAATGATTATGAAACCTATATATTTTCCACAGGTTAAGATATGATGAAATGTTTATGATACCCATTTCATTACATGGGTTATGATATGATTAATGTTTATGATATTATGGAAAACATATGTATGGTTTCATTATGTGATGGTTGGGACCTATATCTCCCTCTAATTTATTGGGTAAATATTTATATCTCATGAGATAAAGAATGGGAAACAAGTCAACAGAGTTGATTCATAATGGGAAATAGGTGTGTCCTGATCCAAAATGTGAAACAGGTATATAATGTTCTAAAATGGGAAACATACATGTCCCAATCCACTATGGGAAGAAGGTGTAACCTGATCCAATATAAATAAAGATCTACGACTGGGGATGGTGATGTGTCGCACCCAGTAGGTATAACCCCATTAAGTGCCTCAATAATTTTTGACAATAATCCTTGATTTAAAGGGAATGATTGTATATGCTTATGCATATGCCACAAATTCCATGCCTTATTCCAATGTTATTATCTCATGACTCAGGTTCTATGCTTTCCTTATGATTAATGTCTTATGAAATTCCAATCTTTATGTTATGATTCATTTTTATAATCTTTGATATGCAGGTTATGATTTTACAATGTTATGATCATGTTATCATACCCTTATTCTTATGTCATTCTTACATATATTACTTGTTTACACTTACTGAGCATATGAGCTCACCCTTTCTTATGTTTCCTTCCCCTGGGTTATAAAGAAAGGTTTTAAGTAGGGTATGATTGTGAATAGTACTAAATGGGAAGATATTTATGGGATATGTTTAAGATCTTTCACCAAGTTAGAATATTATGTTTCCATGTTTCCAAAGACACTAAACTATTATGGTCCTTAGGAATGCACTTTTTTAATGTGTTGAATATTTATCTAAAATGATGTAATATCCATATATGTTAAGCCTGAGTAGTAATAGTTGGTATAAAAGGATAGTTTTAGTTAACCTTTGTAAACTAGGATGAAAAAACTTTTCTGATATCCCTAGGGATATTTCTATAGATATGTCTAGGGATGTCTCTAAGGATAACTCTAAGAATGAGTTAAAGTATAGTAAAATATCTTGGAATTTTAGTAAAGGATAGAGCGATTGGATTCCTAGAAATAAATTCCTATCTGAATAATACAAGTTGATGTGGCTCTGGAACATATGTACATATGGGTAACAACCTTGAAAACACCGTATTAAGCTATAATCAATTAGGAAATGGTACAGAAAAATGGGCCTTACTGCACACCTGGTTTGGTACTATCGAGGGATATGCTTTAGAAGATCACAAACTCATTATGAACCATCATGAAGGATTTAAATAGAAGATAAATATGAATAACCTAGGATAAACCTAAGGTGTCATATATTAAAAAAAGGTGTCATGATTTAGACATCTTGTAAGTGATTTTTCATAAATATGTGGTTTTTCCACTATGATTAGTGTTTCTCACATTATGGTTTTGGTTTTAGTCAATGGATGGAACCATAAGGAATCATGTTAACAAAACATCTAATGGAAAATTCAGTGACCATGAGAAACAAAAGTTAATGATGACTTGAGATAAAGATTTTGAGATTATGCCTAATCATATATCATGTTATATGATTAATAACATGATCTTTAGTGAGATTCCTAATGGATTTAATAAGATAAAGATCAAATTTTATGAAAGTTTATGTGGTAATTAACATCAAGGAAAGAATACCCAGCTTCCTACATATTAATAAGAAGGGAATAAGATTCTATAGGAATACCTCAAATAGATGGAAAGCTGTTAGCTGTGTGTAAAAAAGGGTCATAGAGTGAAAAATTGTCAAGGAGTTCAATTTATTATCTATAGAGAACAAGGGTATTCCCCAAATCAATGCCATAACCTAAGAATTTACTTCTAAAACAAGAAATCACATATGCATTCCAATCATTGAAGTTGAAGGATTAAAGTATTTATGTATTTGGATTCAAGATTTATGAAATATATAAGGGTTTTTAGTATAAGTTTTTAAGGATTTTAAAGAATATATTTAATGGTACTGATGACCTAGAAAACTGATTTAATGATAAGGTTATATTTTTTTGAAAACAAATGATTATGGGATGGTACCACTTAATATTTTCTGAATGCTGAGAAATTGATGTTTAGTATAGATAAATAGATGATTGATGTAACTTCCCGCCCCTTACTCATTGGCTTGAGAAGTAAGAGAGATGCTACTAGGCCTTAAGAAACGTTTCCAACATTCCAAAAGCTGGTAATAAATGCCGAGGGATTCAAGAATAAATTGGGGAATGATTTTACCTTAAGATAAACCAACCAACCAAAAAATCCATTACCAACAAAACTACTTGATGCATGTCAACAATGTACACCAAAAAAATACTTTACCAAAATACTACCAAACCATTCCATACCAATTCTCATAAACCAAAACAAATCAACCACAATGTTCCAAAATCAAAGTACCAAATGGAAGACTACAAAACCAAATGCAACAAGCTCTGAAAAAGCTCCATAGCTCCAAGCCAAGATCTATGCTCCAAGCACCACAAAACCATCCAAGTATCACGATGAACTGCTAACAAAATGAGATTCTTTACCCTTACCTGAGTCCCAGAAGACGAAATCTGCAAAAAAACCAAAGTACCAAAGTAGTGGTTGAGTACAAATACTTATTAGGTTTTCCCTAAATGACTTCCCTACACACACCACTAGGATAGAGCTGTTATCACATTTATATAAAATAGTTATATAAAACAACAAATAGTGCAACCATTTACAATAAGCCAAACACACCCTTACCAAGATATCTTACACCCAACTAACCACAATACAAGTAAAGACAAAAACCATGCCATAATCCATTTTACCATTTAATATTATCACAATAATTTCTACCTTGCATAGAAATACACAAAAACATGGAAATAGGGTTTCACGTACCCCAACCTGATAAACAAATATGGTGAAACTTCTCGTCTAAGGTTGTTTACTACTTTACCAATTCAGAGGTACTTCCAGACCATTTATTTTTAATGGTGGACCTTCCATCCACTATCTATCACCTTTTATAGTGAGTCTCCCCACCCACTTCACATCATTCTAACACAATCATAACATTATCAATCCAATAAAAATAATATAGCACACCAAGGCTACAACAATATGCAAAAAACTATTTCATAATGAAATAATACCTCAAGCACATCAACCATTCCAACACAATCCATAACCACTCCAATAAATCACACATTTATTGAAAACACCCATAAACCCCTTTTTCCATTCCAAACCATATTTCAATAAAAAAAATCTTTATTGAAATTCATCTTTCAAAAAACATTTTCCATAATTCAAACCATTATCGATTTTAAAATCAACATTTTAAAATCACACAACAAATCCCATTTTTCAACAATAACCCATTTTACCCAAAATACCCAAACCATAACCAAATGAATTTACACCATGATTTGCACATCATTTTCACAATTAATTTCAATAAAAATAAATTAATTTCAATAAAGCCTCAAGTTCTAGCAACATGGAGTCAAGAGAGAATCCTCCTACCTGAGGGTTGCAGTGAAATCAACCCACAAGCAACCACACCAAAAATATGGGCCAACACTCCACCAAAACCACTCTAGATCCACTTACCTATCATTAAAAGAACTAAAATCACCATTTTAGGCTACCACAACCCTAGATCTGTATGTAATGAGTGTAGATCTAGAAAACCAAGAGAGAGAGAGAGAAGAGTATATATAGAGAAAAAACACAAGAGACCATAAGGGTGGACTTAACCGGGAAGAACCACCTTCAAACCAATAAGAAAACCCTTTTTTTTCTTCCAAAATGAGTGGGAGAGATCCTATAACCCTTGAGAACAAGTAATCCCACATTGGGTTTGAGTGGGAGAGGAAATGAGTGTTTTAGGGAAAATCCTGACTAACCCCATTTTTTAAAAACCTAATTTTAATGGGCCGCATGGTTAGCTCGCATAGTTTGAAAAGACCATGTACTAACTGCACGGATGCTACTATATGAACAGTGAAAAATCATATGGTTACTAAGGATTCTTACATAATTTCCTCTAACTGTTCTCAAACTGTGCAGCCATAGAAAAGCTTCCAAACATTTCCAAATAATTCCAAAAAACTTCCCAAACTATCCCAAACATTACCCAACAACTTTAAATACATAAAAAGGCATAAAAAGGGTTACATACCTCAAGATGGGGGTGATACATTCTCACCAACATTGGACTTTCCATCCTTATAAATTATAGAACCATTTCTTTGCTGAAAGAGATCGATCCATTGCTTGGCTATCTCTTTCTCTTGCTCCCAAGTCTCCTCCTGAATCTTACCATGCTTCCACAAAACCTGAACTATATCAATGCTTTTATCATGCAAGACTTTCTCTTGCCTATACACAATTCACACTATCACATGCACTAAAGAAGCATCTGGTTCTATCTCAACATGATCCCAATGAATCACATTTTTACAATCTGGATGATAATTTTTCAACTGTGAAACATGGTACACATTATGCACCGCACTAAATCGTGGTGGAAAATACAACCAATAAGCCACCTCTCCAACCCCCTCAAGTATCTCAAAAGGCCTAATATACATTGGAGATAACTTTAACTATTTTCCAAACTGGTGATGTCCAATCCTAAGAGAGATTCTCAAAAACACATGATCACCCACCTCGAATGACAACGGTCATTGAAGATGGTCCGCATACAATTTATGATGACTCTAAGACATATCTATTCTTTTACTGATCAACTTAATTTTCTCCATCGTCTCTTGGACAAGGCTCAGTCTAACCAATGAAACTTCACCGGTTTCCACTGAAAAAAGTGGAGAACAACATTAATGCCCATACAATTCTTCAAATGGAGCCATATTCATCAAGGCCTGATAGCTATTATTAGATAAGAATTACACTAACAGAAAGTGATCCTCCCATGAGACACTAAAATCCATCACACAATCCCACAACATATCTTCCAAAGTTTGTATAATCCTTTTGGATTGCCCATCCATCTGAGGATGCTACATCGTAATCATCATCAACTGTGTCCCAAGGGTTTCCTATAAGGATTTCAAAAAATGTGATATGAACCTCAAATATCTATATGATACAATCAAAACTGGCACACCATGCCTCTTTACCACCTCCCAGATATATATTTTGGACAGATCCTCCACCATATGAGATTCATGAATCGGGATGAAATGGGACGACTTTGTGAGCCTATCCACTATCACCCATATGTCATCATTCTTTTTGACCATTCATGGGAGACCTGTAACAAAATCCATCACTATCTACTCCCATTTCCACATTGGGATAGGTAAAGTTTTCAAAATTATTGATAGCCAATGATGTTATGCTTTGACTTGCTGACAAGTCAAACATATCGAAAAAAACTTGGCCACTTTCTTTTTTATACCAGCCCACCAAAACTGCACTTTCAACGCCTTATACATTTTCTAAATTCTAGGATAGACAACCCACATGGAATGATTATAATCCCTAAAAATTTTCTCTTAACAATCCACTGACACAACCATCTGATTCTGAAAACACAAAACTGCATTCCCATTCTGTTCTCAGCCCTTAATGGTTTCCCCACCATTGAGTTTCAACCTCATTTCCATACACTCAGAATCAGATTCATACGCCTCTTTAACCAACCCAACCAAATCTAGAAGAAATGAGACTATAAAGAAAACCAATCTATCACCCCGGTCCTCACATTCCGGCTGCATGTTGTCTATGACCGACATCAACTACCACTGATCTGATGCGTATTTCACCACCTGAGCATACAAATTCATACTTAATGCACCCATCACTGAATTTCCCTTAATCGGTGTATACATAAAGTCAAAATCAAATATCTAAATATACTTAATCCATATCATTTTCCTCAAGTTCAAATATCTTTGTGAGAAAATATTCTTTAAACTCTCATGATCAGTAAACACTGTGAATTTATCACCTAAGAGATAATAACGCCAAATTTTCAAGGCATGAACCACTTACTCCAAATCCAAATCATGTGTTGGGTAGTTATTCTCATAAAAACTAAACTTCCATGAACCATATGCAACCATGTGACCCCCTAAATGAGAAAACATCCCAACCCTAATCCCAATGTGTCACAATACACCATATACCCTTTCCCTGGTTTAGGAAAAACCAAGATTGGTGCTGATGTGAGGAAACCATTAAGCTCTTTAAAATATTTCTGACACTACTGATCCCATTTAAATGGAACATTCTTCCTTGTCAAAGCTGTTATTAGTGAGGCCAATCATGATAAATCACGAACGAAATGCCAATAATACCTAGATAGCCCATGGAAGATCTGTATCTCAAAAAAATTCTTTGGAAGCTTCTATGAAATAATAACCTCTATCTTTTTAGGATAAACTAAAACACCCTTCTTAGAAATATCATGGACAAGGAAATGGACCTCTTATATCCAAAAATCACACTTTAACAATTTGGAATAAAAGTGACGATCTATCAAGATCCCCAAAACTATCACCAAGTGTTTCTCATGCTCCACCCTTGTCCTTGAATACACTGGTATATCATCCAAAAATACCACCACAAAAAATATAGATATCTTTGAAATATCTGATTCATCAATGACGTGAACACCGATGGTGCATTTATTATTCCAAAGGGCATAAACACATACTCATAATGGCCATATATACTTATGAATGATGTTTTGGGAATATCCTCCTTCCTCACCCTCAATTGATGGTATCCCAACCTCAAGTCAATCTTGGAGAACCACTGAGCTCCCCTCAACTGGTCAAACAAATCATCAATGTGTGGAAGTGGATATCAGTTATTTATCATAACCTGATTAATCTTATTATAATCAACACATAGTCGAAGGGTTCCATCCACCTTCTTAACAAACAAGACCGGTGCTGCCCACAGATCCATGCTAGGCCAGATAAACCTCTTGTTTTATAACTCCTCCAACTACACTTTGAATTCCCTCAATTATATTGGTTCTATTTGGTAAGATAGAATTGAGATAGGAATAGTCTCTAGGAGAAGATCAATCCTAAACTTCACTTATATCATGGGTGAAAACCCTGAGAATTCTTCAAGAAAGTCATCCAGAAACTGATCAACCACCACTGGAAAGATGATCTGCAACATCCCTTCCATTGATGCAAATGACAATGCTACTAAATGATACGATATCATTCCAACAGCTACTGCTAACAAATTCATTGCACCCAAATTTTTATTCTTCTCACCTATAAAGAGATGTGTGACGCCATCCCAATTTTGAAACTCACCTTTCACACATAATAGTCAATGTGAGACTTAAACATCGTCAACCAATCCATTCCTAGGATTATATTATAAGCATCCGTCCAAAGCACTGATAAATCCCACATCAACTCAACCTCTTCCATAACTAAAAAACGTTCTCTACACATTAAGGATCGAAACTCTCTTTGACCCAGAGGGGTTTGAAGTTGAAAAACATAAGGAATCATTTACACATGTAAACCCAGCAAAGTAACAGCACAATAAGACATAAAATAATGGGAAGCACCAGTATCAAACAACACTTACATCACGGTAGAATTTAAAATAATCGTACCTTGCACTGTGGATGGTACCAACTGATCATCCATTACAAAATGATAATCTACAAACAAATCATTTCTTGACACACTCTACTCTTTATTTCCCTTATGAGGAGTCGTGGTATTCCTTGAATCACCATGACTAACTTTGTTCTACTGGTGAGGGGTGTGCTACTGCCCCTGCCCTGTTGAGGCATAGGATTCCTGCGATCCCTGAGGAGTGTCATGAACACCCAACCTCAGAGAATTCCAACAATACCACTAAATATGTCCCATATGCTTATAGTTATGGAATTATTGAGGCAACTCCATACAATCTCGCTTGATGTGACCCATAGAGCCACACTGAAAACATCCCGGCTTGCTCCGAGGCTTCGGAGGAAGATTCACCAATCCTGGCATTGGATTTTGAACCATACTTTCACCCTAGAAATAAGTGTCCATCTTCCACTTAAACCCAGCATTGGAGTTTCCACTATTCCTCATGGGTACCAACATATTTCCCCTGTCTGTAGCCCCAATGATATCCTATTCATCTACTATTTATCTATTCATAATTCCCGTGTAATCAATTATACACAACACCGCTATCCTGGAATAAATTTCCTGCCTCAACCCAACTTCAAAAATATGTGCCTTCAATGAAGTACTAACTACCACCTTAGGTGAAAAGTAGACTAAGTTCATGAACTTAGCTTCACATTATGTTACTAACATGTTCCCTTGCTTTAAGCTATAGAAATACATTGTGTTCTTAATTATGAACATATAAGGGTATAATTGTTTATTAAAAAATTCCTCAAAACCCTCCCATGACACCCCCTGGTCCGTTCTAGCTTGGACCACCAACTCACACCACTATTGGTCAAGATCTTCTAGAATGTATGTTTCTAGTTTCACTTTCAGCTCAGCCTATGTTCCCATGAATTCCAATATTCTGTTTATTCTATTCAATCACACTTCTTCCCTTTCTGACTTTGAATCACCCCTAAAGCTGGGTGGATTCTGCTTTTGAAACTGAACTGCATGGTCCACATGCTTCAGATCATCCACTTTATTCCTACTTTACATAGCTTGTAAATCTTTCACTATACTTTACAATAGCTGTTGGTTTGCCTAGGGTTCAGGTGTAACCACATTTTCAACAACCTCCTTTTATTGGTCTCTACGACACCTACCCGGTGCCATTTATATCAACACAAAAAATAACCATAAATGTCACTCCCTTAGCAAGAAAAGGTTTACCATTTCAAATTCAATTACATTTCCACTAGTACAATGAGGATTTCCACAAGTTCATATTTCCCATGTTGCACCATTTTTGACAAATCCATCATGTTTTTAAAATCGATCCATTTTCAAAATACCACAACCATCCACATTTCAGATCCGCACATTTGAAAGTAATTTACAATTTTCCACAAATCAACATAATAAAAACACAACATAAATCATTATACTCAATGAAATATGCATCCTAGTAGGAATTCATTTGTACCATGCATGCCCTATTCATCTCATTGGATACACCCACAACAATGAGATTTCCAATGCCTATACGTGTCTCAAAAACACTTATGTACCCAACTCCCTAGTAACTTGAAGTTCAGCATAAAAGGGTAAACTACATCCTTTTATGCTATACATTTCATGTTTTGAAAATACTATGAATTATCACAATCCTAACTCATAGGATAGACCAAGAATGAATTTAAACACCAAGACCGAAAACCAACTCTAAGGAATCAAACAAACTTGGATTTCAAGGACTGAACAATCTGATACAACTTGTAACGTATTGCCCCTTATTCATTGGATTGAGAAGGAGAGATGATATTAAAGCTTAAGAGATGTTCCCAAGATGAAAAAGGATGGAAGTAAATTCCAAGGTATTTATGAATAAATTGGGGAACAATTTTCCTTTGAGATAATCCAACCAAATAACCAAGACATTACCAAAAAATCTACATGATGCATGTCAATAATGTAAACAAAAACAATACTTTACCAAAAGACCACCAAACCATTCCATACCAATTATCATAAACCAAAAGACCTCAACCACAATGTTCCAAAATCAGAGTACCAAGAGGAAGACAACAAAACCAAATGCAACAAGCTATGACAAATCACCATAGCTCCAAGCCAAAATCCATGCTCCAGGCACCACAAAATCATCCAAGCATCATGACAAACCACTAGAAAAATGAGATTATTTACCCTTACCTGAGTCCAGGAAGACGACATCTGTAAAAGTACCAAATTGAAAAGTAGGGGGTGAGTACAAATACTGAGTAATTTTTCCCCAAATGACTTCCCTACACACGCCACTAGGATTTAACTATTAGCACATTTATATAAAATAGTTATATAAAACAAAATATAGTGCAACCATTTCCAACAAGCCAAACACACCCTTACCAAGACATATTCCACCCAACTAACCAAAATACAAGGAAATCCAACAAACATGCCATAATATATTTTTACCATTTCATATTAGCACAATAATTTCCACCATGCATAAAAATACACAAAAAACATAGAAACAGGGTTTCACATACCCCAACCTGGTAAACAAACATGATGTAACTTCCAATATAATGCCGTTTACTACTTTACCAATTTAGTGGTACTTCATGACCACTTATTTTTAATGGTGGACCTTCCGTACACTATCCATAACCTTTTATATTGAGAATTCCCGCCCACTTCACATCATTCCAACACAAGCATAACATGATCAATCCAATAACAAGCATATAGCACACCAAGGCCACAACAATATACAAACAACTATTTCATAATGAAATAATACCTTAAGCACATAAAATATTCCAACACAAGCCATAACTACTCCAATAAATCACCCATTTGTTGAAAACACCCATAAACCCATTTTCCATGCCAATCCATATTTCAATAAAACAACATCTTTATTGAAATTCATCTTTCATAAAACATTTTCCATAATTCAAACCATTATCAATTTTAAAATCAAAATTTTAAAATCACACAACAAAGCCCATTTTTCACCAATATCCCATTTTACCCAAAATCCCCATACCATCACCAAATACATTTCCACCAAGATTCTCACGTTATTTTCACTATTAATTTCAAGAAAAATAATTCCCCCGGGATCCACCCACCTTGCCGAGCCTCCCAGACTCCTCTCGTCGGGCAAAATGAGGCACGACCCAATTGATGATGGATCGCTATGACGAACCATCACTGCCGAGACGTTACCCTTCGGGATGCTCTACCATCTTGGCTGGAAATGGCTCCTTCCCTGGCTGGGGAGCTACCTACGGGTACTACACCTTCGTGGGGGAGGGGGGTTTCTCTGTGTGGAGGGTTCGAAAAGGCCACACTGGGGAATTCCCTTTTATTTGGAAGAATTTCAAGAAAAATAAATTAATTGCAATAAATCCTCAAATTACAGCAAAGTGGAGTCGAGAGGGAAGACCCCTACATTAGGGTTCCTGTGAAATCAACCCACAAGAAACCACACTAAAAATATGGGAAAATGCTCAACCAAAACCACTCTAGATCCCCTTCCCTATCATCAAAAAGCCCTAAAATCAATACATTAGGCTACCAAAACACTATATCTATATGCACGAAGTGTAGATCTAGAAAACCGAGAGAGAGAGAAAGAAGAGTAGATATAGAGAAAAACCACAAGAGACCAAGAGGGGAGACTTACCCGAGAAGAACTACCTTCAAACCACCAAGAAGCCCCTTCAATTTTCTTCCAAAATGGCTGGATATCTCCTCTAACTCTCGATAACAAGGAATCCCACATTGGGTTCGAGTGGGAGAGGAAATGAGTGTTTTAGGGAAAATATTGACTAACCCAATTTTTTAAAAACCAAATTTTAATGGGCCACACAGTTAGCTCACACAGTTTGACAAACCATGCGGTAACCGTGCAGATGATACTGTCTGAACAGTGACAAATTGGACAGTTACCTGGGATTCTTGCATGGTTTCCTCTAACTGTGCTCAAACCGTACAACCACAGAAAAGCTTCCAAACATTTCCAAATCATTCCAAAACCTTCCCAAACTCTACCAAAAATTGCCCAACAACTTTAAACACATAAAAAGGCATAAAAAGGGTTGCATAACTAAAACTGGGGGTGCTACAATTGACATGAATAAAGTAAATTGGAAAGTATTGATAACCTTAGAATTGATAAAGGATTTGTTAAAAAAGTGGTTTGTGCTGTCATGGATGGAGTTTACAACTTTTTTTGATTTACGGAATATATACTATGATATTTGGAATAAGTAAGCATGCATGTTTTTAATAAGGATTTATGGTAATTTAGGTTATTATCATGTTTCAAGAGAATACATGATGAAGTTATTCACATGTTTAGAATGCGACAACCAAGATCTACTATATGATATACGGGGGATCAATGTTAAGCTGATTTTGAGAAATTTAGTGACCTTCTTTATAAAGTTATATATTTTCATGTTTAAGAAAGGTTATAGGGTTTACCATTTATGGAATGGTTTAAGTTAAACTTCAAATGAGGTTTTAGAGATGAAATTAATATCTATACATATGATTATTTATGCATATTGGATAACCTATGCTAACTATTTTTCTGCTACGATAACTAAAGATAGACATAATGAATTATGGTTCTACTTATGGATCTTATGATCCATTAGTACTTCAGGCATAAAAAATTCACCTTCATTTTTGGAGTAAGAGATAATGTGGGAATTGGTCAACACACAACCAAAGTATTAGATTGTGCATATGAAATGGAATGAAATCAAGTAAGTATATCTCTTTGTGAAACTTATTCAACTGTAGGAAAAGGGTATTGAAATAAAATGTTGTCCCGTTATCATCATTTTTGATGATATCAATTACGTTTGTCAAGCCTCTTTGGTTTATGGATTTGTGATCGTTAAATTTCTCCTGACCATGTTCTCTATCACTCTCCATCAGAACTTTATAATTATATTTCTCTTCAATATCTATTTTTTCACTTTCCACCTATGTTCTCCTATATGGAAACCTAATTATGAGTAACTTTGGGTAACCATTATGTTTTCAAACTTCTTTTTTTAAAGGAAGTTTTAGAATTAATTTTTATGATGTGGGTTTCTATAAAAGGAACTTTAAAGTATTAAATCTTTGATTATATAGACAATTTTTGAGGGATAAATTCATTTTAAGGAGGGTAGAATGTAACACCCTGAGTTTCTATGAATTATTTTTTTCGAATAAATTAAAATTCTTTGATGGACTGCATTACATGATACACCATGTTAAGCTTTATTTATATACAACACTAATTTTATATTACGCTACATACAACATCGAGTTTAGGTTACGAAACACGCAACACTATGTTTGTCTTGTGTTACACACAATACCATGCTCCTTTGACAACTTGTGTTAGACGCAATATCGATTTTTATTGAACTACAATATACTATTAATAATATTATCAAAATATTATTATAGATATAACCTAGGTGTTGGAATGAAAATTATTAATAATATTAATTAAATTATAAAAATTTGGTTTACATATGAATATAATAGAAATTATTTGGAGACCAATTAACTAGAAATGAAAATAAAAACCTTTTGAAAATATAGGAAATCATTAGCTTGAAGACTATTTTTATAAATTAATTAAAATAAATTAATGAATGATATTAATTAAATATATATATATATCTATTATATTAAATAAAATATTTAACATTCATCTTATATTTTTTCTAGATAAGAGATAATAATGGATCCAATTTTACGCATAAAGAGTTGTATTTTTCTAAAAAGGTAATTTTACCATCTTTTAATTATGCACCTATTTTAAATATAATTTTTGATGCTTTTATAAATTATATTTGAAAAAATAAAATTCATTTTTTAAATCATAAAATCAAAATTATCTTATGTTTATTTTTTTTGTATTTTTTTGAGAAGTTTCATTTTTTGATGAATAGTGAAAAATACTGAATTTTAATTGAAAACTGAATTTTCATCTAATTTATTTATATATTTAAATTGTATTTTAAATTAATTTTAAAGTATAATTAGTTAAATTATACATGAATAAGTCCAATTTAGTTTATTTTAATCAATTTCACATTGAAACTTGATATAAAAACATTTCAAACATTTGAACTTTTTACATTAAAAACTTGTTGTTTCGTCCCGTCTGCAGAATTAATTTTAAATTAAATCATTCCATTTATGTGATTGGAATTTTAAAAAATGGATTAAATATTTGGATTAAAAATAATTTATAATTTATATTAAGGTTAACTTAGTTTTTGACCAAAAATATTAGTGAAAGTAATTAAAATTAATTATAACGTTTAAGGTAAAAACAAGTTTACTTAGTGGTTAAACTTTAATGTTAAGGGTCCAAATGAACTATAAACTTGTAAAAAACCTATTTTATGGAAATATTTAAACCATTTACTATATTTTATCTAAAATGGATCATTAGTGGTGGAACATGATGTAAGGGAGACCTCTCAATAGTGTTTACCTTTTTGTATTTATAAGAATGCCACTCCTCCTCCACTATATAAAGGAACTCACACCCTTACTTATTCACACATATCAAGTCTTTTTTATCATAAAAATCATACCCAAATAAAATCCCAAAATACCTAATCTCATCATAGATTACTCAATTTGGGTATAAATAATACCAAATAAGTTCTTTGGTGCAAACTAAAAGGAGTTACCCAAAGAATAGATAACATTCTTCGAAGAGCACTTTTGTTTTATTTCTTTATCTAACCATTAAATCATTCTTATTAAATGATTATATAATAACGTAATTATCCTAAATATAATAATATGTTTCTATATTAAGTTTTCTACCTATACCTACACACACTTCCATCAAATGGGATACACAATCATCATTCGTGTGTACGACAAACTACCACCTTGAAAACTGATGTCATTTGTTCTTCCATTACCACCTCTTGAGGTTGGAAATAATGATTAAATTACTATTTTTATTTGATATATATGATATTTATGTTTTATTTATGCTTCTATAATTATTATATAACATATACCTTCACGATTTCCATTCATGGGAATATGATAACATAGTTTGTGGACGTGCGGACTACTGCCTCTTCAAAGCGATGCGATTCATTCACACATTACATGGAATGTATTAAGAATGGGTTTAATAAAAATATGTGATATTTATGAAATAATAATTATACTTTAATTATAATATATATATATATATATATAGACACACATCATTTAATTTTCTTACTTTCAATACGACAAGAAAATAGAAACAACATTCATGCGTACGTACGACCTACCATTTCCATGAACGATGTATTTAATTTCCTATTTCTATATTTTATAGATTATTATAAATAAATATGTAATGAATATATATGATATTAATATCATGTTTATAATTATTTAAATAATGAAATCATAGTCTAAGTAATAGGATTAATATTGATAAGTCAAAACATGTTTGAAAAACAAAGCGGTTATTACCCGAAACATAACATCAACATGGAATTGTTAATAAATGGGTAATATAAAGTTATAATTAATTCATATATGGTATTATATAAATGAATATGGTTATATTATAGATTTATAATAAACTTATATTTATTATACAGAAGTTTTTAACAAGTACTTTTAGAGTCAATACTTAAGGTAAGTGAATTTCATCTCACTTTTTATATCCATGAGATACATTCCATATCCACCACTCGATTATTTTATGTGGTTGTTTCCGATTATTTCTCTAGGGCACGCGTGTTTCTGTCTGATTTGGGGATGATGATGCTGTTTATTTCCCCGCATTCCCGCTTTCCAAAGGCGGGCGACATCCATCGCTTGTTCAGGGACGTTTTCTCCTTGATCGAAACGGGATGATGGGATGTCAGTTCTTCCTTCTGTGGATTCCTCCTCAGAACTCATCACCTAGTCTGAGTCTCCCTTATAGATTTAATACGTTCTTTTTGAAACTCTTACCAGTACCATATCTTCATGGACACCGGTTAATTACGCTGCTTCTGTTGGGACATTCCAAGGGGTCCATCTAGGGAAGCAACTTTTAGTCGGGGGAGTAGTCACATTGGACATCACTGGCATGTCTAGATGCTAGAACACTAGTGCGTCTAGGTTTTATTCCCCTTATTACAGGGCTTCTCAATGGCGCGGAAGCCCGAGGAATCCCACATTGAATGCTGGGAATTACATGTCATATGCATGTCTGAGGTTTTCTTCAGCTTCCCATGTTTAACACAGGGTATGCCGCGAGTTTAAAATCTAGCATAAATGGATTAGACTGATTGAAACGCTGACTAGAGTGGATCAGATAAGTGCAACCCCTTGAGGGAAGAGGAAAGGGACTCAATGGTATACTAGGGCTAGCACATGGTTGGCAGCCTGGGTTGGTCTAATGCCATTGGGATGGACCAGAGATATGGGTCCTGATAGGGGGGACTAAGATGGCTTACCGCTAGGTTTAGGTTGACAATGACTTACCGCTGACTGAAGTTGAAAACAGCTTACCGCTGGATGGGGCACAAAAGGGACATACAGTTTAACATCATGCAGGATGGGGGTGGACTGATGTGGAGTGGTCGGGACTAGTGGATGTTGGTCTTGAACCTCATAGAGGCTTCCTATGTACCTTGCCTTAGCAAGGATCAAAGTCCCCGTAGTTTGGGATGGTGGGAACTGACGTGAAGGGGGTTGAAACCAACGGGTGTTGGGCTTGAAACTCAGGGAGGCTTCCTACATACCTTTCCTTGGCACGGATCAAAGTCTGCATAGTTACAGATGGTGTGGGCGAACCGATGTGAAGATGGTCAGAACGACTAGGTGTTGGGCTTGAACCGCAGGGAGTCTTCCTACGTACCTTGCCTTGGCAAGGATCAATGTCCACATAGTTCAGGCTAGTGGTGTGGTGCTTACACTCTAGGCTTCCCAGAGAGGATTTCATGGTTGGTGCTTACTCTAAGACCACGCTAGTCATGCTCAGTGTTAGAAAAAAGACGCAACAAAGACTTGATGATCACGTCGTGAAAGGTGCATCCGTGGGAAGTGGAAAGGGGATTACACATGGTTAACAGCCCAAAATGGAAACAGGGGCTTACGCATGGTCCGCAGCCCAAAGAGGAAATATGGGCTTATGCATGGAGTGATCCAAAGAGGAAAAGGGGGCTTACGCATTGAGTGGCCCCAGGGAGATGGAGATCGGGACTTACTCTAGGGTGGAGGCCCGGATGGCGACAAAGCCCAGAGGGAGAGGGAAGGGATAAAAAAATCCCTATCCCCATATCTCCATTTTGTCTTTGGTATGGAAAAAGAGGGGAGGAGCAGGGGTGCTACCTCCTGTAAGAAAATCTAGGGGCTTACACCAATATGGTTTCCCTTTCCCCACGGACAGACGCCGGGGTGAGGTCACAGTTTAACGTCATGTGCCGAGGATGATAGTGCTTGGCAGTTTAACGTCCTATAGCTCGAATGAGGTGGGTTCACTCCACACCCCTAGGAATTACATAACTGTCACCCCTATACCTTGGTGAAGGGAAGGGACCAACATCACCGTGGTTGGGGGGTGTCATGAGGTGACCCCATTGGGGGTCCACGTTAGCGTGGCTATGTGAAGAAGCAATAGCTGTTAGCATGACTATGCGAAGAAGAATTAGGCGAAGCAACGCAACATGAAGTATCATCAAAGGGACTTTGAAGTTACTTTGTGAAAACCTAGAGGTTCGTACAGGGAAAGAGATTGCAGAGAAAAGGGGACCATAGGTAGAGGCCTTGTGAATCTCTGGTGCTCCATGCAGTGGAGGAGCTTCATGAAGGGGTATGCTTTTCAAAGTGAAGTGGAATAGCCTCAGCGTAGGGAATAGGCACATATGAGAGGTGCTTCATGAAGTGGAAAGGCATTCACAGAGCGATGACTCACGAAGCAAGGGTGCCTCGTGAAATGTAGGATTGGGAATCAGGGTGCTTCACGAGGTATAGTGACCCTGCCTTAGCAGGCGGGTCACATGTGTATGGAGGGTGCTTCACAAAGAATAAGTTATTTGTGAGGACCTAAGTCCCCTTGGGGATACCCTTCCTTCATGAAGGCCTGTGGGATTTGCAAAAGGAATCCCTCTCAGAAGAGGGGTTGATTTAAAGCAAAGGGGGAGGAACTTTGCAATGCAAAAGTACCTTGAGAAGCTCATGGATCACAGAGTAGAAATTTATTCATGATGTGAGAGCTAAGAAGGTGAAAGGTTGGATGATCCATCCTTTAGGATCAAGGGGATACCTTTATTTATAGGCAAGAGGAGCCGTGAAGAAGATCTCTCTTGGTGTGAAGACGAAGCTTTCTCTGCAGCGTGTTCGTGAATGTCAAATAGGTTCATGGAGGATCCCGCCTCCTTACTCTGTGAAGGGCTCATGAATGTCAAAGGGGTTCACGGAGGATCCCACATCCTTGCCCCGCGGTGGGATCATGGACTTCAAATAGGTTCACGGGGCATCCCTCCTCCTTGCTCCACGACAATCACAGGGCCATGGGGGCTCCGAGAATGGTCTTCGCAATGTAGCCCCTGAGGATTTATGATTTTTCTTCTTCTTCCCCAATTTTGGTGCCAAAAATGCCCCCCCCTCAGATTTGGAGTCGAGGAGAAATAAAGGGTCAATGTCTGAGGAAAAATCACCAAAATTCCTTCACGGTTCGTGAAGATGTCTCGTGAAGAAGGCTTACAAAGTAGGAAAGTGACGGGTCGGCTGAGCACGCCATGAAGTTCACCACAATTAGACGTGTCGTGAAGCTCCATAGGTCATCACCTATAAATAAGGGAGATTAAATCTCTTTTGTACTTTCTCTCCTCTGCAATTTTGGCTTTTAGTGCTCTTGATTCACGAAGCTCCGCGTACTCTGCGCTTGCTCTCTATGAATCGGGCCTTCTACTTCGTGACACACAACAAGTCTTTAAATCCATGATAGTGCTCAATGACTTTTGTTTGAAGGCCAGGGTAGGGCTCCACGAACAACCTTTGCGAATGAGCTCCGAGACTTTGCTCCATGAAGGAGCTTCACGAACTGAGCATAGGAAACACCCAAAATTAAAACTGAATGGCTCATCAGGAGGCTTCTAGGGGGGTCCTCACGGATGCTACTCGAAGGGAGGAGATGGAGAATAACTTGGGCCTAGAGGAGTTAATACGAAGCCACTCTGACCATGGTTCGTTGGTGGAGGTGATATCAGAGAGCCATAGGAACTATCCACTGTATAAGAGGATACCTATGTATGGCTTCAGGCTAAGAGACGATGTATTCATCCCCAAAGCAAGTAGGGACTAGCCAACTTATTGGTTTAGGAGCATGTCATGCCAACACCAGTGGTTCTAGGAGGCTGACGACCACACTCGATAAGACTTCACGCATGTCAATGCTGACTGCCTGTACAACCACTTGAACAATGTTGATGGGAAGGAATTGCAACCGGAGACCTACCCCCTATGTATTAGACAATCTTGAAGGAGGCCCTGAGGAACCCTAAGAAGGGATAGTCTGAAGATTGGTACCTATGCCAGGGCGGAAACTTCATAGATGATTGGGCCTATGCCTACTGGGTAGGTGCCTCATGTGAGGAGTTCAGGGCAGAGCTGAGAAGAGTGGTCCTGTATGAGGTGACTTGGGCCTCCCAATTCCACATCTACCAACCGAAGTAGCTAATGCCGGAGTTGCTGAGAAGGTGCTCCTCGAGGACCAATACCTTCCACTTACACCACGGGGAGGTTGGCATCAGATTGTGGGATGTGTACCAAATCTTGGGAGTCCTGATACTGGGGGCTATGTATGATGAATTCATCCCCATCATGGTTGTGTGGGAGGATCCAGAGCAAATTCCACTACTGGAGATGGAGTTGATGAAGTTGATGCCTGTAGAGGACAAAGAATCAGTGAGAGACGTCCACTTCAGACGGTGGTTCAAGCAATTCTTAAACTTCCTAGAAGACAAAAAGTTTCTAGTGAGGCCTCGGACTTGCCCGAAGGGGGATCAACGTGACAAGGAGCACTCATACTGGAATATCTTGGAGAAAAATCAGTGGAAGACCTGGGGATTCAGTGTCAGCACTGAGCAACAACCGGTAGTTAGGAATGCGGCATTCATCGCGGCTCTCATCTGTGGTTGGATCCTACCGGTGAGGGATACGAACATGGGCGTGCGACCAAGAACATTTATCATGGCATCCATATTGGCGACAGGAGGGTGGGTCAACCTTGGGATCCTGATGCTCGTTAAGATGTATAAGATGTTGCGAAACATCAGCAAGGGGAAGAGTCCACCAATGATATGTGGGTCCTTCCACCCCCAGTATGGGTGGATAGAAGCACACGTTAGGGGGTTTTACGAATATACTAACCCCATATCCCCTCTGGAATCGAACTTCTGCCCGTCTATTTTGAATGCCGTGGGGAGATTTCTAGCCAATCTAAATGTGCAAGTGGTACTGAACTGGGTGTCGAAGGTGGAGGAGTTCAATTTTCACCCGTTTCCACTGCCGACGGGTGCTTTTACCGATGATGGCCAAGGAATGGAGGAGCACTGGTCCTATCTCCTAGCCTTTATAGGTGGATTCTTAGTGGCCAGGGTGGAATCTGAGCCTCTCTATGAGCTGTACACCCCGCACCGACTCACCAGACAATTTTGGTGTATGCAGCAATTGACCCCTCAGGTTTATTTAGGGGTGAACTATGAGGAACATCCATGTGTGATGAGGAAGATGTGGCTCATTTTAACACAGTAAGATGAGAAGATGTGGAATGAGATTCCTCCGCCCACCACTGTCTTTGAGTTAGTGAAGGAGTATGCCAAAATCTAGGAGGCGGCTTACCCAGGGGAGATGTTGAAGCATCCAACTGTTCGGGCTGGTGACGGTGTGCCTCCCCAACCTCGAGGTCGGGGATGGAAGGTGAAAAGGACATCCCGCGGTGTTGGGGTTGCCATAGTGGTGATACTCACACCAATTGAGGGTGAGACAACAACGGTAGATCCAACAGTGGCAGTAGACCCAGTGTTTCCAGAAGAACAGAGTCATCGAGAGGGGAGGCCGTTGAGAGGATTCCATAGAATATCTACCCAGGCTTTGGGGAAGCGACTGCGCCATATAGACATGCCAGAGAATGCTGTCTTCCCAGAAGATTGGGACATATGGGATTTCAACAGGAAATTCCTCATCCCTACTGAGATGTGGAAACACCTAAACCATATTGGGATGGATTTTCCAGGGATAGGCCCTATTAGGGCCATCTTTGCAGTGTCCCAAGTGGAGGGGGAACAATACCTGGCTGAGATGGAGGACTTCGTGCATTCCTGGGGTACTCCTCATCCAATGAAAGATTGTGTCAAGGTGTTTCTGGATCGTATGGTCCCCCCACAGTTGTCGAATGCTGATTTGAGGGAACAATTCCCTTTTACGGATGAATCAGACAAATCCTCCAGGGGATGAGGCCGGTAGAGGGATCTTGTCAGAGGAGGGTGAAGTTGGTGATCAAGAACCAGATCTTGAAGATTTATCAAAGTCGCTAGAGGTAAAATCCCAAGCCTTTTCCTCAAGATCTGCTTCCAGGTCATTCTAGACTCCTTACTAACATCTGAACTGCGCAGGAGGACCTCGTACACAGAACCCGTTCTCGCCTCACATCAGATGATGCTGGGCCTTCGGGATCTACACATATGGATACATCGATTACCACATCTAGTAGGACCAGGACACCCAAGGTGGCTACTCCAAAGCTTCCCAACCTTTTGAAAATATACGGAGGGTCACGCCTCAGGGTCCTAATGACATCAAACCAATAATGAGACTCGAAATTCGATCTCAGTAAGTCCCTTACCAAATTCATGATTGTCACCCCTTTACCCTGTTAACTGACGTCCATACCCCCTTTCTGGTATGCACGGTTCTCTAAATGGCGTGGGCTACCTTGGAAAGGTTGGTCGGGACATCTGGCGGTGTCTTTCCTAGGGGAATGCCGGTGGTCGTGGAAGCGGATATCTAGACCGACCAAGCTACGACACTCCCGATCAATAATGGGACCGTCAGCAGGGTTGAGCCTGAGATTATTGAGGTGGGATCTGATGATGAGGATCAATTAGACAGCTTGGGTCTAACCATGCCTGATCAAACACTAGATGCAGACCTTGTCGATGAGTTCTTGGGGGCGTTCCTTGCATATGAGCCTGACAACAGTGCCGATTGGGATGAGACGACCTCTGATGAAGAAGAAAACAAAATATTCCATCGCTGATCATGGAAGCTGATCAAGGGATTCATCGATGAAACCCACCAAGTAAAGTGGATGAATGAAATGGATAGACTTCGCTTGCACCTACGAGAACTGTGTTCTGGGGGAGTAGATGCCCGGCGTCCCCACATGATTGTCCGAGATCTTATGGAGGAGAAGATTTGGGAGTATGACCGTGGCCTTGGTGTGGTCTGGTATCAGAGGAAAATAGTGAATATCAAGAGGCTCTGGGAGGCTGAAAATGAAGTTCAGCGGCTGCAGGTCTGGGTGGATGAGCACTCAGCCTCCCTCCATGTGCAGTCAGAGCTAATATTGAGATTGAAGGCCCAGCTGGCAGAGGCCGAAGAGTGCATGAAGAAAGCCTCCGAAGAGATTACCATAATCCATACTGACGTAGAGTGGGCCCAAATTGAATCTGATGAATTGCGCCCCATCACTGCTGAGGAGGAGAGGGATCTGAACAGGCTGCATCAAATCCTGGACGCCACAATCCAGAGGGTGGAAAAGATGCAACTTTCTTTTGACGGGGTTAACCTTTCCCTGGGAGGGATCGAACCTCAGGTGCTGTAAGGATTACACACCCTCAAACGTACTTTCATGCTTTGATTGTTTTACGCCAGATGCATGCATGAGTTTTGTTATTTGTATTGGTTTTACATGCATCTGTTACATTCGGGAAATGCCCAGTGATCAATCCCTATGCTCATGCGGGTCGATCCCAATACGAGAAACAAGGGATGATCACAATGCTATTCTATATAAACATAAGAGTTCCAACCAAGCTTCAGGAATCCAGGGTTTGAACAACCAATCTGGATTTTTGGGGTGAAATGGGAGGGCCCCAATTGGAGGACGAGGATCTCAGAACAATCGAAGTGTCATCCTTCCAATGTTCCCTATTGCACAAGTGGGGTAACGTCAAGGGCGTTGAAATTAATCCGAACATAGGGGAGTGGAGCACGTGAATTGCGATACCCAATATTCAGAACACTGTGGGGGTGGTGTGTCAATGAAGGATAACCATTGACCATATTCAAAACACAGTATCCTTATTGCGTTAGCCTGAAATGAGGATAACAAATGAGGGTTGATCGCTGACCATGTTCAAAACACGGGGATTGACTCGAAATGTTACCCATTAGTCTTCCATAACATTGGCCCAGGACAGTAGGTGAGCCATAGGCTAAGAATCCATACTGTTAAGGGGTTCCTTTTAGACATGACAGGGGACAAGGATACGAGTAAAGGGAATGCAAAGCGTGGAGGTTGGAGTGATGGGTTGTTCGAATAGAGTCCAACACTCACGAAATTATTCCACTATGGTGGAAACACATTAGGTAAGCATATCTATCCAATAAAGGATAAAAAATGCCTCTGAATAGGACTTCTTTAGTAAGGACCTGGAAGGACCTATAGTTTTGCGTCATACGATAAAGACGGTGCACATAGTTTAAAGGTAATACTTCCTAGACCAAGATTGGGCCTAAGGGGCCAGGAGGGTTAATGACCCTGAGGTTGGGCCCAAGGAGAGATGCCTGGGCATCGCTACGTATCCCATAAATATGAGAATCAAGCCAAACGTAGTTATGAGAGAGTTGTTTAATGTCATGTGGGACGGTGAAGGGCACATATGGCATGGCTGCACTAGTACATATCCTACCAAAACTACTAAGCCAACCTGAGTCATGCTCGATGTGGGAAACAAGGATTAGTGGTGGGAATTATCTGATATAGGAAGTAACATGTTAGGGGCAAGGGGATGCTCGGTGAATGTCGTCCCAATGATGCTAACCCGTTCATGTAACGCACCTAGACACATGAAGAAGTAAATACGAGTATGTTGGAATTCCACTTGAACATAAGGAAGTGGAAATATTTGAATCATGATGCTTGATATCTAGACCACAATGATGGAAGAATGATGATAGAGGATGGATATTGAATTCATTTGAAACAGAGCATCCATATCGCGTTAGCCTGATATAGGGACATAAATATGAGGGTTGATTGCTAACCATGTTCGAAACATGGGACCTGCCATAAATGACGTCCGAGGTCTTTATGGACGTTGGCCTGAGATGGTAGGTGAGACATGGAAGCATGAGACCAGGCTGTGAGTGGGGTCCCTTTAGACGTGGAAGAGGATGAGGATCCAAATAACAGGCTCACGAATCTTGGACATGGAATGAGGGGAACATCCCCTAAACACTCCACACTTCAGGCTCTTTGTCAAAACACAACTGAGTACGACAATAAGATGTATCAGATAGAGGGAGTCGAGTCCCTTCCCAAGGACAAGGGTCGTGGGGTAAAACACTTCCAACTTAAGGTCCTAGGGTAGACCATTAAGGTGGGTACTTGATTTAATGTACTATGCAGAGGGTGGAAAAATTGTCAAACGTGATGTGTAGTTCCCATAGGGAGATCTTAGTTTAGGGTCCTAGAATTTGGACCAAGACATGGGAGGCACATGGTGCGGCTATTGAAAAACCCAACGTGAATGATAATCCGATAGGTACTCGCCACACCACATGTTCCCATAAGGGTTCGAGTCAAGGGTCTAAAAAAGAGGGGGGTAGGATTATAGATTCCTGGGCTGGACCTGGAGATAGGATGACCGAGCGTTCCTACGTATCCCATGAAGATGGGAATTAAGCTAAACGTAGTTCTAGAAGATGCTGTGCATTTTAACGTCTTATGGAAAGGATGTGGAGTGGTCTTATTTTATGGTCATAGAGCTCGGACCATGGATGGTAGGAAATGTGGGAGACACACGGTGATGTAATTATACAACCTAATGTGAATGCGGACCTGGAGTCTGGATCACCGTGTGCTTCCTGGGGGAGGTTTCAGGTCGAGGGACCAAAAATAAAGGTTATAGTGGGACCGGGACAAGGCGCATGAGAATTTCTACATATCCCATGAGGATGGGAATCAAGCCGTATGTAGTTATAGAAGATATCATGGTAAGATACCAGTGCCAGAGATAATAAGGTTGTGTAGGTCTGGCCCTTGTACCAAAAGAAGAGGCATTTGATAGATCTTGTTTTTCCTTTAGGATGAATGAGTATTGTTGTCCTTTTCTTGTGAAGTGACAGACCTAGGATAGAATATCCAGGAATCGCCACAAGAATCAAGACATGTACGGGCGTTGAAAAATAGTATAGTGTGTGATTGATACCAAACATGATGTCCCCTCGAATGAGGACACCACGAGGAAACTCCAGTTTTCATCGTGTGGCCAGGACGATAATGTCGTAGTTTAAGGTCATGCGATGGGACCAAGTGACATAGTTTAATGTCATATGGATTAGACATATATAGTAGAGATGCGGTTCAGGAGGGAATGTTCATGATGTAATAAAGAATACTTGATGTGAATTAGGACCTGGTCCACATCACACCACACGCGATTCGGAGAGAGAAACCTCAGGCTGAGGGGCCAGAAAAGGTTGGAGAATATGGGACAGGAGAGGCTAACTCTCAGCTAAGTTGGACCCAGAGATGAGATGTTCGAGTGTTCCTACATATCCAATGAGGATGGGAATCAAGCCACATATGGTTCTTGAAGGTACCTTTTAACGTCATGTGGGACAAGAAGTAGGAGGGACTAACTCCTAGAAAGGGGCATACGTGGTGTGGATATTTCAAAACCAACTCTAATGAGGGAATAAGCCCACATGCACCATGCCCGCGGACTTATAAGGGTCAGATCCTAGAAAGGATGACCAGAAGAGAGGAACCATAAAGAGATCTTAGTTTAAAGTCTTAGAGATCAGACCATGGAGATGAAAAACTCTTCCAAATAGGCATAGACCTTGATTGTATCCCTAATCCTATGTGTGCTGAACTCGGTGTAGGAAACAAGGGCGAAGGAGATATTCGCAATACATGGACTATGTGTAAAAGGGAAGTCAGTGCGAGGCCCTGAATAACACCTTACCATGGATTTTTCCTCCTAACATGCAGACGCGCACTGAGGGATAGCACCAGGAGTGCCAAGATTCCACTTGGACATGATGGGGTGGAAAATGATGTGAATCATGTGACCGGAATTTTGGGCTTAATGAGGTTGGTGTGATGATGGAGGATGACTTTTGAGCATGTTTGAAACATAGTATCCATATCATGTGACTTGAAATGGGGACAACAAATGAGTGTCGACCACTGACTGTATTCACAACGTAGGAATTGTATCAACTTTTTGTTCAAAATCCTTGAGGACATTGGCTTGTAGTGGTATGAGGGACCTTGGGCTGAGCATCCATGCCATTTGGGGGTACCTTCAGATGTAAAAGATGATGGAATCCCTAATGAAGGGAAACAAGAAGCTTGGAAGGTGGGTGAGAACATATCTGGATAGAATTTGACACTCTAGGTGCTAGACCAGAGTACTCTTGGGCACATTGGCGAATCACCAAAGAGGGTTGAGGGACCCATCTGAGAGGCAATCGACTAAAAAAGATGAGTGTAGGGAAAGGGGGAGAAATCCACTCAGAAGAGAGAGGTATACGACGTGGTTGTTGTAAACCCGTCATGAATGGGGACACCATCCCATACCACACCATATATCCCTCTCTTGGAAGAACACAGGCCAAGGGGCCAAATTGATGGAGAGATTTCCAAGAAGTGGGGATGGACCCGAAGATAAGACGTTTGGGCGGTCCTACATATCCCATAAGGATAGGAATCAAGCCACACGTAGTTCTAGAAGATATCATGTAGTTTAACGTCTTGTGATGAGGACGTGGAGTAAGGGAAAGATACCCCAATGAGGGATGTGTAAGGCATGACGAATAACCTGACATGAATGAGGACATAATCCCATATCACACCATATAGTCCTATGTAAGAACTTAGTCCAGGGTCCCAAAAAGGCCAAGGGACCTGAGGTTGGGCCCTAGATAGAAGGTCACAACCATCTTGTAGTTTAATGTCTTACAGTGAGGACGATAGTGATCTTAGTTTAAGGTAATAGAGATTGGACAGTAAGTGCCTAGTTTAATTTCATATGCATGAGACAGGTGAATGAAAAGGGCAGATCATCATGCCTATGGAAGACCACAAGGTGGAAAATATGATATAAGACAACTATTGACCAAGTTCGCAACACATCATACCCCCTTGCATGACCAAGGAAAACAATTGGGAATCTACTGTTGACCGTATTCGCAATATGGTACTTATACCAATTTGTCTCTCAAAATCCTTGGGGACGTTGTCCCGAAATGGTAGGATAACCCTTAGGTTAAGTATCCATGCCATTCGGGGGTCCTTTTGGATATGAAAGATAATGGAAACCCAAATGATGGGGCTTGCGACACATGGCGGGACCTATGTTCATGGAAGGAACGATAAATGGAGGGAGGAATGTCTCATGGGGATGTGTGGGGGTGTGGCCAAATAGGCTGACGTGAATAAGCATGTGAGTCCACACCACACCGCACACTCCCAAATGAGGACTAGGGCCAAGGGACTGGAAGAGTCAAGGGACCTAAGGTTAAGCATCCCGGACAACTGTATCCATATCTCCTCTCATGAGAGGATTGCCTCATCATAGCTCCTAATCCCATGGGAGCAATGCTTGGTGTGGGAAAAAAGAAGTAGGACTAGGCTCTCCCCACCACATAAGGGACCACTAGATGGAATCACACTCCTGGCCGAGGCAGACCGAATCTTAAAGATCCAATGGGGTAGGATTAACCACTACACTCCATGTTCGGGATATATGGGGGTATTGAAAATGATAAAGGATAGCTATTGACCATATTCGAAATGTAGTGATCATATCGTGCAGATCTGAAATGGGGAACAACAAATGAGCATCGACCACTGACCATATTCGCCATGTGGGACTTGTATCAATTTTTTGTTTGAACCTTCAAAGAATTTCACCCGAAGTGGTTGGAGAGACCTTAGGCTAAGTATCCATATCAATCAGGGGTCCTTTAGGGATGTGAAAGATAATGGGGTCCCATACAAAGGAGTGAGTGAAGAACAAATGTGCCTGTGCAGTTTAATGTCTAGTAGGGTGGTGATAGAGGTGAGAGTCTCCACCGGGTGGGATGTATGGTGGGGTCATGATGAACTCGACGTGAATTAGAGAGGAAGTCGACACCACACCATGTGTTCTGACCCGAGGGGAGACTCTGGAGTTTGGGATGGGCCAATAGATGAAATGTCCGGGCGTTCCTACATATCCCATGAGGATGGGAATCAAGCCGTACGTAGTTCTTGAAGGCCATGCAGTGAGGACATGGAAGAATAGAAGAATGAGGAGCGAGAAAATGGTGCAGCGGCCATAATCTCGACATGAGTCGAGCCAAAGAAGCCCACACTATATCATGTAGGGTCCTCCGAGAGAACTACACCAAGGGGGGAATAGTCGAAGAAAAGAGTTTGGGCTGGGCTCAAGACGTAACATCTGAGTGTTCCTACGTATCACATATGGATGGGAATCAAGCCACACATAGTTATAAGGGTACAGTTTAGCATCTTGTGGGATGATGTACAGTTTAATTTCTTGTGGGACATGACAATTTAAGGCCTTGCGGGACCAACAGTTTAGGGTCATGCAGGACCAATGGGTTTGTTAGGCAAAGTATTGCTTGCGGAACTTGGCATTGGTGGGAGGATTTATGCACTCACCATCCATGGTGACCAGGGAATATGCTCCATTAGAGTAAACCTTGTGAACAATGTATGGTCCTTCCCATTTGGGTTCCAACTTGGGTGGTTTCCTGCCGGGTATCATTGGTGTTTTGAGAGCCAGTACCAAGTCACCTTGTAAGAAGGAGAGGAGGCAAACTTTCTTGTTGAAAGCTATGGACATATTGTTCTGGTGCCTTTCCATATTGTGCATGGCATGAAGCGTATTCTCGTCGAGCGCTTCTAGCTCAACTAGACAGATTTCAGCTATTTTATCTAGCGCTTGCTGATTGTAGATAGCTGTGCGCACTGAGGGAAACTGAATTTCGATGGGCAGGACGACCTCCGTTACATACACCAGAGAATATGGGGTCACCTGAGTGGAATTACAATTCATCGTTCGATAAGCCCAAAGGGCGTTGGGGAGCTTTTCCGACCAACTCTTCTTATTCTAACCAACCATTTTCTGCAAAATGTTATCACTATAGGAAAACTGAATATTTGCGACGGGCGATTTGCGACGGGCAATTTACGACGGGATCCTGTCGCAAAAGTTTTTTTGCGATGGGGGCTCCATCGCAAATCGCCTGTTGCCGAAAACGGCGTCGCAAATAGGTGTTTTTGCGGAGGTCCCGTCGCAAAAAGTTTATTTGCGACAGTATTTTTCCCCCGTCGCAAATGAGTTTTTGTTTATATATAAAAAAGGTATTTGCAATGGGTCTTCGCAAATATATTAGTTGCGACGGGTCAAAATCCCGTCGCAAATGCGAAATTTAAAAAAATACTTACGACGAAGGTATTTGCGATGGACTATCGCAGAAAGGTTTTCCCGACGGGTATTCGTCCCGTCGCAAATGGTACAGTAAAAAAACATTTAAGACGGGAATTCCCGTCGCAAATGTGCCCGTCGAAAATATTTAAAAAAATAAAAAAAATAAAATAATTATTACAAATTGTATAATATTATATAAAAATAATAATAATATTAATAATATAAAAAAATTATATTATTATAATATAAATAAAAAAATATATAAAATATAATTATGAAATATTAATATAAAATAATAATAATATGAATATAAATAATATAATATAATATAATAATACTAATATTAATAATATAAAAAATTAATATAATAATATTATTATTAAACTATCTATATAATAATAATAATAATAATAATATAAATAAATTATATTATTATAATATTAATAATAAAAAAATATATAATATAATTATGAAATATTAATATCAAAAGATAATAATAATATGAATATAAATAATATAATATTATATATTATGAAATATTAATATCAAAAAATAATAATAATAGTATTAATATTATTAATATAAAAAATTAATATAATAATATTATTATTAAAATAAACATACATATTTATGAAAAAATAATATTAATATTATTAATATTAATAAAATTATAAAATTATGAACTTCTCAATATTAACAATAAATATAAAATATTAAAAGTAATATTACTAAAATAAGCAGACATTAAAAATAATACTAATAAGTAATAATATATTAAAAAAAATAAAAACAAATTAAATCACGTAATATTCGTACCAATATGAAAGAGGAACTGTAAATAGTTAATATGACAATAAACTACGAACTCAAATGTTTATTACATCTAAAAAAATCACTGGGGGGTGGATAATCTGGAGGACCTGGAGGAGGTGGTGGAGGAAACTCCATCCATAAACTATGATTCAAACGACGCATATACTCCATATACTCTTGATGTTTCTCCTCACATCGACATCTCTCCTCATCCTGCTGCTGAAGCATCTGCGCCTACCATCGATGCATCTCATCATCGTGCTGCTGACGCATCTGCTCCTGCCCTTGACGCAAATCCTCTATAAGCTGACTCTGAGCACGCAGTTGCTCTTGATTCGTGAGGCATAAGATGATGTCTCTCCACGAGCTCCTCTTGAGCTGGACGCCGGCATCGCAGCGGTACCATAATAAGCTGCATGAGTCAAATGAGAGCCGATACCAACTACTCGGTCCTTTTCGAAGCCATATTGGGTCGCCTGCATCCATGTCGTCTCATCAAAATGGTGGGCACTAGTCTGATCACCCGTCTCGTCTTGACTCTCAGCCTGTGTCTGAGAGGTCGCGACCTCATATGACTCCTTAAGTTTCAATTAGAAATTTAAATAATGAAAATATTATATGCATTTAATTTTCAAACTGAAAAGAAAATAATACTGACCACAATCTGATGCTGGTGGTCACCTCTAATCTCTCCAGTAGCCGGGTCAGTGTACATCCTCCGATAAATTCCATATGCCGAAATACCGGGCTGCTCGGCTTCCTATATGAATATAAAATAAACTATTTATATTTAAAGTTGTATAAAATATTAAAAAAAAGTACTTACCAGACGCTCTCTATGCGCACTGAATGTATGACTACCGGCTCGATGCGTCACCTCTTGTCTCCCCCGATTCTGTCGACCCAATGCAGATCTCCTCGGAAACCCACCACCCAACCAGTGTGTACATAATCCATCCCAAACGTGAGATGAAATGTACTCTAGTCGGTGGGCTCTACATGACTCATCAAATTCCGTCACTCCGGCTTTCTTCACAGCCGTCTTTCTCAAATTATGCAAAAACTGATGGAAATGGTCACACATAGACACCACCCATACTGCGTGGATAGTGGCACGCATGCTCTCGTCGATGGGATACCATAAACCATAATATAAAGTTATTAATGAATTAAATTTCAAAATAAATAATATTTAATTACGTACCAACCAATGATTGAACATGGTGGCCTGCACATCAGCGGGAATCTGATCCCATGTGAGCCAGGGCTGAGAAAAATAATTGTGCAAGATAGCTCTCCCCTGTCCAATAGCTATATGCATAAAACTGTGGAAAAAGAACAAATAATCAAACAATTAGAATATTAATAAATTATAATGAAATATGACTAAAATACACAGGTTACCATACCACCACGTGTGCGCATCGAATCCAAGAGGTGGACGTCGCTCCAGGATAGGATCTGGAATCATCAGTCTGGCAAGACCACGCCCCCTCCGAGTGCACCCTGTAGTTCCAACATCCTGAGGATCAGATGACTCAATAAACTCATCATCCATAGGTAGATCAGCCTCCAGCAACTGACGATATGTTTCCGAGTCCATTTGAAACATGAAATGATTTTTATTAGCAAACAGTTGAAAATAACTATTATGTATAGATATATATTTTTTATGATTCTAACCATCATTTTACTGTGTCAATGTTCATCTTCATCATCATCTTCATAGTTTTCAATGTCAATGTCTTCATCTTCCTCATCAACATCATCAATTTCCATATTAGTTTCACTTTCATCATCTCTTGTCATTTCAAATTCAGTTGTAACATCATTGACAACATCGTCACCATCGACCCTTAATTGTGGGGTGTCATCCTCGATATTCATGTCTATTTGTGAAAAAGATGTGTTTTGAGGAGTGTCCTGAAAAATTTCATTTCCTTGCACTTCAGTGGAACCACATTCAGTTTGAGTAAACTGATTTTCTCAAGATTTAACTTTTATTATACTCCACCAATCATCCAACTCTTTTGCAGTAGCACAATATTTTGCATAATAAATTTGATGTGCCTGATGAGCCAATAAAAATGGTTCATTTACTGTAAGATGACTTTTATGTTTAATATCAACAATTCCATGAGTCGGATGAATATGCAAGACTCTCTCAGTATCCAGCCATCGACATTTAAACATTATTACATAATTCTGTCCCAAATAACATAGTTCAATAATTTCTTCAAGCATCCCGTAAAAGTCAACTTCAATATCTCTATAATGTGATCCCTTCAAACAAACACCACTATTCATTGTTTTCTTTGATTCCCCATATGCACGTGTATGAAAGCGATAACCATTCACCACATATGCATTATAAGATTTAACCATTTTGGATGGTGGTCTACTCAATATACGCAATCGACTATCAATCTTATCAGCATGTACAGATCCCTGAAAATTTGTAAAACATTTATCACTATTACAAGTAATAAATTGATGTTATATGTAAAACCAAAAAATAATGTATGTTACCTGTTTTTGAAACCAGTAGGCAAATTTTTTTTGCCGACATTCTTCTAAGCCAGCTGCTGTAATTTGTGGAAATTGTTTCTTGATATGATCATCATATAACCTAAAAATACAATATGATTAATTTACTATAACAGAATCTATAGAATAAGGGATAAGATCACTCACTGTACAATTGGTGAAATTTCTTCACAGTTGAGTAGAACATATGTATGAGCTCTATGATGTTCATCATCTGAAAGCCATCTATCATGAACTCCACCAAATCCAAGTTCAGGCTGATTGAAAACTGATAATTGATTGTTCATATCATCATCAACATTCCACTCGTTCTGGACCATGCAATTAAATTTTGAGGGATATTTAGATTCAAAATAATGAGAGCAGAATAAAGCAATTTCTTCTTGAAAATAAGCTTCAGCAATTGAGCCTTCAACTGATGATTTGTTACAGACTTTTTTCTTCAATTTATGCATGCATCTCTCAAATGGGTACATCCATCGAAACTGAACCGGACCTCCACATTTTTCTTCATGTGGAAAATGTAATATCAAATGTTCCATCGAGTCAAAGAAAGCTGGTGGAAAGATTTTTTCCAATTTGCATATAATTACAACAACAGCTTCTTCCAGTTTGCTTAGTGTATCGTAGTCTGTTGTCGCCACACACATGTCTTGAAAAAATATGATATATCTGTTATCGAATCCCAAATCTTAGAATTCAAAAAACCTCTTAATCCAATAGGCACAAGTCTTTCCATTATAACATGACAATCAGGAATTTTTAATCCGGTAATATGACCATTTTTAACACATCTGCCCAAGTTGGAAGCATTGCCATCTGGAAGTCTCAAATCTGCAATCCACTGACAAAATAATAAGCGACTCTCTTTGTTCAGTATATAAGCTGCTTTTGGATTCATTAATCTCTGTGATATGACATTTTCAAAAAATTCAAGTTCTGGTCGCCTGCAAATTTGGGTAAGATCTAATCGTGCCTTTACATTATCTTTGGTTTACCCGGTGTATCCAAAACTGTATGAAATAAATTATCAAAATAGTTCTTCTCAATATTCATGACATCCAATTGTGTTCTTTCCCAAAACCATGAATTTTCTGTTGGTTTATTGTCGTTCCAAAAGTGATGGAAGGTAATGAAAATACAACTGATTGTAACTCTATACCTGAGATCATTTTTGGAGGTTCATCTCTTTCAATTCTTCCTTTTTTGAAATGAGATTTATTCCTCCGAAAAGGATGATCGATTGGAAGAAATCTGCGATGACAGTCAAAATAGAAAGGTTTTTTTCCATTCATGAGCATAAATGCTTTGTCGTCTCCCATACAGTAAGGACATGATTTTGGACCATGTGTACTCCAGCCAGATAACATACCATATGTCGAGAAGTCACTAATTTTCAATATCAAAGCAGCTTTCATTACAAAATTTTATTTCGCAGTAGCATCATATGTACCAACACCATGACTCCACAATAAATTTAACTCATCAATCAGTGGTTTCAAATAAACATCAATATTCTTTTTCGGATGTCCTGGGATTAATAATGTCAAAAAGATATAAGGCTCTTTCATCGACATCCATGGAGGCAAATTGTACGGAGTTATAAAGACAGGCCAACAGGAATACTGACTACCAAAAGATCCAAATGGACAAAAACCGTCAGTAGAAAGACCCAATCGCACGTTCCAGGATTCTAAAGAAAAAGACAGATGCAATTGATTAAAATGTTTCCATGAATCACTATCAGATGGATGAATCAAGCTTTTACAATTTGAAATATTGGTTTTGTGCCATGACATCATTATTGGTGTGTTCTGAGACATAAATAAACGCTGCAACCTGGGTGTAAGCAGGAAATATCTCAACTATTTTACAGGAATCTTTCCAGACTTCCCTGATTGAGTTTATTTATACCTTGATTTTCCACATGTGGGACAACTATCCAATGAATCATTTTCACCAGAATATAAGATGAAATCGTTTGAACATGCATGGATCTTCTGATAACTAAGGCCTAGATTACGAACGAGTCTTTTTCTCTCATAATAATTAGCAGGCAGCACATTTCCTTCAGGTAACAGTGCTTTAACCCAAGAAAATATCTAATCAAAACAGTTATTTGACATTCCATTATCTAATTTAATAGTCATAAATTTTGCAACTGCTTCTAATTTGCTTATCTTGAAACTAGGATATAATGCATCCTCAGCAGACCTGAACAACTCAGCAAATTCAGATGGTGCCAACTCGGGAGGTAAATCAACATCATCCTTGATTTCTGTTTGTTGAACGGATGACTCTGCAACATCATGTACTAAATTCTGAAACTGTGATGGATCCAAAATAAAATTATTAGTATCTTCTCTGGAACTGTGTTCACCGTGTTGATACCAAAAAATATAATCTGATTGAAAACCATAACGCAAGAGATGTTGCCCAACGATGTCAAATGTCTCAAACGTTTTCATAGCACATTTTTTACAAGGACACTAAATTGTCCATTCTAAAACAAATTTCGGGTTTGATGATGCAAATAATAAGAAAGCTTCAACACCATCAACATATACAGGATTTAAACTAGAACCGTTTGGATTTCTATGTTGATTTATCCAAGCACGATCATCTAATAATGATTGATGTCAATTTCCTTGTTCCATATTCATATATATGTTTCTACAAAATTTAAAACCATTACTATTGTTAAATAATTTGATATAAGAAACAATATCCTAAAAAAAGAAGATACATAATTACAGTTATTTATTAGTAATTACCAATAATTATAGGTGACACAATTTGTTTTTAATCATCCCAACTAATTATTATTAATCTAGCAATACTTAGAAATACTTAGCAAAATGAAATATGCTTGAATAATGAAATAAAATTTTGTAATCATCATTGTGAAGATTATATTACTAATTATTCTGATTTGTCCGACGGCTCATATCTTTTTAACTTTCTCCCGACTGAAATTAGTATGAAAAACTTTCTTTGACATACGTTAGAGCACATTTTTCATACTAATTTCAGTGGGAGAAAGTAGCAAAGATATGAGACGTTGAACAAAAGGTAGTCGTCAATCCGCTGGAAATTGTGCCAATTTATAACCATGTACTTGAATTTATTTGATTTTTGATTAATTTTATTAGTAATTGTTACTAATTATTACAAATCTCAATATTTCCAACAGATTTTTCTCTATTCTTAACATGTTAAAATCTTAAAGAGTCGTCAATTTTCAGGTCATGCCCAATAAAAAGTTTGCGTCAACCTTGTCTAATTTAAACTCTATAATTTTCCTTACATGGTTGATCATCTCGCAAGTAGTGTTGCAATAAGACGACACAAGTAATGAGAAAGACATGACTTGGGTTGCCCTATTGCAATGCTACTTGCGAGGTGATCAACCAAGCAAGAACAATTATAGAGTTTAAATTGGACACGGTTGACACAAACTTTTTATTGGGCATGACCTGAAAATTGGCGACCTTTTAAGATTTGTACTGTTAAGAATAAATCAATACTTGTTGAAAATATTGATAATTGTAATATTTTATAAATATTTTATAATTTTAATAATGTTAATATTTTTTTATAAATATTAAACATATAATAATAAAATAATTATATTATAAGTATTATTTAACTATTAATATTAGAGTAATATAATATTTTATATTATGTTACTATTTATGTTACTAATTATATTACTAATTATGTTACTAATTATGTTACTAATTAGAAATGCGAAGATATGTATATAGGTCGGGTGGTTAATCAATCAATGAATATAAAAACAAACGTAATTGACCGCTCATCTACCTCAATTTTCTTTTCATTTGTGCATTGAGGTTGATAAGAAACTTCTATATTGGCGAGGAGGTTTATAATTTTGACAGTAAAAGCACATATTACATGTGGAGGCAGAAGTTTCCTGTCAAGCCTCAACACAAAAATGAAAAGAAAATTGAGGTAAATGAGCGGTCAATCACGTTTCCTAATTAAATCTAATTGTTTCCTAATTAAATCTAATTGTTTCCTAATTAAATCTAATTGTTTCCTAATTAAATCTAATTGTTTCCTAATTAAATCTAAATGTTTGCTAATTAAATGTAATTGTTTCCTAATTAAATATAATTGTTTCCTAATTAAATATAATTGTTTCCTAATTAAATATAATTGTTTCCTAATTAAATATAATTGTTTCCTAATTAAATGTAATTATTTCCTAATTAAATCTAATTGTTTCCTAATTAAATCTAATTGTTTCCTAATTATTTTAATTGTTTCTTAATTATTTTAATTGTTTCCTAATTATTTTAATTATTTTCTAATTATTTTAATTGTTTTCTAATTATTTTAATTATTTCCTAATTATTTTAATTGTTTCCTAATTATTTCTAATCGATTAAATCTAATTATTTCCTAATTATTTGATAATTATTTTAATTAAATCTAATTATTTCTTAATTATTTGATAATTATATATTTATTTTTAATTATTACCAAAATATCCCCCGGGAGTGTCAAACCAAGAGTGCAGCAGGACCCGTTGTTGTGTATCAGGTTACCCCGAGTCAAGCTCAAAACACCTTGTCAGAGTTTTCACTCCTAGGTACATCTGTGCCAGAGCCGCCTCTACTTGTTCGTATCCAGACAAAGATTATTTGGTACAAGCACATAAACTAATTATACTATATAGCTAAACATTCTATTAAAAAAAATAAAATTAACAATTAAAAATAATTTAACAATTAAAAAAATATAAATACTTTTAATAATCTACACCTTCTAACTCCTTCCTTCCTCTTCTCGAAAGAAAAAATTAAAACAAAAAAAAATTTCTGCTCAGAACTGAAAATGAGAGAGAGAGAAGAATGAAGATATAAATGTTATGAAAAAAAAACGGATGGGGTGTATATATAGTTTAGCTTATTTGTGACGGTTGTATTTGCGACAGGAGACCGTTGCAAATACTAGGTATTGCGATGGGATACCATCGCAAATGCCTTCGCCCGCATTAAATACAGGCGGCGGGTAAAAGGACTTTTGCGACGGGCCCGTCGCAAATAGCCACCATTAGCGACGAGTGGATATCCCCGTCGCAAATTTCTATTTACCGCCGCCGGTATTGGCGACGAGGCCCGTCGCAAATACCTTCGCCCACATTAATTACGGGCAGCGGGTAAAAGGGTTGTTGCGATGGGCCCATCACAAATTCCACACCATTAGCGATGGGTGGATATCCCCGTCGCAAATTACTATTTACCACCGCCAGTATTTGCGACAGGCAGATATCCCTGTTGCAAATTCCTATTTACCGCCATCGGTATTTGCGATGGGACCCGTCGCAAATACCACCCGTTGGATTCTCTGTTACGACAGGTAAATAGTCCCGTCACAAAAACGTATTTACCACCGCCGGGTATTTGTGACAGGTTGAAGGTGACCGTCGTAAATAGGCTTTACAGTAGCCGGTATTGGTGACGGGGCCTGTCGCAAATAATACCGGGTGAATATTTGTTTGCGACGGTGAAATTTCCCCATCGCAAATACTATTTACCACTGCCGGGTACTTGCGACGGGTAGCCTTCTACCCGTCTCAAATAGCCTTCCCGCATTTTGGCGTGCAAACCACGCCATTGTAATTGCGACGGGACCTGTATTTCCGTCGCAAATAACTGACCATTTGCAACGAGAATATATTCCCATCGCAAAAACTCTTTTCATCGGATTTTTTGCGATGGGAATAAGGCCCGTCGCAAATACCCCGCCACAATAATCGTTTTTTCCCGTAGTGTATAGAGGGTTTTTTTGAATGCCTCGATCTATCCATTTTCTTGTGCATGATAGCGGGAGGTATGGTTAGAATGAATGTTGTACTTAGAATACAATTTCTTTAGCTCAGCTTCCCAGAAGTTCATGTCATTATCGGTGAGGATGGCGCGAGGTACTCCAAATCGGTAGATGATGTTGGATCCCATGAAGTCAACGATGTCACGGGCCTTGACCTCCTTGAGAGGAACTGCCTATTCCAACTTGGGGAATAAATCTATAAAAGTCAGGATAAACCTACAATGGCGAGCTGTCACCAGTGGGTAAGGTCCCACGACATCAAGCCCCCATACCGCAAATGGACATGAGTAATTGGTGGAGTGGAGAGGCTCTGGCAGCCGATGCATGAAGTTAGCATGAATTTGGCACGCATGACACCTCTTGGAGAACTCAATACAGTCATGGATCATAGAGGGCCAAAAGTACCCCAGTCTCTGGATTTGGTGAGATAGCTTCGGCCCGATCTGATGAGCCCCATAGGAACTAGCGTGGACCTCTTGCATGACCTGAGAAATCTCGAATCCTTAAATGAAACGGAGGAGAACCCCATCAAACCCACACTTGTAGAGGATCTTCTCATGACTAGAGACATCCTAGAGGGTAAACTGTAATGTGCGGCATCAGATTTTCTCACACTCGGCCCGATATGTGGGGATATTACCGTTTCAGAGGTACTCAACAAATGAGGTTCTCCAATAAGGAGTCATTACAGTCACTGCATCCTGGGGAACTGGGGGTCCTGATGTAGAGGCTCCGGTGGTAAGGTGGCTTACCTACGGGCTGTCATCATCATCTGGGGTGATGAGAGCAATGACTCTTCGGTGTTCCACATAGATAATCATGTAATTCCTTTCGGGCTCTTCAAGTGACAAAGCTAGGCTGGCTAGGGAGTTAGCCTGACCGTTATGAGATTGAGGGACATGAGTAACTTCCTACTGAGATGGGAACAAACCCATTAGCTGGAGAGTGTGCTCCAATAATGCTACAAGCTCTAGCTTTCTGACGACATAGTCATCGTTGCTATGCTTGATGACTAGTTTGGAATCCCCTTTTACATGTAAACGGGACACATCAATCTCAAGGGCCAGCTTGAGGACAATTATGAGAGCCTGATACTCTGAATCATTATTGGTGCAGCCTTCTGATAGCAGGAATGAGTATGGTAGAATGGCTTGTGCTAGGGTAATAAAGATGATACCTGGGCCTACTCTGTTGAGTCTGGGATCATTGACCCCCCTTCGAGTGGGGCTTTGGGAAGCACCATCGAAGTGCATCTTCCAGCACGACACGGATTGGTCTACCAAGAGGATCACCTCATCGAGGAAATAGAAGTCTAAGGACTGGTCAGTAGAAGCTGGATGGGCAACAAGGAAGTATGCCAATGCTTTCCCCTTAATATCCTTCTGAGGAAAAAACCTGATGTCGAACTACTGGAGGATTACCACTCACTGAGCTAGACGGCCTGTCAACATGGGACAGTTCCTGATGTACTTCAGTGGATCTACTCAGGACACTAGCTGTACCTTGTGGTGCTACAGGTAATGTCACAAATTTTGTACTGTGAATACCAGTGTAAGGAAGCTCTTTTCAATAGGGGAGTATCTAGTCTCTGTATCAAGGAGCATGCGACTGAGGTAGTAAAGGCCGTTCTCCATCCCCTCATTGTTCTTCTAGGTGAGAAGGGCACTGAGAGATCTTTCTAGGGCGGTCACATAAAGGAACAATGGATTTCTGGAGACTGGTGGCATTAAGACCAGAGGCTAGAGCAGATACTGCTTGATTTCCTCGAATATAGTCTGAAATTCTTCATCACACTCATAGAGTGTGCCTTTTTTCATGAGCTGAGAAAAGGGATTACTTTGCCAGCCAGATTCACAATGAATCGACAAATGTAGGCTTAGTGGCCTCAGAAACCTTGAAGATCTTGGATATTTATTGGGAAAGACATCTAGATAATAGCCTTGATCTTCTCTGGGTCAATCTCGATGCCCCTATATCTGACAACGAAGCCAAGAAACTTCCCTGAGGTGACCCCAAAAGAACACTTTAATGGGTTCATCTTTAGGTGACGAGAACGGAGGATTCCAAACACTTTCTCAAGGTCTTTGAGATGGTTCTGGCACTGGAGATATTTGATCACCAGATCATCCACATAAAATTTCACCAATGTCCCAAGGATTGGTTTAAATATGCGATGAAGGGCCCAATGATAGGTGGAACCTGCATTCTTTAAGCCGAAAGGCATGACTTGGTAATAGAAAGTATCTTGTGGTGCCCTGAAGGCTGTATAATCCTCATCCTCAGGGGCCATTCAAATATGGTTATACTCTGAGTACCCATCCATGAAGGAAAGGGCTTGGAACCCAACCGTGGCATCAATCAAGAGTTCCGTCACAAGAAGGGGAAAATCATCCTTCAGAAAGTGATGGTTGAGATCCCGGAAGTCGATGCAGAGTCTAATTTGTCCATTATTCTTCATAACTAGTACAATGTTGGCTAGAAATTTGGGTTAATGGATATTTTTAATGAACTTGGCTCTGATGAGCTTATCAACTTCTGCCTCAACCATGGCACCGTGAGAAAGATGCATCTTTCTGGGAGGCTACTTGAACCCGCGATGATTTTCCAGGAGACCGAGACGGTGGATGACTAACTGAGAATCTAATCCTGAAATCTTATCACAACTCCAGGAAAACACATCAAAGTGTTGTTTGGGGAAGTCTACGTACCACTGTTTCTCCTCGGGGGGTATGGCAACATTAATCAACGTGGGTCTTAGGTATGCCTCACTACCGAGGTTCACCTGTACCAATTCGTCGACTATGGCAGAGACGCCCTCTTCAAAGGCAGGAGGAGTATCATCTAAATCTTCTTCTCCACTTATGGAGAAGGGATCCTCAGTAAGGGGAGTTGCTTCTGAGTTAGTAGATCCTGATGGGAGGTTGGCACCAGCCTAAGCGGCAGTGGACACTGCATCGGGGGACTCCTGTGCTGCCAAAACCATAGCGATGAAGGTTATGAATCTAATCCCATCTGGTCTTCGGCCCAAGGGGCCAAACTTGATGATGTCAAAGCAATAATGGAACGTTGTATTTATCCAGTTTATACCAGCCCGGTGAAACAAGTAAGTATGATGTATTTCCATTGCCATGGGGCAGACATCCTGATATCTTATGGGAGTAGGAGGCTCTGGGATCACCTGATCCTGATTTGTATAAGATTACGAGGTGATTTTCCACCGTCGCTTAGACTTGGGAATGTGTTTCCCCCTCATCCCAAACACAACGAAGCATTGTCCCATGTCCGGGGTTGTGGCCTCCAATCGCTGGATTTGAAAGACGTAGGCATCATCCAGATTTGTCCACGGTTCTGTCACAACCGTGGCATGCTCGACCTTGTTAGCCTAAATCTGCTTTTCCTTGATCTTGTAGTAGTTGACATCTAGATAGAGGGCTTCACAAGAGGCAAAGGGAGATGTGTCACCTTGAATCATGCCCACTTGACCATTGAGGGAGTACTTGAGACACTGATGATATGATGATGGAACTGCCACATGTAGGTGGAGCCACAACCTTCCCATTAACACGTTGTAGGCGGTGTCTTGGGAGACAACCATAAACTCGGTGCTAGCAACTAGACCACAAAACTGAGTCTTCAAGAAGATCTTTCCAACTGGTGTCTGTTCCGTCCTGTCATAACCTTGTATTCTTAGGTTATAGGGGATCCGATCATCTTTAGAAAATCCCAATTTTCATAGTGTCTGAGTCGGGATTGGGTTGATCCCAGAGCCTGTGTCAACAAGACAGCGGTGGACCTCCACGCCATTGAGCTGACAGGTGATGTACAATGGGAGAATGTGCCCCTGTATAAGGGATCCTTCGTCTTCCCCATATAATGAGATGATGTTCTGACATTCAGTATTCTCAATTGCCTCAGCATGGAAGGCTTCTACGGATACTACTTCAGTCTCAAATTGGAGGGGGATCCTTAAATCGTCGATGAGGGCCTCATGCATGTATGATGACAGGAGAAGAGCCTCAAGGATGGAGAGACTTGCTGGAACGCTGACCAAGTGTTTGAGAACATCATACTTCTGTGCCAGACGCGAACTTATGCTTACAAGAGGTCTCTCTATGACAGAAGGTATGGTGGGATCTATCGGCTGGACCGGCGGCTCACTAGTACTAGGAATATCCCACTGTTCCCTATTCAAAACCTACGGAGTGACTACTGAAGGAGGGATAAATGACTAATACTGGTCTGTAGTAGGGCATGGGTGGTCATGGAGAGGTTCGGGCGGCTCTTCCTGTTCCAGTAGCATGAACGACGGTGAAGGTAGAACTGATGTCACCAAATGAGAAGGCTGTGCTTGCTAAGATCTGTGTTGAGCCTGCTTCCTAATTTTAGTAGCATTCACAGCCTGTATGGACATGCTAAAAAAAGCACTCTGATGACCCATATAGCCACTGCTCTGCCGGCATTGACGACAGCTGTGTAAGTTGGGAGGGTCTTCTAGTTCCCCTCATCGTCAGAAGTCATATAGGGCCTTACCAGCTCTATGGTATTAACCGAGCCATACCCATGACTATCACTTGAAGATTAATCCACTATTGGGTGGATTCAGGGAGGAATATCCACCTCCAGGGGCATGAAGTCACCGATAGTACAAGATGACGATGACATCGGTGGGGGACTTTGTTTTCCCTTGCGCTGTCGATGCTTTCTCTTCTGGGAAGAGGATTGCTGAAATGACAATGTAGAGGTAGTAGATGTGGATTCTGAAGGATCCGACTGATTCAGGTGCACCTGGATGACACCATGGGCACAAGAAACTATTTTATGAGCCATCCATTCGTCATAATTCTGGTATCCGTGGTTTGAAACTTGATGCCACTCACCCTCACTGTCACTGCTGCTGTCTGGCCTCACGAAGATACAGACCAGCTATTCCGGGGCTGGGCCTTACCAGAATATGTTGTTATCCACCTGGTCTTGTATTCATTCTTTGAACACACAACACTATTTGATAGTGTTCCTCAAGATCCAATGATAAGGGAAGTAGTTAGGGCGATCATTGAGGTTCGCCTCTTATGGCCTTCTGCACTTTGGAAAACGTACAATCCCATGCTCTAAGGCGATGAAGAAGTAACCGAGGACCTGATCCTCATTGAATGAGTAGGTCCGATTTCTCCTATCCGGAAAGGGGGAACTTGGATCTTGACCCTCATGAGGAGATAGATGTCGAGGAGGCAGTGCCTGGTTATCTCTCTTGGGTAGCGGCGACACATTATGCGGGGGAACCTGCCGATTCTGTAGTGGGTGCTGCTTGTCCAGAGGTTGCACCTGAGGTGGAGGGAATCTAAGAGGCTATGGATATGGATCTACTGGTAACAATTATAGTTTCCCGAGGGACTCTATTTCGACCACTGTGGTGGGCTCGGCTCTGGCAGCCCTTCTCGCGGGAATTACAGGAGGCAACAGACATGCCTGGCTAGCCTGTTACAGGGCTTCTTCCAGGTTTTGGGCCTTATCAGAGAAGTCTTGGAATCCCCTGGGGTAGTTCTGGGTGATCAAAGAGGGAACCAGTTCTGTCTTGACATTTCCTACACACATCATTAGTAGTTTCTCTTGAGTCAGCGACATGTCAAGATAGTATGTGAGTCATTTCCACCAGGTGACAAAGTTTTCAATGTGCTCATCATGCCTCTGTTTGCACTTGAAGAGGTTTGTGATACTCGTCTTCTAAGTGGTGGAACTGAACTGGTAGAGTAATTTCCTATAGAGGTCTTCTGAGCCGGCTACTGATCCGATGGGGAGTTGACTGTACCAAATGAATGCTAGTCCCTCCAACGTCTACATAAAACACCAGAGTTTGGTGGATTCCTACTATACTAGGGTCCCCAACATGGGCCCAGACCTTGAGATGAAGTGGTCCAAGTGATGTGGCGGGTCCCCCATCCCATTGAAGGGGGAAAAGGTGGGATTCCCAAAACCTGGGGTGCTGGCATATCATTCACCCACGCTGGATATGGCTTACCATCAGGTGGGAGTGCCACCTGTTGTGTCTCCAATGCCTCGAGGTGGGAAATGAGGGCCTAGATCATATCATTTGTGTTGGGGTTAGTGTCTTGACAAGGATCCCTAACTACTAGTGCATTGGTGGGTTCTTCAACATGATAAGATGGTCCACCGGCTCATGGAGTGGCTGGTGGAGCGACCTATGGGGCAGCTAGGGGAGCCCAAGCTGGGTCTCGAGGATTTTCACACCATTTAGGAGGATTTGGCAATACGTACCATGCCCTCTTGTCGTAAGATCCGGCTTCAACCTTGTCTTAATGAGCAGGATGATCAGGGTCACCTGGGGGTAGCTCGCTAAGGGGAAGTTGTGCCTACCCATACTGTACTAGATGAAGATCACCATAGTCTGGCCGTCGCTCTGCAGCATGTTCATCCAGGAGGTCATCGACCAACTTCTTCTGTTTAGCAAGTTGTTGATGCAACATGGATTTTTCCGGGTCTTCCTCCATCTTATGCACTGATCCAGATGGGTCAGAGGGTTTGGCGGCTCCGAGATTCTCTTTTCCCTTACCATGATTCTGGCAAAGAAGTAATGCCTCGGTGGGTGTAGGGAGACCCAGTAGGTTTATTTGTTGGTGAGTAACCCTTCCTGATGGATCCAATAGTGGCGGCATGACCTTAGGGGGGAGGTCCCCATCAAGGAGCTCTAGATCATTCTCCCCTTCCAATAGGCTGGCCATGTTGACCACGACTCTACCTAGGGGAATGTCCTCGATATCACATGCAGGTCGGGCTTCCTCTAGATAGGACTGAAGAAGAGGGAAGCATATTTCCCCCATCCATGGATCTACACGTGGGGGGGAAGCCTCCTTGATAATCCGGAAGAGTATTTTGAAACTCTAGGCGCATCTTTTCTGGAGGTCCTTACAACAGCCTTCCGACTCAAGGCGCTAATCCACAAGGAGTGTGAAAAGATCAACCAGATGGAATTGCTTGCCAATGTCTTCAAAATGTGCTTGGATCTTCGGATAAGCCACTCACTAGTGATGAAGGTGGAAGTGTGTCACCCAGAGGGTTTGATAGAAACACTAAACTTCCTCTGGGGTGAGGGATTTCGGCGTGCAGAAATTCAGTGCTGCCATGGGCCAAAACATCTCGGGAAAGTGGTCCACTACGAGGATATTTTGTAAGATACTTGACTCGGATTTAGGGTCTATCCCTTCATTGCCCCACTCATCAACCAGAGGCGGCTGAGGAACCAGTAGCAGTACCTAAGCAGACCGCTGGGATGGTAGGCTAGCCGGTGGAGAATACGAAGAGCGAGTGGACAAACTGCTGCATCTTAGGATTTCCTATGAAGAGTGCAGTGACCTGGCTGCCACATCACAGTAGGATGGGCTTACGGCCGCAGTTCCTGGTGCATGGACTGGGGCTACTGGAGATGGAACACACTTCTGATCGTCCACCATTGGTCCCCATAATAGCTCTCTGTGATCTCTAGTCGAGGTAGAGAGTGATTTTGGTGCCGATGGTGGTGATTGCATGACTGTAACCTACGGGGTTGTCAAATTTTCTTCCTCCTGGATATACCTGCAAATGGAATCAGGAATCCGGTGGAATTCACATTCTGAGAGTATGAGGCTGATGCTCATTGTTCCTTCTTTGGCTCTTGACACAGAGGACCGAGGGGGAGGGTTCCATCGCTGAGTCGTACTCCGATTCAGAGTCCAAGAAACAAACCGGTTTGATCTGAGTCTGAATATTATCAATGATCTTTTTATAGTAGCGATGACCCACCCTCCTGCCTCGGGATAGTTCTTCAGGACAGGTTAGATTTCTGGCATGAGGAGTACCTTCGTCCGTACGGGTGTTGGGGCGTGTAGGACTCCCGCTTGAGTAAGCCGGGGTGTGAGGAGAACCTAGAAAGATATCGACAGGGACATGAGGAGGTCCTCTGTGGGAAATTATAGAGTGGGTAGGACCTCCACTGGAGCTGACAGGAGCAGGGGTAGGACCTCCATGCTTATTTCCCTTGGTGACATCAGTATGAGGAAGTTCCTCAAACTGGTCAAGCCGAACATGGGTAGGACCTACGTGCTGGGCGCCGGTGAAGTGAAGCTGACCTCCACCCCTATGATTCCCAAGGTGAGGAGGACTTTCTCCTGCTACTATGCGAACATGGGTAGGGCCCCCACATTGGAGAGTGATTGGATGCACAATGTCCCCACACCGACTGTCTGTGGCAGGAAGAATGACTCCGTAATCGGTGTAATGAGCATGGGAGAGACTCCCGTACAGAGTGTCATTATCATGAGGACCCACGTTCGGATCAAAGGTAGCACGAGGAAGACCTCCATGCCAATCTTGGAGGTGGGGAGGACCCACATCCTCCATGGTGGCTGTATGGGGAGGACCACCGTAGTGGCGGAGGCCACTACCTGTGCTGGCGGCCGAAAGAGTCGACCCAACCTTCACATGGGTCGGTTGGGGCCTTGATCCGGGCCGAGTATGTAAGTTCCCCTCCTCAGCATAAATAGGGGGTTGATGATATACGTTGGTGGTGGTGCGATCCACAGTAGTCGCTGACGTTGACACACCTTGGTGGGTGTCATTCTCGGCTTGTGCCCGACATTGGCGTCGGGTCAGTCGAACCTGGGACGGCAGTACAGGTACGTAGCTTAACTGCTCTTCAGATCGGAGGACCGGGTGGTGGCGCTGGCGTGGCCTAGTGGGGTCCTCCTTGGGGGCCCCTAGAATGGGATCCCGACTGGGCTGGTCCAGACATCCCCTACGTTTTTGGCATAGGCGAGAGAGTCTTTGAGGTGTTATGGGGAGAGGCTCCCAAAACGATTGTATGTTGGAGTGGGGAGCAGTGTCTCCCTGCACGGACCTTGGGGGTAGTGGTAGTGATGAGGTGAAGATGACTCTAGATCCTAGAGGGCCATATCCCAAATTGGGATAATTCCATCCTCCTCGTACTGACATACGGGGTCGTTGATCACCCTTTTCTGGATGAATTTAGAAGGGGAGATAGGGTGCAGGCGCCCAAAAACTGTAGTTTTGGAGGTCATTGTAGAAGTGGTGGAGCCATGCGAGGTTTCCGCATTGTTGTTGCCCCTACCATTGCGTCAGTGGGTGGGTGGCGATCGGTCTCCTAGTGCAGAAAGTTGGTTCTTGAAAAGTAGAAAGATTGAACCATTAGTGTTGAAACAAAGAAATTGATGTCTAGTGCCCCAGTGCCATTCCATCTTCCATGGCTAGTAAGAGGGATCCACGCTGACAACGTCGTAGACCGAGATGCCCAACGTTTTTGACTGCCCCAACTTCTGGTGAGTTTCACGCCAGGCCCACTATTTTCTTGGCAGGTCTCGGCGTTGGATAACTAGATCTGGTGACATGATATTCCACTGATGTCTCAAACACTACTATTCTCTACATTGATGATAATATCTTCACATCAGGTTTAACCTTTGTGTTTCCGATGCTTTTTCCAGGGTGCACGTGTGTCCATCTGATTTGGGGATGACGACACTATTTATTGCCCCACATTCCCACTTTCCAAAGGCGGGAAACGTCTGTCGCTTGTTCAGGGACGTTTTCTCCTTGATCGAAACGAGATGACGGGATGTCGGTTTTTCCTTATGTGGATTTATCCTCAAAACTCATCAACTAGTATGGGTCTACCTTATAGATTTAATACGTTGTTCATGAAACTCTTCCCAGTGCCATATCTTCATGGATGCTGGTTAATTACGCTGCTTCTGTCAGGACATTCCAAGTGGTCCATCCAGGGCAGCAACCTTCAGTCTGGGGTGTAGTCACGTTGGACATCACTGGTGTGTCTAGATGCTGGAACACTGGCGTGTCTGGGTTTTCTTCCCCTTATTATAGGGCTTCTCGAGAGCGAGGTAGTCCGAGGCTTCCCACATCAAATGCGACGAATTATATTCCATAGGCATGTGTGAGGTTTTCCTCATCTTCCCATGTTTAACACAAGGTATGCTACAGTTTAACATCTAGCAGAGATGGATCAGATTTATCGGAACACTGACTAGTGTGGATCAGATAAGTGTAACCCCTTGAGGGAACACTGATGTTAGTTCTAACATGTGGTTAGTTACCCGGTTACTGCTAGGAGCAGTGAAGAGGTGGATTGGAATGATCTCACCAGGATGTGGTGTCCTGGGTAAGAATCAGGATGGATGATGGATGGTTAAGTAAAGTGGATGGAGAATGAAATGGAATCGACTCGAGGGCGATGGTGATGTTGGGGTTGGGCCTCTAAGAGACTTCCCATGTATCCCTGTGGAAAGGAATCAAAGTCCACATAGTTCAGAATGGGGGATAGGATTAGGGTGTGCACAGAGGATAACAACTTGATGGTATACTAGGGCTAGCGCATGGTTAGAAGCATGGGTTGGTCTGACGCCACTGGGACAGACCAGAGATATGGGTCCCTACAGGGGGACTACAATGTCTTACCACTGGGTTTAGGTTGACAAAGACTTAACTCTGAATGAAGTTGACAATGACTTACCGCTGAGTAGAGATCATAATGGATTACCACTCGATGGGGAACAAAAGGGGAATACAGTTTAACATCATGAAGGACGGAGGTGGATTGACATGGAGTGGTTGGGACCAGTGGATGTTGGGATTGAACCTCAGGGAGGCTTCTTACATACCTTCTTTGGCAAGGATCAAAGTCCCCATAGTTCAGGATAATGGTAACTGATGTGAAGGGGGTTAGAACCAGTGGGTGTTGGGCTTAAACCTCATGGAGGCTTCCTACATATGTTGCGTTGGTAAGGATCAAAGTCTGCGTAGTTCTGGATGGTGTGGGTGAACCGATGTGAAGATGGTCAGAATGACCGGGTGTTAGTCTTGAACCTCAGGGAGGATTCCTACATAACTTTCCTTGGCAAGGATAAAAGTCCACATAGTTCTGGCCGATGGTGTTGGGCTTACACTCTAGGCTTCCCAGAGAGGATGTCATGGTCAGTGATTACTCTAAGCCCACGTGAGTCATGTTTGGTGTGAGAAACAAGAGGCAAAAAAGACCTGATGATCACATCATGAAAGGTGCGTCCGTGGGAAGTGGAATGGAGCTTACACGTGGTTTGCAGATCAAAATGGAAATAGAGTTTTACACATGGTCCGCATGCTAAAGAGAAAACAGGGGCTTACACGTGGAGCAGCCTAAAGAGGAAACAATGGCTTACGCATGGAGTGGCCCTGGGGAGATGGAGATGGGGACTTACTCCAGGGTGGAGGGTGGGATGGAGATAAATCCCAGAGGGAGCGGGAAGGGATAACAAAATACCTATCCGCATATCTCCTCTTAGTCTTTGGCACGGAAGAAGAGAGGGGGATCAGGGGTGCTACCTCCTGCAAGAAAAGCTAGGGGCTTACACCAAGTTGGTTGCCCTTTCCCCACAAACAAACGCTGGGGTGAGGTCACAGTTTTACGTCATGTGCTGAGGAATATGGTGCTTGGTAGTTTAATGTCATGCATCTCAGATGAGGTGGGTTCACTCTGCACCCCTAAGACTTACATAACCGGCACCCCCTACACCTTGGTGAAGGGAAGGGACTAGCAACACCGTGGCTAGGGGGTGTCGTGAGGTGACCCCATTGGGGGTCCACTTTAGCGTGGCTATGTGAAGAAGAAATAATAGTTAGCATTCCTATGTGAAGAAGCATTATGCAAAGCAACACAATGGGAAGTATCATCCAAGGGACTTTGAAGTTACTTCGTGCAAACCTAGAGGGTCGTACGGGAAAAGGGATTGTGGAGCAAAGGGGCCCATAGGTAGAGGCCTTGTGAATCTCTAGTGCTCTATGTAGTGGAGGGGCTTTGTGAAGGGGTATGATTCACGAATTAAAGTGGCCTTGCCTAGGCATAGGGCATAAGTGTATAAAGGAGGTGCTTTGCGAAGTGGAAAGGATTTCACAGAGTGATGCCTCATGAATCAAGGGTGCCTCGCAAAGTGTAGGATTGGGAAGCCGGGTGCTTCGTGAGGTAAAATGACCTTGCCTTAGCATGGTGGTCACATGTGTATGGAGGGTGCATCGTGAAGAATAAGTGCTTCATGAGGACCTGAGTCCCCTTGGGGATCCCCTTCCTTCACGAAGGCCCATGGGATTCGTGAAAGGCATACCTCTCTAAAGAGGGGTTGATTTAAGGAAAAGTGGGAGGCACTTCTCAATGCAAAATTACTTTGAGAAGCTCATGGCTCGTAGAGAAGAAAGTGCTTTGTGATGTGAGATCTAAGAAGGTGAAAGGTCGGATGATCCATCCTTTGGACTCAAGGGGAGCCTTGTATTTATAGGCAATAGCCTCCATGAAGCATAGATCGCTCGGTGCAAAGACAAAGCTTGCTCCGCAGCTGGTTCGCGAACGTCAAATCGGTTCATGGAGGATCCTGCCTCTTTACTCTGTGGTGGGCTCGCGAATGTCAAAGGGGTTTGCAGAGGATCCCGCCTCCTTGCTTTGCGGCCGGCTTGTGAACATCAAAGGGGTTCGTGGGTCATCCCACCTCCTTGATTCATGGTGGGATCATGAACATCAAAGGGGTTCGTGAGGCATCCCACGTCCTTACTCAACGACGGCCAAAAGGCCATGGGGGCTCCGTGAACGGTCTTCGCGAGGCAGCCTCTGAGGATTTTCACTTGTTCTTCTTCTTCCCCAATTTTGGCACCAACAGTGGTGTATATACTGCACTATAAAAATTTATACAATGAATTTCCTTTATTTCATGATATTAAAATTTTAAATATATTTTATTATTTCACTTCAAAAGTTACTCAAGTTGTAAGGGATTTACGTCTCACCTTTTACTTTTGTGAGACATATGATATATTAACCACCTATTTCTTCTATGTGGTATATATAATTCCCATGAACATATTTTATGATGTTTATACTAAAACTTATTTGTCTTTACAAATCTATTTCAAGATATATCTTTCATGGGGTTTATGTTTAAAACATGACCAAAGCGACAAATGGATTTTTGTCTCAATTTTCCTTCTTTGAGACATACATTGTGTTACACACCTATATTATTTCAAGAGGTATATATATAGTCCCTTTACCTTGTAATATCACGAATTTTTTCATTCTCATGATATTTTAAGTTTCATTTTATGTTATTCATCCATGGGGATTAGGATTAAAAGTTACCAAATTGGTAAGACTTTATTACTACAATCTCATCATTTATCAGGATTGTTTACGAGTATGCTTCCATTGATGAAATCTTATGATCCATCTCTAAATAATACTCATGAATTTTCTTATCCTATTTTTATTATTGATATCTTAAATTAATTGTACTATTTTACCACTCTTTGGTACTTATTATAATTATGAAAATGTTTTTAAGAAAATATGACTTTATCCCTCTCTTTGGTTATAAATATGTATTCTTTAAAAACCATGTTTTCTAATTTTTTTTACAAAATTTTCTACTATTATCCTGTGATATTTAAAATAAATTTTAACCCATGTTTTACCTTTTTAAAAAAATGGTTTTTAAAAGGAATATTCTTTTCATTTTTCGATCATGGTACTTTTCTAAACATTTTATGGAGAAAAAGGAATGTTTGGAATGTGCGGATTTATCTGCCATTATGACCATCGTTTCTTTGAAGATTCATTTGAAAGTTTACAAGATTAATTTTTTTAAGAATTTTTTTACTAATATTTTGGATGTTCATTATTTTTAATGTTTTTTTCAAAGAAAAATGTTTTATGTTCAAGAAGTATCTTAAATTATTTTCAATGCTTCCTTTATAAGTTTTCAAGGTTATTTTCAAAGAAAAAAGTTTTCAAAAAAGTTTTATGCTTAAAAAGTGTTTTAAATGGTTTTTAAATATTTATTTATATGTTTTAAAAGTTTATATTTAAATAAAACGATTTCAATGATTTCAAATATTCTTTTATATGTTTTTAAATATATTTTCAAAGAAAAAGGTTTTCAAAGTGTTTTTTGTTCTAAAAAGATTTTTTTCAATGAGAAAATGATATTTTCCTCAAGAAATGTTTTAAATGATTTTTAAAGCTCACTTCATGAGTTTTAAAAGTGGGTTTCAAATAAAAAGTATTTTGAAAATGTTTCATGTAAAAAAATGATTTTCAAAGAATGATTATTTTCCTTAAGAAATTTTCCAAGTGATCTTTTGAATTACTTATCCATCTAAGATGCCATACTCTGATATAGTTTATGATTTATTAAGAATATGATCCAAGTTAACCATTATTATTCTTTCTTTTAATGGTTTATGTTTATGATGACCAGTTGTTTATGAAATACATTTCTCTTTCATGGGTTATATTCTTATAAAACCTGATTATTTTCACAGGTTAAGCTATGATTAAATGATTTTGAAACCTGTCTATTTTCCAAAGGTTAAGATATGATAATATTTTTATGACACCCATTTCATTTTATGAGTTATTATATTATGAATTTTTATGATCTTGTGGAAAACAAATGTATGATTTCATTATGTGATGGGTGGGACCTCTATCTCCTTCCAATGCATTGGGTAAAGATTTATATCTCATGATATAAAGAATCAGAAACAAATCAATGAGATAGATTCACAATGGGAAATGGGTGTGTCCTAATCCAAAAATGGAAATAGGTGTGTCCTGATCCACAATGAGAAACAGGTGCGTCCTGATCCACTATGGGAAGAAGGTGTAACCTGATCCATAATAAGGAAAGGGCTGCAACTGGGGATGGTGGTGTATGCCACCTAGTAGGTGTATCCCCCATGAAGTTCTCTAATAAGTTTTTACAATGATCCTTGAATTTGAATAACCATTGTTATGATTTTTTAACAAAGTTTTTTGTATTTGTTTACGAACAATATTTTTTAAAATAATGTCTTTGAAAAATTAGTGAAAGTTTCTAGATGTTCGAACCCAAACACAAAGTGGGAGAAATGCTTTGTTTTTAAGAAAGTTGTTTTTTGAATGTATATGATCAAAATGAGTAGAACCGGACACAAAGTATCAGACTGCGCACCACCGTTCGTAGAAGTTATCAAAAATATATAGTTTTTGATTGAACACTAAATCAGTCTTAGTTTCATCAGCATAAAGTTCAAGATTCATCAGATGATGTGGTTGTTAGAAAGTCAGAATGTTGCTAAAGATATTTAATGGATACAGTGATGTCATAAGTTAAAATGTTCTTAAAATTTATAACCTAAAGTTAGACAATGCTTTTAAAATCTTGAAGTTCTCATAAATAATTAAAAATCTCATGATAAAATATTTTGAATAAATGGAGGAATCGTAAATATTGTATCGGTTCCAGGAATTAATAAAAAGTTTGCATCAGATCCAGAAGTACTATACAAAGAAGTTTTTCAAAGTCTGAATGAGTCATAGATGATGGGGTTTGAAGAATTTTAAAGTTATAGAGTGTAGTTTCCCTCATAATGAGAATTAAATGATTATGAGGATTCCATAAGACCGAAGATGAGGAATTTACATCAGATTGACTTTGAGAAGGAAAGTTAATCGGACTACCTCTGAGGAGGAAAGTCAATTGGACTGTCAATGAGGAGGAAATTCAATCATACTAACTCCAAGAAAGAAATTAAATTAGACTAACTATGAGAAGGAAATTCAATCAGACTAAATCTGATGAGGAAAGTAAAATAGGAATGAGCTGAGGATGTTCTATCGTAATGAGCTAAGGAAGTTCCATCGTAATGAGATAAAGAAGTTCCATCGTAATGAGATAAGGATATTCCATCATACTGATGAAAATTTAGGATGTTCGATAAGGATGATTACTAATAATACTAATGTGATTCAAGAGGGTTCCAAAATATTTTAAGTGGTAAAACATGAAGTTCAAATATGAGTGAATTTTATAGGTTTTTGAATTTGAGTAAGTAGGAAAAGTTTTTCAGATTCCTGAATTTTATATTATGGTATTCCTATAAATAGATGCATAATACATTCATTCTTTTCAACATTTTCCACCTTAGAAAAAAATGGATCAATGTAGTGTTTGTGTCAAAGTTACTTTCTATATAGAGAACTCATTATTATATTAGACAACTGAATGTTTTCTTATCAGAATGAGGAAGATCAGGCCTAGGAAGATCACACTGAGTAGTTAAGAAGAGTTTGAGAAGTGGAGTTTGAAAAAAGGGTTCATTATAATTAGTTCATTATAATTAATTCTTCATAATGAGTCAATTGGAATGAGGAAGTTATACCCATGCTCATCATATTGAGGTTCTAGATAGTGTTTTTAGGAGATAATGTTTTTGTGATATTTTATATTAGGGATCAATTGTTTGTAATAAAACTTTTTAAACCAATGGGAGTCAGTATAATCATTCATATCGGTATATAGAAGGTGATTTATAGGAGTTTGAATAAGTTTTATTCAATTCTTCATTATATATAATTTTTATAGACCCACATAAGTGGCTCTGACAAGGATATAGGTTCTCACACTGAGTTCGAACCTTGTAAATCTCATGTGCTTTTATTTCGTTTATACTTTCTCATTCATGAGTATTTAATGAAAGATGATAAGGATATAAAATCTAACAGGTTGTAGGGGTTAGTATTTTTAAGAGTATTTAAACTTATAAAATTGAAAAACTGATTCAACCCCCTTATCAGTTGTTATTCGATCCTTTGGAACTTCCATAGGTATCATAGTGTAGGTTTCCTTGTTGAATCTTTATCATGGATAATATCAATTCTGTCAAGAATATAGTAATTATTATATTTTATGGAAAAAATTATCATGGATTGAAAAATAGGATGATTCTTTATATCATATCTCTTGGTCAGGAAGTTGTTGATGCTGCGACAATTAGGTTTCCACCTATTGAAAAATATCCCCTGATGAATTTTGCTGATAATAGAAATATTGAAGTTGATGAAAAATCTAGGAATGATTTTCTTATATCTCTATTAGAAATTTTTTATCTGAAGGTGATGGGTCTCAAAACATCCAAGAGTATGAGTGATAAGCTTCAAATTATTTTTGAATGGAATACCAAAGTGAAGTAAGTAAAGCTAAAAATCTGGCATAATAAGTTTTAAGACATACAAATAAGATATTAAGAAAATATTTATGAATAATTCACCAGGGTAAATGAAATTTTTATCTCTCTCCTAAAAGGAAATCCCCAAGTGTGTCCTTTTCAAACCCTCCAAACCAGGAAACTCCCCTCCCCATGAATGGATCACTCCATAGAGAGCCCCATCTAGGAAAGAGCCATTGCCAGCCAACATGGAAGAGCATTCTAGAGGGTGATGACCCAAAAGGAGATGGTTCGACATAATAATCCATCAGTATAGGTGGGTCATACCTCATTTCACCAACCCAGTTAGGAACCGAGTGACCCGGTAAGACGAGTGGATCCCGTTGAAAGGAGAAATTTACCCAAGAGTGGAATCCCATGATTCAAACCCTATAACTCCCAAATAACGATGTTGTTGTACCCCTATCCTTTACCACCGCACCATCACCGAAGTAGTAGGTAAATGAAATTGTTTTCAATATCATAGGATTTGGATAAATTTTGGATGATTCTATTATAGTGAAGAAACTTATGAGAAACTTTCCAAACAGGTTCAATTATAAAATTTATTCTTTAAAAGATAATGATGATTTATATCTTGATGAATTGCATAAATTTCTTATTGATTAAGAAATGATAAAATATCCAATGTTCAAAAATATGGAAAAATATGAAATGGATTTTTCAAGATATAAGAAAAATTAAGATTCAATATGTTGAATTTGTTGATCCTTATGATTAAAAAGAGAAAATAATACAAAGAGTTGAATGATAAAATAATATCTCTTATATCTAAGAAATACCAAATACAAAGAGGAAAGTATGGAATTAAACTTCCTCTCAAATTTTTTGAGTGTGGTGGATTTGGAAATTTTACTATGAATTGTCCCAAGAAGAATATTGGAGAATATCTTGATGATCCTGATGAAAAAACTTGATGGAAGAAGTGGAATAAAATATATAAGGAAGAAAATTCTTCCAAAAAATCTAAGAATAATTTTACTAGGAATAAGAGAAGTATGTTGAGTAAGAAAGATGAATTATATTGAGATACAAAAAATTATTTAGAAGATGAAAGTTTATAAAATGTTAGAATATTCAGTGAAAAAGTTGATAAAATTAAAGACTCCTCAAACAGTGAAGAAGAAGGAGGTGAAGAATCTTATAGAGAGTATCAGCTCAAAAATAACTTATTTTATTTCTTAAAAAAATAGATCTCTCAAGATATAAATAATAATGATAAATAAATATGGTGGAAAATTTGTTGAAGTTGAAAAAGATGTTGTTAAGAAATAAGAAGAATACATCCAGAAGATATTAAGTTACAAAATTATAATTAATGAATAAGAAAATATGGTTGAAGATCTCAGTAATAAGATGACATATAAGGAAGAATATTTTAACAAGTTTCAATGAAAACTTCTTGATTTCAAAATTACCTTGAGTTAGCTAAATGAAAACTTCAACCAAGATTTAGAAGTAAAAGCTGAGACATTTAAAGTTGTTGAGAAAGTTCAAATCATTTGGTGAAATCATTACCCAATAAAAATAACGTTTCATCTGATTTTTTAAGAATTTCATCTGAGAAGAAAAGTGTTAGGAAATCATGGGTGGAGAAGGGATGTGATAAAACTATAAAACCTACAAAAGTTGAAAACTACCTCAGTAGGAAAGATAGACTACGCACAGAGTATGTTAGAGCATAAATAATTTATCAACTTCAACAAAGTTTCTATAGATAAAGATCTTACTTAAATTAAAAATCAAGATTTGATTATTTTTGTTGGTTCTATGGAATCTATGGGAATAAGGATTATAATTTTTGGCAAAACTTATCTATAACTAGAATAATTTTTTGAGTAGAGTGAAATAAATAGTGAAACTATAACGAGTAACTTTATTAACATATATAAAGTTGAAATCATTAATTCTCAAGATGTTATAAGCATTCCAATGAAGAATAAACTTGTCTATATAGAATAATTTTTTCTAATATGTGATCAATCAATTCATATTTATGAAGAATATATTACTTTTATTATATGAAAAGTTTTGTATGCTAGAAAATAAAAGGAAGTTGGAAATATGAAATTTAAAGGAAGAGCATTTATTATTGAGACTTGATTGAAAGAAATTATAAAGAAAAAACATGGATACTTGATAGTGGTTCTTTTTCACACAAGATAGGTGCTATAAAAATATTTCAACATGTTGAAAATCATGATGGTTGTGTTGTTACCATTGGGAATGATAGTTCTCTAAAAATTAGAGGAATCAGAATGTCTAAGATTGAAGTTGAAAAGTTGAAATATAAGGAAGGATTGTTTATTGATGGAATAAAACATAACTTAGTTTAATTAAAATTTATGATGATGTAAAAGAAGTTATCTTAAGAAAATATTCTTGTGTTATCAAAAGAGTAAAAGATGGAAAAGTTATTACAAAAGTAGAAAGAACCAATGTGAATCTATTTTAAATAGTATAATTTAAAAACTCCTGTTACTTAAGTGTTGAAGATGAAAATAAGTTGTGGCACAAAATACTTGGCCACTTTGGGAAGAAAAACATGAAAAAACTTTCCAAGGTTGATGCTCTTAAAAACTTTCCATAATTGAAAAGAAGAGAAGAATAGTTTTTTGTAACTTTTCAGAAAGGTAAGATGACTAATAAAAGTCATAAGAGTGTTGAGATTCAGTCTACCAGAACTCTTTAACATATTCATTCTAATTTATGTTTTATGATGATAAATCAATCAATAAAATGGGGTTTGTACTTTATCACTTTTATTGATGATTTAACTCAGATGGCAAACATCATGTTTATAAAACACAAGTTAGAGGTTGTAGAAATATTCAGAGTCTTCAGAAAAGAATTTGTGAAAGAAATGGGGGTTTATATAAAGAAGTTGAGAATAAATAATAGAATAGAGTTTACTTGAAATGATTTTAAAACTTATATAAGAAATAATGGAATCAAACATTAATATAGTTCTCTATACACCCCATAAAAAATGGAGTCGTAAAAAGGAAAAATAAATTTTTTTTGGAAATGGGAAGGAGCATATTAGCTGAATAGAAACTTTTAAATTTATATTATAGAGAAGTTGTTAGTAATACTATACATGTTTAGAAAAATTATTTGTTAAGGCTAGAATACAACAATAATTCTTATAAAATGTGGTATAACAAAAAACCTTAATTGAAGTACTTAAAAGTATTTGGAATTCCGTGTTTACTGAAAATTAAAAATTTAGATATGGGAAAGTTTGATGAGAAAGTTGAGGAAGTAACTTTTATGGGTTATTAAACCAATGAAAAAGTTACAAATGTTAGAGAAAATGTCTACAAAAGTTGGTAGACTCATTATCATCATCATCATGTAAATTTTTATTCAAGGAACAAGAGAGGTACATGGAAAGTCATGGAAAACCACCATAAGACAAAGGAACCATGGAGCTAAGGAGGCCTAAAATAATTAAGATTGAGGGAATACAATCTAATCATATTGACCCCCTCTGACTTCAAGCTATTCAAGTTATGCAAATATAAGTGTTCAAGACCAAGGATATCAAGCAAGGCTAGGTGTTCTGAAGCTTTATTACCCTCCCTCCATGTGTGAATCATTATGATGTTGTTTTTGAGGATTCCACAATATTTTTTAATATCATAGGATATTTACCAAGGGGTAGAGCCAATTCCATGAAAGGTGTTGTGAAATATCAGAGAATAATTTCGGCTTCCAAGATATCAAACTTCCTCTAGCTACACAAGATTAGGCCCATGAGCATCACCATTGCCTCTGCTTCGAGAGAGGACCCCTGAACTAGCTAGGCTATAAATTCAAAGATTAACTAACCATTTGAATAACGAACTACCACACCTCCACTCATGACTCCCAAGGTGAAAAATCCATCCGTTTTGAACTTCAGGCCCCTAGGAGGGGGATTCGAACAAACCTAACTATTCCTTAAGCTGCTGATACTAGGTTGGGCCACATGGATACTTGTTTTAATCCATTTTATAGTGGGGGATTCCCGCCGATTTCTCATAATTCTGACCATGTAAATTAATAGGATCCTTGTTCCAATAATAATAAATCTCCCTGAACAAACATTTCTGGGAATGTTGAGGAATAAAAAAAATGAAAGTTTCTAATTAAAATGAAAGTGGGAAAAGTAATGTGCATGAAGATTCATATGAATCTTGTGATGAGTAATGTGAAGTAATAAGAGGAACTCTAAAATTTCCTACTTTATAAAAATGCGTTGAGATCGAAAATATTCTTGGGAATCAGAAGGCTCCAGTATAGACTAGAAGAAAGATGAGATTAGTAAATAAAACTTCACTCATCTCAAAAGTTGAACTAGAATCAATTTTAGAAGCTATTCAATATGAAGAACGGGTGAATAATATGGACGAAGAGTTAGATAAAATTGAAAAAAATGAAACATGGGAACATTTTCCACAATTGAAAGGTAAAAATGTTATTAGAACAAAATGGGTTTATAGACACAAGTTGAATGAACATGGATAAGTTTCAAGAAAAAAATAAAGGCTTATTTTTAAAGGCTATCCATAGGTAGAAGTTGTATATTTTGATGAACCCTTTACCACTCTTTAAGTTTATAAACTATTATAATGTTTCAAGTAGTGACTTCTCACAATAATTACAAAGTATATCAGATGGATGTAAAGTCAAAATTTCTCAATGGAGAAATTGAATAAGAAGTTTTCATTGAACAATATTGCGGGTTTCTACTTGATGAGGTTGAATTTTGTTTTTTGTAGATTGGAGAAATATTTTTATGGTATGAAACAAAATCCATGTGCATGGTATTTTAAGTCTGATTATTGTTTGAAAATGTTGAACTTTCCAAAATGAAAAGTTGATATCAACTTATATGTGAAAGATGTTGACTCCAAAACTCTAATTTTAATTGTTTATGTGTATGATATAATTTTTTCTATAGATATAGAAGGTGTTTTTAAAAAAATTTCTAAAGAAACGAAAAATAACTTTGAGATTTAAATGTTAGTAAAATCAACATTCTTCCTTGGTTTACAAGTTCAACAAAAAGAAAAATATATTCTCCTATCTCAAGAAATGTATACTGAGGAATTGTTACAAAAGTTTGGCATGAAATAATCCAAAGAAGTTTCCAATACTATATTAGTGGGGATGAATTTAAGTAAAGATGATTCTGATAAAAGTTTGAATCATAAATATTTTCAAAAGCTAATAAGAAGTCTACATTACCTTACTGCCTCAAGGCCTAATATTGTTTATTCTGTGAATTTGGGTTTCATGTATCAAATTAATCCAAAAGAATCACATATATTGGAAGAAAAGAGGATTATTAGATATGTCAAAGGAATAAATTCACAAGGGATTTTATAAAGAATAAATCATGATATGAAGTTTCCTGGTTATATTGATCCCGATTGGGCTGAATATTATAATGATAGAAAATAAAACTCAGGAGGAATATTTTTGTTGGGTGAATGTTTTGTAAGTTGGAATAGTTAGAAACAATGTTCAGTAACTTTGATCACAAAAAATCAAAATATATTGCGTCTGCTCAGGCTTTTACTTTGATGTTGTGGATAATATTTCAGTTGGAAGATTTGAAGGTAACAGTTTCTAAACCATTGAATAAACTTTGTGACTATCATATTGTAATTTATTTTTCTAAAAATCATATCTAACATTCAAGATCAGAACAAATTGATATTAAATTTTAATTTATAAAATATAAAGTTACTGCTGGAGATGTTTTTCTAGAATATATCTTAACAAAGTATCAAATTGTCGATATCTTCAAAAAGAAAATGCCAAAAGAAAGGATTGTTGAGTTGTGGTTGCAACCCCGTATTCAACATCCTCCAATGAATTCCTAAATATTATAAGGAATTACCCTACAATGATTTGGATTATGTTCATAAAGGGAGATAAAAAGTAACAACTTTTTACTCAGTAAGAAGTTTTTACTTATCATTATTTTATGAATATGAAGTTTTGGTAATTAAATTATGAGGGATAGGAAAATAAAAGTAGTAGAAAAAGAAAATTGAGAATAGATAAAATTGAGGGGTAGTTTATCTTAACATGGGAAAAAAATTTATTGTCTTTTAGGGATGGAATTAATTTAAATACATTACTTTATAAAGTGGTGTGGTGTTAAGACAATCTATTTTGAGAAAGGTTGTGTTTTGGTAAAAGTCAAAAAACTAGAGTTATTTACAAAAGGTGAGTTATAACACTTATTAATGAAAGTTTTAAAAAAAAAATCCAATGGGGTAGATTGAAAAATTGTTGCGATGTTTTGTTTTAACAAATCTTTTATATTTTTTGACAAATAATCTTTTGTAAAAGAATAATTGTTTAAAACAGGTGAAAGTTACTGAATGTTTAAACCCAAAAGGGGGGGGGGTTGTTTTTGAGAAAGTTATTTTTTCAGATACAGAGGATTGGAATGAGCATAACCAGATGAAAAGTATCAGACTTAGAAATACCAATCACATAAGTTATCATAAATATAAATTTTTTTATCAGACACTCCATCGGTCTCAGTTTCATCGGAATGAAGTTTAAGATTCATTGGACACCATGGTTGTTAGAAATCCAAAATGTTGGTGAAGAGGTTGAATGAAGACAATGATGTTAGGAGTGAGAAATTTCTTAAACTTTATAAACTAAAGTAAGATGATTCTTCACTAATCTTTAAGTTCTCATAAATCATGAAAAATATCATGATAAAACATCTTAAAGAAATATAGGAATCATAAAGATTGTATTAATTCCAATAATCAAGGAAAATTTTGTATCGGATCCAAAAGTACTAGACATAATTTTTTTCAAAAGTTTGAATGAGTTATAGGTGATGAGGTTTAAATAATTTCAAAGTTATAGAGTGGTGTTTCAATCATAATGATAATTCCATCGTTATGAGGATTCCATTGGCCCGAAGCTGCGAAAGTTCCATTAGACTGACTCTAAGAAGGAAAGTTAATTGGACTGACTCTAAGGAGGAAATTCAATCAGAATGACTTTGAGGAGGAATGTAAATTAGAGTAACCCTGAGAAGGAAATTCAATTGTACTGAATCTGAGAAGTAAAGTCAATCATACTAATTCTGACGAGGGAAGTCAATTCAGAATGAGCTGAGGAAGTTCCATCGTAATGAGCTGAGGAAGTTCTATCATAATGAGATGATGAAGTTCCATTATAATGAGAAAATGAAGTTCCATTATACTGAATAAAAGGTAGAATTTTTTAGAAGAATTATTACTAAGAATACATAATAATATTCAAGAAGTTTCTAGAAGAGTTTAAGTGGTGAAACATGAAGTTCAAATTTGAGTGAATTTCAATGATTTTTTGATTTTGTGTAAGTGGTATTTTTTTCAATTTCCCACCTTTTCCATTATGGGATTCATATAAATAGAATCAAATTACATTCATAGAAACTTTTTTCATGTGAGAAAAAGTATAGCACTAAATTTTTTGATTTAGAGTTACTTTCCTGACAGATATCTTGTTAGAAGATCAGACAGTTAGAAGTTTTCTTACTGGATTGAGGAAGATTAGACTAAGGAATATTGGAATGAGCAGTTGAACAGAGTTTAAGAATTTTAGTTTGAGAAAATGGTTCATCATAATGAGTTTATCATAATGAGTCAATCAGACTAAGGCAATTAGACCTAGGGTCATTGGACTGAGGTTCTAGATTGAATTTTAGGGAGTAAAACTTTTTTTGATCTTTTCTTTTGTGGCTCAATTGTTTGTAAGAAAGCTTTTTAAAAAGAAGGGAGTAATTATAATAATTCCTATTGGGAGATTAAAGGTGTGTAATGGTATTTTTTTTACATGTTTTATTCACCTTTTCATTATAGTGAATTTCCATAGACCCATGGGAGTCACTATGGTAAGGATGTAGGTTCTCACACTAAGGATGAATCTTGTAAATCTCATGTGATTTACTTTATTTTATAATATTTCATGCATGAGTATTAAATAAAATTGGATAAGGATATAAAATTTAACTTGTTACAGGGGTTATGTTTTTTAAAATTATTAATACTTATAAAAGTGAACAACTGATTCAACCCCCCTATCAATTGTAATTTGACCCTTTGTAACTTTAGACTAAAGGGAATTATTTTGTATGCTTATGTGTATGCCACAAATTCTATATCTTATTCCAATGTTATGCTCTCATGACTCATGTTCTATGATTTCCTTATGATTTATGTCTGATTAACTGCCAATATTTATGCCATGATTCATGTTTATGATCTTTAATATGAAGGTTATGATTTTCCAATGTTATGATCATTTTATTACACCCTTATGATTATTTCATGCTTATATATCTTCCTTGTTTAACCTTACTGATCATTTGGGCTCACCGTTTATTATGTTTCCTTTCCCTAGGTTATGAAGAAAGGTTTTAAGTAGGGTATTCTTGTAAAGAGTACTAAAGGGGAAGATATTTACAGTAGATGTTGAAGATCTTTCACCAAGTTAGAAGATTATGTTTCCAAGTTTCTAAATGCACTAAACTATTACGTTCCTTGAGTTTTTACTTTTGTAATGTACTGAATATTGATCTAAAATTATTTAATATCCATGTATGTTAATCCTGGGTCACTATAGGGGGTTAAAGATAAAAAAATGGAAGAGATAAATGCATGATTAGATTCTATAAAATAAAAAATTAATTGAAAGTATTAGTTGTTAGAAAATGTTATGGGAAAGAATCAAAGAGAAGAAACAATACAAAAAAAAAACCAATACATGAAGATCCCCCCACCCCCACCAGTTTTGAGGAGGGCCATTACCCTCAAAGGGATGTCTAAGAAGATGTCATAAATATTATCATAATTGTTTTGGTGAAATTTGAACTAGACAGACACTGATACCTTTCTTGTACTAATATTCTACAGGGTGAAAATGATTGTGATTTATATCTATTAACACCCACCTATCATCTTGTTGCAATGGGTACTATGTACTATATTCAAGGAGATATTATACACAATAAAAAACTTCCAATAGGTCATGTGTGAGTGGGGATTCATATAGAACACAAGCCAAACACCGAGCTACCTGTTCCACTTGATGATGTAGATATTCATATGATCAAGCAAGCTATTGGAACTTTTATAGCATGCTATTTAGATCTTGAAAAAATACATAATGATAAGAAGGTATTCATTTCTAATTTATTTTTTATGATTTTTTTAACAATTAATGAAAAAAGGCCTGAATCGATGATTGTTATTATAGATGGATGAAGTGAAGGTGGTGAAACAGAAGGTAAATTCAAAATAATCTAAAGGATCAACTAAACAATTAAAAATATATTCACAAAGTACCTCTACCATGCTCATTAAACTTCTTCATTTACTAATATTAAGTGTTCATGTAGATACAATGTTACCAAGTGGTGATACAACCACAACTGATTTTGAAGAGAAGTTGTACATAGAGTCCATTATAGACTATATTGGTCTTTATAATGTAAATTAAATCCTCAAGCATGGATGGATAGGTTTGTTAGATTTAAATGTATACACAATGTTTGTTTTTATGATTTATTTTTCCAATAGCTGATCTACTATGTTAATTATGACTAAATAATATTCATAGTTTTTACTAGCATATTTGTCTATACTATTTGAAGGGAAAACCCTATGAATAGAAATTTACTCTCATTAGTCCTCACATCACTTCTACAGAACTATTATCATTGGAACTAAATAAATATTAAGTAATAGTGAAACAACTGGCCTAAATGTCTGAAAGAAAACTTAAAAAATCCAGAATCTTCTTAATATCCATGATGTTGAGGCAAAAATCTACAATTTAATCATATAAAATATTTTTTCATTCATTTAATTACCTATTACTATTTGTTTTTTAGGCAGTATTGGTTACTCATTGCATTCAATTTGGACACTCCAAAGATTTATTTTCAAGATTCAGTGCATGGATACCCAAAAAACCAACCACACATGATAAATTTTATCAAATTGTTCTACAATACATGCAACATTTTACAAATAAACTTGAAATTATGAATTTTATATTATTTTTTAATGAAAATTATGTTATGATAATGTAGTGTTTTAATATCCTCAAAATCACGGGATGAGGAAAATCCACGACCACAAAAAGCCTATCGACTTATAAAAATGGGTAAGTATTAGGGTATATATAATAAAATTATACTATCAAAACATATGTCAATTTTTTTTCAAAATGTTTCTATAGTTTCCAAAACAAAATAATGTAAAAGATTGTGGTTATTATGTTTAAAAATTTATAACATATATCATATTCCATCAATAAACTAGAATCCCTGAAGAGGTATTTCTGATGATAATTACAATTTCATTTAAAATATATATTAATAATTTATTTATTTATCTTTTTCCAATAATACCAGGACTATCGACAGTACTCATATTCATAATAGGAAATATGTTATTTTGGAAATGAATGCGAAGAATACATGGTGTTAGATTGTATAAAAACATCATGAAGAGGTGACTTCTGACTACTTATTCAGTGAATTTTCTCATCAAATTTTCTATTTTTTTACTTAATTTCATTATCATTTTTATCTGATACTTATTTTATTAATTTTTATATATATCATGGTTAAATTAATTTATAAAAAAGGACGATACACCAATGTACTATGATAATTTACTCATTAACAATGATCCACTCATGATGATGAACTTTTCTTTTTATTTCGCAATGCATTCAACATTCTTTGTTATCAAACAAAAATATTGTTAGATAACACTAAATACTAAATGTATTGCTAAACCAAAAAGACATGGTGTGATGTGTAGGAATCAACCACACCTCAATATGTTACAAGGGATGCCTAGTATGACTTGAAGTTTATGTTTTGAGTTTAAATTTTAAATTTTAGTTCAGAACACATGTTACATACTCAAAATCAAGAAAACACATTTAGATTATTTTAACACCAGGAAAAAATTCATAAGTCATTTTTGATGTGTAATATCAGCTACACCTCAATCCAATACATGATGTTCCTGATATTACATAGCTAGTAACATGTACAAAGCTTCTCGTGCTTGTGAGAGATTAGACTTCGAGGATATAACTAAAATAACAGTGATTGGAAAATAGATCAAGAATGTATATAAACATCATGAAAAGGTGAATTACTACAACATATTTAGTTAATTTTGTCATTATTTTACCTACTATTATTATGTTAATTTTCTTATCATTTTTATTTGATATTCCAAGTGATAATTTTTATTTAAAAGTAAAATTTTAGTAAAAAAGACACGTGACATACTCGAAAATAAGAAAACACATTCATATTATTTTGATACTTTAGAAAAATGATCCATAAATCATTTTTGACAAGTAGGAATCAACTACACCTCAATCCAATGCATGGTGTGACTTGTATGACTCAAAGTATTTCTTTTTATTTAAATTTATATTTTTGTTCAAAACACACATCACATACTAAAAAATGAGAAAACACATTCTTATTTTTTTGATACTTTATGAAAAATATACATAAGTTATTTTTGTTTTATCATTATGATATATACCTCAATCCAATACATGGTGTACCTATTATGACTTGAGTTATCCATTATCAGTTTAAAATTGACAATTTAATACAAAATGGGCCTCACTCACTGAAAACCATTAAAATGCACTTAGATTATCTGGATACTTTCGAAAAATGATTCACAAGTCACTTGTGATATATAAAAATTAGTATCATGTCAAACTAACACATTATGTGAATTGTAGACTCAAAGTGCATGTTTTTAGTTTAAATCAACATTTTAGTAAAAAAGACATGTGACATACTCAAAAATGGGAAAATGCACTCAGATTGTTTTGATACTTTATGAAAATGATTCCTAAATCATTTTTGATGTGTAAGAATAATCTAAACCTCAATCCAACACATGGTGTGACAGGTATGACTCCAAGTGTGTATTTTTTATTTAAAATTAATATTTTAATTCAAAGTACATGTTACATACTCAAAACCAATAAAAAAATTTTAATTGTTTTTATAATTTCGGAAAATGATCCATTAGTCATTTTTGACATCTCGTAATCAACCACACCTCAATACAACACATGGTGTGACTGACATGACTCCAAATGTATTTTTATTTAAAATTTACATTTTAGATAAAAACTAACATCACATACTCAAAACCAATAAAAAAAATTTGTATTATTTTGATACTTTATGAAAATAATAAATAAGTCATTTTTTATTTGTTGGAATTAGCTACACCTCAATCTGATACATAGTGTTCCCTGTATAACTCAAAGTGTCTGTTATAAGTTTAAAATTGACAATTTAGTTCAAAACATGTGTCAATCACTGAAAACTGAGAAAACACACTTGAATTGTCTTGATCATTTAGGAAAATTATTTATAAGTAATTTGTGACATGTAGGAATTAGTCTCACCTCAAACCCACACACAATCTTGCTTGTATGAATTAAAGTGTATGTTTTCAGTTTTAATTGACGTTTTAGTAAAAAAGACACATGACATACTCAAAACCAAGAAAAAAAATTCATATTACTTTTATAATTTAGTAAAATGACCCATAATTTATTTTTTATGCGTAAGAATCATCCAAACCACAATATGATGCACAGTGTGACTGATATGACTCCAAGTGTGGCTTTTTACTTAAAATTGACATTTTAGTTCAAGACAAATGTCACATATTCAAAACGAATAAAACAAATTTGATTTATTTTGACAGTTTAGGAAAATAGTAAATAATTAATTTATGATATATAGAAATTATATTCATCTTATTTTAATACACAGTGTGACTGATATGACTCAAAGTGTCCATCATCTGTTTAAAATCGATAATTTAGTTCAAAACACGTGTCACTCATATAAAACCAAGAAAATACATTTTAAATATATTGATACTTTAGGAAAATTATTCATAAGTAATTTGTAATGTGTAGGAAGTAGTCTCACATCAAACCAACATATGATGTGACCGGTATGACTCAATGTGCATGTTTTCAGTTTAAATTGGCATTTTAGTAAAAAGGCACATGATACACTAAAAACCTAGAAACCACATTAATATTGTTTTGATACTTTAGGAAAATAATCTATAAGTAATTTTTTAAATTTAAGAATCATCCACACCCTAATCCAATGCACAATGTGACTGGTATGAATCCAAGTGTGTCTTTTTATTTAAAATTGAAATTTTATTTCAAATCACAAGTCACAATCTCAAAAGTTATAAAATGAATTCATATTGTTCTGATACTTTATAAAAATGATTAATAATTAATTTTTGACATGTAGGAATAATATTCAACTCAATATGATTCACGGTGTGACCAGTATAACTACATATGTGTCTTTTTATTTAAAATTGATATTTTAGTTCAAATCAAACATCACATAATCAAAACCAAGAAAACATATTTGTATTGTTTTTATAATTTTAAAAAATGATCCATATATAATTTGGGATGTGTAGGAATCATCCAAACCTAAATTTGATACACGGTGTGTTTGGTATGACTCATGGTGTCTATTATCATTTTAAAATTGGCAATTTAGTTCAAAACATGTGTCACTCATTGAAAATTGAGAAAAAACACTTAGATTGTCTTGATACTTTAAGAAAATGATTCATAATACATTTTTTGATATGTAGGAATTATTCTCACATAAAAAAAACACACTATATAACCTATATGACTTAAAGTGTTCATTTTCAGTTTAGATTGACATTTTAGTAAAAATGACACGTGGAATACTGAAAATTTTGAAAAAAAATTGGATTATTTTGATACTTTAAGAAAATGATCCATAAGTAATTTTTGATGTGTAGGAATCAGCCTGAGAACAATCCGAGACACAGTGTGACCGTTATGGATCCAAGTGTGTCTTTTTATTTAAAATTTATATTTTAGTTCAAATCATACATCACATAATAAAAAATAATCAAACTAGTTAGGATTTTTTTGATAATTTAGGAAAATTATCCATAAGTAATTTGTGATATTGAAGAATCATCTGCACCTCAATCCAATACACACTGTTACCATTATAAATCAAAGGGCCTGTTATTAGTTTAAAATTGACAATTTAGTACAAAACACATTCCACCCACTGAAAACTGATAAAACACACTCTAATTATCTTGATAATTTAGGAAAAGAATTCATAAGTCATTTATGATGTGTAAGATTTAGTCTCACATTAAACTAAAACAAAATGTGATCATTATTACTAAAGGTGAATCTTTCCATTTTAAATTGAAATTTTAGTAAAAAATACATGTGACATACTCAAAATTGAGAGAACACATTCATATTGTCTTGATACTTTTGGAAAATTATTCTTAAGTCATTTTTAAAATTAATGAATCATTTGTACACCAACCCAACACATGGTGTGACCAATATGACTCAAACTATGCACTTTTATTTAAAATTGACATTATATAAATGTTTCATTTCATATTTATTTTTAATTTATTTATTTATAGTATTAATAACATAAGAATTTCTTTCTTATACAGTTTGATTATTTATCTTGATTTGGGGTTGTTTGTTCGGAAACAGATACCATGATTGAGTTTTTTTGAGAGAGGGTTGGGTTCCAAGGACAGTGAAACCATTGAAATTTTTAAATGTTTTTGATAATACTTATTAATCTAATTGTACAAAACAATGTTTGAAATGTATAGAATATAGTGTTTTTGTCTTGCATTTGTGATGTAATTTTTATTTCTATTAAATTATGAATTTTCCATATACATGTGTATTTGATATTAAAATGTGTTGTAATTTTAACATCACACTGTAGTAGTATGACCTTTATCAGTGGTTTTTAACACTGATAAATGCCCCCTTTATTAGCGATTTTCTAGCATTGATAAAAGTGGACCACTTTTAACAGCGCTTATATCAACAAAACTTTTTTAGCATTTATAAAGTCTTTTTATAGTTATTTCAAGACAATTCTATAGTATATAATAGTATAAATTAAAAATTATCATCTATAATTAACTAAATAAATGAAAATTAAATCATATATATACATATGTATCAAAATATTATATAATTTTTCGATGAATATGAACTATTGTTTTTTATTTAAAAAATCTTTATTACATTAGTCATCCATATGAATATCCTTGTTTAAACATTCACCATGACCAAGGTACTACCAATAATAAATAAATAATTTAAATGAAAACCATTAATTTAAATAATTATACAATCTTGTGTAATGAAATTAAAAATGTAGGTATTAAATATTCTGTAAATGGAATAAGGCATGATAATATTATTGAATAATATGTATTCATTTTAGTGTAACACCTCTAAAAAAGTTTAAAATTGATGCTATTAATTCTTTTGAAAAATATGTGAAATGTAAATATAATTAAAAAAAATAGAGAATAAACTTTTATCATGCAATTTCACAAATATTCATAACTCGATATTCATAAAGATTTTAAATGACATATTGAAAAACATGATGTTAACAAATGTTTTTTGAATAAGAATTTCATGAATAAATAACGAGACATTAACCATATTCCCAAAATTGTATTAGTAATATGCATTGACCTTAATGTAGAAATATTGTTATAAGTCCCCCACCTTAAACATTACATATTCTTTTTATTTAAACTAGATTTAACTTCTTTACGTTCAAAAATATATTTTTGGTTTATGTTTTTAGAAAGGTATAACATAACTAGTTCATATCAACCCACAAGCATACAAAGTGGGTACCATTAAAACAGTATCCATTTCTTCCAAAACATAACATTTTAAACACAAAACAACAACATGATTTATTTGAAAAATATTCCTAACATTTAACTTGACTTCCTTATTTCTCTTACACATCCTTAAAACCTGTGAAAATCATTTAAAAACATGGTATGAGCGTAACAAGTCCGGTAAGGGATATAAAAAGAAGGAAAGAAACCATTAGTCCATGAATACTTATAAACATATAAAATCATTTTCACAAAGACATACTTCTCACCCATAAAGAATCATATACTTACTTTGTGAAATATGATATTTCCATAAATTATTGAAAATATAAATAGAGCATAATGTTATCTTTGGGAATTAATTACTTAATTTTGTAACCCTCATATAAACCTTATGATTTCTAACCCTCACGTCTACCTTACAATGTAACCATCATGACTACCTTATGGTGTAACCATCGCTGTTACACTTGGAGTAACCATACAACCAACCTCTAACTTATAAATAACCAATGAATTGTAGGGAGATATAGGTCCCAAACTTCTCATAAAAAGTTCCCAATAACCATAACATAATAATAAAACATGAATAATTTCATAAAATCATTGCTTCTGAATTTCTTAAAATAGAATTTTAAAAGAGGTTTTTAAAAGGAAAGTCCCTTAAAAATATCATATAAACGAAGTGAGAATTAATGTAATTAAAAGATTATTTATATAAAATATAAATCTACATAATAAAAAATAATATAAAGATTCATCAAACAAATATTCTTAGTACCATATAATCAATGAAGTGGAAGGATAACCCAAATAATGGAAATTGAGTTAAGAATTACCTTACCTTGGGGTTGTCTTACTTGAAACATGCTTAAACCTCCTGTATAATGGTTAAAATAGTGTTATTAATATTTTATATAAATATATTGATGTTTATAACACAATATATGACCATTTTACAACATAATTCGACCCATTTATTAATAACATGTTTTTATTTCCATTATTTCGGGTGCGTGCTTCACATGATTTCCATGGTTGGTTCGTAAAGAATTTTCTTATAGAATGAAAGTGAAACTACAAAAGTGGAATTAAATGGTGTTAATATGTTTCTATAATTTTAAATTATTCCATAAATTATTTTGGTTATATGTTATGAGGACGAATCATTAGATAAATCATTAGTGATATCCGTTTAGATCATTTTGGTGGTTTTTTGATAATCACAAACTAGTTTCATTATATAACATAATATTATGTATATATGTTAACTCCATAACATAAAAGAAGTTATATAATACAAATTAAAATATTTTTCAACCATTAAAATGGTTTTATAACCTGTTTTTAAGGAAGTAAAGGAAATTGAAAACACATTTTTCTTGATTTTGGTAAATCAACACATCATGGATGCTGTTTTAATTTTTAGAATTAGAGGAAGAAGTGAGGAAGAATGATGATAAATTTTTCTATAAACCTGATAAAAATAAAATACATATACAATACTAGATATTTAAGGCCTCTTGGAAAAGTGGAGTATAAGACAGTATAAGAAAAGAAAATAATTGAAAAGAAAACACAAGAAAATGAAAGAGGATCTTTACCTCTTGATCTCTTGTCCTTGAGATCCTCTTTAAGACCATTGGTATTGGCCTTTTGGTGAGACCACAAGGTCTTTTACATGGGGAATATCCTTGGTATGGGGATTGGGCATAATTTATACAATTTTCAAATCTCTAGAGGTGTGAGAGGAAGAGGGGGGGTGAGGGTGGTATTTATAGTGAAAGTGAGGGAGTTTTTAATTAATTTCAATGTAAACCTCATTTGTGGTATTTGAAAAACCATGAGATTTACCTTGATATTGGCCACCTAGGAAACCTCATATAATATTCTAATCCTCAAGAGTCTACCATAATGATTATATCATTATTACTTCATTATGATGTCATCAAACACACTGAAAACTGAAAACTTTATTTTTACTATTCACCAAAAATTCAACTATCTCAGAAAAATCCCAAAACAAAACACCCAAAACATTTTTTGACATGAAGAATTAAAAAAAGAACTATATTTTTTAAAAATAAATTTCTAAATATAATTAATATGATTTTTAAATAAAATCATAATTTATTCGAAAAATAAATATTTTAAAACTTTAACTCATTTTATATTACCTTGAAAAATTAATCAAGATCTCATTATCTTATAACCATAAGAAAATAAAATAATAATAAAATTTACTATTCATAAGGGTCATATTACTATTCATATTACTATTCAAAAGGGTATGTTACTATTCACCAAAAAAACAAGGTGGTTCTATCAGACTCCAAATAACTTACTGATCGTAACCATAGATGTTTGTTTTTTTTGAAATTCAAATCATAAAATAAAAAACAAAATTATGTTTAACAGCTAGTTTATAACTTTATACTTGAAAAAAGTTTCATTATGTAGATACTCAATGTTTCATTCATTTCAATTTATTTTTTTAAAACCTTGTGGCATTACAATGGTGGATTAAAATTATGACTTGAATTATAGTAATGTCCTCAACGTAGATATTTTATGTGATTAATATATTGGTGTGTATCCATGGAATATTGTTGCTTCAAAATATACAAGGTCCCATTAGAAAATATGATATTTTATTAAGAATAATTATTATAGTTTTATAAGTTATATAAATAAATAACATATCATAAATATAAGTAAAATGAACATATTTATTCATTGGTTATGAGAGACAGAGGCTTTCAGGTTCCTACACAACAGTTATACTTGAAACCGTTGTTCTAAAGCATAAACTACTAAAAAGAATAAAATAACAGTCCTTTCACTTTTTTGCAAAGATCAAGGGTATGTTTAGTTTAAAAAAATAAAAGGAAAATGATATTAATGAATGAAAAGAGAAGTAAAAAAACAACACTTCATATATAATGGAAAATAAAGTAATTAAATATGAATAAAACATAATAATGATTATCATATTAGGTTTATAAATCACTTTATGGGATAAAATACACCCTTATTCAGATTTTTTCTTAGGACTTACACCCAAGTGCAACCCCACAAAGACCATATGAACCAACGCTAGTTGTAAATAATAATAATAATAATAATAATAATAATAATAGTAATAGTAATAATAATAATAATTTTTGTATTTTTTGATTACAACACAACGTACTTAGGATGAGACATATCCCGTGACCTCCGCCCCACACACTTACCACCTTGGGGGGGAATAATAATAATAATAATAATAATTTATAATTTTAATATATCGAAGGATTGCAATACAAGGATACAAAGACACACACACACAAACACGATGAGACCACCTCTTTATCACCATAGGGGCACACCCACTAGGCTATGCTCTACCGGGCTAATAATAATAATAATAATAATAATAGTAATAATAAGAATAATAAGAATAATAATAATAATAATAATCACAATAATAATGTAATATTAATAGTCTCATATTTTAATATATATATATATAAGAATCACTTTAATTATTGTGTCATGTTTTACACAATAAAAATCTCTCAATTCGAACCAAATTAGATCATTTGTCAAACATGGACTCATTGAAGATTTGAAATTCACTTCTTATAAAGCAAAGATTAGATCAATTAAATAATAGTATAATAATTTGATAGGAATAATGGATTGAATATATCATCAAGATCCTTTTAACTCTAAATTAATGTGCATATTTTTTGGTAAATAATAAGAAATATAGATTATTACATAAATTATATGATTATATATGATTAAAATAAAAACATTTAGAACCAGGTGACCATTGGTGTTCCTAACAATGGAAGTTCCAAAAAATTTCCTTAGCGATTTTATAAATTAACCAGTCTTCCAACCAAAACAATTAATAAATATTATATAAAAAATCAAAATAGAAAGTTATTCTATTGGATAAAAACATCCATAATACCTTGATATGATAGGGTTTTAGCCTTAAAAAAAACTTGTTATGAGAAGAGACATTTTAAATAAAATATGTTACTTTTGGAGAAATCAACAATGGTTGAAAGAAAAAAGTTTATAAAAAGTATGTATTGTACAACCCACTTGAAACATGTTTATTGAATTATAGAAGATAGTAAAAAATAGGAAAAAATATTTGAGCTACCGAGTGAAGGTCCTGGAGTGTAGTAGAATCAGTCAATCCCATGTCCAATAAAGTTTTTCATCTGTTTTTTAGATAAAATTCATAGAACTGGACAAAGAAACCCTATATTCTCTATAGAGAGGATATTTTCACATATAATTTATAATTAATTTATAACACAACAACTTGATAATTTATTTTTCATTGATGATCGATTCAATAATACTTTTTATTTCATCATTATGGTGGTGAATCTAAAGTAAAATTATTCTACCAGTATCCATATTTTCTCCCTGAATATTGGAACATTGTCATTAGCATTCTGAGTTCTATGATAGAGGAACCAAATATCTTGTATCATTCACCATTGATCATAAAAATAATTCTCTTAGGATTGAAAGAGTTATTTATAATGTTCTCTTAGGGGGAGGACAACACACCACTTCTTTAGATTTGTTTCCCCCCTTACCTCCTTCCTTCCAGTTTCATCCTCTCTCTCAGTTTTTTATTCGTGTAAATTTTTCTCCTTTATTATTATTTCAGGTATGGTTTCTTAAGGCGGTGGATTCATCGGTCCATGCTGGCAGCTCAGTCGTGTAAGTTTTCATTTATTTCAACCCTGGCTGATTATTGCTGATTTGGCTTCCGTTTATGATGTTTCTCTCCTAGTTGGTTCACGATGGTGGTTTAATAGAGGCTTTGGGATGTGCAGATTGGCCGATGGTGCTCTAGGAGGTGCATCCTATGCAAACTTAAATTCAGGATGTGGTGATGTTTTTTTCTATGTATGATCTATTACGGGTTTGTTTCAATATTCTTGATTTGGTTTGGATTTACGGCATGATCATGGATCGTTGTTGTGGTCCCGATCCTTCCAATTTTCCCTGGCTTCATTATTCCACCACTCCTATACCAGTTATTATAGAGGGGTGATTTGCAAGAAGCTTTGGTATTTTATTCTCAAGTTACCATTAGGGTTCAAGGTGGATCATCCTCGTCGTCTTATCCCTTTCATCCTTCATTCTGACTTTTGACATCGGTGGTGTTCCTGTGATGAATACAACGTGTTCTGATTTGGTCCTTTACAAAAACATCTCTAACGATGATCAGTCATTTTGAAGATGTTTTGTGTTTTGTGATCAATGTTTTTTTGTTCTCAAAATTTTATAGTTTGGTGAAGATGAGGGTTTTTCGATGACAGTGTAGGTGTAGCGGTGGTGTGAAGTTATGATGGTTTGTTCTCACCAATAGACTCAAGAGGGACAATGACAGTGTGATGATGACTACTATGTTATGATGATGATGATGTCAATGTGTCTACTTGAGGTGCATGATTTGTGAGATTTGGTTCCTCCAGTGGTGCCTTTTCTTTGTTTTAATTTTGAATTCAGACATGAATTTTGATTTTTTAACTTTTATGGTGTATTGAGGTTCCCACTTTTCCCTAAAGTAGATTTTATGAAATTAAAAAATTGATTTGGAATGTTCTCTTATTTATGGGTGGGAGGAGGAGGATTGTATCTCATTTTTGAGATAATTATTGAGATATTCTATTGTCATTGATAGAATTATCCTGGGAGAATCCATTATGAACAACCATTATAATTACCCTTGAACTTTTATAAATCATGTTATATACTTTGGGTTAAACAGTTAGTAATTATGCAATAACCCTTTAATTAATTATTTATGAAGGTTCCGAGCACATCATAATAACTATTAGAGGTAGATCCTAATAATATTTTAGTTGTAATAAATAAATAATCCATTACATGATGAAGAAGGTTATGAAAAACCTATTTAAATTGAATGTTAATTGACTTGTTAATACCAAAACTAAAAGTGTGGATCATCACATGAAATTTATAATTAATTTATGGATAGATTTTAAATTACCTTGATCTTGTAATTATTTATTCATCGATGAATCAGTAGACTAATATTGTTATACCATAATTGTATCAAAGGAATCAAGGATAGATTCCCTTTAGCAGTGATCCACATGTGCTTCACAAACCTCCGATCATCACCATATAATTCTCTGGGTGATAACATAGATAAATATAACCCTTGTGATGAGAGTTATTGATCATAACTAAATCCTTCAATAGGATAAGAATTCATTATAGTGGTGAAGGAGAATTTCTTTGTGTTCTTTATATTGTTCTAGGTGAGGTATCTCTAGGTCTTGAGAAAATCCTCTCTATAATTCATTATGCACAATGATGTAATGGTGCTCGATATTTTCCACACCATTGGAAAATGTCATTACTAGGTTTATATAATGTTAGGGTTATAAAACAACAACTGCACAAGGAACCTTATAATTTTATTAATTCTTGATGAAACCCATATCCAAATAATTATAATAATATTATTATTTACTTGACACGTTCCAAACTCACAAATAAAATAAATATTATTTTCTTAAATTTTTTTGGGGGGGTTGACTTGGCCAAAGAGTCCAAGAATAATTTATTGAAAAAAGTGGTTACATGAGCATAAAAGAGGGGATTTTATAACAATATTTATCAAAAATTAAACATAGATCATATGGTAATTCATCTAACCAAGTAATCTCGCTATTGATTCCTTTATTTTCAATCCTATCTGCCACTAAGTTAGCTTCTTGGTAAGCATGGTTGATGATGAAGTTGAGTTCCAAGAGGAATGAGGGACATTCCATCCATATAGCTATGAGTTTCCATGATAGGTGAATAAAACCATTCTGTATATCTTGGACAATAGTGGTGGAATCACTTTCAATCAAAAGGTTTCCCTATCCGTTATGTCTAGTAAAGTGAACTGCATGTATAACACCGATCATTTCGGCCTCTAAAGATGAGGAAATACCACAAGTACCGAAGAAAAATCCAAGGTTCCTTCCATTATGGTCATGAAAAATGTAATCTCAACCTGTGGGACCCAAGTTTCCTTTTGAGGCCCCATCAACATTTATTTTTATCCATCCTTGAAGAGGAACTTTCAGGAATACCTCAAAGAAGCCCATTAGCTGCTTTAAGTTACCTGCAACGCCTATCTTTCATAGAACCATGAAATTCTAGACAATGTTTTAGTAGTGATAAAATTGAATAATATTGGATTCTTTGGATATTGTGATTAGGAAAACTAATTCAGACTAAAGAGAGAATATATTCTACATGTGCATGATGAAATTGCACCCGTTCCAGATGAGATGAAAATTTTCGGTGATAACTGCCATGTAGAGATTTATGATTTTAGGAGCACGCTAAATAGAGGTGAAATGCTGTATAATAGTAAAAAGGCTAGTAACCTATGGTAGTTTGATTTTGAAGATATCATGAAGTTCCTTCTAGAGTTCTGAGGCAGTGGTGTAGGAATAGAATTAATGGGTTGCATCTTCTTTGTGTTGATTGAAGAATATACACCTAGAACATAAATAAATGCCAAAATATTGTAAGCAGTAGTCAATTTGAATTATTTTGTGATCAAGCCTCCAAATCAGGGTCAATCTTAAAGGCCTAATATAAGTATTATCAAAACATTTAATCTAGGAGAAATCATTATCTGGTTCAATGTTTTCACACTAAAAATTCTTGGAGTCAAGAATGCCATTATGGGAATGTTCCCAAATCAAAGTGTCCTTGGTAAGAGAAAAACATAATTATTCAGTAGGGTAAGATAGTAATCAAACATCTCCATATTGGTTAGGTCCAGGAAATCATGTATGGAGACATTAGTGTCCATAGGAAGATGATAAGGATTAACCAAAGAAATAAGAGGAGTGCCGATCTAATTATCAATCCAAAAATTAAGAGATGACTCACAGTAGGAAATCCATCTATAATTAGACATGATATTGAAAAAATAATATTTTATGGATATCCAAAAAGAAGATCCCATAAAATAAGTTCTTCCCCTTTTCAGTTTTTCAATAAATTTGGCTCTAAGAAAGATAATCTCCATCAATTCGCTATTAAGAAGATTCCAAGTGAACCTAGATTGCAAAAATTTATTAAATAAATTGATGTTTTTGATTTGCAGATCACTATTATCTAGGGTTTTTCAACACTTTCTCCAAGGAAGGATGACTATTTTCCTTTCGAGATAACTACCACTCTGAACAAAGTTCTCTATGTAGGAATTGAGTTGATTGAGTAGACGTATAGTGTATTTATAAATCATAAAGGAATAATCCAATTTGGAGGAAATAGTAAATTTAACTAGGTAGATCCTACCATCCATTGAAAGTGACTTCCCTTTCTAGGATGAAAGTTGTTTTTTGATTTGATCTACAATCCTGAGAAAGAAACTGGTTTTAGTTCTTCCCAAAAATAAAAGAACTCCAAGATAATGAATGGGCATGGAACCCTATTTGATTCTTAGTTCCAATAAGAAATGATGTCTTCTAGTATTTTTAATTCCATTCCCAAAAATATATAAAATACTTATTACAATTGATAGCTTGCCCAAAACATCCTCATAGTGAGAGAGGGCCATCTTGAGATATTAAAAAGGAGTATCTCATAAGCATTTTCTACTTTGGAAATAAGGGTGAGAAATTAGGCATTAAGACCATGAGGTAATTTACTTGTATAAAATAAAGATTTTATAAATATACATACATCCCATTGAATGAAATCCTAATAATTATAAAAGAAAGAATTATTAAAACAATCACATCCCAGAGCACTATTAGGTTTAAGACTAAATTATGCTTCTCTTATCTCAAAGTCAAATGGAATGCTAGTAAGCCAGTTATTATACTCACCACTAACCATGTTTTCAATGATTCCATCATCTAGGTCCTTATTGATCTCAGGTCTATTATTTTTTTTGAAAAATAGTTGAAAATATGATCAGTAAGGGACTCTTCATTATCAATAACTATGTCATGATATTTCAGCAGGGTGAGGGGTCTACAATCCTTTTGGATCTTTGAAGAGTATTATAAAATTTGGTATTTCTATCCTTATACTTTATCTATTTGAACTTGAAATAATCCATATTGTATATGTATTTTATGGAGAGTAAATAAGTCAGCTTAGATGCAAGCTCAATTTATTACTAAATATCGACTTGAAAATCAGAAATCATGGACTCATATTACATCTGATTAAGTTTGGATTTAAGTGAGACAATATCATTATAAATCTTATTTTATTTTTCCTTTCACCAACCATTTTGAACATACTTCAAAAGATTTAGCTTCATGATTCATGAAAAATCATCATTACCACAATGATTAGAGCTCCAAAAAATCAAACATAAGTTTTCCAAAACCAGGGTGTGAAGCATAGAAATTATTAAATTTCAAAGGTAAAATTGGTTTGAAATTTCTAGTAATGAGGCTGAATAGAATTTGATTAGGGTCAGATTTGATCCTTTAGAGGGTAATACTTGAGATAATATCCCATTTTTCAAGGTTCTGGTCATTAGATATGGTCTATTAAAGTTTTCTAAACCATTTTGTTATTGTTACTTCTATACCAGGTGTAATTTTCTACAACTAGACTAATTTCAATTAGATTGTTTCCTTCAATGGAAGTATTGAACTCCCTTTAAGGTGGAGTCAAATGATCATCCCCCATCCATTCACTAGGACACAAGATGTCATTGAAATCACCAAGAATATTCCAATAGTATTTGATTATATGGTTGATGAGTTCCATCTTTTTCCAAATCCTTCTTATTTCTTGATATATGTTTTTAGCATAAATGAAAGATTATAAGAGATGAAAATTAGGGATTCCAGATTCAAAAACAATAATTTTATCATCAATATTTAAGGCATAAGTACTACTAAGAGAAGTGTGAGAAAAAAACCCCTAGGGTATCAACATTAGAAAGATTCTTGTTACTACCAATCATTTTGTATCCACTATTCTCCTGACCAACAAGACCAGAAGAATATAATTTTTTTTTCAGAATTTCCAATTAATTTAGGTTTATGGATATGTATAAATTTTCGTAAGGAGATGGTGGTATTAGAGTTTTTCATTCCTTGATAGTTCCATAAGAATAGATTCATTTGAATTTGTTCTTATGGATGGAAACCCCTTTTTTCTTGCCTCGTGACTTATTTTTTCTGGTTGATTTTATGGATGGGAGAGCCTTTTTAACATTATACTCATGATTTATGAAAAAATCTCTATGGAAAAGATATGTTGGACAGACTATACTGCTTTATCCAATAGCCTTTTCATGTACTAATTCATCTGCATCAACGTAGGTATCTGATGGTCTGTCAACCGAATCTGTATTTTACAGATTCACATCTTGGACCACAGGAGGTTTATCAATGTCATACAATAATTTACTATCAGAAGGTTATTTAAAATCACATGAAACTTATTGGTTTGTCATGGATTTTTTACATAGAGTTGTAAATTCATCTGCTGGGGGTGTTATCATAGGTCTTCCATCAGTGAAAAGAACCTCCATGATATCAGAGTGTTGGTGAACCAATGTACTATCAATTATATTTTCCTTTAAAGTATAATCTATGAAAAAAATTGATATGTATCTTTTTTCTAGCTGTATTACCTGCATCAACATCACCAAGAGAGGTGACACTTCCATAAATTTTAATGGGCTCAAAAGTAGTCTTCTTGTTGGAATACGATATTTCAAGATTAATACTAAATTGAATGTGTGTGATAAAATTCAGAATATCCTATATAAGATCAAGTTCTATTCGGGCCTCTTTATCTATTTTTTCTTCTTTATCTACATGGGTGGCCTAGGATTTCCTGGTTTCATGGTTTAAAGAGGGTACAATATCTTGTTTCTTTACCCATTTACAAGCATCATTATTCTTCAATGAATCCCCCTTCTTAATCAAAATTTCTTTTCATTTCTCATTTCTTTTCACTTCTTTCCCAGAATTTAAATTAGGAGGTAGTTTTATCTGCTTCTAGAAAACCCTACAATTAGAAAAGGAGTGTCCAATAGTTTTACTGAAATCACAAAATGGAGGTTTTTATTCATAGTCTACCTTGATATAGACCTTGTGATCATTAGAAATGAAGTTAATAATACCATAGATATTTGAGTATAAGTTTTCCCCAACTTAAATCCTAGCATAGAGACCCAACTCCCCATTTCGAGAGCATTGGTCCAATTTCAGAGGAATTCTAATACATAAAGCAATGTCATTTAATATCTTTGGATGACAAAAAACCCAGTTCAATCTGTGGAGTCTGATCCAAATCTCAAATGTGGAATTACTTTGAGATAATAGATTAAAATTGATATCCCAATCTGAAATCCTCAAAAATCTGGGATTCAGGTGTAGATTTTTGAAGCTCCAAGCTGTGCTCAAATTTTTCCCGCTTCCTAGGATCATGTGGAAATATTATTTTCCAATCAAAATTAATCTCTAATTTCTAACTCCCCAATAGTGAAAAATCTAGGATTTTAGATATTCAAAGGATGATAAATTGTCCCATTTTTAGTACATAATTCAACTAAGGAAAATTTTCACATTTCTAGATACTATTGAAGAGATTTAGGGTCTAAAAACACAAAACATACCCAATTGTCCATCCTTTTATGTGTTGATGGTTTAGGAGAGTCATCATTAGAGATATCTGAGCCTTGAAGTGCTTCCAAAAATGAGATACCTTTTGATTTGAAAAAGGTAGTGTTTTGATTACTTCGATAAACATCTAGGTTATTCTTCTTCGGTTCATCAATAACCACCTCTTTAAATAATCATTCCCATTATGGATTGAATGAGTCATTGGGAGATAAAAAATGATCATATCTAAGAAGGATCATTGCACTGAATCATAGAATCAGAAATCCATTCTTGCTAGAGTATCGAAGACACGTCTCTGGAACCCATCCTTCTCCTCCACTCTTATTTTATTAAATAAATAAATTGATATTCATTCAAATAATATTTAATATGACATTTATCGGTGGACCATTATATTTAGTTTTTCAAGCCTCCTTAATATTTATCGGTCCTTGAATAATGAATATTTATTTCATAAAATAAATATCACTAAATTATTCACCAGTAAATATATAAATATTATTTTCACCAAATGAGTGAATAAATTTTAATTAAATATTCACGCAACCAAATAATAAATATTTTGTTACATTGTGAATAAGCCAGAATAAATAAATATTTTATATTCACATAATTAAATAAATAATTACCTGGTGAATAAATATTTATTAAATATTTAACTCACATATACATTTTCTTGAATAACTGGGGAATGAATATTTATGATCAAATAAACCTAAATAATTATCAAAACATATATGAGAATAATATGTTGACCCAAGGTATGATGAAAAATAAAATACAAGAGGGGGTGGGGGTGAATGGTAGTTTAAAAATAAACTTACAATTTTCATCCCCTTCAAGTGTTAAATTGATCAGTTTTTTGAATTATTGATGAATTCAAAGATTGACTGGTTTTTTGGATTTCCGGTGAAACCAAAGTTCAAAGAAAATAAATTATATAATATATTGAAATACAGTTGGCTGATCCGATGGAGAGTTGACTGTACCAAATGAATGCTAGTCCCTCCAACGTCTACATAAAACACCAGAGTTTGGTGGATTCCTACTATACTAGGGTCCCCAACATGGGCCCACACCTTGAGATGAAGTGGGCCAAGTGATGTGGCGGGTCCCCCATCTCATTGAAGGGGGAAAAGGTGGGATTCCCAAAACCTGGGGGTGCTGGCATATCATTCACCCACGCTGGATATGGCTTACCATCAGGTGGGAGTGCCACCTGTTGTGTCTCCAATGCCTCGAGGTGGGAAATGAGGGCCTAGATCATATCATTTGTGTTGGGGTTAGTGTCTTGACGAGGATCCCTAACTACTAGTGCATTGGTGGGTTCTTCAACATGATAAGGTGGTCCACCGGCTCATGGAGTGGCTGGTGGAGCGACCTATGGGGCAGCTAGGGGAGCCCAAGCTGGGTCTCGAGGATTTTCACACCATTTAGGAGGATTTGGAAATACGTACCATGCCCTCTTGTCGTAAGATCCGGCTTCAACCTTGTCTTAATGAGCAGGATGATCAGGGTCACCTGGGGGTAGCTCGCTAAGGAGAAGTTGTGCCTGCCCATACTGTACTAGATGAAGATCACCATAGTCTGGCCGTCGCTCTGCAGCATGTTCATCCAGGAGGTCATCGACCAACTTCTTCTGTTTAGCAAGTTTTTGATGAAACATGGATTTTTCCGGGTCTTCCTCCATCTTATGCAATGATCCAGATGGGTCGGAGGGTTTGGCGGCTCCGAGATGCTCTTTTCCTTTACCATGATTCTGGCTAAGAAGTAATGCCTCGGTGGGCGTAGGGAGACCCAGTAGGTTTATTTGTTGGTGAGTAACCCTTACTGATGGATCCAATAGTGGTGGCATGACCTCAGGGGGGAGGTCCCCATCAAGGAGCTCTAGATCATTCTCCCCTTCCAATAGGCTGGCCATGTTGACCACGACTCTACCTAGGGGCATGTCCTCGATATCACATGCAGGTCGGGCTGCCTCTAGATAGGACTGAAGAAGAGGGAAGCATATTTACCCCATCCATGGATCTGCACGTGGGGGGGAAGCCTCCTTGATAATCCGGAAGAGTATTTTGAAACTCTAGGCGCATCTTTTCTGGAGGTCCTTACAACAGCCTTCCGACTCAAGGCGCTAATCCACAAGGAGTGTGAAAAGATCAACCAGATGGCATTGCTTTCCAATGTCTTCAAAATGTGCTTGGATCTTTGGATAAGCCACTCACTGGTGATGAAGGTGGAAGTGTGTCACCCAGAGGGTTTGATAGAAACACTAAACTTCCTCTGGGGTGAGGGATTTCTGCGTGCAGAAATTCAGTGCTACCATGGGCCAAAACATCTCGGGAAAGTGGTCCACTACGAGGATATTTTGTAAGATACTTGACTCGGATTTAGGGTCTATCCCTTCATTGCCCCACTCATCAACCAGAGGAGGATGAGGAACCAGTAGCAGTACCTAAGCAGACCGCTGGGATGGTAGGCTAGCCGGTGGAGAATACGAAGAGCGAGTGGACAAACTGCTGCATCTTAGGATTTCCTATGAAGAGTGCAGTGACCTGGCTGCCACATCACAGTAGGACGGGCTTACGGCCGCAGTTTCTGGTGCATGGACTGGGGCTACTGGAGATGGAACACACTTCTGATCGTCCACCATTGGTCCCCATAATAGCTCTCTGTGATCTCTAGTCGAGGTAGAGAGTGATTTTGGTGCCGATGGTGGTGATTTCATGACTGTAACCTACGAGGTTGTCAAATTTTCTTCCTCTTGGATATACCTGCAAATGGAATCAGGAATCTGGTGGAATTCACATTCTGAGAGTATGAGGCTGATGCTCATTGTTCCTTCTTTGTCCCTTGACACAGAGGACCGAGGGGGAGGGTTCCATCGCCGAGTCGTACTCCGATTCAGAGTCCAAGAAACAAAACGGTTTGATCTGAGTTTGAATATTATCAATGATCTTTTTATAGTAGCGATGACCCACCCTCCTGCCTCGGGATAGTTCTTCAGGACAGGTTAGATTTCTGGCATGAGGAGTACCTTCGTCCGTACGGGTGTTGGGGCGTGTAGGACTCCCGCTTGAGTAAGCCGGGGTGCGAGGAGAACCTAGAAAGATATCGACAGGGACATGAGGAGGTCCTCTATGGGAAATTATAGAGTGGGTAGGACCTCCACTGGAGCTGACAAGAGCAGGGGTAGGACCTCCATGCTTATTTCCCTTGGTGACATCAGTATGAGGAAGTTCCTCGAACTGGTCAAGCCGAACATGGGTAGGAGCTACGTGCTGGGCGCCGGTGAAGTGAAGCTGACCTCCACCCCTATGATTCCCAAGGTGAGGAGGACTTTCGCCTGCTACTATGAGAACATGGGTAGGGCCCCCACATTGGAGAGTGATTGGATGCACAATGTCCCCACACCGACTGTCTGTGGCAGGAAGAATGACTCCGTAATCGGTGTAATGAGCATGGGAGAGACTCCCGTACAGAGTGTCACTATCATGAGGACCCACGTTCGGATCAAAGGTAGCACGAGGAAGACCTCCATGCCAATCTTGGAGGTGGGGAGGACCCACATCCTCCATGGTGGCTGTATGGGGAGGACCACCGTAGTGGCGGAGGCCACTACCTGTGCTGGCGGCCGAAAGAGTCAACCCAACCTTCACATGGGTCGGTTGGGGCCTTGATCCGGGCCGAGTATGTAAGTTCCCCTCCTCAGCATAAATAGGGGGTTGATGATATACGTTGGTGGTGGTGCGATCCACAGTAGTCGCTGACGTTGACACACCTTGGTGGGTGTCATTCTCGGCTTGTGCCCGACGTTGGCGTTGGGTCAGTCGAACCTGGGATGGCAGTACAGGTACGTAGCTTAACTGCTTTTCAGATCGGGGGACCGGGTGGTGGCGCTGGCGTGGCCTAGTGGGGTCCTCCTTGGGGGCCCCTAGAATGGGATCCCGACTGGGCTGGTCCAGACATCCCCTACGTTTTTGGCATAGGCGAGAGAGTCTTTGAGGTGTTATGGGGAGAGGCTCCCAAAACGATTGTATGTTGGAGTGGGGAGCAGTGTCTCCCTGCACGGACCTTTGGGGTAGTGTTAGTGATGAGGTGAAGATGACTCTAGATCCTAGAGGGCCATATCCCAAATTGGGATAATTCCATCCTCCTCGTACTGACATACGAGGTCGTTGATCACCCTTTTCTGGATGAATTTAGAAGGGGAGATAGGGTGTAGGCGCCCAAAAACTGTAGTTGTGGAGGTCATTGTAGAAGTGGTGGAGCCATGCGAGGTTGCTGCATTGTTGTTGCCCCTACCATTGCGTCAGTGGGTGGGTGGCGATCGGTCTCCTAGTGCAGAAAGTTGGTTCTTGAAAAGTAGAAAGATTGAACCATTAGTGTTGAAACAAAGAAATTGATTTCTAGTGCCCCAGTGCCATTCCATCTTCCATGGCTAGTAAGAGGGATCCACGCTGACAACGTCATAGACCGAGATGCCCAACGTTTTTGACTGCCCCAACTTCTGGTGAGTTTCACGCCAGGCCCACTATTTTCTTGGCAGGTCTCGGCATTGGATAACTAGATCTGGTGACATGATATTCCACTGATGTCTCAAACACTACTATTCTCTACATTGATGATAATATCTTCACATCAGGTTTAACCTTTGTGTTTCCGATGCTTTTTCCAGGGTGCACGTGTGTCCATCTGATTTGGGGATGACGACACTATTTATTGCCCCACATTCCTACTTTCCAAAGGCGGGAAACGTCTGTCGCTTGTTCAGGGACGTTTTCTCCTTGATCGAAACGGGATGACGGGATGTCGGTTTTTCCTTATGTGGATTTATCCTCAAAACTCATCAACTAGTATGGGTCTCCCTTATAGATTTAATACGTTGTTCATGAAACTCTTCCCAGTGCCATATCTTCATGGATGCTGGTTAATTACGCTGCTTCTGTCAGGACATTCCAAGTGGTCCATCCAGGGCAGCAACCTTCAGTCTGGGGTGTAGTCACGTTGGACATCACTGGTGTGTCTAGATGCTGGAACACTGGCGTGTCTGGGTTTTCTTCCCCTTATTATAGGGCTTCTCGAGAGCGCGGTAGCCCGAGGCTTCCCACATCAAATGCGGAGAATTATATTCCATAGGCATGTGTGAGGTTTTCCTCATCTTCCCATGTTTAACACAAGGTATGCTACAAGTTTAACATCTAGCAGAGATGGATCAGATTTATCGGAACACTGACTAGAGTGGATCAGATAAGTGTAACCCCTTGAGGGAACACTGATGTTAGTTCTAACATGTGGTTAGTTACCCGGTTACTGCTAGGAGCAGTGAAGAGGTGGATTGGCATGATCTCACCAGGATGTGGTGTCCTGGGTAAGAATCAGGATGGATGATGGATGGTTAAGTAAAGTGGATGGAGAATGAAATGGAATCGACTCGAGGGCGATGGTGATGTTGGGGTTGGGCCTCTAAGAGACTTCCCATGTATCCCTGTGGAAAGGAATCAAAGTCCAAATAGTTCAAGATGGGGGATAGGATTAGGGTGTGCACAGAAGATAACAACTTGATGGTATACTAGGGCTAGCACATGGTTAGAATCATGGGTTGGTCTGACGCCACTGGGACAGACCCGAGATATGGGTCCCTACAGGGGGACTACAATGTCTTACCACTGGGTTTAGGTTGACAAAGACTTAACTCTGAATGAAGTTGACAATGACTTACCGCTGAGTAGGGATCATAATGGATTACCACTCGATGGGGAACAAAAGGGGAATACAGTTTAACATCATGAAGGACGGAGGTGGACTGACATGGAGTGGTTGGGACCAGTGGATGTTGGGATTGAACCTTAGGGAGGCTTCCTACATACCTTCTTTGGCAAGGATCAAAGTCCCCATAGTTCAGGATAATGGGAACTGATGTGAAGGGGGTTAGAACCAGTGGGTGTTGGGCTTAAACCTCATGGAGGCTTCCTACATATGTTGCGTTGGTAAGGATCAAAGTCTGCGTAGTTCTGGATGGTGTGGGTGAACCGATGTGAAGATGGTCAGAATGACCGGGTGTTAGTCTTGAACCTCAGGGAGGATTCCTACATAACTTTCCTTGGCAAGGATAAAAGTCCACATAGTTCTGGCCGATGGTGTTGGGATTACACTCTAGGCTTCCCAGAGAGGATGTCATGGTCAGTGATTACTCTAAGCCCACGTGAGTCATGTTTGGTGTGAGAAACAAGAGGCAAAAAAGACCTGATGATCACATCATGAAAGGTGCGTCCGTGGGAAGTGGAATGGAGCTTACACGTGGTTTGCAGATCAAAATGGAAATGGAGTTTTACACATGGTCCGCATGCTAAAGAGAAAACAGGGGCTTACACGTGGAGCAGCCTAAAGAGGAAACAATGGCTTACGCATGGAGTGGCCTTGGGGAGATGGAGATGGGGACTTACTCCAGGGTGGAGGGTGGGATGGAGATAAATCCCAGAGGGAGAGGGAAGGGATAACAAAATACCTATCCGCATATCTCCTCTTAGTCTTTGGCACGGAAGAAGAGAGGGGGATCAGGGGTGCTACCTCCTGCAAGAAAAGCTAGGGGCTTACACCAAGTTGGTTGCCCTTTCCCCACAAACAAACGCTGGGGTGAGGTCACAGTTTTACGTCATGTGCTGAGGAATATGGTGCTTGGTAGTTGAATGTCATGCATCTCAGATGAGGTGGGTTCACTCTGCACCCCTAAGACTTACATAACCGGCACCCCCTACACCTTGGTGAAGGGAAGGGACTAGCAACACCGTGGCTAGGGGGTGTCGTGAGGTGACCCCATTGGGGGTCCACTTTAGCGTGGCTATGTGAAGAAGAAATAATAGTTAGCATGCCTATGTGAAGAAGCATTATGCAAAGCAACACAATGGGAAGTATCATCCAAGGGACTTTGAAGTTACTTCGTGCAAACCTAGAGGGTCGTACGGGAAAAGGGATTGCGGAGCAAAGGGGCCCATAGGTAGAGGCCTTGTGAATCTCTAGTGCTCTATGTAGTGGAGGGGCTTTGTGAAGGGGTATGCTTCTCGAATTAAAGTGGCCTAGCCTAGGCATAAGGCATAAGTGTATAAAGGAGGTGCTTTGCGAAGTGGAAAGGATTTCACAGAGTGATGCCTCATGAAGCAAGGGTGCCTCGCAAAGTGTAGGATTGGGAAGCCGGGTGCTTCGTGAGGTAAAATGACCTTGCCTTAGCATGATGGTCACATATGTATGGAGGGTGCATCGTGAAGAATAAGTGCTTCATGAGGACCTGAGTCCACTTGGGGATCCCCTTCCTCCACGAAGGCCCATGGGCTTCGTGAAAGGCATACCTCTCGAAAGAGGGGTTGATTTAAGGAAAAGTGGGAGGCACTTCGCAATGCAAAAGTACTTTGAGAAGCTCATGGCTCGTAGAGCAGAAAGTGATTTGTGATGTGAGATCTAAGAAGGTGAAAGGTCGGATGATCCATCCTTTGGACTCAAGGGGAGCCTTGTATTTATAGGCAATAGGCTCCATGAAGCATAGCTCGCTCGGTGCAAAGACAAAGCTTGCTCCGCAGCTGGTTCGCGAACGTCAAATCGGTTCATGGAGGATCCTGCCTCTTTACTCTGTGGTGGGCTCGCGAATGTCAAAGGGGTTTGCGGAGGATCCCGCCTCCTTGCTCTGCGGCAGGCTTGTGAACATCAAAGGGGTTCGTGGGTCATCCCACCTCCTTGATTCATGGTGGGATCGTGAACATCAAAGGGGTTCGTGAGGCATCCCACGTCCTTACTCAACGACGGCCACAGGGCCATGGGGGCTTCGTGAACGGTCTTTGCGAGGCAGCCTCTGAGGATTTTCACTTGTTCTTCTTCTTCCCCAATTTTGGCACCAACAGTGGTGTATATACTGCACTATAAAAATTTATACAATGAATTTCCTTTATTTCATGATATTAAAATTTTAAATATATTTTATTATTTCACTTCCAAAGTTACTCAAGTAGTAAAGGATTTACGTCTCACTTTTTACTTTTGTGAGACATATGATATATTAACCACCTATTTCTTCTACGTGGTATATATAATTCCCATGAACATATTTTATGATGTTTATACTAAAACTTATTTGTCTTTACAAATCTATTTCAAGATATATCTTTCATGGGGTTTATGTTTAAAACATGACCAAAGCGACAAATGGATTTTTGTCTCAATTATCCTTCTTTGAGACATACATTGTGTTACACACCTATATTATTTCAAGAGGTATATATATAGTCCCTTTACCTTGTAATATCACGAATTTTTTCATTCTCATGATATTTTAAGTTTCATTTTATGTTATTCATCCATGGGGATTAGGATTAAAAGTTACCAAATTGGTAAGACTTTATTACTACAATCTCATCATTTATCAGGATTGTTTACGAGTATGCTTCCATTGATGAAATCTTATGATCCATCTCTAAATAATACTCATGAATTTTCTTATCCTATTTTTATTATTGATATCTTAAATTAATTGTACTATTTTACCACTATTTGGTACTTATTATAATTATGAAAATGTTTTTAAGAAAATATGACTTTATCCCTCTCTTTGGTTATAAATATGTATTCTTTAAAAACCATGTTTTCTAATTTTTTTTACAAAATTTTATACTATTATCCTGTGATATTTAAAATAAATTTAAACCCATGTTTTACCTTTTTAAAAAAATGGTTTTTAAAAGGAATATTCTTTTCATTTTTCGATCATGGTACTTTTCTAAACATTTTATGGAGAAAAAGGAATGTTTGGAATGTGCGGATTTATCTGCCATTATGACCATCATTTCTTTGAAGATTCATTTGAAAGTTTACAAGATTAATTTTTTTAAGAATTTTTTTACTAATATTTTGGATGTTCATTATTTTTAATGTTTTTTTCAAAGAAAAATGTTTTATGTTCAAGAAGTATCTTAAATTATTTTCAATGCTTCCTTTATAAGTTTTCAAGGTTATTTTCAAAGAAAAAAGTTTTCAAAAAAGTTTTATGCTTAAAAAGTGTTTTAAATGGTTTTTAAATATTTATTTATATGTTTTCAAAGTTTATATTTAAATAAAACGATTTCAATGATTTCAAATATTCTTTTATATGTTTTTAAATCTATTTTCAAAGAAAAAGGTTTTCAAAGTGTTTTTTGTTCTAAAAAGATTTTTTTCAATGAGAAAATGATATTTTCCTCAAGAAATGTTTTAAATGATTTTTAAAGCTCACTTCATGAGTTTTAAAAGTGGGTTTCAAATAAAAATTATTTTGAAAATGTTTCATGTAAAAAAAATGATTTTCAAAGAATGATTATTTTCCTTAAGAAATGTTCCAAGTGATCTTCTGAATTACTTATCCATCTAAGATGCCATACTCTGATATAGTTTATGATTTATTAAGAATATGATCCAAGTTAACCGTTTTTATTCTTTCTTTTAATGGTTTATGTTTATGATGACCAGTTGTTTATGAAATACATTTCTCTTTCAGGGGTTATATTCTTATAAAACCTGATTATTTTCACAGGTTAAGATATGATTAAATGATTTTGAAACCTGTCTATTTTCCAAAGGTTAAGATATGATGATATTTTTATGACACCCATTTCATTTTATGAGTTATTATATGATGAATTTTTATGATCTTGTGGAAAACAAATGTATGATTTCATTATGTGATGGGTGGGACCTCTATCTCCTTCCAATGCATTGGGTAAAGATTTATATCTCATGATATAAAGAATCGGAAACAAATCAATGAGATAGATTCACAATGGGAAATGGGTGTGTCCTAATCCAAAATTGGAAATAGGTGTGTCCTGATCCACAATGAGAAACAGGTTCATCCTGATCCACTATGGGAAGAAGGTGTAACATGATCCATAATAAGGAAAGGGCTGCAACTGGGGATGGTGGTGTATGCCACCTAGTAGGTGTATCCCCCATGAAGTTCTCTAATAAGTTTTTACAATGATCCTTGAATTTGAATAACCATTGTTATGAATTTTTAACAAAGTTTTTTGTATTTGTTTACGAACAATATTTTTTAAAATAATGTCTTTGAAAAATTAGTGAAAGTTTCTAGATGTTTGAACCCAAACACAAAGTGGGAGAAATGTTTTGTTTTTAAGAAAGTTGTTTTTTGAATGTATATGATCAAACTGATTAGAACCGGACACAAAGTATCAGACTGAGCACCACCGTTCGTAGAAGTTATCAAAAATATATAGTTTTTGATTGAACACTAAATCAGTCTTAGTTTCATCATCATAAAGTTCAAGATTCATCGGATGATGTGGTTGTTAGAAAGTCAGAATGTTGCTAAAGATATTTAATGGATACAGTGATGTCATAAGTTAAAATGTTCTTAAAATTTATAACCTAAAGTTAGACAATGCTTTTAAAATCTTGAAGTTCTCATAAATAATTAAAAATCTCATGATAAAATATTTTGAATAAATGGAGGAATCGTAAATATTGTATCGGTTCCAGGAATTAATAAAAAGTTTGCATCAGATCCAGAAGTACTATACATAGAAGTTTTTCAAAGTCTGAATGAGTCATAGATGATGGGGTTTGAAGAATTTTAAAGGTATAGAGTGTAGTTTCCCTCATAATGAGAATTAAATGATTATGAGGATTCCATAAGACCGAAGATGAGGAATTTACATCAGATTGACTTTGAGAAGGAAAGTTAATCGGACTACCTCTGAGGAGGAAAGTCAATAAGACTGTCAATGAGGAGGAAATTCAATCATACTAACTCCAAGAAGGAAATTAAATTAGACTAACTATGAGAAGGAAATTCAATCAGACTAAATCTGATGAGGAAAGTAAAATAGGAATGAGTTGAGGATGTTCTATCGTAATGAGCTAAGGAAGTTCCATCGTAATGAGATAAAGAAGTTCCATCGTAATGAGATAAGGATATTCCATCATACTGATGAAAATTTAGGATGTTCGATAAGGATGATTACTAAGAATACTAATGTGATTCAAGAGGGTTCCAAAATATTTTAAGTGGTAAAACATGAAGTTCAAATATGAGTGAATTTTATAGGTTTTTGAATTTGAGTAAGTAGGAAATGTTTTTCAGATTCCCGAATTTTCTATTATGGTATTCCTATAAATAGATGCATAATACATTCATTCTTTTCAACATTTTCCACCTTAGAAAAAAAATGGATCAATGTAGTGTTTGTGTCAAAGTTACTTTCTATATAGAGAACTCATTATTATATTAGACAACTGAATGTTTTCTTATCAGACTGAGGAAGATCAGGCCTAGGAAGATCACACTGAGTAGTTAAGAAGAGTTTGAGAAGTGGAGTTTGAAAAAAGGGTTCATTATAATTAGTTCATTATAATTAATTCTTCATAATGAGTCAATTGGACTGAGGAAGTTATACCCATGCTCATCATATTGAGGTTCTAGATAGTGTTTTTAGGAGATAATGTTTTTGTGATATTTTATATTAGGGATCAATTGTTTGTAATAAAACTTTTTAAACCAATGGGAGTCAGTATAATCATTCATATCGGTATATATAAGGTGATTTATAGGAGTTTGAATAAGTTTTATTCAATTCTTCATTATATATAATTTCTATAGACCCACATAAGTGGCTATGACAAGGATATAGGTTCTCACACTGAGTTCGAACCTTGTAAATCTCATGTGGTTTAATTTCGTTTATACTTTCTCATTCATGAGTATTTACTGAAAGATGATAAGGATATAAAATCTAACAGGTTGTAGGGGTTAGGTTTTTTAAGAGTATTTAAACTTATAAAATTGAAAAACTGATTCAACCCCCTTATCAGTTGTTATTCGATCCTTTGGAACTTCCATAGGTATCATAGTGTAGGTTTCCTTGTTGAATCTTTATCATGGATAATATCAATTCTGTCAAGAATATAGTAATTATTATATTTTATGGAAAAAATTATCATGGATTGAAAAATAGGATGATTCTTTATATCATATCTCTTGGTCAGGAAGTTGTTGATGCTGCGACAATTAGGTTTCCACCTATTGAAAAATATCCCCTGATGAATTTTGCTGATAATAGAAATATTGAAGTTGATGAAAAATCTAGGAATGATTTTCTTATGTCTCTATTATAAATTTTTTATCTGAAGGTGATGGGTCTCAAAACATCCAAGAGTATGAGTGATAAGCTTCAAATTATTTTTGAATGGAATACCAAAGTGAAGTAAGTAAAGCTAAAAATCTGGCATAATAAGTTTTAAGAAATACGAATAAGATATTAAGAAAATATTTATGAATAATTCACCAGGGTAAATGAAATTTTTATCTCTCTCCTAAAAGGAAATCCCCAAGTGTGTCCTTTTCAAACCCTCCAAACCAGGAAACTCCCCTCCCCATGAAGGGATCACTCCATAGAGAGCCCCAGCTAGGAAAGAGCCATTGCCAGCCAACATGGAAGAACATTCTAGAGGGTGATGACCCAAAAGGAGATGGTTCGACATAATAATCCATCAGTATAGGTGGGTCATACCTCATTTCACCAACCCAGTTAGGAATCGAGTGACCCGGTAAGACGAGTGGATCCCGTTGAAAGGAGAAATTTACCCAAGAGTGGAATCCCATGATTCAAACCCTATAACTCCCAAATAACGATGTTGTTGTACCCCTATCCTTTACCACCACACCATCACCAAAGTAGTAGGTAAATGAAATTGTTTTCAATATCATAGGATTTGGATAAATTTTGTATGATTCTATTATAGTGAAGAAACTTATGAGAAACTTTCCAAACAGGTTCAATTATAAAATTTATTCTTTAAAAGATAATGATGATTTATATCTTGATGAATTGCATAAATTTCTTATTGATTAAGAAATGATAAAATATCCAATGTTCAAAAATATGGAAAAATATGAAATGGATTTTTCAAGATATAAGAAAAATGAAGATTCAATATGTAGAATTTGTTGATCCTTATGATTAAAAAGAGAAAATAATACAAAGAGTTGAATGATAAAATAATATCTCTTATATCTAAGAAATACCAAATACAAAGAGGAAAGTATGGAATTAAACTTCCTCTAAATTTTTTTGAGTGTGGTGGATTTGGAAATTTTACTATGAATTGTCCCAAGAAGAATATTGGAGAATATCTAGATGATCCTGATGAAAAAACTTGATGGAAGAAGTGGAATAAAATCTATAAAGAAGAAAATTCTTCCAAAAAATCTAAGAATAATTTTACTAGGAATAAGAGAAGTATGTTGAGTAAAAAAGATGAATTATATTGAGATACAAAAAATTATTTAGAAGATGAAAGTTTATAAAATGTTAGAATATTCAATGAAAAAGTTGATAAAATTAAAGACTCCTCAAACAGTGAAGAAGAAGGAGGTGAATAATCTTATAGAGAGTATCGGCTCAAAAATAACTTATTTGATTTCTTAAAAAAATAGATCTCTCAAGATATAAATAATAATGATAAATAAATATGGTGGAAAATTTGTTGAAGTTGAAAAAGATGTTGTTAAGAAATAAGAAGAATACATCCAGAAGATATTAAGTTACAAAATTATAATTAATGAATAAGAAAATATGGTTGAAGATCTCAGTAATAAGAAGACATATAAGGAAGAATATTTTAACAAATTTCAATGAAAACTTCTTGATTTCAAAATTACCTTGAGTTAGCTAAATGAAAACTTCAACAAAGCTTTAGAAGTAAAATCTGAGACATTTAAAGTTGTTGAGAAAGTTTAAATCATTTGGTGAAATCATTACCCAATAAAAATAACGTTTCATCTGATTTTTTAAGAATTTCATCTGAGAAGAAAAGTGTTAGGAAATCATGGGTTGAGAAGGGATGTGATAAAACTATCAAACCTACAAAAGTTGAAAACTACCTCAGTAGGAAAGATAGACTATGCATAGAGTATGTTAGAACATAAATAATTTATCAACTTCAACAAAGTTTCTATAGATAAAGATCTTACTTAAATTAAAAATCAAGATTTGATTATTTTTGTTGGTTCTATGGAATCTATGGGAATAAGGATTATAATTTTTGGAAAAACTTATCTATATCTAGAATAATTTTTTGAGTAGAGTGAAATAAATAGTGAAACTATAACGAGTAACTTTATTAACATATATAAAGTTGAAAAAATTAATTCTCAAGATGTTATAAGCATTCCAATGAAGAATAAACTTGTCTGTATAGAATAATTTTGTCTAATATGTGATCAATCAATTCATATTTATGAAGAATATATTACTTTTATTATATGAAAAGTTTTGTATGCTAGAAAATAAAAGGAAGTTGGAAATATGAAATTTAAAGAAAGAGCATTTATTATTGAGACTTGAATGAAAGAAATTATAAAGAAAAAACATGGATACTTGATAGTGGTTCTTTTTCACACAAGATAGGTGCTATAAAAATATTTCAACATGTTGAAAATCATGATGGTTGTGTTGTTACCATTGGGAATGATAGTTCTCTAAAAATTAGAGGAATCAGAATGTCTAAGATTGAAGTTGAAAATTTGAAATATAAGGAAGGCTTGTTTATTGATGGAATAAAACATAACTTAGTTTAATTAAAATTTCTGATGATGTAAAAGAAGTTATCTTAAGAAAATATTCTTGTGTTATCAAAAGAGTAAAAGATGGAAAAGTTATTACAAAAGTAGAAAGAAGCAATGTGAATCTATTTTAAATAGTATAATTTAAAAACTCCTGTTACTTAAGTGTTGAAGATGAAAATAAGTTGTGGCATAAAATACTTGGCCACTTTGGGAAGAAAAACATGAAAAAACTTTCCAAGGTTGATGCTCTTAAAAACTTTCCAGAATTGAAAAGAAGAGAAGAATATTTTTTTGTAACTTTTCAGAAAGGTAAGATGACTAATAAAAGTCATAAGAGTGTTGAGATTCAGTCTACCAGAACTCTTTAACATATTCATTCTAATTTATGTTTTATGATGATAAATCAATCAATAAAATGGGGTTTGTAATTTATCACTTTTATTGATGATTTAACTCAGATGGCAAACATCATGTTTATAAAACACAAGTTAGAGGTTGTAGAAATATTCAGAGTCTTCAGAAAAGAATTTGTGAAAGAAATGGGGGTTTATATAAAGAAGTTGAGAATAAATAATAGAATAGAGTTTACTTGAAATGATTTTAAAAATTATATAAGAAATAATGGAATCAAACATTAATATAGTTCTCTATACACCCCATAAAAAATGGAGTCGTAAAAAGGAAAAATAAAATTTTGTTGGAAATGGGAAGGAGCATATTAGCTGAATAGAAACTTTTAAATTTATATTATAGAGAAGTTGTTAGTAATACTATACATGTTTAGAAAAATTATTTGTTAAGGCTAGAATACAACAATAATTCTTATAAAATGTGGTATAACAAAAAACCTTCATTGAAGTACTTAAAAGTATTTGGAATTCCGTGTTTACTGAAAATTAAAAATTTAGATATGGGAAAGTTTGATGAGAAAGTTGAGGAAGTAACTTTTATGGGTTATTAAACCAATGAAAAAGTTACAAATGTTAGAGAAAATGTCTACAAAAGTTGGTAGACTCATTATCATCAGCATCATGTAAATTTTTATTCAAGGAACAAGAGAGGTACATGGAAAGTCATGGAAAACCACCATAAGAAAAAGGAACCATGGAGCTAAGGAGGCCTAAAATAATTAAGATTGAGGGAATACAATCTAATCATATTGACCCCCTCTGACTTCAAGCTATTCAAGTTATGCAAATATAAGTGTTCAAGACCAAGGATATCAAGCAAGGCTAGGTGTTCTGAAGCTTTATTACCCTCCCTCCATGTGTGAATCATTATGATGTTGTTTTTGAGGATTCCACAATATTTTTTAATATCATAGGATATTTACCAAGGGGTAGATCCAATTCCATGAAAGGTGTTGTGCAATATCAGAGAATAATTTCGGCTTCCAAGATATCAAACTTCCTCTAGCTACACAAGATTAGGCCCATGAGCATCACCATTGCCTCTGCTTCGAGAGAGGACCCCTGAACTAGCTAGGCTGTAAATTCAAAGATTAACTAAACATTGGAATAACGAACTACCACACCTCCACTCATGACTCCCAAGGTGAAAAATCCATCCGTTTTGAACTTCAGGCCCCTAGGAGGGGGATTCGAACAAACCTAACTATTCCTTAAGCTTCTGATACTAGGTTGGGCCACATGGATACTTGTTTTAATCCATTTTATAGTGGGGGATTCCCGCCGATTTCTCATAATTCTGACCATGTAAATTAATAGGATCCTTGTTCCAATAATAATAAATCTCCCTGAACAAACATTTCTGGGAATGTTGAGGAATAAAAAAATGAAAGTTTCTAATTAAAATGAAAGTGGGAAAAGTAATGTGCATGAAGATTCATATGAATCTTGTGATGAGTAATGTGAAGTAATAAGAGGAACTCTAAAATTTCCTACTTTATAAAAATGCGTTGAGATCGAAAATATTCTTGGGAATCAGAAGGCTCCAGTATAGACTAGAAGAAAGATGAGATTAGTAAATAAAACTTCACTCATCTCAAAAGTTGAACTAGAATCAATTTTAGAAGCTATTCAATATGAAGAACGGGTGAATAATATGGATGAAGAGTTAGATAAAATTGAAAAAAATGAAACATGGGAACATTTTCCACAATTGAAAGGTAAAAATGTTATTAGAACAAAATGGGTTTATAGACACAAGTTGAATGAACATGGATAAGTTTCAAGAAACAAATAAAGGCTTATTTTTAAAGGCTATCCATAGGTAGAAGTTGTATATTTTGATGAACCCTTTACCACTCTTTAAGTTTATAAACTATTATAATGTTTCAAGTAGTGACTTCTCACAATAATTACAAAGTATATCAGATGGATGTAAAGTCAAAATTTCTCAATGGAGAAATTGAATAAGAAGTTTTCATTGAACAATATTGCGGGTTTCTACTTGATGAGGTTGAATTTTGTTTTTTGTAGATTGGAGAAATATTTTTATGGTATGAAACAAAATCCATGTGCATGGTATTTTAAGTCTGATTATTGTTTGAAAATGTTGAACTTTCCAAAATGAAAAGTTGATATCAACTTATATGTGAAAGATGTTGACTCCAAAACTCTAATTTTAATTGTTTATGTGTATGATATAATTTTTTCTATAGATATAGAAGGTGTTTTTAAAAAAATTTCTAAAGAAACGAAAAATAACTTTGAGATTTAAATGTTAGTAAAATCAACATTCTTCCTTGGTTTACAAGTTCAACAAAAAGAAAAATATATTCTCCTATCTCAAGAAATGTATGCTGAGGAATTGTTACAAAAGTTTGGCATGAAATAATCCAAAGAAGTTTCCAATACTATATTAGTGGGGATGAATTTAAGTAAAGATGATTCTGATAAAAGTTTGAATCATAAATATTTTCAAAAGCTAATAAGAAGTCTACATTACCTTACTGCCTCAAGGCCTAATATTGTTTATTCTGTGAATTTGTGTTCCATGTATCAAATTAATCCAAAAGAATCACATATATTGGAAGAAAAGAGGATTATTAGATATGTCAAAGGAATAAATTCACAAGGGATTTTATAAAGAATAAATCATGATATGAAGTTTCCTGGTTATATTGATCCCGATTGGGCTGAATATTATAATGATAGAAAATAAAACTCAGGAGGAATATTTTTTTTGGGTGAATGTTTTGTAAGTTGGAATTGTTAGAAACAATGTTCAGTAACTTTGATCACAAAAAATCAAAATATATTGCGTCTGCTCAGGCTTTTACTTTGATGTTGTGGATGATATTTCAGTTGTAAGATTTGAAGGTAAAACTTTCTAAACCATTGAATAAACTTTGTGACTATCATATTGTAATTTATTTTTCTAAAAATCATATCTAACATTCAAGATCAGAACAAATTGATATTAAATTTCAATTTATAAAATATAAAGTTACTGCTGGAGATGTTTTTCTAGAATATATCTTAACAAAGTATCAAATTGTCGATATCTTCAAAAAGAAAATGCCAAAAGAAAGGATTGTTGAGTTGTGGTTGCAACCCCATATTCAACATCCTCCAATGAATTCCTAAATATTATAAGGAATTACCCTACAATGATTTGGATTATGTTCATAAAGGGAGATAAAAAGTAACAACTTTTTACTCAGTAAGAAGTTTTTACTTATCATTATTTTATGAATATGAAGTTTTGGTAATTAAATTATGAGGGATAGGAAAATAAAAGTAGTAGAAAAAGAAAATTGAGAATAGATAAAATTGAAGGGTAGTTTATCTTAACATGGGAAAAAAATTTATTGTCTTTTAGGGATGGAATTAATTTAAATACATTACTTTATAAAGTGGTGTGGTGTTAAGACAATCTATTTTGAGAAAGGTTGTGTTTTGGTAAAAGTCAAAAAACTAGAGTTATTTACAAAAGGTGAGTTATAACAGTTATTAATGAAAGTTTAAAAAAAAAATCCAATGGGGTAGATTGAAAAATTGTTGCGATGTTTTGTTTTAACAAAGCTTTTATATTTTTTGACAAATAATCTTTTGTAAAAGAATAATTGTTTAAAACAGGTGAAAGTTACTGAATGTTTAAACCCAAAAGGGGGGGGGGGGTTGTTTTTGAGAAAGTTATTTTTTCAGATACAGAGGATTGGAATGAGCAGAACCAGATGAAAAGTATCAGACTTAGAAATACCAATCACATAAGTTATCATAAATATAAATTTTTTTATCAGACACTCCATCGGTCTCAGTTTCATCAGAATGAAGTTTAAGATTCATTGGACACCATGGTTGTTAGAAATCCAAAATGTTGGTGAAGAGGTTGAATGAAGACACAGATGTTAGGAGTGAGAAATTTCTTAAACTTTATAAACTAAAGTAAGATGATTCTTCACTAATCTTTAAGTTCTCATAAATCATGAAAAATCTCATGATAAAACATCTTAAATAAATATAGGAATCATAAAGATTGTATTAATTCCAATAATCAAGGAAAATTTTGTATCGGATCCAAAAGTACTAGACATAATTTTTTTCAAAAGTTTGAATGAGTTATAGGTGATGAGGTTTAAATAATTTCAATGTTATAGAGTGGTGTTTCAATCATAATGATAATTCCATCGTTATGAGGATTCCATTGGCCCGAAGCTGCGAAAGTTCCATTAGACTGAATCTAAGAAGGAAAGTTAATTGGACTGACTCTAAGGAGGAAATTAAATCAGAATGACTTTGAGGAGGAATGTAAATTAGAGTAACCCTGAGAAGGAAATTCAATTGTACTGAATCTGAGAAGTAAAGTCAATCATACTAATTCTGACGAGGGAAGTCAATTCAGAATGAGCTGAGGAAGTTCCATCGTAATGAGCTGAGGAAGTTCTATCATAATGAGATGATGAAGTTCCATTATAATGAGAAAATGAAGATCAATTATACTGAATTATAGGTAGAATTTTTTAGAAGAATTATTACTAAGAATACATAATAATATTCAAGAAGCTTCTAGAAGAGTTTAAGTGGTCAAACATGAAGTTCAAATTTGAGTGAATTTCAATGATTTTTTGATTTTGTGTAAGTGGTATTTTTTTCAATTTCCCACCTTTTCCATTATTGGATTCATATAAATAGAATCAAATTACATTCATAGAAACATTTTTCAGGTGAGAAAAATTATAGCACTAAATTGTTTGATTTAGAGTTACTTTCCTGACAGATATCTTGTTAGAAGATCAGACAGTTAGAAGTTTTCTTACTGGATTGAGGAAGATTAGACTAAGGAATATTGGAATGAGAAGTTGAACAGAGTTTAAGAATTTTAGTTTGAGAAAATGGTTCATCATAATGAGTTTATCATAATGAGTCAATCAGACTAAGGCAATTAGACCTAGGGTCATTGGACTGAGGTTCTAGATTGAATTTTAGGGAGTAAAACTTTTTTTGATATTTTCTTTTGCGGCTCAATTGTTTGTAAGAAAGCTTTTTAAAATGATGGGAGAAATTATAATAATTCCTATTGGGAGATTAAAGGTGTGTAATGGTATTTTTTTACATGTTTTATTCACCTTTTCATTATAGTGAATTTCCATAGACCCATGGGAGTCACTATGGTAAGGATGTAGGTTCTCACACTAAGGATGAATCTTGTAAATCTCATGTGATTTACTTTATTTTATAATCTTTCATGCATGAGTATTAAATAAAATTGGATAAGGATATAAAATTAAACTTGTTACAGGGGTTATGTTTTTTAAAATTATTAATACTTATAAAAGTGAACAACTGATTCAACCCCCCTATCAATTGTTATTTGACCCTTTGTAACTTTAGACTAAAGGGAATTATTTTGTATGCTTATGTGTATGCCAAAAATTCTATATCTTATTCCAATGTTATGCTCTCATGACTCATGTTCTATGATTTCCTTATGATTTATGTCTGATTAACTGCCAATATTTATGCCATGATTCATGTTTATGATCTTTAATATGAAGGTTATGATTTTCCAATGTTATGATCATTTTATTACACCCTTATGATTATTTCATGCTTATATATCTTCCTTGTTTAACCTTACTGATCATTTGGGCTCACCGTTTATTATGTTTCCTTTCCCTAGGTTATGAAGAAAGGTTTTAAGTAGGGTATTCTTGTAAAGAGTACTAAAGGGGAAGATATTTACAGTATATGTTGAAGATCTTTCACCAAGTTAGAAGATTATGTTTCCAAGTTTCTAAATGCACTAAACTATTACGTTCCTTGAGTTTGTACTTTTGTAATGTACTGAATATTGATCTAAAATTATTTAATATCCATGTATGTTAATCCTGGGTCACTATAGGGGGTTAAAGATAAAAAAATGGAAGAGATAAATGCATGATTAGATTCTATAAAATAAAAAATTAATTAAAAGTATTAGTTGTTAGAAAATGTTATGGGAAAGAATCAAAGAGAAGAAACAATACAAAAAAAACCAATACATGAAGACCCCCCCACCCCCACCAGTTTTGAGGAGGGCCATTACCCTCAAAGGGATGTCTAAGAAGATGTCATAAATATTATCATAATTGTTTTGGTGAAATTTGAACTAGACAGACACTGATACCTTTCTTGTACTAATATTCTACAGGGTGAAAATGATTGTGATTTATATCTATTAACACCCACCTATCATCTTGTTGTAATGGGTACTATGTACTATATTCAATGAGATATTATACACAATAAAAAACTTCCAATAGGTCATGTGTGAGTGGGGATTCATATAGAACACAAGCCAAACACCGAGCTACCTGTTCCACTTGATGATGTAGATATTCATATGGTCAAGCAAGCTATTGGAACTTTTATAGCATGGTATTTAGATCTTGAAAAAATACATAATGATAAGAAGGTATTCATTTCTAATTTATTTTTTATGATTTTTTTTAACAATTAATGAAAAAAGGCCTGAATCGATGATTGTTATTATAGATGGATGAAGTGAAGGTGGTGAAACAGAAGGTAAATTCAAAATAATCTAAAGGATCAACTAAACAATTAAAAATATATTCACAAAGTACCTCTACCATGCTCATTAAACTTCTTCATTTACTAATATTAAGTGTTCATGTAGATACAATGTTACCAAGTGGTGATACAACCACAACTGATTTTGAAGAGAAGTTGTACATAGAGTCCATTATAGACTATATTGGTCTTTATAATGTAAATTAAATCCTCAAGCATGGATGGATAGGTTTGTTAGATTTAAATGTATACACAATGTTTGTTTTTATGATTTATTTTTCCAATAGCTGATCTACTATGTTAATTATGACTAAATAATATTCATAGTTTTTACTAGCATATTTGTCTATACTATTTGAAGGGAAAACCCTATGAATAGAAATTTACTCTCATTAGTCCTCACATCACTTCTACAGAACTATTATCATTGGAACTAAATAAATATTAAGTAATAGTGAAACAACTGGCCTAAATGTCTGAAAGAAAACTTAAAAAATCCAGAATCTTCTTAATATCCATGATGTTGAGGAAAAAATCTACAATTTAATCATATAAAATATTTTTTCATTCATTTAATTACCTATTACTATTTGTTTTTTAGGCAGTATTGGTTACTCATTGCATTCAATTTGGACACTCCAAAGATTTATTTTCAAGATTCAGTGCATGGATACCCAAAAAACCAACCACACATGATAAATTTTATCAAATTGTTCTACAATACATGCAAAATTTTACAAATAAACTTGAAATTATGAATTTTATATTATTTTTTAATGAAAATTATGTTATGATAATGTAGTGTTTTAATATCCTCAAAATCACGGGATGAGGAAAATCCACGACCACAAAAAGCCTATCGACTTATAAAAATGGATAAGTATTAGGGTATATATAATAAAATTATACTATCAAAACATATGTCAATTTTTTTTCAAAATGTTTCTATAGTTTCCAAAACAAAATAATGTAAAATATTGTGGTTATTATGTTTAAAAATTTATAACATATATCATATTCCATCAATAAACTAGAATCCCTGAAGAGGTATTTCTGATGATAATTACAATTTCATTTAAAATATATATTAATAATTTATTTATTTATCTTTTTCCAATAATACCAGGACTATCGACAGTACTCATATTCATAATAGGAAATATGTTATTTTGGAAATGAATGCGAAGAATACATGGTGTTAGATTGTATAAAAACATCATGAAGAGGTGACTTCTGACTACTTATTCAGTGAATTTTCTCATCAAATTTTCTATTTTTTTACTTAATTTCATTATCATTTTTATCTGATACTTATTTTATTAATTTTTATATATATCATGGTTAAATTAATTAATAAAAAAGGACGATACACCAATGTACTATGATAATTTACTCATTAACAATGATCCACTCATGATGATGAACTTTTCTTTTTATTTCGCAATGCATTCAACATTCTTTGTTATCAAACAAAAATATTGTTAGATAACACTAAATACTAAATGTATTGCTAAACCAAAAAGACATGGTGTGATGTGTAGGAATCAACCACACCTCAATATGTTACAAGGGATGCCTAGTATGACTTGAAGTTTATGTTTTGAGTTTAAATTTTAAATTTTAGTTCAGAACACATGTTACATACTCAAAATCAAGAAAACACATTTAGATTATTTTAACACCAGGAAAAAATTCATAAGTCATTTTTGATGTGTAATATCAGCTACACCTCAATCCAATACATGATGTTCCTGATATTACATAGCTAGTAACATGTACAAAGCTTCTCGTGCTTGTGAGAGATTAGACTTCGAGGATATAACTAAAATAACAGTGATTGGAAAATAGATCAAGAATGTATATAAACATCATGAAAAGGTGAATTACTACAACATATTTAGTTAATTTTGTCATTATTTTACCTACTATTATTATGTTAATTTTCTTATCATTTTTATTTGATATTCCAAGTGATAATTTTTATTTAAAAGTAAAATTTTAGTAAAAAAGACACGTGACATACTCGAAAATAAGAAAACACATTCATATTATTTTGATACTTTAGAAAAATGATCCATAAATCATTTTTGACAAGTAGGAATCAACTACACCTCAATCCAATTCATGGTGTGACTTGTATGACTCAAAGTATTTCTTTTTATTTAAATTTATATTTTTGTTCAAAACACACATCACATACTAAAAAATGAGAAAACACATTCTTATTTTTTTGATACTTTATGAAAAATATACATAAGTTATTTTTGTTTTATCATTATGATATATACCTCAATCCAATACATGGTGTGCCTATTATGACTTGAGTTATCCATTATCAGTTTAAAATTGACAATTTAATACAAAATGGGCCTCACTCACTGAAAACCATTAAAATGCACTTAGATTATCTGGATACTTTAGGAAAATGATTCACAAGTCACTTGTGATATATAAAAATTAGTATCATATCAAAATAACACATGATGTGAATTGTAGACTCAAAGTGCATGTTTTTAGTTTAAATCAACATTTTAGTAAAAAAGACATGTGACATACTCAAAAATGGGAAAATGCACTCAGATTGTTTTGATACTTTATGAAAATGATTCCTAAATCATTTTTGATGTGTAAGAATAATCTAAACCTCAATCCAACACATGGTGTGATAGGTATGACTCCAAGTGTGTATTTTTTATTTAAAATTAATATTTTAATTCAAAGTACATGTTACATACTCAAAACCAATAAAAAAATTTTAATTGTTTTTATAATTTCGGAAAATGATCCATTAGTCATTTTTGACATCTCGTAATCAACCACACCTCAATACAACACATGGTGTGACCGACATGACTCCAAATGTATTTTTATTTAAAATTTACATTTTAGATAAAAACTAACATCACATACTCAAAACCAATAAAAAAAATTTGTATTATTTTGATACTTTATGAAAATAATAAATAAGTCATTTTTTATTTGTTGGAATTAGCTACACCTCAATCTGATACATAGTGTTCCCTGTATAACTCAAAGTGTCTGTTATAAGTTTAAAATTGACAATTTAGTTCAAAACATGTGTCAATCACTGAAAACTGAGAAAACACACTTGAATTGTCTTGATCATTTAGGAAAATTATTTATAAGTAATTTGTGACATGTAGGAATTAGTCTCACCTCAAACCCACACACAATCTTGCTTGTATGAATTAAAGTGTATGTTTTCAGTTTTAATTGACGTTTTAGTAAAAAAGACACATGACATACTCAAAACCAAGAAAAAAAATTCATATTACTTTTATAATTTAGTAAAATGACCCATAATTTATTTTTTATGCGTAAGAATCATCCAAACCACAATATGATGCACAGTGTGACTGATATGACTCAAAGTGTGGCTTTTTACTTAAAATTGACATTTTAGTTCAAGACAAATGTCACATATTCAAAATGAATAAAACAAATTTGATTTATTTTGACAGTTTAGGAAAATAGTAAATAATTAATTTATGATATATAGAAATTATATTCATCTTATTTTAATACACAGTGTGACTGATATGACTCAAAGTGTCCATCATCTGTTTAAAATCGATAATTTAGTTCAAAACACGTGTCACTCATATAAAACCAAGAAAATACATTTTAAATATATTGATACTTTAGGAAAATTATTCATAAGTAATTTGTAATGTGTAGGAAGTAGTCTCACATCAAACCAACATATGATGTGACCGGTATGACTCAATGTGCATGTTTTCAGTTTAAATTGGCATTTTAGTAAAAAGGCACATGATACACTAAAAACCTAGAAACCACATTAATATTGTTTTGATACTTTAGGAAAATAATCTATAAGTAATTTTTTAAATTTAAGAATCATCCACACCCTAATCCAATGCACAATGTGACTGGTATGAATCCAAGTGTGTCTTTTTATTTAAAATTGAAATTTTATTTCAAATCACAAGTCACAATCTCAAAAGTTATAAAATGAATTCATATTATTCTGATACTTTATAAAAATGATTAATAATTAATTTTTGACATTTAGGAATAATATTCAACTCAATATGATTCACGGTGTGACCAGTATAACTACATATGTGTCTTTTTATTTAAAATTGATATTTTAGTTCAAATCAAACATCACATAATCAAAACCGAGAAAACATATTTGTATTGTTTTTATAATTTTAAAAAATGATCCATATATAATTTGGGATGTGTAGGAATCATCCAAACCTAAATTTGATACACGGTGTGTTTGGTATGACTCATGGTGTCTATTATCATTTTAAAATTGGCAATTTAGTTCAAAACATGTGTCACTCATTGAAAATTGAGAAAAAACACTTAGATTGTCTTGATACTTTAAGAAAATGATTCATAATACATTTTTTGATATGTAGGAATTATTCTCACATAAAAAAAACACACTATATAACCTATATGACTTAAAGTGTTCATTTTCAGTTTAGATTGACATTTTAGTAAAAATGGCACGTGGAATACTCAAAATTTTGAAAAAAAAATTGGATTATTTTGATACTTTAAGAAAATGATCCATAAGTAATTTTTGATGTGTAGGAATCAGCCTGAGAACAATCCGAGACACAGTGTGACCGTTATGGATCCAAGTGTGTCTTTTTATTTAAAATTTATATTTTAGTTCAAATCATACATCACATAATAAAAAATAATCAAACTAGTTAGGATTTTTTTGATAATTTAGGAAAATTATCCATAAGTAATTTGTGATATTGAAGAATCATCTGCACCTCAATCCAATACAAAGTGTTACCATTATAAATCAAAGGGCCTGTTATTAGTTTAAAATTGACAATTTAGTACAAAACACATTCCACTCACTGAAAACTGATAAAACACACTCTAATTATCTTGATAATTTAGGAAAAGAATTCATAAGTCATTTATGATGTGTAAGATTTAGTCTCACATTAAACTAAAACAAAATGTGATCATTATTACTAAAGGTGAATCTTTCCATTTTAAATTGAAATTTTAGTAAAAAAGACATGTGACATACTCAAAATTGAGAGAACACATTCATATTGTCTTGATACTTTTGGAAAATTATTCTTAAGTCATTTTTAAAATTAATGAATCATTTGTACACCAACCCAACACATGGTGTGACCAATATGACTCAAACTATGCACTTTTATTTAAAATTGACATTTTATAAATGTTTCATTTCATATTTATTTTTAATTTATTTATTTATAGTATTAATAACATAAGAATTTCTTTCTTATACAGTTTGATTATTTATCTTGATTTGGGGTTGTTTGTTCGGAAACAGATACCATGATTGAGTTTTTTTGAGAGAGGGTTGGGTTCCAAGGATAGTGAAACCATTGAAATTTTTAAATGTTTTTGATAATACTTATTAATCTAATTGTACAAAACAATGTTTGAAATGTATAGAATATAGTGTTTTTGTCTTGCATTTGTGATGTAATTTTTATTTCTTTTAAATTATGAATTTTCCATATACATGTGTATTTGATATTAAAATGTGTTGTAATTTTAACATCACACTGTAGTAGTATGACCTTTATCAGTGGTTTTTAACACTGATAAATGCCCCCTTTATTAGCGATTTTCTAGCATTGATAAAAGTGGACCACTTTTAACAGCGCTTATATCAACAAAACTTTTTTAGCATTTATAAAGTCTTTTTATAGTTATTTCAAGACAATTCTATAGTATATAATAGTATAAATTAAAAATTATCATCTATAATTAACTAAATAAATGAAAATTAAATCATATATATACATATGTATCAAAATATTATATAATTTTTCGATGAATATGAACTATTGTTTTTTATTTAAAAAATCTTTATTACATTAGTCATCCATATGAATATCCTTGTTTAAACATTCACCATGACCAAGGTACTACCAATAATAAATAAATAATTTAAATGAAAACCATTAATTTAAATAATTATACAATCTTGTGTAATGAAATTAAAAATGTAGGTATTAAATATTCTGTAAATGGAATAAGGCATGATAATATTATTGAATAATATGTATTCATTTTAGTGTAACACCTCTAAAAAAGTTTAAAATTGATGCTATTAATTCTTTTGAAAAATATGTGAAATGTAAATATAATTAAAAACAATAGAGAATAAACTTTTATCATGAAATTTCACAAATATTCATAACTCGATATTCATAAAGATTTTAAATGAAATATTGAAAAACATGATGTTAACAAATGTTTTTTGAATAAGAATTTCATGAATAAATAACGAGACATTAACCATATTCCCAAAATTGTATTAGTAATATGCATTGACCTTAATGTAGAAATATTGTTATAAGTCCCCCACCTTAAACATTACATATTCTTTTTATTTAAACTAGATTTAACTTCTTTACGTTCAAAAATATATTTTTGGTTTATGTTTTTAGAAAGGTATAACATAACTAGTTCATATCAACCCACAAGCATACAAAGTGGGTACCATTAAAACAGTATCCATTTCTTCCAAAACATAACATTTTAAACACAAAACAACAACATGATTTATTTGAAAAATATTCCTAACATTTAACTTGACTTCCTTATTTCTCTTACACATCCTTAAAACCTGTGAAAATCATTTAAAAACATGGTATGAGCGTAAAAAGTCCGGTAAGGGATATAAAAAGAAGGAAAGAAACCATTAGTCCATGAATACTTATAAACATATAAAATCATTTTCACAAAGACATACTTCTCACCCATAAAGAATCATATACTTACTTTGTGAAATATGATATTTCCATAAATTATTGAAAATATAAATAGAGCATAATGTTATCTTTGGGAATTAATTACTTAATTTTGTAACCCTCATATAAACCTTATGATTTCTAACCCTCACGTCTACCTTACAATGTAACCATCATGACTACCTTATGGTGTAACCATCGCTGTTACACTTGGAGTAACCATACAACCAACCTCTAACTTATAAATAACCAATGAATTGTAGGGAGATATAGGTCCCAAACTTCTCATAAAAAGTTCCCAATAACCATAACATAATAATAAAACATGAATAATTTCATAAAATCATTGCTTCTGAATTTCTTAAAATAGAATTTTAAAAGAGGTTTTTAAAAGGAAAGTCCCTTAAAAATATCATATAACCGAAGTGAGAATTAATGTAATTAAAAGATTATTTATATAAAATATAAATCTACATAATAAAAAATAATATAAAGATTCATCAAACAAATATTCTTAGTACCATATAATCAATGAAGTGGAAGGATAACCCAAATAATGGAAATTGAGTTAAGAATTACCTTACCTTGGGGTTGTCTTACTTGAAACATGCTTAAACCTCCTGTATACTGGTTAAAATAGTGTTATTAATATTTTATATAAATATATTGATGTTTATAACACAATATATGACCATTTTACAACATAATTCGACCCATTTATTAATAACATGTTTTTATTTCCATTATTTCGGGTGCGTGCTTCACATGATTTCCATGGTTGGTTCGTAAAGAATTTTCTTATAGAATGAAAGTGAAACTACAAAAGTGGAATTAAATGGTGTTAATATGTTTATATAATTTTAAATTATTCCATAAATTATTTTGGTTATATGTTATGAGGACGAATCATTAGATAAATCATTAGTGATATCCGTTTAGATCATTTTGGTGGTTTTTTGATAATCACAAACTAGTTTCATTATATAACATAATATTATGTATATATGTTAACTCCATAACATAAAAGAAGTTATATAATACAAATTAAAATATTTTTCAACCATTAAAATGGTTTTATAACCTGTTTTTAAGGAAGTAAAGGAAATTGAAAACACATTTTTCTTGATTTTGGTAAATCAACACATCATGGATGCTGTTTTAATTTTTAGAATTAGAGGAAGAAGTGAGGAAGAATGATGATAAATTTTTCTATAAACCTGATAAAAATAAAATACATATACAATACTAGATATTTAAGGCCTCTTGGAAAAGTGGAGTATAAGACAGTATAAGAAAAGAAAATAATTGAAAAGAAAACACAAGAAAATGAAAGAGGATCTTTACCTCTTGATCTCTTGTCCTTGAGATCCTCTTTAAGACCATTGGTATTGGCCTTTTGGTGAGACCACAAGGTCTTTTACATGGGGAATATCCTTGGTATGGGGATTGGGCATAATTTATACAATTTTCAAATCTCTAGAGGTGTGAGAGGAAGAGGGGGGGTGAGGGTGGTATTTATAGTGAAAGTGAGGGAGTTTTTAATTAATTTCAATGTAAACCTCATTTGTGGTATTTGAAAAACCATGAGATTTACCTTGATATTGGCCACCTAGGAAACCTCATATAATATTCTAATCCTCAAGAGTCTACCATAATGATTATATCATTATTACTTCATTATGATGTCATCAAACACACTGAAAACTGAAAACTTTATTTTTACTATTCACCAAAAATTCAACTATCTCAGAAAAATCCCAAAACAAAACACCCAAAACATTTTTTGACATGAAGAATTAAAAAAAGAACTATATTTTTTAAAAATAAATTTCTAAATATAATTAATATGATTTTTAAATAAAATCATAATTTATTCGAAAAATAAATATTTTAAAACTTTAACTCATTTTATATTACCTTGAAAAATTAATCAAGATCTCATTATCTTATAACCATAAGAAAATAAAATAATAATAAAATTTACTATTCATAAGGGTCATATTACTATTCATATTACTATTCAAAAGGGTATGTTACTATTCACCAAAAAAACAAGGTGGTTCTATCAGACTCCAAATAACTTACTGATCGTAACCATAGATGTTTGTTTTTTTTGAAATTCAAATCATAAAATAAAAAACAAAATTATGTTTAACAGCTAGTTTATAACTTTATACTTGAAAAAAGTTTCATTATGTAGATACTCAATGTTTCATTCATTTCAATTTATTTTTTTAAAACCTTGTGGCATTACAATGGTGGATTAAAATTATGACTTGAATTATAGTAATGTCCTCAACGTAGATATTTTATGTGATTAATATATTGGTGTGTATCCATGGAATATTGTTGCTTCAAAATATACAAGGTCCCATTAGAAAATATGATATTTTATTAAGAATAATTATTATAGTTTTATAAGTTATATAAATAAATAACATATCATAAATATAAGTAAAATGAACATATTTATTCATTGGTTATGAGAGACAGAGGCTTTCAGGTTCCTACACAACAGTTATACTTGAAACCGTTGTTCTAAAGCATAAACTACTAAAAAGAATAAAATAACAGTCCTTTCACTTTTTTGCAAAGATCAAGGGTATGTTTAGTTTAAAAAAATAAAAGGAAAATGATATTAATGAATGAAAAGAGAAGTAAAAAAACAACACTTCATATATAATGGAAAATAAAGTAATTAAATATGAATAAAACATAATAATGATTATCATATTAGGTTTATAAATCACTTTATGGGATAAAATACACCCTTATTCAGATTTTTTCTTAGGACTTACACCCAAGTCCAACCCCACAAAGACCATATGAACCAACGCTAGTTGTAAATAATAATAATAATAATAATAATAATAATAATAGTAATAGTAATAATAATAATAATTTTTGTATTTTTTGATTACAACACAACGTACTTAGGATGAGACATATCCCGTGACCTCCGCCCCACACACTTACCACCTTGGGGGGGAATAATAATAATAATAATAATAATTTATAATTTTAATATATCGAAGGATTGCAATACAAGGATACAAAGACACACACACACAAACACGATGAGACCACCTCTTTATCACCATAGGGGCACACCCACTAGGCTATGCTCTACCGGGCTAATAATAATAATAATAATAATAATAGTAATAATAAGAATAATAAGAATAATAATAATAATAATAATCACAATAATAATGTAATATTAATAGTCTCATATTTTAATATATATATATATAAGAATCACTTTAATTATTGTGTCATGTTTTACACAATAAAAATCTCTCAATTCGAACCAAATTAGATCATTTGTCAAACATGGACTCATTGAAGATTTGAAATTCACTTCTTATAAAGCAAAGATTAGATCAATTACATAATAGTATAATAATTTGATAGGAATAATGGATTGAATATATCATCAAGATCCTTTTAACTCTAAATTAATGTGCATATTTTTTGGTAAATAATAATAAATATAGATTATTACATAAATTATATGATTATATATGATTAAAATAAAAACATTTAGAACCAGGTGACCATTGGTGTTCCTAACAATGGAAGTTCCAAAAAATTTCCTTAGCGATTTTATAAATTAACCAGTCTTCCAACCAAAACAATTAATAAATATTATATAAAAAATCAAAATAGAAAGTTATTCTATTGGATAAAAACATCCATAATACCTTGATATGATAGGGTTTTAGCCTTAAAAAAAACTTGTTATGAGAAGAGACATTTTAAATAAAATATGTTACTTTTGGAGAAATCAACAATGGTTGAAAGAAAAAAGTTTATAAAAAGTATGTATTGTACAACCCACTTGAAACATGTTTATTGAATTATAGAAGATAGTAAAAAATAGGAAAAAATATTTGAGCTACCGAGTGAAGGTCCTGGAGTGTAGTAGAATCAGTCAATCCCATGTCCAATAAAGTTTTTCATCTGTTTTTTAGATAAAATTCATAGAACTGGACAAAGAAACCCTATATTCTCTATAGAGAGGATATTTTCACATATAATTTATAATTAATTTATAACACAACAACTTGATAATTTATTTTTCATTGATGATCGATTCAATAATACTTTTTATTTCATCATTATGGTGGTGAATCTAAAGTAAAATTATTCTACCAGTATCCATATTTTCTCCCTGAATATTGGAACATTGTCATTAGCATTCTGAGTTCTATGATAGAGGAACCAAATATCTTGTATCATTCACCATTGATCATAAAAATAATTCTCTTAGGATTGAAAGAGTTATTTATAATGTTCTCTTAGGGGGAGGACAACACACCACTTCTTTAGATTTGTTTCCCCCCTTACCTCCTTCCTTCCAGTTTCATCCTCTCTCTCAGTTTTTTATTCGTGTAAATTTTCTCCTTTATTATTATTTCAGGTATGGTTTCTTAAGGCGGTGGATTCATCGGTCCATGCTGGCAGCTCAGTCGTGTAAGTTTTCATTTATTTCAACCCTGGCTGATTATTGCTGATTTGGCTTCCGTTTATGATGTTTCTCTCCTAGTTGGTTCACGATGGTGGTTTAATAGAGGCTTTGGGATGTGCAGATTGGCCGATGGTGCTCTAGGAGGTGCGTCCTATGCAAACTTAAATTCAGGATGTGGTGATGTTTTTTTCTATGTATGATCTATTACGGGTTTGTTTCAATATTCTTGATTTGGTTTGGATTTACGGCATGATCATGGATCGTTGTTGTGGTCCCAATCCTTCCAATTTTCCCTGGCTTCATTATTCCACCACTCCTATACCAGTTATTATAGAGGGGTGATTTGCAAGAAGCTTTGGTATTTTATTCTCAAGTTACCATTAGGGTTCAAGGTGGATCATCCTCGTCGTCTTATCCCTTTCATCCTTCATTCTGACTTTTGACATCGGTGGTGTTCCTGTGATGAATACAACGTGTTCTGATTTGGTCCTTTACAAAAACATCTCTAACGATGATCAGTCATTTTGAAGATGTTTTGTGTTTTGTGATCAATGTTTTTTTGTTCTCAAAATTTTATAGTTTGGTGAAGATGAGGGTTTTTCGATGACAGTGTAGATGTAGCGGTGGTGTGAAGTTATGATGGTTTGTTCTCACCAATAGACTCAAGAGGGACAATGACAGTGTGATGATGACTACTATGTTATGATGATGATGATGTCAATGTGTCTACTTGAGGTGTATGATTTGTGAGATTTGGTTCCTCCAGTGGTGCCTTTTCTTTGTTTTAATTTTGAATTCAGACATGAATTTTGATTTTTTAACTTTTATGGTGTATTGAGATTCCCACTTTTCCCTAAAGTAGATTTTATGAAATTAAAAAATTGATTTGGAATGTTCTCTTATTTATGGGTGGGAGGAGGATGATTGTATCTCATTTTTGAGATAATTATTGAGATATTCTATTGTCATTGATAGAATTATCCTGGGAGAATCCATTATGAACAACCATTATAATTACCCTTGAACTTTTATAAATCATGTTATATACTTTGGGTTAAACAGTTAGTAATTATGCAATAACCCTTTAATTAATTATTTATGAAGGTTCCGAGCACATCATAATAACTATTAGAGGTAGATCCTAATAATATTTTAGTTGTAATAAATAAATAATCCATTACATGATGAAGAAGGTTATGAAAAACCTATTTAAATTGAATGTTAATTGACTTGTTAATACCAAAACTAAAAGTGTGGATCATCACATGAAATTTATAATTAATTTATGGATAGATTTTAAATTACCTTGATCTTGTAATTATTTATTCATCGATGAATCAGTAGACTAATATTGTTATACCATAATTGTATCAAAGGAATCAAGGATAGATTCCCTTTAGCAGTGATCCACATGTGCTTCACAAACCTCCGATCATCACCATATAATTCTCTGGGTGATAACATAGATAAATATAACCCTTGTGATGAGAGTTATTGATCATAACTAAATCCTTCAATAGGATAAGAATTCATTATAGTGGTGAAGGAGAATTTCTTTGTGTTCTTTATATTGTTCTAGGTGAGGTATCTCTAGGTCTTGAGAAAATCCTCTCTATAATTCATTATGCACAATGATGTAATGGTGCTCGATATTTTCCACACCATTGGAAAATGTCATTACTAGGTTTATATAATGTTAGGGTTATAAAACAACAACTGCACAAGGAACCTTATAATTTTATTAATTCTTGATGAAACCCATATCCAAATAATTATAATAATATTATTATTTACTTGACACGTTCCAAACTCACAAATAAAATAAATATTATTTTCTTAAATTTTTTTGGGGGGGTTGACTTGGCCAAAGAGTCCAAGAATAATTTATTGAAAAAAGTGGTTACATGAGCATAAAAGAGGGGATTTTATAACAATATTTATCAAAAATTAAACATAGATCATATGGTAATTCATCTAACCAAGTAATCTCGCTATTGATTCCTTTATTTTCAATCCTATCTGCCACTAAGTTAGCTTCTTGGTAAGCATGGTTGATGATGAAGTTGAGTTCCAAGAGGAATGAGGGACATTCCATCCATATAGCTATGAGTTTCCATGATAGGTGAATAAAACCATTCTGTATATCTTGGACAATAGTGGTGGAATCACTTTCAATCAAAAGGTTTCCCTATCCGTTATGTCTAGTAAAGTGAACTGCATGTATAACACCGATCATTTCGGCCTCTAAAGATGAGGAAATACCACAAGTACCGAAGAAAAATCCAAGGTTCCTTCCATTATGGTCATGAAAAATGTAATCTCAACCTGTGGGACCCAAGTTTCCTTTTGAGGCCCCATCAACATTTATTTTTATCCATCCTTGAAGAGGAACTTTCAGGAATACCTCAAAGAAGCCCATTAGCTGCTTTAAGTTACCTGCAACGCCTATCTTTCATAGAACCATGAAATTATAGACAATGTTTTAGTAGTGATAAAATTGAATAATATTGGATTCTTTGGATATTGTGATTAGGAAAACTAATTCAGACTAAAGAGAGAATATATTCTACATGTGCATGATGAAATTGCACCCGTTCCAGATGAGATGAAAATTTTCGGTGATAACTGCCATGTAGAGATTTATGATTTTAGGAGCACGCTAAATAGAGGTGAAATTCTGTATAATAGTAAAAAGGCTAGTAACCTATGGTAGTTGGATTTTGAAGATATCATGAAGTTCCTTCCAGAGTTCTGAGGCAGTGGTGTAGGAATAGAATTAATGGGTTGCATCTTCTTTGTGTTGATTGAAGAATATACACCTAGAACATAAATAAATGCCAAAATATTGTAAGCAGTTTTCAATTTGAATTATTTTGTGATCAAGCCTCCAAATCAGGGTCAATCTTAAAGGCCTAATATAAGTATTATCAAAACATTTAATCTAGGAGAAATCATTATCTGGTTCAATGTTTTCACACTAAAAATTCTTGGAGTCAAGAATGCCATTATGGGAATGTTCCCAAATCAAAGTGTCCTTGGTAAGAGAAAAAAATAATTATTCAGTAGGGTAAGATAATAATCAAACATCTCCATATTGGTTAGGTCCAGGAAATCATGTATGGAGACATTAGTGTCCATAGGAAGATGATAAGGATTAACCAAAGAAATAAGAGGAGTGCCGATCTAATTATCAATCCAAAAATTAAGAGATGACTCACAGTAGGAAATCCATCTATAATTAGACATGATATTGAAAAAATAATATTTTATGGATATCCAAAAAGAAGATCCCATAAAATAAGTTCTTCCCCTTTTCAGTTTTTCAATAAATTTGGCTCTAAGAAAGATAATCTCCATCAATTCGCTATTAAGAAGATTCCAAGTGAACCTAGATTGCAAACATTTATTAAATAAATTGATGTTTTTGATTTGCAGATCACTATTATCTAGGGTTTTTCAACACTTTCTCCAAGGAAGGATGACTATTTTCCTTTCGAGATAACTACCACTCTGAACAAAGTTCTCTATGTAGGAATTGAGTTGATTGAGTAGAAGTATAGTGTATTTATAAATCATAAAGGAATAATCCAATTTGGAGGAAATAGTAAATTTAACTAGGTAGATCCTACCATCCATTGAAAGTGACTTCCCTTTCTAGGATGAAAGTTGTTTTTTGATTTGATCTACAATCCTGAGAAAGAAACTGGTTTTAGTTCTTCCCAAAAATAAAAGAACTCCAAGATAATGAATGGGCATGGAACCCTATTTGATTCTTAGTTCCAATAAGAAATGAGATCTTCTAGTAGTTTTAATTCCATTCCCAAAAATATATAAAATACTTATTACAATTGATAGCTTGCCCAAAACATCCTCATAGTGAGAGAGGGCCATCTTGAGATATTAAAAAGGAGTATCTCATAAGCATTTTCTACTTTGGAAATAAGGGTGAGAAATTAGGCATTAAGACCATGAGGTAATATACTTGTATAAAATAAAGATTTTATAAATCTACAGACATCCCATTGAATGAAATCCTAATAATTATAAAAGAAAGAATTATTAAAACAATCACATCCCAAAGCACTATTAGGTTTAAGACTAAATAATGCTTCTCTTATCTCAAAGTCAAATGGAATGCTAGTAAGCCAGTTATTATACTCACCACTAACCATGTTTTGAATGATTCCATCATCTAGGTCCTTATTGATCTCAGGTCTATTATTTTTTTTGAAAAATAGTTGAAAATATGATCAGTAAGGGACTCTTCATTATCAATAACTATGTCATGATATTTCAGCAGGGTGAGGGGTCTACAATCCTTTTGGATCTTTGAAGAGTATTTTAAAATTTGGTATTTCTATCCTTATACTTTATCTATTTGAACTTGAAATAATCCATATTGTATATGTATTTTATGGAGAGTAAATAAGTCAGCTTAGATGCAAGCTCAATTTATTACTAAATATCGACCTGAAAATCAGAAATCATGGACTCATATTACATCTGATTAAGTTTGGATTTAAGTGAGACAATATCATTATAAATCTTATTTTATTTTTCCTTTCACCAACCTTTTTGAACATACTTCAAAAGATTTAGCTTCATGATTCATGAAAAATCATCATTACCACAATGATTAGAGCTCCAAAAAATCAAACATAAGTTTTCCAAAACCAGGGTGTGAAGCATAGAAATTATTAAATTTGAAAGGTAAAATTGGTTTGAAATTTCTAGTAATGAGGCTGAATAGAATTTGATTAGGGTCAGATTTGATCCTTTAGAGGGTAATACTTGAGATAATATCCCATTTTTCAAGGTTCTGGTCATTAGATATGGTCCATTAAAGTTTTCTAAACCATTTTGTTATTGTTCCTTCTATACCAGGTGTAATTTTCTACAACTAGACTAATTTCAATTAGATTGTTTCCTTAAATGGAAGTATTGAACTCCCTTTAAGGTGGAGTCAAATGATCATCCCCCATCCATTCACTAGGACACAAGATGTCATTGAAATCACCAAGAATATTCCAATAGTATTTGATTATATGGTTGATGAGTTCCATCTTTTTCCAAATCCTTCTTATTTCTTGATATATGTTTTTAGCATAAATGAAAGATTATAAGAGATGAAAATTAGGGATTCCAGATTCAAAAACAATAATTTTATCATCAATATTTAAGGCATAAGTACTACTAAGAGAAGTGTGAGAAAAAAACCCCTAGGGTATCAAAATTAGAAAGATTCTTGTTACTACCAATCATTTTGTATCCACTATTCTCCTGACCAACAAGCCCAGAAGAATATAATTTTTTTATTCAGAATTTCCAATTAATTTAGGTTTATGGATATGTATAAATTTTCGTAAGGAGATGGTGGTATTAGAGTTTTTCATTCCTTGATAGTTCCATAAGAATAGATTCATTTGAATTTGTTCTTATGGATGGAAACCCCTTTTTTCTTTCCTCGTGACTTATTTTTTCTGGTTGATTTTATGGATGGGGGAGCCTTTTTAACATTATACTCATGATTTATGAAAAAATCTCTATGGAAAAGATATGTTGGACAGACTATACTGCTTTATCCAATAGCCTTTGCATGTACTAATTCATCCGCATCAACGTAGGTATCTGATGGTCTGTCAACCGAATCTGTATTTTACAGATTCACATCTTGGACCACAGGAGGTTTATCAATGTCATAAAATAATTTACTATCAGAAGGTTATTTAAAATCACATGAAACTTATTGGTTTGTCATGGATTTTTTACATAGAGTTGTAAATTCATCTTCTGGAGGTGTTATCATAGGTCTTCCATCAGTGAAAAGAACCTCCATGATATCAGAGTGTTGGTGAACCAATGTACTATCAATTATATTTTCCTTTAAAGTATAATCTATGAAAAAAATTGATATGTATCTTTTTTCTAGCTGTATTACCTGCATCAACATCACCAAGAGAGGTGACACTTCCATAAATTTGAATGGGCTCAAAAGTAGTCTTCTTGTTGGAATACGATATTTCAAGATCAATACTAAATTGAATGTGTGTGATAAAATTCAGAATATCCTAGATAAGATCAAGTTCTATTCGGGCCTCTTTATCTATTTTTTCTTCTTTATCTACATGGGTGGCCTAGGATTTCCTGGTTTCATGGTTTAAAGAGGGTACAATATCTTGTTTCTTTACCCATTTACAAGCATCATTATTCTTCAATGAATCCCCCTTCTTAATCAAAATTTCTTTTCATTTCTCATTTCTTTTCACTTCTTTCCCAGAATTTAAATCAGGAGGTAGTTTTATCTGCTTCTAGAAAACCCTACAATTAGAAAAGGAGTGTCCAATAGTTTTACTGAAATCACAAAATGGAGGTTTTTATTCATAGTCTACCTTGATATAGACCTTGTGATCATTAGAAATGAAGTTAATAATACCATAGATATTTGAGTATAAGTTTTCCTCAACTTAAATCCTAGCATAGAGACCCAACTCCCCATTTCGAGAGCATTGGTCCAATTTCAGAGGAATTCTAATACATAAAGCAATGTCATTTAATATCTTTGGATGACAAAAAACCCAGTTCAATCTGTGGAGTCTGATCCAAATCTCATATGTGGAATTACTTTGAGATAATAGATTAATATTGATATCCCAATCTGAAATCCTCAAAAATCTGGGATTCAGGTGTAGATTTTTGAAGCTCCAAGCTGTGCTCAAATTTTTCCCGCTTCCTAGGATCATGTGGAAATATTATTTTCCAATCAAAATTAATCTCTAATTTCTAACTCCCCAATAGTGAAAAATCTAGGATTTTAGATATTCAAAGGATGATAAATTGTCCCATTTTTAGTACATAATTCAACTAAGGAAAATTTTCACATTTCTAGATACTATTGAAGATATTTAGGGTCTAAAAACACAAAACATACCCAATTGTCCATCCTTTTATGTGTTGATGGTTTAGGAGAGTCATCATTAGAGATATCTGAGCCTTGAAGTGCTTCCAAAAATGAGATACCTTTTGATTTGAAAAAGGCAGTGTTTTGATTACTTCGATAAACATCTAGGTTATTCTTCTTCGGTTCATCAATAACCACCTCTTTAAATAATCATTCCCATTATGGATTGAATGAATCATTGGGAGATAAAAAATGATCATATCTAAGAAGGATCATTGCACTGAATCATCGAATCAGAAATCCATTCTTGCTAGAGTATCGAAGACACGTCTTTGGAACCCATCCTTCTCCTCCACTCTTATTTTATTAAATAAATAAATTGATATTCATTCAAATAATATTTAATATGACATTTATCGGTGGACCATTATATTTAGTTTTTCAAGTCTCCTTAATATTTATCGGTCCTTGAATAATGAATATTTATTTCATAAAATAAATATCACTACATTATTCACCAGTAAATATATAAATATTATTTTCACCAAATGAGTGAATAAATTTTAATTAAATATTCACGCAACCAAATAATAAATATTTTTTTACATTGTGAATAAACCAGAATAAATAAATATTTTATATTCACATAATTAAATAAATAATTACCTGGTGAATAAATATTTATTAAATATTTAACTCACATATACATTTTCTTGAATAACTGGGGAATGAATATTTATGATCAAATAAACCTAAATAATTATCAAAACATATATGAGAATAATATGTTGACCCAAGGTATGATGAAAAATAAAATACAAGAGGGGGTGGGGGTGAATGGTAGTTTAAAAATAAACTTACAATTTTCATCCTCTTCAAGTGTTAAATTGATCAGTTTTTTGAATTATTGATGAATTCAAAGATTGACTGGTTTTTTGGATTTCCAGTGAAACCAAAGTTCAAAGAAAATAAATTATATAATATATTGAAATACAGTTGGCACAATGGAAATAAAGTGATCAGTATTTTGTGTTATTGATGAAAAATTTAAGGCAATAGAGCTTTAAACAAACTAAATTATTGAAAATTATACAATAATTAACTTAATGATATTTCAAGAAATAATATAGTAAAATTTTAAAATGAAACATGAAGTATTGGTGAGAATGATAAATACTCCTCTAAAATGATACTATTACACTTCACATTTAATCTAAAGAAAAAGTTTGATCTATAGACATGATCTAAGTTATCCATGAATTTCAAACTATAGTAAAGTATCCCCAATTGCATACCCATTGGAAGCTTTATCTTCCTATCATCCAAATACCTCAACTATACTTGTTAATATAACCTCACTTAACATGCCAAAAGTACCTGAGATCTATATTCCTAGTGCCAAAATCCCTAGATTAGATGACCGAATTCTATGTCCTCCTATCTTCATAAGCCATAGATCACATAAGATCATTAGAAAATGGTTAAAATTGAAATACAAATATCTTTACAAGTAAAACATCATATAACAGTTTCTCTCAGTGAAAAAAAACTAGAAAGAAAAATATTACACTAATTTGATGTGATCTCAGTAATAAGAAATTAAAAATCTTCAAAATTATTATTTTTTAATTCTCAATGTATATGTTTTATTCTGAAATTTGAGGTGTGATTTTATTTATAGGAAAAGTTTGTAACAAATTTCAATGGTCTAATTCCAAAAAATTACGAGTCAGTTGTAGCTACATCCATAGTAATTTATTTATCTACCAATGAAATTAGTATGTTACTCCATCTATAGTTGAGTAGATTAAAAATGATTTAGAGTTTCTAAATTCTATGGAAGTAGTCTAGTAATTTTTTTCAAATTATTGGTTTTTCATAAAACAATTTTATATTTTTGGTATTTTAGTTACCTGATGTTCATCCTACATGAACATAACAACATAAACATAAAATTATATCATTTTATTTTCATATTAAGTGCATTGGTATTTTTGAAATAAATAAATATGTGAGTCATTAACTCAAAAATATCCCAAAAAAGTTCCCCCTTTTAGTAATAATAAGACACACAAGAATATATAAATAAGGAAACTATATTTAAAAACAAATCTCTATATAGTCTTCATGATATAGAATTTACCTCCATTGTTTTTGAAATAATTTATCCCCTTCTGTGATTTTGAAAATAAAAAATCTTACAAATAAATAATTAGTTAATAGGATAAACAATAGAAATAAATCTTAAATTTATTTACTTTAAACCCTTTAAAATAATCATAGATAGAAAAAAATAATATAAACTATATTTTTTTCTTAAATTCCTCAACATTATGAATTTTAACAAGTAATATAAAAGGGAAAAAATACAATAAAAAATTTAAAATTTAATTATGTTTAAGAATAGTCCAATCATATACTTTTCTCCTTTGGAATTTCTGGGTCTCTTAAAAAATTAAAGAAAAATAATTTTATCATGATTGATTTAATTTAATTTTTTATTTTAATTCCATTTCAACCATGCTTTCAGATATGAAAATATATTCTTTTAAAGTGAGTTTAGGTAGAACTTCACTTTCTCCACCAGATGTATGGATCTTATCTAGAATCTCCATACAATAAAATACATGATTCTGTATTTTCAGACTTTAAACTTCACTATATTCACTAATAAATAGAGGGATTTCTTCAACAACATCCAACGCTCTTAGTATAACTAGGTAAACTTCAAGATTCAAGAATGGTCTTATTATATTATTTAAATAAACTATTAAAAAGATACATCTGATTAAAATAATTTTAGTATAGATAAGTGAATATGGAAAGAAGATTGAATGCAAAAAGTGACTTGAGATTTTTTCCCTTATATAGGCATTTGAGAATGCTATTTTCCAAAAGGTTTTACTTTGATGCACAAGTGATTTTCAAATACTTTCTCAAAAGTGAAAATTCCAAAGCATATGTTGTACTGATTCTCTTAAGAATTAAATTTAAAATTTATTTATATTGAAAAGAAAAAGTTTCCTTTTTGAGAAATAATAACAACGCCCTATAAAAATTAATTGAACATATTTGAAACCCCGCTAAGATAATCAATAATTATAAGGGAATAGTAAATGATATACCATTAACCTTCTTGAAGTTATCTTCATGAAATAAAGAATGATTTTCCTCTTTCAAGGATGGTTCAAGAATATATTTAAAAAAATATTTTTCCAAAAATGATAAACCTTAAGAAAAGTTTTAAAAATTAAGTTTGAAATAAGGATAATTTTAAATAAAGATAAGTTTTTCAATTAAAATAAGTTTTTGAAATATTTTCTCATCCTGAGGAGTTTTTTATATAAAGTAATAATTTTAACATTAAGTGGATTAAATATTACTTATTGTTATTCATTAATAACATATGTTTAATGAATTTGAATCTATCAAAAGTAAGAGGTTTTGTAAAAATATCAATTAGTATTCTGTTGATAAATATTTTTTGGGTAGATGATGTGAGTGTTTCTTATTATATTACAAATTAGTTTTTACTTAGAATTTTTTTAATAGAACTCCTTATGAGTTGTGTACTGGAATAAATCTAGAATTTTATTACCTTATAGTTTTTAGATGTAAAGTATTCATCCTAAATAAAAAATATAAATTGTATAAATTTGATCGTAAAACCGATGAATGGAATTTTATGGGTTATTTTATAACTTGTAAGTCTTATTTAATTTTTAATACAACAAACAATATTTTTGAGGAAACAATTCATGTAAATTTTGATGAATCTAATACTTTTGTTTTTATAAAAATATCTGAATTTCAAAAGATTGACGATGTTTTAAAAAATCCTTCTATTAATTTACTAGAAGACAATTTACCACTTTCGATTGTAAATCCTCCAAAAGTAAGACCATTAGATTTTCAATATTTGAAATACACTTCAATAGAAGATGTAAATATGATTGTTAAAGATCATCTTACCATTTTACCCAAAAATCAATTGATCTTAAGGAATAATCCTTCCAATTATATTGTTAGAGACATAATTCAATATGTTAAAACTAGAAGTTTCTTAATAAATCCTTATAGACATCATTATTTACTATCACAATTTGATTCTAAAATATAATATTTTGCTTTAGTAGATAAAAGTTAGATAAGGTTTATACAAGAAGATCTCAATTAGTCTGACCATAACCAAGTTTAGATTCTTGTTGATCATCATACAGAAATACCTACAATTAGAGTAAAATGGGGTTTTCAAAAAAAATGTGATGAAAATGTAATCATTTTTATAAATAATGTAATACTTTTTACTAAAGGCCATTGTCAAGAATAATATATAGATTATATTGAAACATTTATTCTAGTATCTATATTAGAATCTATTAGAATATTATTTTCTTTTATAGTCCATATGAATTTCAATTTATATTGAATTGATGTGAAAAATGTTTTTCCTTAATGGTTATATTTAAGAGGATGTTTATATTGATAAACCTCTTGGTTTTAAAAATGTTAAATTTCTAGTGAAATTATTTAAACTTACTAATTCACTCCATGGAATTAAGAAAACCCAATGAGCTTGGTATGATAGACTTACCAGATATTTTATTTAAAATAATTTTGATAAAGTAAGTGTTGATCCAACTCTTTTCATAAAGAAAATTTTCAAAAACACCATCATTGTTCATATTTATGTTGATGACATTATTTTTCATTCAACTCATAAATCATTTTCTGATAATTTTTCCCAAACTTATGAAAAATGAGTTTGAAATGAACATGATGGGAGAACTAAAAATTTTCCTTGGTTTATAAATTTTTCAAAAATTGAAAGGAAACATTTTAACTCAACATAAATATATTATTGATTTTCTCAAAATTTTGGTTTTGACTATGCATCAAACATTATTACTCATGCAATAACTTATAACAAACTTGATCTCGATGAACCTGTAAATTGGTAGATCAAAAATTTATATAAATATGATCATAATTTTTATATATCTTACTTCAAGTTGACTAGAAATAATTTTTTCAGTATATTTATGTGTGAGATTTAAATATAATCTTAAATAATCCCATTTTAAAGTGGTAAAGTTAATTTCCAGATACCTTAAAGTTAATTTAAAACTTGGATTATTCTAATCTTTTGGAAATGATTTTGTTTTAAAAAGTTACTCAAATGTTGACTTTGGAGGCTATAAGTTAGATAAAAAATTCACTTATAAGAAATTAAATTTATTAGTAGAATATTTAGTCTCCTGGTCTAGTAAGAAATAATATTTTTTAACACTTTACACTACTAAAGAAGAATTTATAGCATCAAAAAGTTATTGTGATCAAGTGTTACAAATAAAAAACACACTCAAATATTTTGGTTTGAGTTTTACTAGAACTCTAATTGTTTGTGAAAATACTAGTGTCATTTCCTTATATATAAACCCAACACACCACTCATGAAAAAAACACATATATTTAAGAAACCATTTCCATAGATATCACAATCAAAAAAAGAGATATCATTCTTGACCTAATCAGAATTGAAAACCATCTTGCTGATATTTTCACAAAACCTATTACTTATGATATGTTATAATTCATTAATTTTTTTTGTAATGATCAAAATTAAGTGATATTTAATACACTTCTTTTTACATATATCACTTAAAATTTAAAACTACTCAGAAGGGGAAAATATTTCAAAAACATAATTGTATTCCAAAAATTCATTTGTATTTCAAAATCTTATCTCTATTTCAAAAACCTATCTATATTTAAAACACATCTATATTTAAAAATTTTATATGTACTTAAAAACTAATCTTTATTTTTAAAATGTATCTGTATTTTAAAAATATATCTATATTTTAAATTTATATATTTTTCAATGTTATTTTTTGAAATTGTTTTCTTATAGTTTATCATTTTTTTATAAAATATTTATTTTTTAAATCATTTCTTGAACCATAATTTAATATGGAAGATAATATACTATTTTTTCAAGATAACTTCAAGATTGTTTTTGGTATATATTTTATTATTCCCTTACAATTATTATTTTTATCTTTTGGGGAGTTTTTAAATTTGTTTAATTGATTTTTATAGAGGGGGGTTATTATTTCTCAAAAGGAAACATTTTATTTTCCATCTTAAGAAATTTTAAATTTAATTATTAATAGAATTTGTACGATATATGTTTTAGCCTTTAATTTTATGATCATGTATTTTAAAATTTATCATTCATCAAAGGAAAACATAATGGAGAATAACAAACTCAAATGGATATATAAGAAATACAATATCAATGACTTTTTTTCATTGAATATTATTTCTGTATTTTATTTTTTATACTAAATTTATTCTTATGAGAAGATTATTTCTAAGTGTTTGTATGAAGAAGACCAGAAGACTATTTTATAAGCTTAAAGTTTACCTTTCTATAGTAAGGGAATAAAATGTAGCTAAATAAACACCTCCATTTATTGGTGAAGAAGGTAACATTCAAAGTATGATAATGCATAATCAGTAATTTTATTATATGAATATTACTAATAAGATCCATATTTATAGTGGAGAAAGTAAAGTTAAACTTAAAATCACATTATAGGAAGACGTTTTCAGATTGGAAATCATGGTTGAAATGGAATTGATATAGAAAAATTATATTACATCAACTTTTCTAAAAGGTTTTTTCTTGAAGATATGAAGAGTTATAAAAGTCCTAAAGTCAAACAAAACATATGATCAGACAATTAAAAAATATATTTAAATTTTAAATTTTTGATTTTATTTTTTAATCTTTTATATTTTTTTGAAAACCAAAAATGGGAAGAAATTTAATATTTTTTTTCCTATTATTTATATTTTCACTGTCTATATCTGATTATTTTAAAGTGGATAAAGTTAATAAATTTAATAATTTTTTGTCTATTTGTAATCCTATTAATAAACTATTTATTTATAAGATTTTTTATCTTAAAAGTCATAGGGGAATTTCAAAACAAAGGGAAACAAATTCTCTATCATGAAGGCTATAAGGAGATTTATTTTTAAATTATATTCCTCTTTTAAAATTTTCTTGAGTCTATTGCTATATCTAAAAGGGGGATAATTTTGATTCAATGACTCAATTATTTATTTATTTCATAAATGATAATACAGTTAATATGAAAATGATATGACTTAAGTTTTTTTAACCTGTTATGTTCATAAAGAATCAAAATTCTGGTAACTGAAATACCAAAGCTCTGAAATAGTTTTATGAAAAACTATTAATATAAAGATTCATGATAGATTAATTAAATAAGATTTAGAATCACTTTAGAAGTGATAATATAACTCATTAGTTGATAAATCACCATACTGAGTTCATCGGTATATGAAGAATTTTCTACCGATGCAATTACAACTAACTCTGAGTTATACAGAATTTGACTGTTGAAGTTTGTTACAAATTTACTTATAAATAAATCATCACCATTAATTTAATAAGAAAAACATATATATTAAGAATTTAAAAATCCTTTATTCATTTTTAAGCCTTCCAATTTCTTTTTTCTAAGAGCGATTTCGATCAGCGTAATCTTTTTCTTTCTGAGTGTTTCCGCTAAGAACTACCATTGTGTGAGGTTTTCCTTGTAAAACTCTTATTATTTCAGTTGTAATAATTTTTTTATCAACAATGTGTGATCAAGGGATTATGGGAATAAGAATAAATAGAATTAGATCATCAAATATAGGGCTTCTATGACTAATAATACATAGCTCAAGTACTTTAAATGCATTAAGTGAGATGCTATGGGTAGGTATGGTCGAGGGCTTCTGAGGATAGGAAGACAAACCTTTTGACAGGTATATAATCTATGATACCTTAGGACATGATTAAATTCATGGATACCTTATATTGAGTCTATAAATATACCTTTTTCTTTGGTTTAAAAGTGAAGTTGTAATAGCACACTTGCAAAGGAGTATTTGGTTTTCTAACCAACATTATATGTTTTATTTTAAAATTTTATTGCATTATTTCTTATTTTTTTATCAGAATAGGTATTTACCCAGATTATGATATTATCTTACTTGATATTGTATTTATGTTAGTTTATATAATTTTCAAATTAGTTTCCTCACTATAAATGTATTGGTAGAAGAAATACATTTTTTAAGAAAGCCAGAGTACCAGTTGGAACACTCGAAAACTTAAATATGGAAAAACAACCTATTTTTGAAGGATATTATTATGATTACTATCATGATTGTATGAAATCATATATCTTCAATACTAGAGTTGATAATTTTATAATCTTGACAAGAAAATATAAAGTTATATAGAAGGACATCATTTAATTATTTCATGAATAAAAACTAGAATATAATATGATTGTTTTCTATGGACTCGAAAATCTATAACAAAAAATATTCATGTGAAATAGAAAATATAAATTTAAATAAGCTATAAATATTAAATTTCGGAACCATAAATGTTTTAGAAACTCTTAGAGCTATGCTAAGAACTGACTATCAAGATTTCTATTTTCTTCTTGGAGAAACTTTAACATAGATACATCAATGATTCATGAAAATAGTAAAACATTTATGATCCTTAGGTGAACAAGAGATATTAGAAGATAAAATCATTGAAAATATTATTGACACTATGCCTAAATAATGAGAATCTAAGAGTAAAAAATTAATGACACCAAACATTTGAAAAATTTTAGTCTAAATAGAATAATTCTAACATTAATGTAATATGAGAGAAAATTGAGAAGATATAATGAAATATTGAAAATGAAAAATGGAGTAGAATTATATTCTAATATAGGTAACCCTACTTCGAATACCTTTAATTCTTGTGATAACACTTCTAAATCACTTTTTTCAAAGGGAATATGTATGCATTCAGAGAAAAGTGATTGAAAATAAAATATAAATGAACTTTCTCAAATTTAAATAAAGATGAATAATATTGTCAATAATTCAAATTTCAAAAATGTTCATCGAAAATAAAATAAAGATAGAAAAAAGAAGAAGAAATATTCAGAAGTTATATGCTATGAATATAACGAGGAAGGTCACATCATACATGATTTTCCAAAATTAAATAAGAAAAATAAAAATTCAAGAAGGTATTTTAAAATCAAAGGAAAGAAAATATTGAAATCTTTAGATACTTGGAGCACTATTTATAGTGGCACATATTCAGATATTTTATCCAAATAAAGTGGAATAGAAAGATAGAAAATAATTTTATTCTATTTAAATATTCCATGGAATGAAAAATGATTCAGGGAAAAAGTAACAATAGATTCCCTTATAAATTTAAGTCTTGATTCTAAATTTACTTATAGTACCAAAGATGATTATTCAACTTCATCAGAAGAAAAAAACGATAATCCATCATATGTTGAAAAAGTCAATTTTTGAGAAGGTAAATAAAATTTACTTACTATAGTTTAAATGGCTATATATTCAACCCTTAGGAATCAAGAAAATAATAAAATGAAAAACACCATTGATTTTACTAAATAAAAACTTATTAATTATTATATTTTTTTAAAAATAACTTCAAAAATTTCAAAGGAAAGAAAATAATGAAAGATTTAGATACTTGGAGCCATATGGATAGTGTAACATCTTCAGATAGTTCGTCCAAAGAAAGTTCAATAGAAATATAGAAAATAATTTTATTATATTTAAATGTTACAAGGAATGAAAAATGATTCATGGAAAAGGTAACAATAGAATCCCTTATAAATTTAAGTCTTGATTATAAATTTACTTATAGTACCAAAGATGATTATTCAACTTCATCAGAAGATAAAAAAGATAATCCATTATATGTTTAAAAAGTCAATTTATGAGAAGATGAAGAAAATTTACTTATTGTAGTTGAAATGGCTTTGTATTTAACCCTTATAAATCAAGAAAATAATAAAATGAAAAATACCTATGAGTTTACTAAAGAAATAATTATTAATTATAATATTTTTTAAAAAATAACTTCAAAAATTTCAAAACATTCAACTAAATTATTTTCAAAAACTAGTTCTTATATGAATTATGTGGATTATAATTTAGTTGATCATAATTCTAATGAAAACAATCATATTTTTATTATTTAACTTAAATATTAGGTTTTCATCCTAAATAAAATTTTATCTAAATTTATTTCATATATTTTTTTTGATAAAATTTATAAAAAATAAGACCAACTAAAAATTTAAGTGGAATAGGTTTTACTTATGATAAACCTTATTTTCAATCAAGCTATCATGTACCTAAAAGTGAAACTTTTTGTATTAAATGTCAAAGAGAAAGTAACTAGAGTAAATATTTTTCTATAAAAAGTTGAGTCCTTTGTTTTCAATAATTATTTTATTTAAGAAGAACTATAAGCTATAAAATATAAAATGGTTAGACAAATGTGGGTTCTTAAAATTTTATTTGCTAACATAATTATACCCAATCATGTGTGGGTACCAAGAGATTAATTTTATATTTTTTTGGAAAATAAGATGAGTACTAGAAGAAAAGAATCATACATGGAAAATGGTTATTCTCAACTTGTAGCCGATGAAAATTCAAACTTCCAAAATTTAAATAAATTTAAATGAGTAAGAGTTGCTTTTAGAAATAATGCATGGGGGTGAAATAATTAAAATTAGTGAATTTTAATTTGTTAAAAAAACTATAATTCCAAATGTTTTATATGTTTTAGGACATAAACACAACCTTATCAACATAATTTTGTTATCTGATGAGGGATATATTTTGAAGTTTAGGAATGAAAAATGTATTTTTAAAAGTTCATAAGTTAGTTTCATTTTATCTTTTAATAGTCTGGTAAATGTCTAACGCCCTGGAAATTCCTTTATATTAATAATAAAAATATTATTTTATAATGAATGTTTTATTATGATCACATAAAAATACTTTAATATCTCATAATACCTTTATATATCATGGATAACTACAATTTGGAATAATAAAGGGATTATTTGATGATATAATAAAAAATTATATTGTTTTTTAGAGACTATAAACACATTCTGTTAAAAATGTTTTTTATGATAAATTTATAATATTTAGATAAAATTTATTTTTATTAAATATTATTAAAAACACCTTTTAAATGATAATATATCTTAATGAATTCCTAAGTAATTTCTATAATGGGTAGAATGTTTATTTTTCTATGAAAATTTTAAATTTTAATTAATAGGGTTATTTATTATAAGTTAAAATTATCATATTTATAGAATTATTTTGGTAAAATAAAATTCATTTTTTACTCAAAACATAAAAATTATCTTAGAGATATTTTTTTTAAAATTTTCTGATAAAGTTGTTTTTTTGGTGAAAAAGTAAAAAATTGTCATTTTACAAAGCACTGTGATTTTATGACATCATTATTATGTAAGAATGACTAAAATAATTATGAAAATTTTTTTATGATCAAAATATAATCTAATAAGTATAAAAATTAATTTTAAAAAATTAATTTTACCTTATAAATTTAAACCTTACATTTTGGAAAAAAATTGGGATTTTAAGATAAAAATTATTTTTTAGATTATGCACGTTAAATGGGTTGGTTGGGATGTGTGTTTTGGTTTGGGAATGACTAATAAATCCACCCAATTTATGCCACTCATTAATAATCCGTAAAATTTGTTGGAATTTATTTAATCCACAAGTGATTTGCTTTTATAATAAAATAACCTATATTTTAACACTTAAAACCACCTCTCAAGTATAAATACCCTCCTTTGCCACATCAATTTCTACACCAAATACTTTGAGAATGGTTTATATCTCAATTTCCCTCTAAATAGTCTCTACAAGATTCTAAGTACTCCATCTCCAGCTTTAAGAAGCATCCTTCTAAAGTAAGGGATCTTTTCCTCCACTTATTTTAATTCAGGTTCTTCTTTTTATATATGCCTTTGATTATCATTTTATTATATTTTAAAGTGATTTTAAATAAAAAAATTATTGTTTATATGATTTATTATTAATTATATAATTCATTTCCCTCTCATTATATCCTTTTCCAAATTCATTATTCTACCAAAATAACGGTTCCTCACCCCTCTCTTACAATTACCTTTGCACAACTTTTTAAATTACTTCTCATTTCCTTATGAAATGTTATTATGTGTCATTATCATGATTTCATTACAATTTTATAAGTGAGATACCACTATTAAATCATAAAATTATACCTTCATAATCTATTATAATGATCAATATTTCCCATATCCATAAAACCATCCTAAATTTCACAAAGGAAAAGTGTGTGTGGTTTTCCATGCAATTACATCTATGCATGGATACTAAAAGTAGACATGGATCAAGAAAATTTATACTTAGAGGTAATTAACCTAAAAATGTAACATTGATATTTGAATTGATCATCACCTGATGCATGACAATGGGCCGTTCTTCACATTTGTTTTGACACACCCGAGGGATTTTCTTTGGATAATTCACATGCACTTTATGATCCATAACAAAGGATCAGAATATACAGATTTACATTTACATTCGTTTGATATCCCTATTCTATGAATTAATCCTTAAATACTTCTTGTTAACATTCTATCAATTAGATTAATTCCTTTTTCATTGTGAGCTTCCTATTATTCCTAAATTGATTGTTGGCTATTCATCAAGATAATCGCATTAATCCATTAAAAGGGTTTCTTTGCCTCATAATTTGTAACCAATGAACATGTTATCTTTCACTATCTATATTCCTCATATATTTTAACTTTATTCCAAATGTCCATGCTCTTATGTATACATTGTATGGTTGAATTACGATATCTATAGAGAATGATCCATCAATGCCTTTATTTTTCCTTATCATCAATAGCGCATAATCAAATATTTTATTCCAATACCTTTCCATGTGAATAACCTTTCATTATTATTATTATTGAAATGTATTCATGTAGATACCTATAAATCTATTGAATGGGGAAATTATTGACTAAACTATATACCATTTTATCTATACGGTGCAAATACCCCATAATTTATTATCTTAAATGATTGGTATTTACCTAGAAAGTTATATAATTTCATTAGGTATTTGATTAATTTACAATGTGTTTATCATGATATGATTATTTTATAAATGTTTTCCTTATGTGGAAAACATGAATTAATACATATAAAGGGTTCACCCCGATAGCGCTCTAATGTATTTGGTAATGAGATAGAGTTAACTGGATAGAAGTTACTCCTAAGAGACAATATAGTTATGTTACTCCTAAGAGATGATAAAGTTTACTAGTTATAGGTTACTCCTAAGAGATATGTTTTACGACAACCTATTGATGAGCTATGGAGATATATTTTTGAATATATCTGTTTCCTCTAGAAATGGGGATGACCTCATTGATTTTAGGTTCAAACATTCCAAGAGGTTTCTAACAGGCTTGTTCATAGAACCAGAAACATCCAATGATTCCATATGAATTTGGACCTACTTTCCAAAGGTAGGTGCTCACTAGTTATGAACCTATGAGGCTTAATAATTTTCATTGGTCGAGAGGATGGGAGGTCGGACTCATCACACCTTTTTGGGGGGAATTATTTTATACTCCGGGACTCTCTTTATAGATTTAAGTTTATGTTTGGGAATCCTTATTACATTCCCAAGTATAAAAATGAGCTTTCCTTTAGATCTGACAATCAATAATTAGTATGAATGAAATTTAGAGAATATTTTATATGTATTCGAGGTTATTCATCAATAGAGAATCATCTATATTTGTTATAGATTCTTAGTCAATGGAATCCTTCAATACATAAAAGTCTCTTGGTCATTATGATGACCATACTGGTTTTAAAGCCACTCAGTGGGGCACTTGAAGTTTATTGTCATTAAGAAGGACATGGATTATTTCAGAGTTGGGATCGTACCTGTAGATGGGCTACCTAAGTATCCTTTACTTTGGAAAAGGAATCAGAACCCACGTAGTTCGAGTAAAGAAGTATGAGTTTTATGCATGATTGATGGATCAAAGAAAGATGTCATAATTACTTTTACACTCTAAGCTCACGTGAGTCATGCTCGGTGTGAGAAATAAGAGGTATTGGTAAAAACAGACAATTGTTCCATCATAAGAAATGATGTGGGGATTATGTATGTATCACTGCCCAAATAGATGAAGATTAGGATTTACTTCAGGGAAGAAACCTGGGAACAAGGTCCACAAAGGTATATGTACTTTATGGAGATTTGGATACTCTAACTTGGGGCTTACTCCTGAAGAAGATGCCCAAATTAGGAGGGGACTTATGGTTGGGTTTTACTCCTGATAAGGATGCCCAAATAAAAAGTAAATTAAGACTAGTTAAGAGAAATTATTACTGGGTCTTATTTTTGAGAAGGAGGCCCATGTTAAAGGATTTGAGAAATGGGGCTTATTCCTGAGAAGGTGGCCCAGGTTAAAGGATTTGAGAATTGGGGCTTACTCCTAAGGAGGAGGCCCAGGTTAAAGGGACTTATAACTTGGGGCTTACTCCTAAGGAGGATGACCAGATTAAAGGGACACTTTAACTTATGATTGGGACTTACTCTTAAAGAGGATGCCCAAAATTTAAAGAAACCTGAAGATTGGGGATTACTCCTGAAAAGTAAGCCTAGGTTAGGGAACTCGGGGCTTACTCCTAAGGAGGATTCCCAATTTGTAATTTTGAGATTGGGACTTACTCTTGAGGAGGAGGCCCCTTTAGAGAAATTATGACTGGGGATTACTCTGGAAAAGGAGGCTCAGGTTAAAGGAATCTCTCATCTTTAAAGGATGAGGTTGAATTAATGAAATATCCAACCATAGTGATATAAAAATATGTTAATCACTAGGTTTTGAGAGATGTTCCACATAATTCCTTTCAGATAAGGAATCCAACAAGGAAATCATTCCATGAAAGGATTTGGAGAGAGTTCTGAAGGCTTAATCTTGAAGAGGATAGGTGGATAAGCATAAGAGAGGTGAAATAGTCAGGAGGGGAACCCAAAAAGAAGGTGGCGCGCAAGTCTTGGTCGCACAAGTATACCTGCGCGACACATGGGTACTTGCACGATGGTTAACCCTTAGGGTAATACTTGGGTGAGACTTGTCTCAAGCCCTTATTATTATCCCTAGAGGCTTCCAGAAGAGGGGCGTGCAAGTTCTATGGAAGGGGTAAGGTGGCACGCAAGTGTGGCCATTTCCCTTAAGGGCTGGCCACTTAGGCGTGGAAGTGTTGATGAGTTTCAACACTTAGGCCTTAATCCCCCTCTTTAGATCTTCTGTTCTAGGTAAGAAATCACCTTAGAAGTGTTCAGAATCTTTGATAAGAGACTAGCGCACCAGGAGATGAAATCTGAGTTTCTGGAATTTTTCCCCTGGAAATGGGGGGCCCACCAGGGGTATTTATAGCCTGGTGAAGACCCTGGGCGAAATTCAAGGAGGGAGCGCAAGTCACATACGCGACCATTGGGCGGAGCGTAAGTATACTTGCGCGACCTTGGTGGAACTTGCACGACCCAAATGAATTTGAATCTTTGTTCATGCCTTTTTCAATTTTTGATGTTTCTTCAAAGGATGAATCACTTTGGGTTCAAGGTATTTCCCTTTTCAATTTGTTAGACTCTGTGAAGGAAAGGAGCGTAAAAAAAAGTCCCCCCTTAGATTTGGCTCCAAAAAGAAATGAGGATATAACTCTAAGGAAAGAAGAAAACCAAGGAAACTTCGGCACACAAGTGTTGAGCAAGCAGATAGCGTTGCGCAGGTGTTGATCGGGCAAGATTTAGAGCGCACTGACTTTTAGGCACACAGGGTTGAGGCCTGGACTATATATATGCGGCCATTCTCGCGCAAAGTACCCGGATTTCAAATTTTTGATCTCTCGCCGCGTAAGTTACCTTCGCCGCACAGGTTGATCTTTTTTCCATTGTTTCTTTGCTGTCGCTCTACTATTGAGGTATTTAGATTTGTGTGGTGATATTTGCGTGCCAAAAACTTACACGACACATCCATACTTGCGCGACACATCCATACTTGTGCGACACATCCATACTTGCATGCCTTAATGCCTTAGCCATTTTTTCGAATTTCTTCAAAAATTTTATGAAAAATAAACCCATTTAAGAGTTAATTTATTCAACTTTTGTGCAGATTCAATGGCTCCCAAGAGAATCAGAATGGCTGATTAACCTTGCTAGCAAGAGAATTGATGATATGATGAGCATCATTGGCCATGATTACTATATCTTCTGTGATAGAACTCTCCCAGATTTGGCCAAGTACCTGAAGAAGTATCATCTTGATTTCCCACAAAGCATCTGTATGCCTTTGTATGGCTACGGTCATCTGCGAGAAGTTACCATTCCAGAGGTAAAGAACTATCTACCAATTTCTTGGTTTCATAATTACACCAATTTTGCTTCAAAAAATATCTCAGGTGGAGGAGCATTTGTAAATACAGGAACAGTGGATAAGACCTACATAATGAATCATAGCCCATGTACCTCAGATCTGAAACCTCACAAGCCAGAGCTTCAACCACATTATTATCCCTCAATTTTCTGAAACTCTCAGATGGATCAATCCAAAGGCCGGAAGAAGAGTTGAGACTTTCTTCCTGGAGGAGGTATGAATCCAACTTGGATGTGGGCATACTGGGTGCGACAAACCTGCGCAGAGTTTGTCAAGGATTTGAAAGTAACTGCAATATATGAAGCTGTATGTGTTGGGTAAAAATATGTTTATAGGAATGATGACTTTGTGCCGGGGATACTCAGCCATTAGAGCCAAGAAACAAATTATTTCCATCTGACTCACGGAGAAGTAGGTATCAGTCTATGGGATGTCCACAAGATCTCTGGGGCTCCAATTTTGGGTGATATGTATGATGAATTCATTCCTCCCAAGGTGACTTGGAATGATTCAGAGAAGACCCCGAATTTGGCTTGGGAATTATTGAAAATATTTCACAAGATCAAGAGTTTAGAGACTTCTTTAACTCACTCTAGAAAGGAAATTCATCCAGAGGAGTGGATGTATATGTTTCTTACCAAGAAGTAGGAGAAGGAGCCGAAGGAGAAGGGGACCAAGGAGAAGGGATCAAAGGGGAAGGGGCCCAAGGAGAAGGGGCCCACTCGTCCTACCACCTAACCCAAAACAGATAAGAGTGGTGCTTCAGGAACATTTTGGACGACCTTGGAAGCAGGAGAATTTGAGAAGTGGGGATATGAAGTAAATCAGAGAATCCCAAAGAAGACTCGTCTAGCGGGCTTCTTGGCCTTGTGGCTTAGTGTTTCTCTTTTTCCAGTCAGGGACTTGAAGGGAGTCATCAGGCCAGGGACCTTCATTATTGTAGCTAAATTGGATGAGGGGAAAATAGTTGGGTTGGCTACCCCCATTTTAGAAAAGATTCATAGGAGATTACTCCATGTCTTCATGGGTAAGTCTCCTTTGAGAATAGTGGGACCATTCCAAGTTTTATGGGGATGGATCGCCAATCACTTCAGGACATTTAATGTACAGATCAGAGTACAGATTCCCGGAAGTTCTTTCAGGCCATTAGTGCAGGAATTCTCTAGAATTGCTCCACTAGATCTCTATTCTTATGACATGAAGGTGAGGTTGAGCATGTATTAGGAATTCAATTTCTTTCCTTATGGAAATCCACCAACCGGGCAGTTTATATATGATGGAACAACCAGCCTGGAATTAAGGGCATACATGCTGGCCTGGAGAGATGGTGTGCTAGTCACTAGGATTAACGAAGAGATTATATGTGAGGCCTATGCTACATATAGATTTTCACATCAATTTAAGTGTTTGTAGTAGACTGTTGTATCTCCCCTAGTGCATGTCAGGTCGGAGCAACATCCGATGGTTGCCCGACAACTATGGTTGTTGACATCTAGGGAAAAGAGCGGGGTAATATTTGATCTACCAGTTGATAAAGTGGAAAATAAGTTGACCACATGGTGTGCCGATAACTGGATAACATCATACCCTAGAGGGGTGCTGAATCACCCAGTTTATCAGGCGGGGAAATGGAAAAGAACCGTAGAGAAAGAAACCCTTCATCTGGAAGGTGATTCTTCTACACAACCTGAAGCTAATTCGTCGGATTCCCAGGATGGGAATGATGATCCACCACATGTTGAAATGCAGCCTCGTGCCAGATATAATCCCCCTGTTATAATCAAGAGACCAAATCCATCAACTCCTAGTGAGTTACTTCATTAGGGAACTTTAATCATCATTAATTTATAGAGCAAAAGTCTTATTTTCTTATTCTCTATCTGTAGTTTCAGAAGTTGGGAAAAAGATGAAGTCAAAGATTGTAGGACCTTCCTCGCAGCCTTATGGTACACATACTGAATATCTATGACCATAGGCTGTCCAAACATGGCGGAGTTTATACTGCGACACTGAAACTGCCTGGTTGGATTTGTGCGAGGGGCTACACCTCCCTGGAATAGGGAAACTTCTGGCTTCTACAGATATCGGTTACAAGGATAATCCCGATGGAGTGCGGGCTTACATCAGAGAGCTGGAAATGATCATATATGCCACCGATGATTCCATTCCTGTCACCAAGCAGGTGAAGGAAATGATAAATCGTGGTTCCACTGAGGGTGGTTCTGAAGATGAGGAGTGGCACTATTACATGGCTCCTGAAGATATTAGTATCTTTCTTTATTTGCTTTCCAACTTAATTTCAGTTAAAGCCTTGTTACTCAAAGAAATTTTTTCTTTATCCTGCAGCTTGCAAAGAAAGGAACTGCTGAGGTTCCTTCACCACAGTACAACCCTAGTGGTACTGCCATCGGGGCTGCTGCTGAATCTCCTCACGAGTCTGGCAAGATATCTCCAGGCCATCAAGCCATGGACGAGGAGTTGGATATGGATTTACATTCTCCAATTCAAGTACCTATAAAGGAGACTACCGACACTCCCAAAAATCCAAAGAAGAAAAATCATTGAAGGAGGAAGTCCACAGCTAAGAGCTTCATCAATAGTGGTAAGTCCTTCGGATAATTAGGAGTCTTAACCCATGAAAAGGTTACTCATAATTTTTGTGATTGTAGGGGATTCTTCAATTTCCCCTTTGAGGGAGAGGATTGACCTTCCTCTAAGAACAATGGAGGGTGCTGGTGAACAATCACAAGTTCAGGCTAACTTGGCTACTCCTAGAGAAGAGCCAACGTCTGTTCCTAGTATCCCTACTGCTTCTGGAAAGTTAAAAATGCTTTATTTAATGTTGAATGAAACATCAACTGACTTCCATTTCATGGTACTTTAGGTTCAACCCCTGTGCTAGAGCTCTTGGCGGCCATTGCAACTGACGCCGCTACTTTATCTAAAGAAGCTGTCCAGGGTCAAAGGCCGCAGAATGAAGGTCGCCAAGAAGACACATCAAATGATCCCACTTGTGAGATTAACTAGGATTCTAAGATTACATTGAATGAAATGATGGAACTTGGTGCATATTTTGAGGATTTTTTAGATCCTGTTAAATTACCATGTAATTTAGAAGATTATGTACGTGAGTGTTATCCTTCGTCCTATTAAAAATATCTTCCTATTACATCTCTAATCATGATCAGTTGAAATGTGTAGTTATATCTGAGCAAGATGCTGAATTACCAATTCTTGAAGGGGGTACAAAAAACCCTACTATTGTAGAGAAATTTTCCCAGGTGGAGCTGAACCCCATAGATCTTCCTCAAACTCACTCTGAAAATCCTATTGAAACTAGGAAAGACCGGGAGGAGCCTTCTCAAGTTACCAATCTACCATTGGTTAAGGGATACCAATATTTGTGACTGTACTTAATTTTCAAGATAGCCAATCAACTTTTTTTATCCTTTGAAACTAACCAAAGACTTCAATTGATTATGTTGGGCCATCAATTTCTGTTGCTAGATCTAGAGGTGAAGTCTCATCCTCTGCCCCAATGGGAATAGAGAGTGAAAAAGCACAGGTCAGGGTGGAAGGAGAAGAATATGGCACTTCCCTAAGTGCATTAATCCCGGATTATGTTCACCCATGTGAAAGTGATGCTGAGTCGGACCTAGAAGTACAAAAGGCACTACAATTTTCACGATGCAAGGCATGGCAGAACATATGGAAGATCATATCTGAAGTTCCTTTAGAAGAGCTGGCATCGAAGATCCCGCGATTGTCATCCCTGTTTTTCATGCTGGGACTTGGCAGTTTTGGATATCAATAGATCCATGCTGTAGTGAAACAATTCATCTTAAGGAGGGAGCAAGAGCAAAAGTGCCGTCAAGATTTGACCCGGGTGAGGCTGTCATCCAACATTAGTGAATTTGAGGCTACAGTTTCCCGAGCTGAGGCTGATTATACTGCCAAGTTAAAGGAGCTGGAGCATAAGATCAAGGAGAAGGTCGTCCATCAGATACACCTTCAGCAACAATTAGATGCTGTTACTGGGGAACTTGACCAGCATAACAATTCACTGGAAGGAGTTCAAATGAATGGTATGAAAGCCATTACAGATGCCAAGAAAGCACTCCATCAGGCTGAAAAGAATGAAGTTGGTCGAGTGCATGAGCTTCAAGTGGCTGTTGATGAAGCTCGGGATGCTGTAAACCAAATGAAGACTTATGTTGATAGCCTTTTGTAATTCTTGGAAAAGAGAAGAGACTCCAGTTTGTGGATGTCCTTTTAATTATTTTTCATCAAATGAAAAATACTTTCATCTTTGATCATTTGTGTATGCCTTCTTTTTCTACATGCTTTAAATTTTACCTAAGCCAATGGGCCTAGTAAGCATAGTTTGATTCTTGCTAGGATTATTATAAATAACCCTACAAACATTGAATCTTTTTATTGCTCAATATTACCTAAAATCATACAATATGTATATTTAGTGAGATAGAACTTGACTTTTGTTCAGAGTTCCTTTGTCTTTTTTGAGCAGTTTAAAGTCATGCACGTTGGACATAAAAAGGCTAATGTTTAAGGTAAAAATAGCTTTGACCAAATGGATTGACTCAATTCCTTGATAATTTATTTGAAAACATATTACCATGTTCAAGTATGAGGAAAAATATGTAAACGATGACTTAAGAAATTTTGAATCTGAGGAATGATATGAAAAATGGCTAAAAAGGCATTAGAAGAAGTAGTTCCCAAGAATGAAGTTACCACTATTTAACAAACCAGTTAGGGGGTTGAATTATTAAGGGCCACCAAAGGGAATTGACTGCATAGTTAAATAATAGCATATTTTGGCTGAAAAGTCTGTTATGTAGACTGTTTATGCAAGGCCGCCTAAAGGCACGTGCTGTATAGTTAGGAAAAATAACTCTCATAAATTTACCTTTCTACTTCTAAAAAGCCAGTGGAAGTTTTTGGGGATTAAAATTTTCCAAAGCATAGAGTTTTCTGTATGGAGAGAGGTACTTGAATATGGAAAAGATATTTCCAAACAGAATTGTCTAAGGACTGGATGAATGTCACTCCTACGAAGGTCTGACCCAAATGTAGGGAAGTAAAATATAAACCATAGACTTGAATACATTCAGATCATGAAAAAGAGTATGGGACAGATATGTCAAGGATGGCCATTTTTTGCGGATCCCTACATAATGTCATTAAGACATCCAAGGAAAAAAGAGATTTTCTTCCCATGAATGAAGTTACCACTATTTGAAAAACCCATTAGGGGGTTGAATTATGCAGGGCCACCTAAAGGCATTGGCTGCATATTCAAATAATAGCATCTTTTGGATGACACGTCTGTTATGTAGACTGTTTATGCAAGGCCGCCTAAGGGCACGTGCTGCATGGTCAGGCAAAAGAACTCTCAGAAATTGGAAATTTTGTGACCAGAAGTAAAGAAAAGTGTTATGGAGATTTGGAATTATTTAAGGTTAGGAATATGACACATGAAAATGGGTATTGTTCAATGCATGAAATAAATACATAGATCAAAGCTAACCGTAATCATGTTGTGGCTGGGTGCTGAATTGAGGTGCTGGAATTCACTACGTATCCCATAAGGATGAGAATCAAGCCATACATAGTTCTTGAAATATAGTTTAATTCCTGGTGGGATGAAAGTAAGGGAAATATTATTTTAGGGTCATAGAACTCGGACCATAATAATGAATACACAGTGTGTGTTTTCACAGGGACTTTTCTGCCAGGGGACTGAAAGTAAAATTTGGGGTTAGGCCCAAATACTTGGGGCTGGATTCGATGGATTCTTGAGCGTTCCTACATATCCCATAAGGATGGAAATAAATCCGCACATAGTTCTAGAAATACCCTCTGTACAAATTTGGTTCGTACATATAAAGGGTGAAAATGATACTTTAGTGCAATGATGGTTTGAACCAAGATAAAAGGTTCAGGCATTTCCATGTATACACGTAGTCTTTGGAATATAACATGATTAAATATCAATGTAAATAATGATTTACTCTCAGGTGAGGGTGTCAAAGAATGTTGTAGTTTATTGTAATATATGACAAAAGTGTTGTATAGTTTAACGTCATGTAGCAAGGACAAAGGTGAACCAATGTAAAAATATTGGTTCTGGGGGTCGCTTCAGGAATCAATATCATATGAGACGAAGGTGAACTGATGTGAAGAGATTGGTTTTGGGCTTGAACCTAAGAAGGTTGCCTACGTACCCATCCTAGAAGGAAAGGATCAAAGTCTGCGTAGTTCAATTAAAGAATGAATTAATGATCAAGTTGTTCTTTGAGACAACGACCTAAAAAATGGTGTTGGGACTTACACATGTTTAGCAGCCTAGAGAGTGTGTTATAGTTGAAGTTTACTCTAAGATCATGTGAGTCATACTCGGTGTGAGAAACAAGAGGTAGAAACAACCTTAACGATGCATAGTTTAACGTCATGTAGGATGTATGAAGGGACTATGTAGTTTAAAGTCTTGTAGTGAAGACTATATGTGCTGCACAGTTTAGTGTCATGTAGTAGGGACAAAATACAGTTTAACGTCATGCAGGAAAAATATAGGGACACCATTTAACGTCATGTTGGATGTAAGGGTGCTGTATAATTTAGCGTCCTGTAGCTAATACGATGAGGAAAATATACTTTAACGTCATGTTGGATAAAAGGGGGACTATACATTTTAATGTCATGTAGTGAGGAAAAAAAGAGGACATAGTTTAACGTCATGTTGGACGTATTAGGGACTTTTCCATAGTTTAACGTCATGTTGGACAATGGTGCGAATAGTTTAAAGTCATATGCATGGACCCGGGATTATGCAGTTTAACGTCTTGCTGGACGTAAGGGTCTTCTGTATAGTTTAGCGTCATGTAGCCAGGACGTCACAGTTTATTGTCATGTTGGACAAGGGTGAAAATAGTTTAAGGTCATATGCTTGGACTGTTGATGCTGCAGTTTAACGTCTTACTAGAAGATAGCACAGTTTAACGTCATGTTGGATGATAGAGTATTTGTGTTACACAAAATACTTCTTCAGAAATCTAGCATTGGTTGGAGTAGTGATGATTTCTCCATCCATTGAGATTAAAGAATATGCTCCATTGGAGTAGACCTTATGTATTGAATAAGGTCCTTCCCATTTTGGTTCCAGCTTAGGAGGTTTCTTTCTTGGTATCATTGGAGTTCTGAAAACCAATACCAATTCTCCCTGAATGAATTAACGAAGACGGACCTTTTTGTTGAAAGCTCATGCTATTCGATTTTGATAGACTTCCAAGAAGTGCAGGGTGCGCAACCTTTTCTCATCTAACCGTTCCAATTCATCCAATCAATTTTGAGATTGTTCATCTGTAGATGACTGATCACAAATGGATACTCTGAGCGAGGGTAATTGAACCTCAATAGGCAAGATTACTTCCGTTACATATACCAATGAATATAGAGTTGATCGCATCGCAATGCGGGTGGTGGTTCGATAAGCCCATAAAGCATGAAAGAGTTTATCAGACCATGATTTCTTATCTTTATCCACCATCTTTTGCTCTATGTTTGAAAGAGTCTTGTTGAAATCTTCTATCTGGCCATCGGCCACTGCATGATACCGAGAGGAATGATTAGATTTAATGTTGTATTCTTGATACAACTTCCTCACCTTGGATGAATAGAAGTTGGTGCCATTGTACGTCAATATGGTATGAGGAACACCAAATCTAGTAATGATGTTAGACTTGATGAAGCTAACAATGCATTTAGAACTGACTTCTTTGAGGGGTATTGCCTATGCCCATTTGGAAAAGAAGTTAGTAGCAGTAAGAATGTACTTACACTACTTAGATGTAGCCTAAGGATAAGGTCCCACTACATCCATTCCCCATGTGGAAAATGGACAAGAGTATTTAGCTGTATGAAGAAACTCTAGGGGTTGATGAATGAAGTTGGAATGTAATTGGAAATAATGACACTTATTTGTGAAATCAACACAATCTTGTATCATTGAAGGCCAAAAGTATCCAAGCCTTCGAATTTGATCAGATAGTCTCTGTCCAGACTGATGGGCACCACAGACTCCTGCATGTACTTCTTTCATGACAGGCATTGTATCTTCGCCATCAGTGCATCTAAAGATAATTCCATCAAAACCTCTTTTGTAGAGAATTTTTCCTAGGTTATTAGGGCTATCATATAGATTAAAATTGACCACACGTCTCTGAACTTGTTCTTTCCCAGCTCTATCAGGTGGAAGTGTTCTATTTTGAAGGTATTACCAAATAAGTGTCATCCATCCTATAGTATGACCATATGGTTCAGGAATGGGACTAATTTCATTGATTTCCTCTGTTTTGGTTTGAACATAAAGTGAAATTGCACGACGGTGGGAAATACTGATGGTTGTCTCTTCCCGATTTGGATCTGCCAGAGATGTAGCTATATTAGCCAGTGCATTAGCTTGGGCATTTTGTGATCGTGGGACATAAGAAAATGTCTGTTCTGTAGGAAATTACACCATTAACTCTCTGACGTAATCATACAAAGGGATTAGTTCTTCTTTTTTGATTTCATAATCCCCATTGACTTGTTTGATTACTAGGTTTGAATCACCTTTCACCTTTAAGTGATTCACTTGTGCTTGAAGTTCCAACTCCAATCCTACGATAAGAGCTTGGTATTCTGCTTCATTGTTTGTACGGCCTCCCAAAAATGAGAAGGAATAAGGTAGCAATGCCTTTTCTGGGGAAATGATTACAACTCCTAACCCAACTTTGTTGAACTTAGGATCTTCCATTTTCCTCCCTGTTGGACTTATGGAAGCACCATCAAAGTACATTTCCCGTGTTTGAAGACTAACTTGAATAGAAAATACTTCCTCATCAGGAAGTTCAATATCTGAAGATGTATCTTCTGCTGAAGGATGTTCAATAAGGAAATCAGCTGGATCTTGTCCCTTTATTGCCTTTTGTGACACATATTGAATATCAAATTGCTGCAAAATATCTTCCCACCTTGCCAGACATCCTGTAAGCATTGGATGACTAAGGATGAATTTGAGAAGGTAATTGCAAGATACCAATTAGACCTCGTGATGTTTCAGGTAGTGTCTCAACTTCTGAACTGAAAATATTAATTCTAGGAAAAACTTCTCAATATTTGAGTATTGAGTTTCTACTTCAAGCATAGTCTGACTGAGATAGTAGAGGTTGTTTTCATTCCCATCATCATTCTTCTGAGCAAGAAAGGCACCCAATGATCTCTCTAAATCTGTCACATAGAGGATAAGTGGTCTTCCTTCAACAGGTGGCATTAAAACTGGTGGACTCAAGAGATACTTCTTGAGAATATCTAATGCTTCTTGACATTCTTCATTCCACTTGTAAGTGACTCCCTTCTTCATAAATCTGGTGAAGGGTAAACTTTTTCCTACCAAATTGGTGATGAAACGCCAAATATAGGCCAAGTGTCCTTGAAGTCCTCTTAATTCCTTTAAATTTTGAGGAGGTGACATACTAAGGATTGACTTTCTATTATCAGGATCGACTTTGATACCACGATGGCATACAACAAAGCTGAGAAATTTTCCTGAGGTTACCCCAAAAGCACATTTTAAGGGCTTCATCTTCAAATTATGTTGCTGAAGTTTGTGGAATATTATTCCAAATCATCTAAGTGATTAGAAATTTGTTTGGATTTAACCACAAAATCATCCACATAACATTCAACAAACCTCCCTAAAAAGGGTTTGGAGATACGATGCATGGCACGCTGATATGTTTCGCCAACATTCTTCAAGCCAAAGGGCATTCCTGATAGAAAAAAACACCCTGAGGGGATCTGAAAGCTGTAGATTACTCATCTTCTGGAGCCATTCAGATTTGATTATATCCCGAATATCCATCCATGAAGGAAAGTGCTTCATAGCTTGCTGTTGCATCAATTAAGAGTTCTATAATTGGTACAGGAAAATCATCCTTAGGAAAATGCCGATTAAGATCTATGAAATAAATGAAAAATCTAATTTTCCCATTCTTCTTTTTCACTGGGACAATATTAGCCAAACATTTGGTATATTGAACTTCTATGAAGAAGCTATCTTTGATAAGATTATCCATTTCAGCCTCAATTTTGGAAGCATAGGTTGGGTGTGTTCTTCTAGCGGATTGTTTGAATCCTCAATGTTCTTATGGAAAACCCAAATGATGAGTGGAAATATCAGGATCAAGCCCTGGCATCTCTATATAGTTCCAAGCAAATATATCTCGATTTTTCTTTAAAAAGAAAATATACATCTCTTGCTCTTCAAGAGTCATGGCCACACTAATTAAAGTGAGGCATGGATTTTCTTTTGTACCCAAATTTATTTCTCTGAGTTCATCCATGGTGGTAGAGATACCCTCTTCAAATGATGGAGGAGAATCCCTAAGATCTTCCTCTTCTTCTTCAACAAGTGTTATTTCTTCTGTTTCTACTTGCATAGTAGATGATGAAGTATAATTTTCATGATCAGAAGAGATGTTAAAATTTGAACATCTTGAAGAAGAAGCTTCCATTTCCGACCCAATTGATGATGAAGAGTCTTCCTTGGGTAATATAGAGGAGATAATGGATTGAGAATTGACATCATCGATCACCTCTGACATTGCTATAACTTTTTCTGGACTGATTGGAGAGGTATAGACTTTCTAAATTTCATTAGATGAAATGAAGACATCTCCATTTGAGCTTTCATCATTGCTTGGTGGATCAACACTTTCTCCCAAGTTTTCTGGCTTGATTTCCGTAATTGACATTATGGAAGTTTCCATAAGAGTATTTTGATTTGGGGCTATCCTGTCAATTGGAATGATAGGAAACACATAATCTGGACTCACATGTGTAAATGGGTTTACTGGAATCTTTTCCAAACCATATGGATCATTAACTTTGGTAATCTCCCTTTTTGTGGATTTCTCCTTTCCCTTCATGTGATAGAATTCCGCCTCAATGTATTGAGATTCACATGTCTTGAACGGGGACTTATCACCATACAATGTCCCAATTTGACAATCGAAACAATATTTGAGACATTGATGGTATGATGAAGGGATAGCCACATGTTGATGTAGCCAGGGTCTACCAAGCAAGATGTTGAAGGCTGAGTCTTGATCAAAAACCATGAAATATGAATTGGATATAAGATCTACAAACTGAGTTCTGAGTGTAATCTTTCCCAATGGTTCTTGTTCATTTTTATCACATCCTTGTAACATTAAAGTAGAAGGAGATAAATCAGATCTTGTGAGGCCCAATTGACGAAGTGTACGAATGGGGATGAGGTTGACTCCTGAACCATTATGAATGAAGACTCTTCGGACATCTACAGTATTGACCTTTCCAGATAAGTACAAAGGTCTAATATGTCCATGTACGACATCATCTTCATCTTCATCTATGAAAGATATCACTGCATGGCATTCTGCAGGATTATTCTCAACATGGTAGGATTCAGCCGCAACAATTTCAGTTTCAAACTCCTGAGGTCTTGACAAAGCCTCGATGAGTGACTCCTGAAGATTATTTGATAAATTCAAGGCATCTAGAATTGATAACTTGGACGGTACTTGGGCCAAGTGTTTTAATACATCATACTTTTGATCCAAAGGTCTGCGTTTCCCAATAGGAACATGTGGTTTCGTAGGTGCCTTAAAAGTTGATGCTTTGGAAGTTGATGCATCTTGTACCGGGATAGGAGTTAGTAATACTCCTGGATTTGGAATATTATACTGATTAGGTCTATTTACTTGATGAGAGGAAGAAGGTGGAACCTCCAACCGATCTTCCAGAATAACTGTGCCAGGACTAAATTTGCCTTGTGTTAAACAACTTTCTTGTTGTTGTTGAGCTCGTTGAAGGGCTCTTCTACGAGTTTCTGCTACATACACAGTTCTAGCAGGGGTAGAATTGGAATAGTGGCCTCTGAAAGATCCACGTCTTCCCCTGTACCCTGAGCCTCTGGAACTCCCTCTGATTCGTTTGTTTGATACAAGGAATTCAGTCTTGTCAAAATCGAAACTACAACTGGCATATGGATATGTTAATTGAATCATATTAACAGAACCAAAGATCAATTCTCCGTCTAATGAAGAATCTGCCTGATTAGCCAATTTAGGCTGTGCCGTTTGGTGGGACGGTGCCCGTTGCTTCAAAGTAGATGGCATAAAATCTTCCAGAGTCAAAGACAATTTGGGCTTTGACACTATTTCATCTTCTTCTTATTGTTCATATTTCTCTGAATTATGCCGTCCTTTTGAGGATTTTCCCTCTGATGAAGAGGGTTTTGCTGTGGAATTCATTGCAGAAGACACAATTGGTTTATTCAATTGCGTTCTCACAATGACATGAGTTCGGTTGATCATTTTTCTGACTATCCAATCATCATATTTTTGCGCATTTTTGTTCTTGACTTCTTGACACTCACCCTCTTTCTCTGGATTCGTAGCAGTTACACATGATATCTGAGCTGAAGAACCTTTCAACTTGACTTGTCCTGAGTCCACCATTTTTTGCAGGAGGTCTTTGAAGAGAAAACACTCTTTAATGGGATGCCCCAACATCTGATGAAATGAGCAATAGTTGGGATGGTCTTCATCTCCTTCCTTGTTTGGCCTTTTGGGCCTTGGAAATTGAACCAAATTATTTTCCAGAGCTGAAATGAAGTAACCAGGAACTTGTTCATTTTGAAAAGAGTACATTTTGATCTTTAAATCCTCAAATTGTTTTCATATTTGATCTCTTTGATCATCTTGATGAAACGACCTCTGTTGTTGATGCTCAGAAGGTGGATCCCTTCGAGAAGATGAAGGCCTTGAAGTAAAAGCAGGTACAAGTGCTTGTTTAAGCATAACTGTAGTAGTCTCTGATTTACCCATTCTCATTCCTGGAACTGATGGAATTACACGAGCTTTATCCTTAGTCTTTATAAGAGAGTCTTCAATCTGTTGAGTGATCGAAGTAATGTCTCAAAACCCTCCTGTGTATTTCACTGGGATCAACGGTGTGCGCAACTCATCACGCAAATTCTCCACATAGATTGACAAAAATTATTATTGAGGGAGTGCTAAGCTCAGGGACTAGGTTAATCTTTTCCTGCAAACAATGAAGTATGAAACCCTTTAATTCTCCCTTTGATTACGGTTTGTAAGATAAAAAACTATTGTCTTTGGAAAAGTTGAGCTGAATTGAAGAAGGAATTGTTGACAAGGATCCTCCCACCTGGTAATTGACCGGGATTGAAAGCTTGTCTACAAAAAAAAAGCAGAACCTTGTAATGACTGTACAAAACACCTGAGCTTAACTTCTTCTTGTTGTTGAGGGGTTCCCATCATAGGATGTCAATGAGAAACAAAATTTGTTAAGTGTTTCTCTGGGTCTCCCGAACCATTAAATATTGGGAATGTGGTACTTGAAATATTTGATGGGGGAGGAATTGCGTCTACCCATTCAGGGTAAGATCTCTTCTCCGGCTGAATTGGTGCACGCTTTCCTTCCATATCTTCCAACCGAGCTATTAATGATTCAATGGTAGTCATTAACTTTTGAGAAACATCTAGTTGAGCTTGGACCTATGCAGATGCAATGACTGGAGCTTGGATAGGTGTGGCGACTGGTACCACAACTAAGGATAACACCACCGATTGTTGTTGCACCTGACCCATAGGTGAAGACCTGTGAGTGTGTACTGGTAAAGGAGGATACTCTTGATCCATATCATTAGCCGCAACAAATTCTCATGGCTGGCTGACTCCAGCACGCTTGGGAGGAAGAGTACTTTGAAGTAGTTCTGCATTCAACCTCCTTAATTCCTTCATCTCTTCCTCTTGTTGTGCGAATCTTTGCTCTAATGAGAGCGATTGGACTTCTCCAGAGGAAGGGTATGTAACCTGATTTTCCCTTTTCCTTTGTTGGATGCCTTTCGGAGAGGGGGAAGTTGGTTATTTGAAAGAATAACCAAATTTTGGGTAATCATTTGATTTCGTGTACGCACACCTTCTTCATTTGTGTCTGTGCGTACAACTTCTTGAACATGAATCTCTTCATCTGACCCCTCTGAGTGAGCCTCATCTGGTGGATCAGCAAAAAAAATATTGATGACATTAATTTATTCATAATGCATTGCATCCCTTCTATCGGCATTTCTGCGACATTGCCTTATTCCATGTCCTTTTTGAGACACTGCCTTTTGCTAATTTGATTTCTCAGGAACTTCTTGGAAAAACGTAATGTGTAAGGAATCTCTTGATAATTTGGATCTTTTTTCCTCTTTGGGATTCTTCCCTAATCGGTAGAAAACTGAATTTATCTAAGGAAGATATTGAGGATTTGAAAAAGTCCCCAGTCTGGTGGACTGAGGCTGTTCCTGCTGTTTCTTCTCAACTCCTCAAACCCTATTTGTTGATTTTGAGGGTTGGGTTAAAAGAGTCCACATTCTGGAAAGATGGGGTGATTCTTGAGTTTCTATATCTGAGACTTTCTTGAAATCTCTCCTGATCTTGCAGATTTTAGTCCAGAAATTTGCTGGATGCATCAACCTACATCCACTTTTATCACCTGGCTCAAAAGACCGTTGGATGATTTCTGACACTTATGTCACTTCATGATGTGCTTGCTCCAAACAAGAGGCCTGTTCAATATTCTCGTTTTCTTGATGCAGGAGTAATTCAACAAATTTTTCTCTATATGCTTGATTTTGAGAAGAACTAGTTGATGCCTGTTCTTGAGAGAGCCTTTGATTACAAATAAAGCCCATTTTCTGTGGCCAACCATGGGCACTGACATTGCATGAGACCATTTTTAGCGGGTTTTGCTGATTGGAGAGTACAATGAAATGTAGTGCTCCATGAACACACCATCCCCTGATATGAATACCAGATGGGGTATTGGAAATTAATTGGTGAAACCTTCTTAGTGTGCCAAGGCATGAACACTGAAGGGCTCTCTGCTGCTTTTCAGCCTTCGGATATTGAAAAACTGAGAGAGATGCCAAATCAATTTGGCGTTGTAACCCTTCTATTATCTGGACATGATTTTCATATTCATCATAAGATAATATTTTATTTTTCAAATGACAAATAGTTTTCCATATGTTGAGACGAATATCATGAATTCCATATTCTATCAATATCTATGGAATGTCATACTGAGAATCAGCCAAAGGCCAAAACATAACCGACACTTCACCTTTCTCCAGTTGTTTTCTATTATTCAATACTTCCACTTTATCATTCAATGAAGATTATTCTACCTAATTATACCAGATATGGTGCTTATTTTTTGCTTCATCGGATTCAACAAGATTGGTAGAGAATTCACTGATCAAACTAGAAGATGCATGACTCAGGGGTGGTTCGGAGAATGACCTACACCCCAGAATATCTTCTGATTGAGAAAGTGTTTCACCTAATAGTGGTAAAGCATCAGAAATGACTAGATTCATATTTTCAAGTGCCTCAAGATAATATGGATTTCTCATCACTACATTGTCCATTGGAGAATTTTCTAGGCAATGTTCATTATTAATGCGGAGATGACTTTCGCAGATAAATTCATCATCATGAGGAGGACCACTATGGTGGGTTACAGCAAAAGATGAAACATTTTGCTTCTTAGTCTTCTGACCACATAGAAGGTTCTTGTGGCTCTCATCTGAAGATGAAACTTCGAGATCGACCGAATTTTCATGAAGCAAGCCTTCATGAGGAAGTGTCTGGTGCAGAACTTTGGAATTAATGTTCCCACTATTGGGAACTGAGAGAGTAGAATCTTGAGTTGCAACAGATAATTTTCCGAGTGCATCAAGAACTCCAACATCGAGTAAGGCCTAATTATAGATTGTCCCTTGATTTCTTGACTGTACTGGGTGGGTATTCTTCTTAGACCCCTTCTTACTCAATTTGGGAACCACTTGTTGATGAAAGTGGTCATTATGAGCAGGTGTATGTGCCTACTCAGAAGAAATGATCAGGTTAGGCTGATTATCTCCACTCAAATCAGGTGTATGTGCCTGACTTCTCTATCCATATGATATGGGGGAGTACGAACCACAACCCTCTTGGACTGGAACATATGTGTGTGTCTGTTCTAGAGTGAACTATTGATGTGTCACTCCACTGACCGGGATAGATTTATGTTTCTTTCCTTGAGATGCTGTTGAAGTTGTTATAATATCCTGACAGGCATCCATAATATGAGAAGGGATTTGCTTCTGCTCTTTCACCATTTACAGAATGTTCTTTGTGACTTCAGTGTCCAGAACGGGGATATAAGTCCATTCCGTTCTTGGAGTAGTTGTATGTGCCTACTCCTGTCCTCCTTTTCCTATCAGTGAATTCTGACAGTACTCATGTGTGGGGGTAGAGCGTTGAGTCTGCCTCCTATTTGTCGTCGATGATTTCTGACTGATTTCTCCGAATGCTACCAAAAAAGAATGTTGGTAGGATTGATCAATACTAGCAGGTGTATTTGAATTTTGATTGTACTCTGCTGAACGTGGTTGACGGGCTTCCTTCAATATTGATAGACAAGGCTACTGGCAGGATTGATGAGTGTAAGCAGGTGTATGCACCTGTTTACCAGCAGTCAACACATTGGGTTGGTGGGATCCATCGTATGTAGTCAGAAGAGCCTGCTAACTAGCCAATGATTTATAAACAGGTGTATGTTCTTGTCTATAGTACTCCGCCGGAATTGCCTGGTGGGATTGGCATACTGCTTCCAGACGAGTCTGCTGGACAACAGAATTAAAACGGACGGGTGTGTGTGCCCGCTCGTTGCTTGCCACGAAGTTAGGTTGGTGGAATTCTCCGGAAATGACAGAGATAAGAACCTGCTCACTGTTAACTGGTTGTCGCCTCTGGTGGTTCGTCTTGCCTGCTCGGGTTCGAGGAACCTGAGCCAAATGCCTGGAGACAACACCCTCATCATGTTGAGGGTGCACTGCCGCACGATTCTGGTGGCGATTGTTGATGGGAACCCTCAGGAAGGACTCCTGTTTCTTTGAGTTAAGGCTCTAAGGGACCTTCTCATTCACCTCCCCAGAATACGGGAGGGAATGGTGATTGCGTTCCAGGGATAACGACCCGAAACGGTTGGAGATGGTAGTTAGCACCACCTGATTCTTGATCACTGGTCATTGCTGTCCGGACGACTAGGGTGAGTTATTGACTTGGAGGGATTGTCTAGCGGCCTCCAGAGTTGGAATGGTACCATCTTGACAGTACTCTTTAACCAGAACATTTGATACCCAGTGTTGAAGACGCTGAGTAGGTGATGTCGTCCTCAGAGCAGACGACGATTCAACAGGAGTAGCAGCAGATGCATTCACAGACGTGAACTTAAGAAAAACCATTCTTGTAATGCAGAAGATATTGTAAAAGAGTTCCTGTTTGATATAAAAAACATAATCAAGATAAGTTTGGATGCTACATCTTTTGGATGAGCACATATGTTATTGATTTCTTTGTTGGCCCTCTCATTGAGTTTTAAATAGGGGCCTAACAAATAAGTAAAACATCATTTTAACTTGGTTAACGATACATGTCGGGTTCACCATTTTTGGTTTCCTATAAAAATGGGGATGACCTCATTGATTTAAGGTTCAAACATTCCAAGCGGTTTCTAATGGGCTTGTTCGTAGAACCGGAAACATCCAATGATTCCATATCCATTTGGACATACTTTACAAAGGTAGGTGCTCACTGGTTATGAACTGATGTGGCTTAAGAATTTGCATTGGTCAAGAGGATGGGAGGTCAGACTCATCACACCTTTTTGGGGGGAATTATTGTCTACTCCGAGACTCTCTTTATAGATTTAAGTTTATGTTTGTGAATCCTTATTACATTACAAAGCATAAAAATGAGATTTCCTTTAGATCTACAAATTAATAATTTGTATGAATGAAATTTAGAGAATATTTTATATGTATTCGAGGTTCATCATCAACAGAGAATCATCTATATTTGTTAGAGATTCATATTCAATGGTATCCTTCAATACATAAAAGTCTCTTGGTCATTATGATGACCATACTGGTTTTAAATCCACTAAGTGGGGCACTTAAAGTTTATTGTCATTCAGAAGGACATGGATTATTTCAGAGTTGGGATCATACCCATAGATGGGCTACCTACGTATCCTTTGTTTTGGAAAAGGAATTAGAACCCACGTAGTTTGAGTAAAGAAGTATGAGGTTTATGCATGATTTATGGCTCAAAGAAAGATGTCATAATTACTTTTACACTCTAAGCTCACGTGAGTCATGCTCGGTGTGAGAAACAAGAGGTATTGGTAAAACCTAACAATTGTGCCATAATAAGAAATGATGTGGGGATTATGTTTGTATGACTACCCAAATAGATGAAGATTAGGATTTACTTCAGTGAAGAAACCCAGGAACAAGGTCCATAAAGGAATATGTACTTTATAGAGATTTTGATACTCTAACTTGGGGCTTACTCCTGAAGAAGATGCCCAAATTAGGAGGGGACTTATGGTTGGGTTTTACTCTAGAGAAGGAATCCCAAATCAAAAGTAAATTAAGACTAGTTAAGAGAAATTATGAATGGGGCTTATTCCTGAGAAGGAGGCCCAGGTTAAAGGATTTGAGAACTGAGGCTTATTCCTGAGAAGGAGGCCCAGGTTAAAGGATTTGAGAACTGGGGCTTACTCCTAAGGAGGAGGACCAGGTTAAAGGGAATTATAACTTGGGGCTTACTCCTAAGGAGTATTCCCATATTAAAGGGAAACTTTAACTTATGATTGGGACTTACTCCTGAAGAGGATGACCAAAATTTAAAGAAACCTGAAGACTCGGGCTTACTCCTAAAAAGGAATCCCAGGTTAGAGAACTTGGGGCTTAATCCTAAGGAGGATGCCCACATTTGGAATTTTGAGATTGGGACTTACTCCTGAGGAGGAGGCCTATTTAGAGAAATTATGACTGGGGCTTACTCCTGAAAAGGAGGCCCAGGTTAAAGGAATATCTCATCTTTAAAGGATGAGGTTGAATGAATGAAATCTCTAACCTTAGTGATATAAAGATATGTAAATCACTAGGTTTTGAGAGATGTTCCACAGAATTCCTTTCAGATAAGGAAGCCAACAAAGAAATCAAGCCATAAATGGCTTTGGAGCGAGTTATGAAGGCTTAATCTTGAAGAGGATAGGTGGATAGGCATAAGAGAGGTGAAATAGGCAGGAGGGGCACCCAAAAAGAAGGTGGCGTGTAAGTATTGGTCGCGCAAGTATACTTGCGTGACACATGGGTACTTGATAGACGGTTAACCCTTATAGTAATACTTGGAAGAGACTTGGCTCAAGCCCTTAGTATTATCCCTAGAGGCTTCTAGAAGAGGGGCGTGCAAGTTCTATGGAAGGGGTAAGGTGGCGCGCAAGTGTGGCAATTTTCCTTAAGGGCTGTCCACTTAGGCACGCAAATGTTGATGAGTTTCAACACTTAGGCATTACTCCCCCTCTTTAGATCTTCTGTTCTAGTTAAGAAATTACTTTATAAGTGTTCGAAAGCTTTGAGAAGAGACTAGGGCACCGGGAGATCAAATCTGAGTTTCTGGAAATTTTCCCCCAGAAATGGGGGTCCCACCGGGGGTATTTATAGGCTGGTGAAGATCCTGGGTGAAATTCAAGGAGGGCGCGCAAGTCACCTACGTGACCATTGGGCGGTGCGCAAGTATACTTGCATGACCTTGGTGGAACTTGATTGACCCAAGGGCATTTGAATCTTTGTTCATTCCTGCGTCAATTTTTGATGTTTCTTCAAAGGATGAATCACTTTGTGTTCATGGTATTTCCCTTTTCAATTCGTTAGACTCTGTGATGGAAAGGAGCATCAACAGTCTCATTTTTTTGTTTTAGCCACATTTCCATGTCAGGCCTCATGTACTTATGATCATGTTATGTTTATTGTATTTATGATCATGTTATGCCTCTTATCCAAATGTTCATGTTCTCATATCATGCCTCATGTTTTTCCCATGATGTTTTATTTATGTACCGTTTTCATTGATTATCCCTTACTGGGATTTATAGCTCACCCTATTCTTATGTTTCCCTATTTCCCCAGGAATTTTAATGAAAGGTACATGTATAAGAAAATTACCTATATGGTGAATACTTTTGGAAGAAATTAATTTTGTACCATGTGTTTAGTTGTAACCGTATCTAGTTCCCAAATACAACACACTTTATATATTAGGAGTGTTTTTTAATTCATGTGATTTATTAAATATTATTCATGTTTAATACCAGATATGGATGTGTGGGTTTGGGTCATCTCATTTAGTACTAGAGAAGAGTTTGGTTATTTTTGGGAATTAATATTTAGAATATTTAGGTATAGAGGCTTAGATATATAAAATTTTTATCTTGAATAATTGGTTAAGTATAAAAAGTATGACCATATAGAATTAAAATCTTCTAGATGTTCATAATAAACCCTTTCTATAGATAACATTTAAGTGAAAATTTTGTTTTAGTAAGTGTTATTCAATGAGTAAAATTATAAGGACAAAATTTCTCTAATGGGGAAGAATGGAATGTCCCGAAAATTCCTTTATATTATTAATAAAACTATTATTTTATAATGAATGGTTTTTATGTTCACATAAAAATGATTTTACATTTAATAATCACTCTAGACATCATGAACAACTATAACTATGAACAATAAATGGATTATTTAATGAGATAATCAAAATTGTATTATTTTTTGGGGACTATAAATATATTTTTTAAAAAAAATATTTTATGAGAAATGTATAAGTTTTAGATAAAATTTATTTTCATGAAAAAATCTTACAAAAAACTTTTTAAATGATAATATATTTTAATGCAGTCCTAAGTAATTTCTATAATTCTTAAAGTGTCTATTTTTTTATAAAATGTATAAATTTAAATAATTAAGGATATTTATTTAAAAGTTATAATTATAATATCTAGAGAACTATTTTTATAAAATAAAATTTATTTTTGGATTGATAACATCAAAACTATCTTAAGGTTATTTTTTTGAAATTTTTCGACAAAGTTGATTTTTAATGAAAAAGTGAAAATTTCCTCTTTATAAAGCACTATGATTTTATCACATCATTATTATGTCAAAATGACTAAAAATTTATGAAAAATTCAATTTAATCAAAATATAATCTAGTAACTTTTAAAATTAATTTTAAAATACTAATTTTTTTCTTATAATTTCCTCCCTTAAATTTTGGAACCAAAAATTAGAATTTTAAGATAGAAATTAATTTTTGGATTGAACACACTGAATGGGTTGGTTGGAAGGTGTGTTTCATTTTGGGAATAACTTGGAAATCCAACCACTTACTCCAACTCATAAATAATCTAGAAAATTGGTTGTAATTGATTTCACCCACTAGTGGTTAGCTTGTATAATAAAATAACCTATATTTTAACCCTTACAACCACCTCTCCTCAATTATAAATACCACTTCCCTTATATATTTCCACAAAAAAGAATTTTATCATGATTTATCTCTCAATATACTTATTAAAAGTCCCTCAAATTTGGTTCCACGGTTCTAGTTAGTCCCTATACCACTTTAAGAAGTTTCCTTCCACAGTAAGGGATCTTTTCTTATACTAATTATGATTCAAGTTATTCTTTTATATGAGCCTTTATTAAAAATTTATTATGTTGTAAAGTAATTTTAAATAACCTAATCAATGTTAATATTATTTATTTTAAATTATAATCTTCATTTACATATCATTATATCTTTTTCCTAAGCCGTTACTCTGCCAAGATAAGGGTTCCTCACCCCTCTTCTAAAACTACCTTGGTAAGACCTTTTAAATTCTTTATTGTTTCAATATAAAATGTTATTATGTGTCATTGTTATAATTTACATACTATTTTATTAGTGAGTTTCCACTATTACCTCCCAATTTTCTACCTTTATAAGCTGTTATAATTCTCAATCTTCCGCATAGCCATAAAAGTTGTCCTAAATTTTGGTAAAGTGTGTGTGTTTTTCTAAGAAATTACATCATTTTTTGAAAAAATAAAGTGAATATGGATATAAAATAGTTGTACCTTGGGGTAGTAAACAAAAAAATGGTGCATTGGTCTTTGAATTTGTTATCACCTGGTGCATGACAACAGGACTTGTTACACACCTGGTTTGACACTCCTGGGGAATTTTATTTGGATAATTAACATGAACTTTATGAACCATAACAACGGATAATAATATATAGATTGATATTTACATTAATTTTATATCCATATGATATTAATTTATCCTTAACTAAATCTTATTATCATTCCCTCAATTTTAGTACTCACTTTTTCAATGTGAACATCCTATTATTATCTATATGGTGTAAATACCCAATAATTCATTATCTTGAATGCAGAGTATATACCTAGAAAATTATCAAATTTCATTTTATTCCCATTTAATTTCAAACTATTTTATCATGATATTATTATTTTATATATTATTTCCTTATGCGGAACACATGGTTTAAGACCTATGAAGGGTGAACCCTGATTCCGCTCCAATGAATTGGTTAATGAGATAGAGTTAACTAGATGGATGTTAATCTTAAGAGATGACCGAGTTATGTTAGTCTTAAGAGATGATGGAGTTTACCATTTATATATTACTCCTAAGAGATATGTTTTACAACACCATAGTGATGATCTATAGTGATATGTTTGTGAATGTATCATTTTTATGATATATCTACATCTCCATGTCATGACTCATGTACTAATGATCATGTTTTGTATCCTATAATTATGATCATGTTTTGTCTCTTTTCCTCATGCCTATGTTCTCTTATCATGACCCATTTTTTACCCATGATGTTTCATTTATGCTCAATTTATATTGATTATCCTTTAATGGGATTCATAGATCACCATTTTCTTATGTTTTCCCATTTTCCCAAGAATTACAATGAAAGAGATATGTATAAGGAAATTAATTATGTGGATAATCATCATGGAAGAATTGTGTTTTCACCATATTTTTAGTTGTAGATGTACCTAGTTCCCAAAGACAAAAAATTTAGATATTAGGAGTTTGTTGTAATTCATGTGATGTATTAAATATTTTTCATGTTTTTCACCATATCCAAAAGTTTGGGTCTAAGGTGTATAAAAATGTTTACACACTCAACATAGAATAATTAAGAAATTAGAATTTTACTTGTTTAAGTGAAATTGAAGACTTATCTTGGTTATGGAATATGAGATCATGACATGATAACTTTCAAAATTTAACTAAAATTTCTTGGGAAGGACATGTTTGGGATATATTAGAATTTATGTTTAATTCAACTAGATTCTGTGATCGTTTTCAAGTTGGTAAGCAAAAAATGTCAAGTTTTAAATTTAAAAGTGAAGTATCAACTATTGAAGGCCTGTAATTAGTGCACATAGATATATTTGGACCTATACCAATAAGAATTTCTTGAGGAAAGTACTATGTATATGTCTTAGTTGATGATTACACTAGATTTACCTGAGTTTATTTTCTTACTCGTAAATATGTATCTTTTAATTATTTTTAAAAAAATTATACTTTAGTCTAAAATGATGCAAATACACCTTTGGTTACTATAAATAGTGATCATGGTGGTGATTTTGTTAGCTATGATACTAAATGTCATCCTAAGGTATGATGGAAAATACAATACAAGAGGGGGGGTGGGGGGTGGGGGTGAATTATAGTTTAAAAATCAACTTACAATTTTCATTATCCTCAAGTATGCAATTGATCGGTATTTCAAATTACCAATAAAGTCAAATATTGATCAGGTTTTTAAATTATCAATGAAATCAAAGATCTTAGTAACTGAATTATATACTGTATTGAAATAAAATTAACATAGTGGAAATAAAGTGATAAGAATATCATATTACTGATGAAAAATTTAAGGTATTGTAACTTTAAACAAACCAAATTATATAAATTGATACAAGAATTAAATCAATGTAAATTCAGAAAATAATATCATAAAAGTTTAAAATGAAACACAAAGTGTTGGTTATAAAACTAAACACTCTTTTAAATGTACATTATTACCTTTAAACTAAAGAGAAAGTTAGATCTATAGACCCTATCTAAGGTATCCATGGCTTTCAAACTATCATATGATATACCCAAATTTAGGCCTATGAAAAGGACTGTATTACTATCTGAGAAAGCCCTTGAGTATACCTATCAGTAGAACCTTACTTCATATATTAAAAGTACTTGATCCCTATTTTCCTAGCCATGTAATCCCTCAATTAGATGATCAGATTCTATGTTTTACCATCCTTGAAATACCCCAATCATGTAGGATCGATAAAATAATGACACAACTAAAATACTCATAGATTTATAAGGCAAACCTCCCATAATAGTATTCCTTAGAAGAAACAATCAGGAAGAAAAATATTACACTGATCGAGAGTTTTCTCAATAATAAGAAATATCAAAGCTTAAAATTAAAAAAAATATTCCAAATGGTTGATGTATATGTTATTATTATAATGCTTGAGGTGTGACTTTATTTATTATAAATGCTGTAAAAAATATTCTACGGTTAAATTCCACAAAAATCAGAGTCAGTTGTAACTACTTTGGTAGAAAATTATTCATTTTCCAATGAAATCAGTATGTTACTTCCTCTACCGATAATTTAGGTCCACACTGCTACAATACTTCTAAATATGATGGAAGTATTCTAGCATGAATAATCAAATTACTTCATTTTCATAAAATAGTTTCAGAGCTCTTATATTTTAGTTACCTAAAGTTTATTTTTCATGAACATAACACTTTAAATAGAAACTTAACTCAAGTTATTTTTTTATTAATTGTATTTCAATTTATAAAATAAAAAAAATTCATTCATTGACCCAACAATATCCCCCTTTTTAGTAAGCACAAGACACTTAAGAAAATTTGAAGAGAGGAACTATATTTAAAAAGAAATCTCCCTATAGTCTTCACAATAGAGAATTTATTTCACTTTGTTTTGAAAATTTTCCCCTAAATTTTTTTAAGAATAAAATATTCCAAATAGACAATCAATTAATAGGATAGACAATAGAAATTTCTCAGAATTTTCAACTTTATCCCTTTTAAAATTACCAGAGATTTAGAACAATCATATGTAAAACAATTTTTTCTTAAATTTATTCCCCTTTATAATTTTCAAAAAATAAAAAATAAAATAGGAGAAATTAAAATTATAAATTATAAATTTAATTCTATTTGATAATTTTATGGTCAGATGTTTTGTTTTCCTTTGGAAATTCTACAGCTCTCCAGAGCTTCATGAAAAATCCTTTTTGCATGGCTGGTGTAATTTAATTTTCTCCACATTAATTACATTTCAACTATGATTTCACATATGAAACGATATTATTATAAATTTATTTTAGGTTGAACATAAATTTCTATACCATACTTATGGATTTTATCAAGAATATATATATAATAAAATACATGATTCAACATTATTATACTTTGAACTTTACATTCTTCATCAATGAACAGAGATATTGCTTCAGCCACATTTGATTCTCTTATAATAGCAATGTAAACTATAAGCTTCATAAACAATATTATGATATTCTAATACCAAATTTTATCTTAAGGTATGATAAAATTGTAAACTCTAGAATTAATGATATATGATTTTATATTATCACTCTGGTAATCATAATCAAATCCCTAAAAAATAGGTGGTCTTATTGGATTTAATTTTTTGAGTGTTTTAACGAGCACTCCTGCCATTATAATAAATATATTTCCTCTACCAAAATGGTTAGTGTAAGTAAACTTAGTTAATAATATGATAAACTAACATAAATACAATATGTACTAATATAGTTTCCAAATTAGGTTAAAGACTTTATCTCATACCAAATGTTGTTCCGAGGTATGATGAAAAATAAGATACAATATGGGGGAGGGTTGAATTATAGTTTTAAAATAAACTCACAATTTTTATCCACTAAAAGAATTGAATTTATTGGTTTTTTGAATTATCAATGAATTTAAATATTGAATGGTTTTTTGAATTACTGATGAAATCAAATAAAAGAGTAACAAAATTATATACTGTATTGAAATAAAATTGGAAAATATGAAATAAAACGAACAATATTTCATATTACCAATGAAAAATTTAAGGCAATAGAACTTTAAACAAATTGAATTATAGAAACTAATACAATAATTATATCAATATAAATTCATAAAAGAATATTGTAAAAGTTTAAAAGGAAACACAGAGTATCATTTAGTAAAATAAATACTCCTCTAAAAGTTTATTATTAAAATATCACCTTTAAAACAAAGTGAAAGGTAAATCTATAAACTAGATATAATGCATCCATTCCTTTAAAAACAATTTAAGGTATCCCTGATTTTATACCTATCATAAGGTCTATCTTCCAATTCCTAAAATACCTCGATTTTAACTATCGGAAGCAACTCAATTGATACATCAGAAGTACCTAAGCTCAATCTTCATAGCCAGGGAATCCCTCGATCAGATGACCAAATTATTTGTCTTCCTATCCATGGAATCCATTCATCATGGATGTTCAATATAAAAATTATTACAATATAAATAATAAGATATTTAAAAGGAAAACCACACACATTGGTGTCAATTAGAAGAAACACACAGAAAGAAAAATATTACACCAATTAAAAGTGCTCTCAGTGATAAGGAATTGAAATGCTTCAAAATGAACATCAAATTTCAGAATGTTTTATGTATATGTTTTTATTCTAATTTTTTAGGTATAAATTTATTTACATGAAACATTGAAAAAAAACTAAATTGTCAAATTCTATAAAAATCATAGTCATCTATAACTACATCACTAACTTCTTTGTCTACCGATCAACTTAGCATATTGCTTTATCTAATGATGTGTTAGATAAACACCATTATTGTGATTCTAAATATGATAGATTTAGTTTATCATGAATCCTTATATTACTAGTTTTTCATAAAATAATTTTATATCTCTAGTATTTTTGTTACCCAAAGTTTATTTTTCATGAACATAATAACTCAAATAGAATCTTAAGTTAGATGGTTTTGATATTAAGTGTATTTTAATTTTTGAAATAAATAAATAAGTCATCCATTGACTCAATAATATCCCCAAAATAATATTTATTAAATATATTAAATTCATACATAATTTAACTAATATTCCTAATATACTTTGTTTGTGATCCTTTAAGTCCTATTATCAATGTCATTAGTTGAAACTAACTAAATTCTATGGTTAACATAAATTATCATGTCGAGACTCCCATAGAGAATCAATTTAATATAAAAATGACATGTAACCTTATATTAATATAAATTATTTAATATAATACATTTATCTCAATATCTATAATCAATTAGGTTGTATATTGGTGTAATCAACCTATATACTTGATTTCTCTTTATTTGAATTTCTAGAAATGAACTTACTAATCGAATGCTTAGTCCATGGACTTAATTAGATATTTCCATTCCCACCAAATGGACAGTGATATCTACTTCCATTATTGAATAGAATGGATAAATCCTTTCTCACATTATTCATTAATTCAATATCACTTGTAAAACACCCAACGTACCCTACATTCTACAAATACACATCGTCATGGTTTTGGTTTACATCAAAGTACCTGAATCATATCCATTAATAATAATTTGAATGTCTAAGAATCATATAAAATGTTCATGGATAACAATATCCAATGAAACATATATATGTGGATTTCTTATTGGAAGGTCATGTTCTCATAATCTTCTACACTAAATATTACCAAAGACACACACCATGAGAAAGGGTCTCAAAGTATTATGAGTCTCCACACTTGATAACCTTTATCACTAGTGTCTTTTCAAAGGATATCATTTGGATATATAGATGATATTTCAGAGTACTATCATGGCACTTTTAGGTTCTCATCATACATAGGAACTTCTATAACCTTTCAGTGTGACATTGACACTTAGAACATTATCATATGCTATGTCACGTATAAAAAACATGATGTGATAAAAAAAATTATATTGATATTAAAATCAATTAATATCAGTAATTATAAAGTAATTATAATTTTATTCTATTATAATAACTCCAACAGACTCCCAATTTCACTAGAGTTAACTACTAACAACCTTGAGTCTATTAGATCTCACCTGATGTTCATACTTCTGATGATATAAAGATTCAGTTAAGGGGACTTCCATACTTTCCTCTATAGAAAATCTACACATAGAAACTTCAATAATTTTAGAAAAATCACTTAAGAGATGATATTTGTGGAGTATGTTCTTTTTCCATTGATGTGACATTGGATCCTTTGTCAGATCCACATCTATAGTATAATCACAATACAATGTGATAGGATCTCAACTGATCTACACAACATCAACCTCTTGGATGAAGTTACACATCCAAAATTATTCTTTGGATGCATAAAAATCCTCCATATACTAGGAATTCACTGTATAATTGATGAAACATGGGAATATTGAACTCATCCATCTCACAACCCCTATATTAATACTGCATATATATCGTGACCATGAATTGAAATCATTATGATATATTTGGAAATGAGAATCAATATATCCTCTAATGAATAGTTCCTCATACCCTATATATACTAAGAATATATCCTTAGTATGCCTAAGATACTTAATGATAGACTTAACAATATACCAATGTTGTTCTCCTGGATGAGTTTGATATTTACCTTCTATTATTAAAGCATAGGAAACATAATTCCCATTAAATAACATGGAATATATGATAGGTAATATTGTAGAGACATATTATATTCTACACATTCTCTCTCTCCCTTCCCCCTCTATCCTATTATGTCTAAGGAAACATTTTCTTAGAGTGATATATACCATGTGACAATGGAACCAACCTCCTCTTGGATTGTTTCATACTAAATATCCTCTGTATTTGGTCAATGTATGTACTTTTCCTTAGTCCAAGTGTCATTTTGGATATATCATGAATGATATTGATTCTAAGGATATATACTACTCCACCTAAGTCCTTTATGGAGAATAACATATTTAACTAGTCCTCAACTAACTATAACAATGATATACCATTTCTAATAAGTAATTTTTCATTAACATATACTACTAGAATCAATGACCCTTCTTTGAGTTCTCTTATCAATGCTACTCATAGAGCCTTAAATGAAGGAAGTAAAAACATGGTAAAATGGATAAAATGGATTCTACATAGTTCAAGTTTGAATATGAACAAAGATGGATCTTGTATCTCAAGAAACATGAAGGAGGGGGGTGTCATCAGGGACTCTTGGGGATCAGTTCTATCAGTATTCATAGTTTAGTTAGGTTATGAAGATTTGCTATAACCTGAGGATTATGCTATTATTAGTGGTATAACGATCTGCAAACAAAGGAATATTGTTCTTAATACTATATATATTTATTCTCTAACAATCTTAAATTCTCTTCTCAATCGCATTATCACACTAGGGTCTATTTTTTATATCATATAATGAACACTGTTGATGATCACCAATATTGAGGTTCTCCATACCTGGAATGAAGGGAAATTTGTGGTAGGATTCTTGGCCTAAATATATAATTATGAAGAACATGTTACTCTTTTATCAGGTCTTGGATCCCTTCCAAGGGAGGGGACAAAGCTGGTCATTGCAGATTCTCTTGGTCTTCACCATTTTAGGCCACCTTAACTTTAGGTGGGTGTGATTTTTTCTTATCTTTGATTATTGCTTTTCTATACTTGGTTTTTACATTTTTAGAATTTTGGTTATACATTAAAAAGGTATTTTTTGGTCTATACTACTAGGAATATTACCAAACTCCCACTAAATCATTTTAAAACACATGGTTCACATTCATTCTTTATGAAACCAAAATCTCTTTCAGATTCATCAAGCTAAATGATCCATAATCTAGATGCCTATTTAAATGCGTAAATATATCTCTAGAACTTTTATATATTCTTGAAATTTATTAGAGTCACTCTCCCTTCAGGTTGTTTCATATAAAATTATTCCGGAATCTTTTTAAGGAAATATATTTTGACATCTATCTGCCAAATATTATAGTCATGGAAATATTCTATAGAAAGTAGAATTATGATGGATTTAAACATGGAAACTGAATAAAAGTATTATCTATAGTCAACTACTTGATGATGTTTAAACCCTTTATCCACTAGAATGACTTTATAGGTACTCACTTTAACTTCCATGTCTTGTTTTATCTTGAATAACTATCTGTACCCAATTGGTTTCACATCAACTGGAGGATTGAACAGAACCCAAACTTGGGTTTGATACATGGACTACATCTTAGAATTCATGGATTATTTCCATCTTGCATCTTCTGATATCTCTACTAAATTTTTGCAGGAAAGAGGATCATTATTTTTAACCAATAATGAGTCACCATCTTTAGTGACTTGAAAACCATATCTTTGTGGTTTACTAATCTCTCTAGTGCTCATATGTAGTAATTGTGTTTCAGGAATAACATATTCTATGGGGAGCTATGGAATCTATTCCTCTACCAACTATTTTTTATCTTGAGTATAAAATTCATTAGAGTCAATCTTGACCCCACTATCCTTATTGATGATGTGTCCCCTTTTAGAAAATATTCAATGGATTTTAATAATTACCTTCTTGTATAAGGGTTTTTATAGATAATATCCCCTTATTTAATTGGGATACTGTTGGGAAAAAATCCCTCAAGGTAACATTGTAGTATTTTTGGGTTGATTGTGTTTATTGAAAAAGAATGTTTCCATGGTTATTTATGGAATTCCAAATATATTTTTAACTTGGTATATTGAAAAATATCCAAGACAGAGGCATTAATTCCTGTGAAGTGATAAAAAATATTTCATATACAAGGTGGCACCATTTCCTAGCGTTTTCAAGATTTTTGGGGTACAAAATTTCAAGGTTGGATTAATCATCATGATAGTTGGATTTCCATGAATGTATGAAAATAATATGGAAAATTCATGAGTTTTATAAAGATTGGAGTTCTGCAAATATAAGGATATTTGAAAAGGAATCCAGTATCATGAATTTTGGGTTTCATAAAGGCATAGAGCATCATGGATGCACGATGAAAAAAGGTACACCTTCATGACTAGGAGAATTGGAGCATCATAAATTCATGATGAAAAATGGTACATCTCTGCAACTATGAGAAACTTCATGAAAGGGTAAATTTCCCTGGTACTTCAAAAAAATAAGAAGATTTGAAAACGAGATTGGAGAGGTTCACGAAACGGTGATGAAGAGAATGGAAGCTTCTAGAATGGGAGGAAATGCATACAAATATGCCTCTACCCCCCTCATTTGAGTATAGAAAGACATAAAAAATATTCAAAGTCTCCGGATTTGTGAAGGTGATTTATGAAGGATGTTATTGTGAAAAATTTTATGAAGAAAGATGTTCGTGAAGGTTATGAAAGCTGACCAAAAGTGTGGAAGTTGACGAAGGCTATATAAGATCATCGAAAGTGTTAATATTCATGAAGGATAGTTGAGCTTCACAAACATTGTGTGATTAGTAAAGGATAAGTGAGCTTCGTGAAAGTGTTTAAGCTTCATGATAGGATATTTCTTCATGAAGGCTGGTTGAGCTTCATGAAATAGGTGAACATAGTGAAAGTTGTGGGGTTAATGAAGGAAGTAAATACTTGTGAAGAATCAAGAAGTTTCATAAAGGACGTGTGAGCTTCTTCAAGGCAGTTATTATCATGGAAGTATTAAAAAGGGATTTCCCTATAGAACTGTGGTAAAATGATATTCATAAAGTGGATAAAAGTAGAACATCAATAGAGCATCTACCTACAACTGAGGATGTATTAATTATTATTAATGAAGGGACCTACATATCTATAAAATATATGTTAATCCCTTCTAGAGTAGTGATTAAAGGAAGGGGAATAAGGTGATCCTTTTTACTATCTATGAGCCATAGAAGGAATATTGAGGGAGTGACCCTTGGGAAGTAGTGAGCTATGATTAAACATTGTAAAGGTAGTGATCCTGGGTATAGAAGTGATCTTGTATGAACCTTATTTTTTTAGTGACACTTATTGGATTTGGTACATCAACACATTAATATTGTATGCTCCTTATACATATCTCAGTGATAGTGATCCAAATAAAATTATTGTGTCTCATGCATGATTTCATTTCTGTTCATAAATTACTATGGGAAAGGGAGAGAAGAGAATTTTTTAAGGATAAAACAATCTCTGAAGGTGAAGTGTTTTAATTTATCATACCCTGATTCACCCCCTCTTAGGATATTTAAACTGGTTGGTCTAACAATTGGTATCAGAGATAAAGTTTAAAAGTCAGTGGTACTTTCTCAGTAGAAGAAATGGAAGCTGTTAATCATTAAGGGTTTATGATCTTTCATGGAAATAATTTTCAGTTATGGAAGATTCAAATTCAACACTTCTTTCAATCCTTGTGTATAAATGTATTTATAGTTTCAATGCATAGTATTTATTCTAGCATGGATATTAATGTTAATTGGATGCTGATGTTAAAGGAATCAATGCTTTAGGGGGATCCCTATCCAATGAAATCTATAGGAAGGTGATGTCGTGTAAGTCATCACATGCTATGTGGAAAAAGTTTCTAAATATTTATGAGGTTGAATCAAAAGTCATAGAATAAAAACTGAAGGTTCTCTGGAAGAAGTATAAGGATATAATAATACACCCTAATGAGTCTTTTGATGCATTCTTTAACTGGGCGAATGTTGTTGTGGAAGACATGAATGGTCTTAAAGAAATTATTGAAGATATAAAGATTGTTAAGTGCATATTGAGAAAACTTTCACCTTGGTTCAATTCTAAAGTTTCTATATTGGAAGATAAAGACCCAAAGAAGATGACATTGGATAGATTTCATAGTACTCTTATCACATACAAGATGAGAAATGATGTTAATGATGATATGGAAAATGGGAAGTCTAAAGAAGTGGCATTCAAGGCTATAAAGAAGCTCAATATAGATGATATTCATGAGGAAGACAATTTGGATGATTCAATGTCATTTATCTCCTCAAATCTACAAAGAGAAAGAGGAATGTTCAAAGGGAAACTTCCAATTACATAATTTTTATGCGAAAAGATTGGACATATTAAAGAAAAGTGTTCTAGGAAGTTTCAAGATGATGATTTGGATGATGATGAAATTATAGGGAAGAATTATTCAGCCAATGTGAATGTTAAGATAAGTACCAAGATAAATTTCTTCAAAATGAAGAATCTTCTCTCAACCGAATATGAAGGTTTAGAATAATCTGAGGTAGAAGAGTTAGAGGACTATAAGGATCATGAAGTAAACACTATGGTGGATTTTGTCATAAATTTACAAACATGGAAAGAAAGTGATAATGATGAAGGGGTTGTCAAAGGAAGATTTGACCTTTAGATTGAATCAGAAGCTACACTTGAAGAGATATACTTTTGGAGAGATAAAACAAAGAAATCTAACATGGTGATTAATGATGTCAAAATATATATGAAACAATAAGAAGAAGATAAATCTGATATAGAGGATGAAATTAAAATGATTAAATCTAAAAATCCAAAAAAACTTATACAAACTCATTGTGTGCAAGCTCAAAATTGAAGAACAAACAATAATTGTTGATAGTCTAAACATCACAGTAAAATAATGAGTCAAACACATCGAAGAGATCGAGGATGAGGTTGACAATATCAAAATAAAGGTAAAATATCAGGAGAAACTTTTAAATCTAGTAAATCATGATACAAAGAAAACTAAAAAAGAAAATTTAGAATTCAGAGTTACAGTAAAATAGATATTGGCATTTCAAGAGAAGAAAACGATTGATCAAAAAGGTAAAACATGTATAGGGATTGAACACAAATAGAAAACAATAATGGTTGAAGTTAGAACATAATATCCCACTCCAAGGTTGAGGATTTATTTGTGTATGAATTAGAACTAGTGGATATAGAGAACCCAAGAGATAACCAATGGTGTAGTAGTGACATAAAGGAATGCACCACACATTAGATGTTATTGCTGTAAAAAAATGGGAAACTCTAAAAATGGTTATTCCATAGCTAAGAGGTATCGAAGGGAATAAGAGAAACAAAGGCTTCCATACAGAGCTCAATATTCTAGAATATCATTTGATGGTCACTATATCAGATGTGGGGGATTCAGACACATGGAAAGATATTTCTCATCAACAATGCATAAAAATGTGCTGAAGTCGAATAAATGTGGTCATTAGTAGTAGCTAAATGTATCATAAAATGAGATGAAGACACTAAATTGATTTAAAAAAATTACAAGATCAAAGTGGTCTATCATACTCTAATAATCATCAAGAATATTAGTAAAATACATGGATCAGAAATAAAAGAGATGAATTGGAAGTGGTTGTAGATATTACCTTCAATGAAGCAGATCGTACTAGAATATGGATCATTGATAGGGGATGCACATCCCATATAACAAGAAAAAAGGAATTAGAGACAATAATAAGATGCAACATTGAAGGCATTTTAAGATTTGGTAATGATGAAGGCTTGAAAATTATTGGGTCAGGAAAATCTATGTTTGGGGGAAAATTCATGAGATATGAATATGACTTCATTATTGAAGGTCTTAGTCAAAATGTATTAAGTGAAAGTCAAATATTTGACTCTAAAAATTCCATAATATTTTCAAATAAATTATGCATCATTAAGGAAAAAATATGGTGCAATCATTTTGTAGGTAAATAATACGAATGGGAATCTATACCTTGTAAATAGAGAAAAATATATGTGATTTTTTTAAGGAAGAAGAAAAAAGGTTATAGCATAAATGCCTTATTCATTTGACCCAAACTTCATTAGAAGATCTGGTAAAATTTGATGCTAATTGATACCTCACTAGGTTATCACATGATTGTACCCAAACATGTGATCCTTGTTAAGAAGGGAAGACCATTAAAATTACCTGTAAGGAAAAAGAAAAAAGGTCACAAAAAAATACTTGAGTTGGTACATATTGATGTGTATGGACCTATTTCACTAATATATATTGATGGGAAGAGATATTATGTTCTCTTAATTGATGATTTCAGTAAAATGAAATGGGTTTCATTCATCACCCGCCAGTCTGAAGTGTTTTGTTTCGTAAAAAGTTATTGAAGGGAAGTTAAAAAGATTCTAGGTAAAAATCTAAAATATCTAAATAGATAATGGAAAAAGGTTAACAAATAGACAAGTGGAGGATTATGTATAAAAACATAGGATAAGGCACAATGTTTCAGTATTAATAACTCCATAATAAAATGGAGTAGTAGCGAGAATAAATTGGATTATTAAAAAAATAGCTAGAAAAATGCTCATTGAGAAAGGCCTTCTAGATAAATTTTGTATAGAATCGGTGATTAAGTAAGTATACACATAAAATAGAGCATAATTATGGTCAAAAGAAGATAAGACACTACATGAGATATGGTATGAAAATAATCCAACATTGAATTATTTTTAACTCTTCAGATGTAAGTGCTTCATTCTTAATAAGTAGAAACAAAAGAAGTTTTAATCCCATGAAAATGAAGGGATATTTCTTGGATACTCAAGAAAAATAAAATCATATAAAAATTTCATTAAGAGGCTAGGAAAGGTAGTTAAAAGAAATGATGTTACTATATTATAGAATTAGGAGAATCTTCAGTAAATATTTGATTAGTTTCCAGAGGATAATGATGAATATTTATGTATCTCATGGGAAGTTCCAGTTCCTGAGGATAATTCATTAGAATATTCAGATAATAAAAAGCATGATAATAAACTAGTTTCTAAACAAATATCTAAGAGTCAATCCAAAATTGATAGATAGAACTTAATCAGTGATCATACAACACCCATGAAGACAAGGAGGATAAAGAATCTAAAAAACCATATTTTTTTATTATAGATAGAGCCTAAATGTTTTGAGGAACAACTAGAGATGATAGTAAGGTTTAGGCTATGAATTATGATCTTAAACAAATTGAGAAGAATCAGACATGAGATATTGTTTAAGACAAAAAAATAAGAATATCATTGGGACTAAATGGTTATTTCACAAGACGATGAATGTAAATGGTGTAGTGATTCAAAACAAAGCATAACTAATTTGAAAAGGGTTTTCCCAGATAGAGGGTATAAATATTGATGAAACATTTTCACCTGTTCCAAGGCTATATAAAAACAAGTTATTCTTTTCCATAGCAGGGACAAGAAAGTTCAAAGTTTTCTATATGGATGCTAAGTTGGAATTTTTGAATGGAGTTCTAGAATAAGAAGTTTATATTGAGAAACCAGATTTTTTTTTCATTCATGAATATGAGAATAGAGTTTATCAGTCAAGAAATAAACTATATGGGTGGAATCAAGCATGGAGAGCATGGTACTCAAGGATTTATTACTTTTTGAAGAAACTCAGTATTCATCATGGTGGAGTTTATTACAATCTATATATAAAAAATGATAGTAATCAATGGATGATGGTGATGGTTTATGCCGATGACATAATATTTGGTGAATTAGATGAAACACATTACAAATAGTTCATATAATTCATGAAAAATGAATTTGAAATGTAAATTATTTATGAACTGAAATTTTTCCGTAGTTTATAGGTTACATAAGAAAATAATGGCACATTAATTTCTCAATCTAAATATTCCAAGGAGGTTTTGAGAAGATTTACAATGGATAATTCAAACGATATAAAGACTCTGATGGATACCTGGATGAAACTTTCTAGGGATGATGAAGATAATGTAGTTAATGTCATAGAATACAGTCAAATCATTGTTATTTTATTGTACTTAGCTACAACAAGACCTGATATTATTTTTCCACATACTAAGTAGCAAGATATAAAATCAATCCTAAATAAATACACTTACTTTTAGTAAAAATAAAACTTTGTTATATCAAGGGGATGATATATTTTGGTTTGCTATACAGTGAAAAATATCAGCAAGAGTAATTGGGATATACAAATGTAGATTGGGCTAGACCAGAAGATGACAGAAAATCAGTGTTAGGTAGTGCATTCTATCTTGTCATATTGTGTATTTCTTAGATAAGCAAGAAACATTATTGAATTTATTTTAGCACCACAAAAGATGAATATATTTCAGCCACTCAATATTGTACGTAGTTATTGTGGATAAATCATTATCTTGATGATATGGGAGTTTTAGTGAAGTATCTAATTGGAATCCATTGCGATAATTCAGGTTCCGTAAAACATAGAAAAACTCAAATCCATCACTCAAGGAAAAGTAACAATGAAATTAAGTATCATTTTATTAAGGAGAAGGTGGATCACAGGCTTGTGAAGATGGAATATATTCCTATAAAACTATAATTTTGTATAAATTTTGATAAATTCCCTACCCAAAGAGGTATTTAAACATCATCAAATGGCTCTTGGAGTTTAGTCGACTCCCTAAAATTGAAAATGTGTGGATATGGGCCCCTATCTTCTTGAGGTATGATGGGTTTTCCCCAAATATGTTGATTTGTGTTCTTTACCCTATCGTAGATCACAATTAAGTGACCTATAGGTTTGTTTAAAAGGGGGAGAAATTGTGGCTATAAAAAGGGGGAAAATGTCTTAATCAATAGGAGGAGAAGCTGATAGTGGGAGCAGTGAAGAAGGGGGAGTTTTAAAATTTTACGATTCTAAATATGATGGTTCAAAGGATATATATCATGATAGATGTGGATTGTGATGAAATCTCTTTAATGGTTTTGGAATTAAGTGATAATTGATGAACTTTTCATGATACTCTTGTTTCTCATGTTGTGCATGGAACATGTGGGGTTAGATTGTGTGTTGAGTAAATCCTTCATCATAATATGAATCGCAATATGTGAATTTTACATGAATATGGAATAATCTTTAATGAGGTATCAAAATGTGAATATTTTTCAACAAAATCAAAGGGGTATATTATTGAAAAAAATCCTTCAAGGTAACATTGTAGTGTTTTTGGTTTGATTGTGATTTTTGAAAAAGAAGGTTTCCGTGGTTAGTTTTGGAGTTCTAGAGATATTTTTGATTATGTATGTTAAAAAAGATCTAAGAAAGAGGAATGGATTCCCTGTAAATGGTATAGAAAATTGATTATACAAGGTGGCACCATTTCCTAGTATTTGCCAAATTTTTTTGGTCCAAAATTTCGAGGTTGAATCAATCATTATGAAAGTAATATTTATAGTAATTCCTCCTAAAAATATGGAAAATGATTTGGCTTTGTGAATATTGGATTTTCATGAATGTAAGTAGCTTTGTAGAGTTATCCAATGTCGTGAAGGTTGAGTTTCATGATGGTTTGGAGAATTAAGAAGACACGATGAAAAATAGAATACATTTGTGACTATAAGAAGTGTATCATCATGAATGATAGATGAAAAGTGGTAAATCTCCATGACTATGAGAATCTTCACGAATGGGTAAATTTTCCTTATTCTTCATGGAAATAGGGTGCTTCACGAATGAGATTGGAGAGGTTCTCAAAAAGGTGATGATGAGGATAGAAGATTCTGGAAAGGGAAGAAACACCTATAAATAGTATTCCACTCCCCTCATTTGAGTAGAGATGGAATTAACAAATATTCAAAGGCTTTAGATTCATAAAGGTGATTCATGAAGGTTGTTTTTGTGAAACAATTTATGAATAAGGGAAGTTCCTAAAGGATATAAAAGCTAACCAAAACTGTTTAAGTTCAAGAAGTCTATCTAAACAAACCCAAAGTGTTGATATTTACGAATTATAAGGGATATTTGTGAAATTTGTGTGCTTCATGAAGGTTAAGAGAGATGCAAAAAAGTGTTTGAGATTTGAAAAAGGCCATTTCTTTGAAATGGTTGGTTGATCTTCACAAAAGAGGTGAGATTTATGAATTTTTTGGGGTTGGATAAGGAAGTATATACCTGTGAAGAATTGGTTAGTTCCGAAAAGTATGTGTGAGCTTCATGTTTTAAGTGATTAGTGCTAAATTATTAAAAATGAATTTCCCAATAAAACCTTGGTAAATTGATATTAATCAAGTGAATGAAAGTATAAATTCAACAGAGTATATACCTCCAAATGAGGATGTATTCATTATTATTAATGAAGGGATATACATGTCTATAAACCATGTGTGAATCCCTTCTTGAAGAGTGAGAAAAAGAATAGGAAAAAGGTGATCCTTTCGAATAGCAGTGATCCATAGCAAGAATATTGAGGGAGTGACCCTTGGGAAGTAGAGAGATGTCCCTAATCATTGTAAAGATAGTGATCCTGGGAATAGAAGTGATCTAGCATGAACATTATTTTTGTAGAGAGCCTTAGTGGATTTGGTACATCAACACATTGCTGTTGTATGCTTCTTGGACATATCCCAGTGATGGTGAACCAAGTAAAATTGCTACGTCTCATGCATGACTTTATTTCTATTCATAAATTTCTACAGGAAAGGGAGAGAATAGTATTTTGTTTAGTGAATAAATAAAATATTAAGGGGAATTTGTTTTAATCTATCATAACCTGATTCACCCCCTATCAGGGTATTTAACCTTACTGGGCTAATAGATACCCTATAAAAATACACTTTGTTCCTTAGGGTTCTAGTTCGTCGACCAATATAGCCTTAACAGACTCATTGAAACCCCATACATATAATTTTGACCATAAATATTTCCTTACTCACATTAACTCATAAAATATTTGATTTTTTACTTTAGTTGGAACTTGATTTAGTTTGTATGCTGTAGTCCGTAATGCATATCCCCAAAATGATAATGCAAGACCTTAATGGATCATCATCAACCACACTATTTTAATAAAGGTACAGTGCCACCTATCACTTAAACCATTATACTATGGTGTATAAGAAGGAATGAGTTGGGATAAAATCATACAATCCCATAGAAATTCAATGAATTTTTTGTTAAGATACACACCTCCTCATTCAGATAAAAGTTTATTCAACTTCTTAACAAGTTAATTATTAACTTTATTCTTGAAATATTTGAATTTCATAAAATATTCAGACTTATACCTCATCCATTAGACATATCCATATCTACTTAAGTCATCAGTAAACATAATTAAGTAAGAATACCCACCTCTAGAATCTACTATAAATGGTCCATACACTTCAGTGTGTACCAATTATAGAAGCTCTTTAGCTCTTTCACCTTTTCCTCTAAAAGGTATATTGGAATTTTTTTCTTGTAAAAAAATCCTAACATATCTCAAGTGGTTTTAGCTCGAAAGAGTCCAAGTAACCATATTTATAGATATTTATCATTCAAATCATCTTTTTTTTCATTTTCTGAATAAACCAATTTACGGTTGAGTGGGAACCTCACAATACTGGATACCAAATTTCAAACACCAAAAACATTAATAGAATATAGGCTTTAAAATCCACCCCAATACATCAAAATTAAAATTCAATTTTCAGATTCAAAAATAGAGTACATCATTAACATGGACTACGAGCCGCCTCGAACTGCACACCCTAAAACAACAGACAACATCAACTTTATCTAAACCCCATCGCCAGAAAATGGCTGACTAAAGATCATCGAAATCATTTTTCAGAGATATATGAACACCTAGAATGACTTCAAATCATCATCATCATAGCCTCCCATCCTTGATAGATCTGATAACCAGAACAACCAAAACTAGGAAGACCCCTTCAACCTATTCAGCCTAACATAAACATCATCAACCATCAGAACTAGAAGCTAGAAATTCTTCATCGAAACCACCATCCACCAACACACTGAACTTTCCAATGTAGGAATCACCTCCTAGAAAACTATTGGCCACTTGAACACCACTTACCGAAGCTCCGAAGAACCATCGCACCAGACTGACCTGGGGAGGAGAGTTGGGACTCGAGTCCATGGAATAGTTTAAGTAGATTAATCAACCATAGAGAGTCGATATCTTCACCATGATCAAGATCAACAGAACCATAACCATTTTGAAACATTAATCAACAAAATACATCCAAACAAAATCATTAAATACAAGAAAACCCCTAAAAAAATTGAAATCCACCACCAGGAAGAAAATAAAAATCAGTAGAAAAGAAAGAACCAATCTGAGGAATAAAGGAATCCAACACCAACGAATAACATGATTGAGACTGCTGTTATCCCCCCTCCAACACCATCCCAAGATGACCTAAAACCCTTTTTGAGCCTGACCAAAATGGGTTCGAGCATGATGGGTTTTCCGAAAGGGGTGGAGGAGAATAAGAACACTAAACACCACCATTAACGTCGACCCAAGCCATATAAAGGACCGCCACACATACCCAAATAGAGGTCTAATGTGCATGGGTTAGTCAGAAGGAGGGGTAGTGAGAGGCATATGAAATCCACACAAGTTAAAGCTCTAGTTAAAGAGGGGAAAGATAATATGAGACTAGGAATATAAATCAAATGAAGTGAGGAGTGTCTTCACTGCCAAACGGAGAAAACCTAGAAGGAATGGAAAGATGAAGAAGCATTGGGAGAAATTGGATATCCAGGAAAGTGGGGGGCCATAATTATCTCTCTATATAATAGAGATTTATTAAACAATTCTTATTTACATGACTAAGACATCGATACCACAACTAGGTGTGTAATGATTCATTTGAAATTAATTTGTTATCAATTTACAATACTTGGATTTTATAATTTAATACATAAAGACCACTATTTAAATGTTTCATACAGTAACATATGTTTTATTTATAAAATAAAATTATTTTATTTCCAAATATTAAAATAAAACCATATTTATCTAGGTAAGATATGGGAAATATGTTTTTGGTAACAGTTTGTACATAATAACAATATTTTAAGACTAATACTATCCCACTTGGTAATGATAGGTGGTAGTCTCCAATGGAGAGAGTATCCAGCCTCACACAATTGGTATACAAACCCAATCCTTTTAAAAAAAATTATTATAATATTTTTAACATAAATATCCAGTAAATGAAACCCAAATATAAAGAGGCATAGTATCTTTGGAAGACTAGGTGTATAAAACACCAATATGAAAATAAAAAATCCTTATTATAATATCCAAAATGAGATCTTAAATCCATTTGAGATCCTAAAAATACATGGTATAACCTATGGAATACATAGATAAAATGGGTGAGATAAAAATCCCAGTAAGGTAATAAACATGACAAGGAATCATAATGTGTGAGTCAAAGGTATAAGATGACATCATAAGAGATAAGGCTCAAGAGTAACCCTATGAGAGAATAACACAAATAACATGGTATGATAAGATTATGGAAACATAGGAAATGTGGAAAAAACACAAAACATTACATAATCATAATTCAAGGATAACTTCTAAGACAAAATCACATGGTGGACATAGTCTCATAGTAGATTAGGATTACTCCATAATCTCATACATAATGTCTCATGAAACAAAAAATTTACCCAATGAATTGGAGCACTATCTGGGTGCATCCATTATAACGTTTTTATGATTATGTGTTATAAAAAGAGAAACTAATCATAATTAATAAATAAATAAATTAAAAATGGAAAAAAATTGGTTCATAATATTGTCTCATATCAGAATCAAAATACATTTCATAAAGAAGGTAATTGAGAAATGAACCTAAGGCATGTATTAACCTATCAAAGGAAGGGAGAATAATATAGGTATATATTTGAGAGACATATATAAATAATTTATAATAATTACCTAACATTAAAAAATATTTAAAGTGGTTTAGAGAAAAAATGGTCAATACCTAAAGAAAAAAGGTGGTTCAGAGAGATCCCATACCTTTAGTCTAGTATTTCTTTATACGCGTTAGAAACTCCTTTATAAGGACAATAAATTTATTATAAATTTATTATATAACATTAATCATATATTTCATACCAAATATGATTTTATTATAAAATCTTAACACTGTGTTATTAATAATGTTTTATTAAAATCACTATTTTGGGTGATAACTGCTTCATTTTTCATGCATGTTTTGGTTTGACAGTCTCGGTATTTATACATTGATCATGGTTACATCATATCCAATATTTTGACCATGGTATTAATATCATATATATTCATTATATATATATATACTGGTTCAACCATAAAATTTTGAGATAAAAAAAAGGAATTACACCGTTCATGGAGATAGTGGGCCGTATGTACACGTGAACGCTATTTCCATTTTCGATGGACAGAATGAAATAAAGGAAAATAATAAATAAACCTTCCAAAATCATAATAATGTAATATATAAAATATATATTTATTAAATCCAACATTACAACTATCCATAAGAGTTAGTGATAGAAAATGAATTACATTGGTTCGCGAGGCGGTAGTCCACCATACACACGAACACCGATTTTGTTTCCCATTTGGTGGAAGAGGAGATGGATGGAAGTGATTAAAATAGCATAATAAAATATAAGTACATGTAATATAAAAGTGTTATTATTTCATTATATTTTAAGAATATTTTAAGGAGTAATAATAATAAATTAAACTAAAATATTCAGTTAAAGACTATAGCTCTTCCTTGGACAACTTCCCATTAATTACTCCTTAAACCCTATAAGGTTAGAATTATTACAAATATATGACCTCTAGAACCTGAGGAGGTATGTTAATAAGGGATTTGGGTAGGTATTGGTGGAACCAAGAGGTTTTTTAAGGGTGAAGAAAAGAGGATAGGAGGTTCCCATTTATAAGAGAGGGGAAGGGAACTCTTGGAATTACATAAAGTATTAAATTAATATAAATTAATATTCATAGAAAAAGGATCAAAGATGATATAATTTTAAGATATTATGAGTATGAGTTGAAATACTATCATATAATAAAATCTTTACAATCGTAGATTAGGTTTTTACCCTTATATCTTTGTTTTAACCTGCGTTAACCATTTCTGACAATTACACTGAAAATGAATTTTTAAACATTAGGAGTAAATATAGTTACTATAAAAGGAAAATTATCCAATAAATGGAACATGGTTGATATTTTAAACCATATTAAAATAAATTTACTGAATATAGTATTTTTAGTAATTTTAAATCATTTAATAAAATATTATTTAACATAAAATATCATTAATGTCATTTCGATCACTATTCATTTAATTTAAATTGAAAAACATCCAGAAAAATATGGATTTAGAATATAAAACTTTAAAAAACACTAAAATATTATATTTATCCTATTTTTTTTGTAACCCAATAATTTATTCAAATTATATTACTTTTAATATTTTTAAAATCATTTATTTTATTTTTCTATTAATTGAATTAATATTGTGTCAACGTGACATAATAATTTAAGTAAATTATTTCATCATTACAAATTTTAAATAAAGTATAATGATAAAAAAGCCTTTAATATTTCAAATAAACCTTTTATAACTAAACATATCTTCTATTTATCCCTATATAAAAAAATTTAGAGATAATAAAACAAAGAGAATAATATTTTTGACTTTTCTTTACATTAAATAATATAAAGTTCAAAATCATTTTATGATAGAAAAAAGGCCATATATTTGTTTTTTGGATTATATTAGCAAAAATATAATCATAAAAAGAAATAAATTCAAGTTTTGGGTTGATTTTTAATGCCTTATCACATTATTTTTAAAATTAATTACCCGTTTCACCCTTTACCAAGGTGATAAATATACCACAGTTACTATTCATACTGACAAAAAATTAAGGGGTCCTATTTACCAAATTTGGATATATGGATTTCAAATTTTTAATCCATTTTTAAATATTAAATTTATATAACTTTAAAAAATTAATTTAGTATTAAAATGAAAAATGTAACGAAAAACAGTTTTCCTAAAAAATGACCTTTTTATTATACAAAAGTCTATATGCTAAATTCAAGTATAAAATTCATTAAAACACTGTAATTGGATTATTTTTAACAAAAAATAACTAATGAAAATTTAAAGCTAATCCAAAATGTAATTCTAATTCGCAAATACTTTTAAATAAAATAAAGTTTTCAATAAAAATCAGTATTTTTTTACTACTCCTTAAAAAAATCAAAATTTTCCAAAAAATTTCAAAATTTCACACTAATATAGTTTTCAAATGCTTATTTCAAAAATGATATTACTTTTACCAAGTATTTTTTTTGAAATTTTCAAATATTAGTTAGAATATTTTCTCACAAAAAGAAATAAAATCCATTTTTGAATGAAATATATTTTTGAAGAATAAAATGAATTTACAAAAAATTTGAGTATTTATTTACCAAGAATTTTTAAATATATTTTTATTCATTAAGTCCTTTATATATAGTTCATAATTCGGTAAATCCTATTCATACCCTCCAATTTAATGTATAGGTTATAAGAGTCAAATTTAAATAATAATATTTATATATCATATCTCAATTCAGTTAAAGATCGATGTTACGTGTTAAGAAAGTAATCAAGCATAATATTCTTTCAAAATGTGGTGTGTTATAATTAGAAGAACGTAAATTCAGTTGCCTTATGAAAATCTTTCAAAATCTACTTGCTTCTTGCATTTGAATATAAAAGCGAGCACCATTTGCTAAATATTATACCAAATGTGTAGATATGGAGTGATTTCACTATATAATGAAAGAACTTAATGTTTATCCTTAATTCTTTAATTAGGTGTAGTTATTCTTCCAGTGGCCCAAATTACCCCATAAAAAATATACTACATTCTTTCCGTTTGCTTGTCTTTGGATATTCCCTTTCTTAGAAGGATGGTGCTCGAGAGACTTGGACTTGGAATAACTCTTGGGCCCCTTTTACTTATTCTTACTTTTATTATTCACCATAATTACCCATATCTTCACACACCATGTATTTATCAACTTGTAAAATAAGAGTAATGAGTTCCAGAAGTGTCTTCTCACTAATTATTATATTATAATTAATAAAAAAAATTAGACTAACTCTCAATAAGTGAAGATAAAATGATATCTGTGTACAACATATTAGTGATCGGAGACCCTAAGACACCTAAGTTATCAATGTATTCAATCATATTGTCTATATGAGTCATATATGGTGATGAATCTCTAACCTTGCACGTGAATAGTGCACTGGAGATCACATATCACTCTTCTCTTGACTTCTCTTGATAGAGATCACGAAGGTGTTACATGTTTCTATGCACATATATATCATTGTGTTTCTTTAAAATTTAAGAGGACAAGGATGATAACAGGAAGCATTAGACATATGTTACATCATAAAAATATTTCATATAGAGAGATGGTTCTTCCTCATAGACCTATTATCTAAGTACCTCAGGAATAGGGTTTTATGACAAATATAATTTCTATTCATGGAATAATATAATGCATAAAATACCATAACATTCATAGAAATTGGAGTTGGTAAGAAGGTTATCCTTTTATATGATGGATTGAAGATATATAGTTGAAGTTATGTGGGTTCACATCTCTATAATAATCATGAGTGAAATTTGGTACTTAATCAAGATTAAAAAATTAGTTCACAAATTTATTTTAATTTATTAATCTCCCACTATTTTATCAAAAAACAATAACCCTACCCTCTGGTTTTAAAATATCTCATTACAAGGATATTCAATTGGAAATGATAATTATACCCTTTATCACAAACCAAGTGAGGTATTGGTTAGTTACTTGATGTTATTTATGGAGGCATAACATTCCAACTGCATTGGGTCACAACTCCTTGATCTCTCGAGTGGACTCCCAAATCCTGAAATCCTGTGTTTGGATTTCCCCAACACCTTACAACCAAATTTAAACCAAGTATAGAGAAGTCTACTCCACTTGATGTAAAATTTTTTATTTCAACCCAAAACATAATTTATAATTCCCCATTAGAAGAAAGTGTCCTAGTGAGGGCTCAGACAAACATTACGATCTATTAGTTATATTCTAAATTAGGTAATGCAAGGTTATATCAAGTTAATATTTTATTTGACATATTTTTATCTTTATGTGAAAAAAATCATTTTGTATTATTACATTCTTTTTCTATTAAGTGTATTTTAAGTGATTAATCATGTCAAGATAATTTTTACATATATTATAATATTTTTTAATACCATGTCACATGATTGTTAATTAATCAATTTAATGATTTAAACATCCATAAATAATTAGCCACACAATTGATAGAAATTAAATAAATAAATTCAAATTACTATAAGTTTCTATAATATTTATTTTATATATTAGATGATAAACTAACCCTTGTCTCAAGGGAATTAACTGATAGAACCAAGTATTGTTTGAGTTTTAGTATTCCACCCGTGTCCTATGTACCTCCTAGATAGGTTTAGCCTTGAATTAAAACCTAAACTACATCCAACCACCTGTGCACTCTATAAATTACATAATTTTTCTCACACACAATTGAGGGAAATAAAAGGATTAGTTTATGGGGGTTTAGATAAAAGAAACCATGGGAATAAAAACCCTTACATAATGAGAGGGGAGGAATGAATTGCATGATATTATTTAATTTAATAAATTATTACAAAAACCATGACATAATAAATTAAATAAACTAATCAAATAAATAGGCTGGTCTAAGTTCATGTTCATCCATGTACATGAAACTAATATGAAAAATTACACTAGCTAGCATTCACCTCAATTCGTTCTTTATTATTAAGATAAACACACTTGAATTAATTAATTAATTAATTCAATCAATCAATCAATTCCCTATATATTAATGATTATATGAGGTTTCTTGAAGATAACCACTATAAATATAAAATGGAAAATAAATTTCTTGGCCAGTATTTAATTATGATTACATGGAATTAATTAAGCATTTATTAATTTTATAAACCTTATTATATAGTTAACACATCTGATGGAAACAATGTAATTAGGGTTTTAATGTTGTAATTAATTAATATTTATGTAATTTAATTTCTTTCTTTACTAGGTGACTACATGATGTATACTAATGGGATACATTCTAGGTTTTTTTCTTTCTATGTATATGGGATAAACACCCTGGGACTCAATATGTATCTCGGTCGTGTTACATGACATGCACTAATGAGAAAAACACTTTGTACTCTTCTTATCACATGTCTGCATAACATAACTATTGTCTGAGTGTGTTTTTGGAAGTCTTGATTAATGAGTTAAATGAATTTAACACTGGTTATACACCATGATTCTTATTAATGATACAACATGTCAGTCTCACATGAAGTTATGCTATATATTTGGCCATACTATTTATGATATTTTTATCATTAAACTGTATAGAATGAATCCAACAGACCATGTTCGAGGTTGGACTGGTCAGCACATGGTTTTCATTAAATGTATCACCCTTCATTAATACTATACATACCTTGTATCCCACAACATGTCCAAGTGAAGTGAACTTAAGTACATGATGTGTACTTTCAGTCACACGACATGTATCTATGTCTCTCAGCCAAAATCCCCAGCACCTCCTAATAAAATCTATGATCTTTATTCATATGTTTTTAATATGTTTAAGATAATATACACTGCACTTAGGCCTCATTATAATAATATATATTATATTTATCATCGATCCATTAAACTGATCTTGTCATTTTTCCTCAGTATTTACCGACCCATGAATAATTGTTATTTATTTAATTAAATAAATATGACTGCATTATTCACTAATAAATATATAAATATTATATTCACCAATTTAGTGAGGGAATATTTATTAAATATTCAAGTAACAAAATAAATAAATATTCTTTTAACTTTTGAAAAAATCAGAATAAATAATAATTTTATATTCATGAAATTATATAATTAATTACCTGGTGAATAAATATTTATTAAATATTCAACTCACACACATATTCTCTTGAATAAATAACGATGATTGAATATGTATGATCAAATCATCATGAATAATTATTAAACCATGTGCAAGAATAATATTTTTTTTAACATATTAAAGTCATAAGGAATTTAACTGAGGTTCATAATACACTTAGTGTGTGACCCTCTAGGGTCATTTCTCAGTGACATTATACTACACTATCTAGAGTCCATGATTATAATCTAACAAAACACCAAGGTTCCCATTGATAAATAAATTAGTGTCAAAATGATATGTATCCTCCTACAAAAGTACACTATGTTATATAATCCCTTTAGATCAATATTTCTAATCAAGAAGGTTGCAAACGGGTGTCATCAACTATAGTCTTGATGTCGCTTTCTTTGAATTTTTAAAAATGAACTTGCTAATAAAACTCCATGGAAAAGGACTTAAATAGGAAGTTCTATTCCCACCAATGGTCATGATATATAAAATCTTGTTCTTGAATAGAAGAGATAAATCCTTTCTCAAATTAGTCATTAATTTAATATCACTTGTGACACAACCAACTTCACACAAACTTATTCCATCATAGTTTTGGTCAGTACATTAAAGTAAAAAACTCACGATATCAATTAATAATAATATTAACATAAAAGGATCATTAAACATGTCTATAGATAGAAATATACAATGAAAAATATAAATGTATATTTCCTATTGGAAAGTCATTTTCTCATAATCTCATACATTGAAGATTACTATGGGAGAACACCATGAGAAAGTGTATGAAAAGCCTATGAGTCTCAACTCTGGATAACTTGTATCATTTTTGTCTAGTAAAATGATATCATTAGTCTATATATATTATATTTAAGAATAATTTTTTAGAACTTATAGGTTATCATCATAATATTGAACTTCTATGACCTTTCAATGCGACATGCACACCTAAGACACTATCACATACTATGTCATGTTGAAGAACAATCATGATGTGATAAAAAAACTTATATTTATATTCAAAACAATGAATATAGGTAATTATAAAGTAAATAGAAGTTAGTTCCAAAGAACCAACTCTAATAGTTTATTTTAGGTAAACCCCATATCAAATAATAATAATAATAATATTATATTCCATCACTTGCACTAAATCATGAATATTTAAATATTATTTCCATTGGACCCTTAACTCAGCCAATAAATCCTCATCAAAATTGATTGAATATTGAATAACAGTTATTTATTTAAATAAATAAATAAAACTATATTATTCATTAAATATAAAAAATTTATATTTTTGTTTATTATTAAAGAGGATAAGGTATAATAAATAACTGGGAAACAATGAAAAACATCCAGATTAGGGGGACCAAAAGTAGTGAAAGCCAGGGGAATCACCCATCACAAGGCTCAATTTTTTTAGTGGTAAGGATCTCATACTAGAGAAAAAAGTAACATGATTCCCATGAGAGTCCATGGAGGAGAGTAAGTAAAACAAATTGTTTCCTTCTCTCTAGGTGTAAAGAACTTCTATTTGAGTATTGATGGGTTCCCTTACACCTTTCAATGATGTAGGATATTTTACAAGGAACAGTACCACATTCAATAAGGGATTCCTGAAGAATAATAAATTCAATTTTTATCACTTCAAGATGGATATTATTTTTATTATATAAGAGGAGGCCTAAGTGCAGTGCATATAATTTCACCTGGATGGAATTTATACAACTTGGAAATTCAAGAAAGCGATGATGTATGATCTATTTTGGTCCTGGATGATTCCACCACCCTCACGACACCCGAGAAATGTGATACATCTATGTTAAGCTTGATTCCAATCGGGGGTAGAGGAATCCAATGAACCCATCTACCCTGGGTGTTATTCGAATCCAATTAGTGGGAAGTAATACCAGGAAGAAGAGTGCATAATGTAAGTGCTTCATCCCAATGCTTAATAAACCATTATAGATCAATTAGGAGGTTCTTGGCCTTAGAGATAATAGAAAATCTACTTCAGGGAGTTCTCTTATAGCAAGATTGTTTTCTCACATTCCATATTACTAGAAACCCACTTCAAGGGTCACACCTCTTTATTTATTCTCAAGAACATAAGTTTATGCTCCCCAAAACCAAAAATTGAGAAAGGGGGGGATCGATGAAGCCTGATGGTGGTGCCCTATGAATTTAAGAAATGTATTCAAGACCAATTACACCCAATCATTGTTGAAAAATAGGTGGTTCATTTTTTCAATCTTGGGTTCATTGAAATAGGATCACTTGGAAGTGAGGACAATGCTAAGACATTGAACATTATGATCTTTTGGTAATGCTGGTTACCAAACACACCATAGGTTGAAGTCGATTTGAGATGGAAACTCCTTCTACCAAATTATTTTACCCTAGATATCAGTGGTGATCTTCTCCATCCTAATCTTCTAGTATTCTTTCAATGAAAAGTTCCCTGTTGAGGACACATAAAAAAATACACTTGTCTGCATCTGAGTTCATCATGATAAGGTCAAAGAACTCCCATTGATACTTTTCTAGGATATAATGAAAGAATCCTAGGAAGGATCTTGATTATCTAAAAGTGATGTTAGGGATAAAGCATTCTGGAAGCCAAGATTGGTTCCTATCTAGTTACAATGTAAAAAGTTATGTTCCCCTATTACCAAAATTCAATGAGAGTGGCTTTAAAGGGTGTATATGTGAGGTTTCAACATTAAATTAATTAGATAGGGCCTAAATATTTGTAAATCCATAGAGACACCATACTTTTTCTCATTTAGCTACCCCAAAGGGATCATACCTTAATAATCTCCCATGAAAGATTCTTATGAAGTTAGTGCATTGTATGAGATAAGTTTCTAACATTGATTTCCTACTCAATCAGAGGTTTGGAAATCCTGGTCTAAGAGGCCTGTTGACATTTTTTATCTGAGTGAGTTTCCCAGATGAAGAAGACAAGAATATTTTCAATACCAGGGACCAAAATTTTTGGCACCTTAAGGGAAGAAATAACATGCATTGGGATGGAAACAATAACACTGTTAACTAGGGTAACTCTTTCTCTAAAAGAAATGAATTGATTTTATCAATTAAATATGTGTCCAGTGATTATATCAATAAGCGTGTCAAAATTATGTATACATATATTTATAGGGTAAATTAGAGCACCTAGTTAAGTCTTTGGAAAGGTCCTTTTGTACATATTAATTTGATTATCTAGTGCTATAACCCATTTTATTAAGAAATTATTCGAGAAATAAAAGTTTCTCTTTTCATAGTTCATGATTTGGCTACTATAGTAGTAGTAATCCTCAATAATAGAGTTGAATCCATAAATGTAACTCTTTATAGAATTAATAAAGATGACCGTATCTTTAGAAAACATGATATGGGATATTCTTCCTCCATGTGACCTGCAATGGTAGGGAAAGATATGACCCATACTGATGTTTTTATTAGTGGAACAACTCAGGGTGTATTGAGTAAGGATGAAGAGGCTTGTGGAGATCATGTCTCCCTGTCTTAGACCATGAACTACTTTGAAAAGACTAAATCGATTTACGATGAAGTATATGGTGGTCTATGGGGAGGTAAAATATATGAATAGGAGATAGGAAGCCCACTGTGAGATTCCCATGTAAGAGAGGACCTTGAAAATGTAGTTCCATTAAAGTCTGTCATAATATTTATTCATGTTGAACTTGATAAAAATGTTTGATCCAAGGTATTTATGGTTCCTATCACCTAAAATTTCTTAATCCAAACCAATTTATCCCCAAATTATTATTGTTTGAATGTATCTATGTTATTCCACTGAGATCCAATGGGGAAGGTGACTTGAGATCCTTTTATTGAGGATGGTATCCATTACCTTATAAGGGTAATTTCCCATGATGATGGGTCTATATAAGTGGATAGAATTTTGATATATGTCTTGGTAATTAGAACCATAGTGGTGGAAAAACCCACATGAGTAAGGAATCCAATACTGAAGAAGTACTGCACTACATGAACCAAATCATACCTGACCAGATCCTGAGATTCCATGTAGAAGGACCTAGGGAAGCCACTCGGTCCTAGAGCACTCTATAGGTTAAGAGACCAGACTGCCTCCCATACCTCCTCTTCCTATGATAGTGTAATGAAGAGATCATTATCCTAAACATTTACCACCTATGTAATGGAATCCAAAACCCCTAGTTTTCCTCTTGGTAATCCTATGATCTTTTCTAGGGTTGGGTCATGTAAGGAGAGAATGAAAATGTGTTTCCACATTATACCCAACCACATCCTGATTATAAGTGAAGGATCCATTGTCCAGGAGGAAATTTGGCCTATTGATATGCCACTTCTCCTTGATACATGCATGAAAATATGATGAGTTATGATCTCATTCTATAATCCAATTTATAGTAGATTTCTATTGCGCCACATGCTCATGATTTAAGATCATATCATCCAATTTGTTATTTTTTAGAAAGCAACTCACCAATGATATTTTTATTCCACTCATGTTTCAGACTGGTTTCCAAGTGCCTGATATACTAATTTAGGTCTTCTATGTCCTAGATTTGGGGAGGGGGTGGGGGGAACTAATCCATGAGATTAGATCTCCTTTGATATGTCTTAGCTTATTATGGAGAGAGAGATAAGCACTCCCTTGGGAAGTCTTTATCCAGGACTCCTTCCCCATTTGATGAAAGCCTAATGTGATGGGGCAAATATGAGGGAAACAGAAGAGAATCCCATTTTTCTTAATTGGACTCAAAGAAATATAGAGAGGGGAATGATCTAAGAGATTATGGGAATGGTGATAAAATTTATCATATAGGAAGGAGGAAATTTACTGAAAACTAGTGAGGCATAGGTTGAGGCAACACCATGTGCGATAGTCCGCATTTTTATTATTTCAATAAGTGAAGCTGTTTCTAGAGAAACAATATCTAGAAGACTTGAGGAATCCATGAAGAAGACAAACAATTGACTAGACCTATGGGCGAAATCCCCTCCTCCCTCATTTTTTCTTGGATCCTCCATGATATTAACATCTCTACCTTCAAGTCACAAAGACCACCCTAGTTAAAAAGATCAAAGGGCATGACACATAGATTATCTATTATGAGAATAAAAATTAGTATAAAAAAGGATAGGAATATGAAATGAGAGCTTGTGGTAAGTATGATCATAACACATTTCCCATGGACTTCATCTAGCTCCGCCATCACATTGAGTTTCTAGAAAAGAAAATTATGAAGAATATGTTGGGGGGTTACATGTAGTTAATTACTAACCCTGATTCTGTAAGCAACTTATTTGATCTTAGGGGAACAAATCTTTTGTTTAAGAACCATAATTATGGAATCATTGATTTTTTAAAGCTCAATAAAAATGCAGTCCATTTTAACCATAGAACCTATGCCTTTGGTGTTCTAGATGTGGAAGGAAATCATCGAACCAATTTTCACCTAGATTTGTCCCTTAGCATAGAAGATCTGTTATCATGTAATGAATACATAACCAGAGGAGCCTTAGACTGGGATCTCATGAAAAAATCATTAAGTTGAGGTGAAATAGGAATAACTAGAAGGTTCCAAGATTGAGTTGGTAGTAGGGAAGAATAAGGATTCCACTTCTGTGGAGAATAAAGTGGATTGAGTGGCTTAGTATTTTCTATAACAAGATGGTTCTTCACCATGGGAGCATGTGATAATATAGTATTCACCAGGAGAAGGAGATGAAAGAGGGAACCAAAGGTACCTAGATCGCTAGGGTGATAGGTGGAAGGTGGATAGAGGAAGGAGATGGCTTATTTCCCATGAAATGAGGGAGGCCAAGGAGAAGAGGGTTGCCCCCAGGGACTGCTAGAATGAGATTTCATTGGCTTGAAGGGAACCAAGTCCCTAGAGGGGGATGTCCATTCATCATTAAATAACTAACCTTGGAGGAAGGGATAGAATTTCCATATGATGGGTGACCAGAGGGGTGATATCCTGGATTTTCATTGGAAGGGTGCATCTGGACTGGACTAATAAACAATAGACTACAGGAGGGGTAGATTTGGCATAATTTTAGGAATATGGATAGAAAATTTTGGGGAGATCCTGATGATATTTTATGCAGATTGAGGATAAATGAACATGGGTTTTACATCTCAAATAGAAGTGTGGATGTAAGGTGTAAAAAAGATCTTGCACCCAGTCAAGAGACCCCTCCACAAAAAACAGGGTCTAGTGTGGAAGAGGTCAGAGGGCGTCCATATTTACATTGACTCAAGTGAATGAGGCTTCCTATGACCTAATAGTTCCTTCATACAAAGAGAGGAAAGATTTAAGATATTTTACATTTCTCCACATAAAGGGGACATTCTGGAAGCTGAGGGGATGACCCTGTAAAAAGATCCACACCACACCATGAGATGAATCCCTTCCAAGGTGAGTATCGATTGACTATAAGAATAGGTTTAAACAACATCTAATGGAACATGTAATCCTACTATAGGCCTAAAAAAATTCATTATTTTAATCTAAGGACATACAAAAGTATTTTATGTTGAGAAATGAGATACTGTATAGGGACCCGAACCCGCAGGAATAGACCAGCTTCTGAAATATGGGGAGGAGGGGGGGGGGTTATCAATAAAGAACTTTTACACAAAGAACCACCATATAGGATTTGATGCTTAAGTAAAGGAGTTAGTAGGGATCGATAACACCATATAGACCCCCTATGATGTAGCACAAGAAGGATGCATGAATATTTTGGGGAAGAAAGGAGACTGTGGTGGCTTGGCCACTAGTGTATTGAGGTGAGATTCCTTAAAATATGTGGTGGGTTGAGATTTTAGAGAAGGACACCATTGAACCATTGTGCCTATGAACCTAAAGGGATGGAAGTAGAGGAACCCAGAAGTTGAAGAGGGTAAATTTCCCTGGGGTTAGATGGATGCACCTCCAAGGAGTGAACACACATCAGATGATCAACGGTAAACTGAGAAAAAGATCCAGGTGATTCCTGAGGCGTGTTCTACCGATTTGAATAAACTATTATAATATAATAAATAAATAAATATTATATCCACCAGATTTGTGAATAAATATTTATTTCAATATTCATGTGATTATATAAATATTCATTTAAAAAATGATTATTTATTTCCTTTTGAATAATAAAAAAGAGATATATAAATATAATATATTTTCCAACTCATAAATAATATTAATTTAATATTTAGATCACTTGTATTTCAAACTTGAATAACTGGTGATTGAAATTTTATGATCAAAATAACTTAAATAATTATTGAACCATTAGTCAGGATAAATATTTATTCCTAATATTAAATTCATATAGAATTTAACTGATAATCTGGATACACTTAGTGTCTAACCACATGCCCATTCAACCATATATAAATAAGTTAATATCAAAATGAAAGAAACCTCATCTGAACTCTTATATTGTAAAATAACCCCTTTGTCTTGATATCTCATAAAGCTTGTTTTATACGTCTATCATCAACCTATATCCATGATTTATCTATCTTTGACTACCTGCAATGAGCATGTCACTAAACAACCATGGAGAAGAATTTAATTATAAATTTTTATTCTAATAAATGGGACAATGATATTATCTTCCATTAAATAATAAGTGATAAATACTTTATTGACTTATTCATTTAACGTCACATCACTTTTTATGCACCCAATGTATCTTAATGTGTTATGAGAATATGTCATCAAGATTTTTTTTCAATATATCAATGTATATGATTCTTGATATAAATTGATAATAATCATAAATATTCAGACTAGTGAACACATATTCATAGAGAAATATCCAAGGACATGTATAATATATGGAATTATTAATGGTGAGTTTGTCCCATAACCTCACTTAATGGATATTACCAAGTGAAACATTCATGAGACGATGTCTCCATGTATTACAAGCCTCTAACTCATGATAGTTAAAAATCTTCTATATCCCATCAGATATATGTTTTCTAAAACATAAGATATATGTTAAAGAATATTTCCATAACATTTAAATGTTATCATTTTAGCAGTGAACTACAATAACCATTTGATGTGAAAAATATTATGAGGAAATATTAAAATTATAATTACATAGAAGAAAATTCATCATGTTATAAAATAGTTATTTATATTATAGTAAGTGAATATACAGATTATCAAAAGTAAAAAGTCATTTGGTTCTAGGGAACCAATTACAACAGACTCTCACATGTAATAGTTCCAACTACTAAAAAACTGGTTATCTTTGTAAGGGACTATTTTTTATTAGGTCTTTCACTTTGTGAGTTTGAGAAAGTAGCAGGTGGCCCGAATCTAGAAACCTAGTTACTAGAGGAATTCACACAGTGAACTCGATATTCACAACATGAATTGTGATTCATGGCATGAGTTATCATTCACAACTTGAATAGTTTTAGGGTAGAATTCAATTTTTCTTCCTAGATTAAAGTCATATCATGAAGGGGTGCTTCATGGCATGATTTTTTTTGAGTTTTAGGGAATAAGCAACTTCTTGTTTAGCAGATGCTTAACCCATGGAGTTCATGGAAGAAACCCTATATTCACTTTATGAATGGGGATTAAAAAGAATGGTTATAAATCGGGAATACCTATTAGGATTATCATAATTATACCCTACTTTCATTAACCCTAAGTGTAACACCCTAAAATTTCATAGTACTTTATTTCTTAAAAGTAATGAAATAACTAGCACTACACGAAACACTGAGTTCAAGCACACCACGACTTTCCAAACTAGCCATTCAAAAGTGGTTATGAATATTATTAACTGAATTTTGAACTTTATATAATCCTTATAATTTTATAATCCAAATTATGAGTTTCTTAGACATAATGTAAGAACAAATTCATTATTTTTTCAGATAAAAGAATTATTTTTCAAAAAATGAAATTTTACCACCTTTTAATAGAGAACCATTTTTAAATAAAATATTTGAAACATTTATATATTCCATTTGACAAAATAAACTTCTTCTTTAGAATAGGAACATAAGAATTTAGTTTCAATAATTTTTTTTGTGTTTTTCTAATTATTTTTATATTTGGGTGAATAGTGAAAAATACCATATTTTAACTGAAAACAACTTTTTTAATAAAAATAATTTATACTATTGAATTATACATTTTAATGGTTTGGAAGTATAATTAGATTATATTTTTACCATTTAATCCAATGATGGTCATTTCAAGTAATTTCACTTTAAAATTGGACATCAACAAGTGTCAATCTTTTGATAGTTATTATTTCTTAAAAATACACTTTTTGGTTTTGACAACGGGAATTAATTTTAAATTAATTAACACAACTTATATGTTTTTAAATTTGTAAAATATAATTCATTTTTAAATTTGAAATATCAAAATTATATTAGGGTGAATTTTCGGTATTTGTCTGAAAATTTTCAATTTTTGATGAATAGTGAAAAACACTGAGTTATAGTTTTAAACCAAATTTTTATTTAAATAATTATTTATTTTATTTAAATTTATTTTATCTCAAAATAGATACATAATACCTATATAAGTTTAATTTAATTCATTGGAGTCAGTTTATATTAACTTTATATATATAGAAATTTTATTGAACTTTTTACCGTCTTTACCCACATCCTAGGAGCATTTGTAAATTTACATAAAACTTAATTTTACCACTTATGTGAATTAAATTTAAAAAATAAGAGAGACATAGTTGATATTATTAAGTAAAATGTGGTTCAATAAGATGAAAATAATTTTTGTTGAATGGTAACTTTTGGCTTTTATTTACCGCGGTTAAAGGTAAATAGGGTAATTCAAGGTAAAAAGAATATTATAGAAATAAAAAAATTACCTTAACCCTTATCCAAAAATTATTGGATGAGTCATGGACAACCATGGTCATACTTGGGCCGATTTTGGGACCCCATGGAGGCACTTATGGAGGATAATGACACTTTATTTGAATTAACTTAAAGTAAAGACAAAAATGACATAAACAAATCTCTTTTAGAAAATCAATTTTTACGTGGGGTTATATATGTAATATTTTCAACTATAAATATTCATTGGAAAGATAAAAATATTTCATACATAATTTTATTTTATTTATATTTTTTAGACATTAAAAAATATAATTTATTTATGACACAATGATGATTCAGAAATTACTTAATTAATGAAATATTAAAATATTTGATATTATAAATATGAAAATAAATGTAAATTGGGACTTTTTATGAATTCCACTAATTTTACAGGTTACTATGACATGTTAGGGTTGGTTAGATGAATTGTTTTCAAAGTAATAATGCTGTTATGAATTTAGAAAAAATAAAATACCAAATAGTGTCAAAATTGACATAAAAGAGTTTTTAAAAGAAATATTATATTATTAATTGATAATCTATTCCTAAAAATATAAGGTTCATCCAAAAGACTTATATAATGATATGTGTATGCTAAATTTACCACTTGGAGTTATCTTGGAAGTATATAGTAAGTTTATTAACCATATAATATAAAAATACAATGAGACATGGTAAATGTCAAACTATTTAACTAAGAGTTAAATCTGAAAGATAAGGTTAATATAGTGACCCAAACCTGTCTAAAACATACTGGTTGAGTGTATTTAGACCCATCCCCATCTTATCCTTTAAATAATTTATTTTTGAACCATTATAAACTTAAAATTATTTTATTATAAAATAATATTTCTAGCTTTTCCTAAGGTGCCCCTCACCCCTCTTATAAAAGCGAACTCCCCCTTCCCTAAAATTCCCACCTTAAAAGCCTTTTGGCTCAAACAAACCCTACCAAAATACAATATCAACTATCATAAATTCATCCTAGAGGCCTTAATATAGTCATAAATCCAACCTAAGGATATTTTTTGATCAAATCAAAAGAAAGAACCCGAAGAAGAGGTAAATATTTCATCACCTCTTTCAGGTTCCTTTCCTCTTCCACTTCCTATTTCTTTATTGTTCCCATTATAAAATAATAAATCCAGTTATCTTCTATATACTGTGATGTTATTATAAATATGGTACAACCATATTCATTATTATATCCATCCTTTTAATGACATGTCACCATACCTGCGTACGTACAACTTACCGTCTCTACGTCGCGGTGTAATTGTTATTCAATACATTGTTTTTTGTATGGGTATAATAATGATGTTTGATTGATGTAAATAATAAATATAACATGATAATGATTATATATCTATGATATAAAATTATATTATATATTATTTTAATATCAAAATAATGAAATTGTCACTCATGTGTACGTACAGATTACCGTCTCCACGAACATGATGAGATTCATTCTTCATCGTATCCATTCAATACTAATTTTCATTTTATGATTAAAAATAATGTTTAAATACTTAATATAATTATGTATATGAATAATATACATCCCATCCATGACAAATATGACTCACATAACAAATAATATAAAGGAAAATGAATCCGTTAACACCAGAAAGGACGATAATACTAAGATATTACTGACAAAGCAATGTTGAAAGATCATATATGAGATCATATTAATGTATATGATTCTTGTATAGTTTAATAACAATTATTTAACCATTATAAAGGAGGTTAACCAACCCTCGACCAAGTAAAAGTACATGGTAAGTGTTAAGTCTACAATCTCTTTATTATCCGAGATTGTTTTTACTTAAGTATCATCTGAGACCTCTTTATCGTCGACATCCATGCTTCTTAAAAATGTATTTCAAAACATTTTTAATATTTAATATAGAATTCGGTAAATTAATTTATACCTTTATTTGACCTTATATTTTTTTAAAGGAATCTTTCCATTGTTTTCCAAACAAGGTACTTTATGACATTTTCGACAAAATTAAGGTATGAATGTTTTTTTAACTCATACGAAGGGTGAAACTATTTTCTGCCATTATAACATCGTCGAAGCTTCCCTTATAAGTTTATAAGAATATTTTCAAAATAAATATTTTCTTTAAAATTATGTGACTCTTAAATTATTTCAAAATAGAAAGAGATATTTCTCTAAAAGAGGTATTGATTTCATCTATGTCAAGATCCTTTGATGGATTTTAAGTTTATTTGAAGTTGATTTATTATGATACAAAACTTCCATATTGTATTGAAGGTTTTGTGATATGTTTGCCTGTGGATGTGCTATATTTATACCATTCATGGTTTATGATTAATGTATTGACATTTTTTATGCTATTTTTAATACGAATGTTTATGTTTTATTTCAACCTTTTCATATGAAGAATGTATTTCACTTAGTAAGTGACGGGTGGTGCCCGCTATAGCTCCTCAATGCATCGGTATGTCTCATGAGACAACTGGACGTGGAATTTTCCAAGGCATTTACCATTTTGATATATGGTTTTAGCTGAGGCCTTAATCCTTTTTAGACATCTTGGCTGAGGCCTTGACAAAATGTTTCAGAATGTCTGAAATTATACATTCCCTCATTATGAAAATAATATTGATGGTTCATGTGGTCATTCGACTAGTAGAATACCCATGATTATGTTTTATTATGTCATTATTTACTCATCTCATATTTCTTCCATAAAATTATTCATGTTTATTATTGGTAAAGGCATGTGGTTTCAATTATTCACCATGATTAATATTTATGTTATCTTCCGCTGTATTGCTTACCTTTACTGAGCATTTGAGCTCACCCCTTTCTTATATTTCACTTTCCCAGGATATGAAGAAGTTATTTTTGAGTGACTTGCATGCATAATCTAGGAGGCTTAGATATTTCTAATGGAATAAATTCGTGTTGTATTTCTTTTCATGTTGTAAAGTCAAAATTATGTATGAATCTTATTTCCAATAATACTAAACTGATCAGTCTTTCGAGACATTATTTCCTTGTGATCATGACAATGTTATGTAATAATACACCAACTCTTGGTAACTAGGTTCGAGGCGTTACAGTTGGTATCAGAGGAAGTTTAGTACAAACCTTGGAAACTATATTTTGATAAACTCTAATTAGATTACATATCCCTAAGATAGACTTTGAGGATTAGTATAGAGGAACTTCCTAGAATTTTGGTATTGTAGAGATTTTGTGAGTTTTCCAAGAAATACATCTCTTTCTGGATACGAGTAGGTAGAGGTGGCTCTGAAACAAATGTACCAAGGGGTAAAACCTAAAAACACCGCTTTGAGCTTGACTCGAACGGGAACTGGTGCATGAAAATGGGCCTTGCTGCACTCTTGGTTACAATACTCCTAGGGGATATGCTTAGGATAATTATCATTTTCTTTACAAACCATTATGAAAGGTTTATTAGTATATAATTACTCAAAGAAAACATTTTTTATGATTATGGATTATATCCACAAACTGTACAATTTACATTAGGTATTTTACAAGTTTGGAATTATTCATTGCAATTCATAAACTAGCCTAGTGTATGCCATTTTATAGAAATGGCGCCCAATAGAGGGAATGTGAACTCCAGCAATACGTATAATCCAAAGAGTAAGAAGGATCATATCTTTCATGGTATTAATCCAACATTTAGAAGGGAAATAGTCTCCCATGTATTCTCAAAATATGAAGAAATAGTATCATGTGTTAATAAGATAAGTAAATAATTCTCTGTGTCCTATGACTTTTAAGGGAAGCAAGAGAAGAAAAGGATGGAAGAGAGAATGATGGATAAAGGGAAGAGGGAAAAGAAGGATTTTCCCATATGTGATAACAGTGGAAAGAATCACCTTGGTAAATTCTTGAAGGGAATTGGAGTTTTTTATAAGTGTGGAGAAAAAGTACACCAAGTACATGATTGAAAGGGTAATAAAAAAGTTTCAAATGTACAATGCTTTATCTACAAGGAGTTGGGACATTATGCGAATCAATGTCTTATTCATCAGAGTATACCTTAAATGATGCTATTGGATAATAATAACGTTATTATACTACCTCATATGAAGAGGAATGACTAGTGTTATTATGTTTTTATCATAGAATTATTTCATTTGAGTGTTGTATCAACAATATACTAGTTATATGAATTATGGAGATAAATAAGGATTGTACTTCAGGACTATTTTATTGAGGATTTGAGATTATATGGTTCTAAGAAAAGTGAATTAATAGTAAGCTACACTTTTTGGAAAAATACATGGTTGAAGGAAATGTAATACTTAATATGGTCCTGATAATGAGGTAGTGATTTTGGAATAAGAGATGGTTGATTTGGATAAATTATATTGGATATTCTTAACTTCCTTAGAACTGATTAATAGTTTTTTTTATTTCATCATTTTTGTAATATTAAATATTTTTGATATGAGGAATATTTCCAGTATTATATAAAGGATAAGGTGGAATGCATATAATCAATAAGGTTTTATGGTATTTCAGGGTGTTACCATGTTTTAAAATAATATATGATGAAGGTGTCCACATGTTATTATGTGGAAAAAAGGATCTTCATTGTATTTAACTTCCTTATAAATTTTGGACTATGAGTTTGGATAGAAGTATTTTTTATAAGTCTAAAGGTTGGAATGAATTAAGTTTGAAATTTGATACTATTGTTAATGTTATTTTTATATTTTTATAAAAGAGAAAACACGCAGACCGTGTGACAACCCGTCATGTCGGACAAAGCTGCGGGAATCAAACCCACAACTAAAGTGCGATTGGGATTTATCACCTACCACTGGACTACGTGAAGTACCTGGATTTTATAATGTAGTTTCTTTTTTTAAAGGGACTGATAGGTGAATTATAAATTCATTTTCTTGGAACCCTATATGAATAAGATAAATAGAATATTTTTTAAAGTTCTATTATCTTTTAGAGTGAAATATGAGTTTGTGGTAGAAATTAGTTAAAGAATGGAACTCTACTTGTCAAGTATATTTTTTTCTTCTCTTATTCTATGAAGAAATTAATTCTTAAACTTTAGGTAAGAGATCTTAAAACTAAAAATGTGTTATCCTAAAACCTTATGTTTCTTTGAACAGATGATATTTTAAATCATCATAGATTGATGAATTTGAGGCCCTCAATTCTACAATTGTTTGTGACTGATGAACTCAATCAGTCCCTATAAATATTTACGTTTTCCTCCACTTATGTGTCTCTAATTTCCACCAAATTTTTCCTAATAGAGATCATAATTTGGTGGTGACTTTTTCATTCCCCTTTTCCTCTTATTAAGACTAAATTTTATTAACCCAATTTCCGATGTGGGTTTTCCCACAAAGGTATTTTCTATTTTCAACCTTTTATTTTAGAAGAACAATTTCAAATTGAGAGGATGAAATTTATTGAAGTAGGGAAGAATGTGACACCCCAATATTTCATAGTATGTTATTTCTTCAAAGTAATGCAATAACTTGCACTACACACAACACTGAGTTCAAGCGCACCATCACTTACCAATCTAGCAGTTCAAAAGCGGTTATGAATAGTATTAACTGAATTTTGAACTTTATATAATCCTAATAATTTTAGAATCCATATTATGAGTTTCTTAGACATAATGTAAGAACAAATTTATTTTTTTTCAAATAAAAGAATTATTTCTCAAAAAATGAAATTTTACCACCTTTTAATGGTGAACCCGTTTTATATCCAATATTTGAAACTTTTATGTATTAAATTTGACAAAATAAACTTAATCTTTATAATCGGGAAATTATACTTTAGTTTCAATAAATTTTTGGTGTTTTTCTGATAACGTTCATATTTGGGTGAATAGTGAAAAATACTATATTTTAACTGAAAACAACTTTTTTAATCAAAATAATTTATATTGTTGAATTATACATTTTAATGGTTTGGAAGTATAATTAGAATATATTTTTACCATTTAATCCAATGATGGTCATTGTGAGTAATTTCATTTTAAATTTGGACATAAACAAGTGTAAATCTTTTGATAGTTATTATTTGTTAAAAATACGCTTTTTGGTTTTGACAACAGGAATTCATTTTAAATTAATTAATGAAACTTCTATTTTTTGAAATTTGTAAAATAGAATTCATTTTTGAATTTGGAATATCAAAGTTATCTTAGGGTGAATTTTTGGTATTTTTCTGAAAACTTTCTATTTTTGATGAATAGTGAAAAACTCTAAGTTATAGTATAAACCAAATTTTTATTTAAATAATTATTTATTTTATTTAAATTTATTTTAGGTCAAAATAGATACATAATACCTATATAATTTCATTGTAATTCATTGGAATCAATTTTTAATAACTTTAGATTTATAGAACTTTTATTGAACTTTTTACCGTCTTTACCCACCTCCTAGGAGCATTTGCAAATTTACATAAAACTTAATTTTAGCAATTCTGTGAATTGAATTTCAAAAATACTAGAGACATGGTTGATAACATTAAGTAAAATTTGGTTCAATAAGATGAAAATAATTTTTTTTGAATAGTAACTTTTGACTTTTATTTACTGCGATTAAAGGTAAATAGGGTAATTCAAGGTAAAAAGAATATTATATTAATAAAAAATTACCTTAACACTTGTCCTAGACTTATTATATGAGTCATGGACGACCATGGGAATCCTTGGGTCGATTTTGGGACCCCGTGGAGCCACTTATGAATGATAATGACACTTTATTTTAATTAACTTAAAGTAAAGACAAAAATGACATAAACAAATATCTTTTAGTAAATCAATTTTTACATGGAGTTATGTAAGTAATATTTTCAACTATAAATATTAATTGGAAAGATAAAAGGATTTTCTAAATAATTTTATTTTATTTATATTTTTTAGACATTAAATAATTTAATTTATTTGTGACACAATGATGATGAAATAATTATCTAATGAATGAAATATTCAAATATTTGATATTATAAATATCCAAATAAAAGTAATTTGAGACTTTTTATGAATTCCAATAATTTTCAAGGTCAATATGACATGTTAGGTTTGGTTAGATGAATTTTTTAGAAGTAATAATGCTGTTATGAATTTAGAAAAAACAAAATACCAAATAGTGTCAAAATTGACAGAATAGAGTTTTTAAAAGAAATATTATATTATTAATTGATATTCTATTTCTAAAAATCTAAGGTTCATCCAAAATAATTATATAATTATATGTGTATCACTAATTAACAACTTGGGTTTCCCTTAGAAGTATATAGTAAGTTTATTAACCATATAATATAAAAATACAAAGAGACATGGTAAATGTCAAACTATTTAACTAAGAGTTAAATCTAAAAATAACATTAATATAGTGACCCAAACCTATCTAAAACCTATTGGTTGAGTGGTTTTAGACCCATACCTACCTTATCCTTTAAATAATTTAGTTTTTAGCCATTCGAAACCGAAAAATATTTTCTTATAAAATAATATTTCTAGCTTTTCCTAAGGTGCCCCTCACCCCTCTTATAAAAGGGCACTCTCCCTTCCCTCAAATTCACACCTTCAAAGCGTTTTGGCTCGGCCAAACCCCACCACAATATCCTCTCAACTGTCCTAAATTCATCCAGAGGCCTTAATTTAGTCATAAATCCAACCTAAGGACCCCTTTTGATCAAATCAAAAGGAAAAACCTGAAGAAGTGGTAAATATTTCATCACATCTTTCAAGTTACTTTCTTCTTCCAATTCTTCTTTCTTTGTTGTTTCCATTATAAACTAATAACTCCAGTATCTTATATATACTGTGATGTTATTATAAATATGGTACAACCACATTCATTATTATATCCATCATTTTAATGACATGTCACCATACATGTGTACGTACGGCTTACCATCTCCACGTCGTGGTGTAATTGTTATTCAATACATTATTTTTTTGATGGGTATAATAATGATGTGTGATTGATATAAATAATAAATATAACAATATAATTATTCTGTATATATGATATAAAATCCAATTATATATTATTTTAATATCAAAAGAATGAAATTGTCACTTGTGTGTACGTACGAATTACCATCTCCACAAACATGATGAGATTCATTCCCCATCGTATCCATTCAAGAATAATTTTAATTTGATGATTAAAAATAATGTTTAAAGAATTAATATAATTATGGATATTATTAAGATAAATCTCATCCATAACAAATATGACTCACATAACAAATAATATAAAAGAAAATGAATCCGTTAACACCCAAAACGACGATAATACTAAGATATTACTAACAAAGAAATATTAAAAGATCATATATGATATAGTATTAATGTATATTATTCTTTTATAATTTAATAACAATTATTTCAACATTATAAAGGAGGTTAACCTAGCATCGACCAAGGAAAAGTACAAGGTAAGTGTTAATTCTACAATCTCTTTATTATCCGAGGTTGTTTTTACGTAAGTATCTAATGAGACCTCTTTATCATCCACATCCATGATTCTTTAAAATGTTTTTCAAAACAATTTTACTATTTAATAAAAAATGGGGTAAAGTCATTTATACCCTTATTTGGCCTTATATGTTTTGAAAGGAATCTTTCTATTGTTTTCCAAATAAGGTACTTTATGACCTTTTCGATAAAATTAAGGTAAGAATGCTTTTTTAACTTATACGGCGGGTGCAGCTATTTTCCACCATTATAACATCATCAAAGATTTCCTTAAAAGATTATAATAATAATTTCAAAATAAATATTTTATTTATAATTATTTATTTTTTAATTTATTTCAAAATAGAAAGAGATATTTCTCTAAAAAAGGTATTGATTTCATCTATGTCAACATACTTTTATGGATTTTAAATTTATTTGAAGTTGATTTATTATGATACAATAATTCCATATTTTATTGAAGGTTTTGTGATATTTTTTCTTGTGGATGTGCTATTCATATACCATTCAGGGTTTATGGTTAATGTATTTACATTTCATATGCTAGTTTTAATTCGAATGTTTATGTTATATTTCAACCTTTTCATATAAGGAATGTATTGGACTTAGTAAGTGACGGGTGGAGCCCGCTACAGCTCCTCAATGCATCAGTAGGTCTCATGAGACAACTAGACTTGGAATTGGATGAGTCCTTTCCCATTTTGATATATGGTTTTGGCCGATGCCTTAATCATTTTTAGACGTCTTGGATGAGGCCTTGACAAAATGTTTCCGAATGTCTGTCATTATACATTCCCTCATTATGAAAATAATATTGATTGTTCATGTGGTCATTCGACTTGTAGAATACCCATCATTATGTTTTATTATGACATTATTTACTCTACTCATATTCTAGACATAAAAGTATTCATGTTTATTATTGGTAAAGGCATGTGGTTTCGATTATTACCCATGCTTAATATTTATGTTATCTTCCGCTGTATTGCTTTCCCTTACTGAGCGTTTGAGCTCACCCCTTTCTTATGTTTCATTTTCCTAGGATATTAAGAAGTTATTTATGAGTGAATTTAAGGCATAATATAGGCGGCTTGGATGTTTCTAATAGAATAAATTCATGTTTTATTTCTTTTAAAGTTGTAAATTTAAACTTAGGTATGAATCTTGTTTCAAATAATACTAAAATGATCGGTCTTTCAAGACATGATTTCCTTGTGATAATGCCAATCTTATATAATAATGCACCGACTCTGGGTAACTAGGTTTGGGGTGTTACACTAAGTGACTAGGAGTTATTTTTATAAGATCTTGGAGACCCTTAAATTGGATTAAACCTATGTTTTCTAGAGTTAAATCTATGGTGATTTGAGGACAATTTTTCCTTCTTAAGTAGTCTCGTTTTCTTATATTCATATTTTTATTTGCTATGGTGTGTCGTTTTGTTTAATTTTCTTATGTTTTCTAGAAATTAATAATAGAGGAATCTTATTGGGATTGGGTTTTTAGTTATCGTTGGTTTCTAGAGGAAAAATTAATTAGATCTTGATGTTTGGTGTTTCGTTCTTTCTCAGTGAATAATGAAATCTTCAAGTTAAAGTTGGATATTTGATACCTTTCTCTATATTTTAATTTAAAGTATGGGATTATCATTCTTTGATACTTTTTTTAATGGTGGAATGTATCTAATAAATATAAGAACATGAAATTTAAATTAATAATGATGTTTTGGTTTGGGTTTATCTTCTATTTTGGTTTTATTGTTGTTGATGCCTTGTGTTTTACTAATATAACATGTTATCTTTGTGTTGTGGATATTTTTTCGTATCATGGTTTTTTTTATAGAAATATTATAAACAATGTAAATTTATAATAATAATGATGATGTGATTAAATAAAGTGGAATGTAATCTAATGCATTTTATTCCTTATTATTATTTTAAAGTGATTGTATTTATAAATACTTGTTTATGTTGTTCCAAATATTTGAATAACTGATAAGTTATAGGTTTCTTATTGTGGAAAATATATGTAAAATAAACCAGTTAATTCAATATGGGAATTGAAATGGTTTTTTATTAAAGATAAATTATTGGGGATGAGTGAGCCGCTTCTTGTTGTGGTGGTATTTTATTCCTTGATTTTATGAACTTAGTGACTTTAACTGTATGCATGAAATACATTTGAATTTTATTTTTTCTCTAGAAGATTTTTAATCCTTCTTGTGATTATTTTATAATCCTATTTGGTTGATTTTTCTATATGATCATTGGTTCGGGGAATCATTTATGTTTTTGGGTTGGGAGCCTTGGGATATTTGTTTTATGATTATTTTGATATGTTTAGGAACATTAGATGAGAAATGGGTTAGGATCCTAGGGTGCGATGATGGTTGATGCTAGTGAAGGAAGGATAATTTTATGTTATGTGCAATGGTGTGGGACACTGAGGTGGTTGGGATGAGTTTAGAGTGATGTGTGATTGTCAATGATTTTTCTTACTTGATTCTTGTGTGATGGATAATTGGCCATATGCTATTGATTTTTTAGGTTCCCACTACTTGATGCAGCTTGAATTTTGAAATGTTTTTTTCATTAATATTGAATAATTTTTAATGTTAACTAATGAAACCCATGGGAAGATTGAATATGATTCTCCAAGGAGAATGAATATAAAATTTGGTTTTGGTATTGTGGTTAGTAAAGCCCATTGACTGAAACAAAATAGTTAAACCAATTTTAATAAAGATAAAATGATTGAGAATATATAAAAGAGAATTAATAGTGACTTTGGAACTTGGATTAAGAAGATTAAACTATTAATCTTGGATAATATTAATATGAATTAATTAATAAAATAAATAAATAATTAATAATTAATTTCATGTTGTATTCTTGTTTGATGCCTAGTCCTCAATAGTGGCATTAGAGGGTCTTGTGTGACCATAGGGGTAGATGATTCTAAAGCTAGGTTATTCTATTAGTGTGATTTTTTCATGATATTATTTATATTTTCACATTTCATGTAACACCCCAAGCTTCCACAGTACGCTTCTCTTTCAATAATGCAATAGCTTGCATTGTACGCAAGTTCGAGATTCTAACACACCGCGACCAATCAAAATAGCCATTATAAATAGTAATACCCACTTTTTGAATTTTAAATTTTAAAATGGACTTCATTTTTGGATTCGGAATATCGAAATTATCCTATGATGAAATTTTGGTATTTTTCTGAGAACTTCCAATTTTCGATGAATAGTGAAAAATACTTAAAAATAACTTTTTTAATAAAAATAATTTATAGTGATAAATTATATGATTGAGTGGTTTTAAATTATAATTAGAATATATTTTAACCATTTTATCCAATGGTGGTCATTAGAATTAATTTCACTTTGAAATTAGACATAAACAATTGTCAATCTTTTGATTGATATTGTTTCTAAAAAATAGGCTATTTGTTTTGACAACGGGAATTAATTATAAAATTAATTAATGCAACTTATATGTTTGGAATTTTTTAAAATATACATAATTTTTTAATTCATAATATCAATTATATCTTAGGGTGAATTTTTGGTATTGTTCTAAGAAACTTCAATTTTTGATGAATAGTGAAACCACTAAGTGGTAGTTAAAAAACTAATTTTTTTGTTTAAATGAAAATTTACCACATCTGTGATTTGAATTTCAAAAATCTGACATAAATAATTTTAATTAGGAAGTAAAATGTGGTTCAATGGTATTAAAATAATTTTTGGTGAATTGTAACTTTTAAGTTCTATTAATCGCGATTAAAGTTAATTAGTGTAATTTGAGGTAAATATAATGTTATAATAATATTAAATTACCTTTAAACTTGTCCTAACCTTATTGGATGAGTCATGTCCGACCAAGACAATCCATGGGTCAACTTGGGGACCCCATGGAGCCACTTGGGTAAGAAAATGACATTAATAACTTTTTATTTAAAGTAAAAATAAAATTGTCACAAACATGTGTTGTTTTACTAAAACAATTATTACATGGGGTTATATAAGTTACATTTTCGACTATAAATATTGATTAAAAATCTAAAAATATTTCCTATGTCATGGTATTTTTTTATAATTTTTAGACATTAAATAAATAAATTTATTTATGACACCATGATGATGCAGCGATTATCTCATTAATTAATGATTTAAATAAAATGAAAAGATAATGTAAAATCTAAGAATTACACTTGTCAAAAACCTATTGGATGAGTATATTTATAACCCTTATCAACTTATCCTTGAAATATATCATTGTGGGAATTTTAAAATCCGAAAAGAATTTCATAATAATGTAACATTTCATGACTTTCCAAGAGTTCCTTCCTCTCCTCTTATAAAAGGCCCCCACCTATACAACCTTACTCACACCTTTAAAGCCATTTTTCTGGACCAAACTCTTCCCAAACACCCTCTCAACATTCCTCCCTTCATCCTAGAAGCCTTACATTAGGCATAAAGCTCTTCAAGAAACCATTTTGGCTCAAAACGACGAGAGTTACCCGATTTAAAGGTAATGTCTTCTCTTATATTGTTTTGTTTTATTTTGCTTCTCCAACCCCCTAAACTATTTTTATTATTTTATTTTGTAAAAACACCAGTATAATAAATATACTTTGATGTTGTATGAGAGGTATTTTATTTACACTTACACACACCTTCGTCTAATGGTTAAAGACCATACTGTTTCTGTGGGTGGCGAATTACTGCCTCACAAAACGATGGTTGTTCAATCTTCTTTTAACACCTCTCATGGTGGACATTATGATGACACTATTTTTATATATGATATATATATTATGTTTATTTTTTCCTTATGCTTCTATATTTTTCATTTATGTCATACCTTTATGATTTCCATTATGGGTAAACACGATAATTTCATTTTAGGAAGTGCGGACTACCGCCCCTTCAAAGTGATTTGAATCATTAATGCCATATGTGGGATGTATAAAGGATGGATTAAATGATATTATATATGATATTATACTGGAATTATAATATACCTTTATATTATTATGATTTCATTCTATTAAATACGAAATAGAAATGAAAGTAGTGTTCATGCGTAAGTACGGCTTACCGTCTCCATGAACGGTGCATTTCATTTCTTACCTCTAAATGTTATGTAATATTATAAATGAATGTATATACTGGATCTGTATGATATATATGATATCTAAATCATGAATATAATTCTGGATATAATGGATATGTTACCACAGGAACAACATTTAATTATAAGAAGTTTATTTTTGACTCAAGTACCAAAGATCGACAAAACGACCGTTATTTACTTAAATAATTACATAATGTTCATAACATGGAAATAAGTGATATAAAAGGAATAATTAACTTAAAAAAGGTTCTTAAGAAAGTATAAATTGACTCTAGTTTATTATTCAGGAGATTAAATAACGATCCAGTCAAGTCGGACACGAGGTAAGGGAACTTCTTAACCCAATTTCCGTTCTTTGGGTTAATCTTCTACTTGTAAATTATGTCATGATATTATTATGTCCTATCTTGTATTTTTACTTTCTTTATGTGTACTTATACTTAATACACATAATAGATCTATTTTATTTAAAAAATGATCTTTGTAAGGGACTTCGTCTCAATCTTCTTTCGTTGAGGCATATTTTGTTTTAATACAAGACTTTCTTTTATATGGTGTATAAAACCCTTTGACTTTTACATTTATTCAAAAAGGAATCTTTTTATACGAAGAGATTTACTAAATGACAAAAGGGAATTTTTTTTTTGTACGTATGTGGCGACAACAACTTCTCTTCCCCCGTGACCATTATTTTAGTTTCGGCTTCCTCTACATGCCATAACTTTTTTTAAATGAAAAATAAATACAATGTTTTAATTTTATTTTATTTTGGTATTGAAAATGGTTTTGATAATGTTTTTATTATATCAATGTGTTGTATTGATATCTTGTGATTGAAATGTGGAAATGTTATGTTTCCTTTATGCATGTTTTATGTTATACGATTATGTTATGGTTTATAATATGTTTAAACCTTTTCATATAAGGAATGCATTGGACTTAATAAGTGACGGGTGGAGCCCACTATAGCTCCTCGAAGCATCGGAAGGTCTCATGAGACAAACTAGTGTCTTGGCATGAGGCCTTGACAAAATCTTATTTGCAGTCTTGGCACGAGGCCTTGGCTACATGGTTATGATAGTCTGGAATTATGCATTCCATCATTATGAAAGTGGTTATTGATATTTCATGTGATCATTATACTAGTAGAATTTCCATGTGAATAAGTAAATGACATTATTTCATTTTACTTTTGCCATATTATACTGAAGCTCAAGTTTAAAAGGATTTTGGTTTAGTTGTACACTGCCTTAAATGTTTATGTTTATTTATAAAGGTTTCTGCTATATTGTTATCCTTACTGAGCATCTGAGCTCACCCCTTTTAATATTTTAATTTTTCCAGGATGTGAAGAAGTATTTTATGAATGACATGCAGAGATAGTATGAGGGGATATGAAGACAAGATGTTCTTGCAGTTTTGTTTTACTTTATGATGTAATGTAAGACTTATGAATATATGTAGTGTTTCCAAGGCTACTAAAATAATCGGTCTTTTGAGACTTGATCTTTTATAATCATGACAATGTTACGTAATAATGCACCGACTCTGGGTAACGGGGGTTGGGGCGTTACAGTTGGTATCAGAGGCAATTTAGTACTAACCTTGGAAGATAGATTTAGATAAACTCTGATTAGAGCACATGGCCCTAAGATAGACTTTGAAGATTAGTATAGAAGAACTTCCTAGAATTTTGGTATTATAGAGATTTTGTGAGTTTTCCGAGCAACACATCCCTGTCTGGATACGAGCAGGTAGAGGCGGCTCTGGCATAGATGTACCTAGGGGTAAAACCTGAAAACACCACTTTGAGCTAGACTCGAACGGGAACTGGTGCACGACAATGGGCCTTGCTGCACTCTTGGTTACGACACTCCCGGGGGATATGCTTAGGATAGTTCTCATTTTCTTTACAAACCATTATTAAGGGTTTATGAGTATATACTTCCTCAAAGAAAACATTTTTATGATTATGGATTATATCCATAAATAGTTCAATTTATGTTAACTGTTTTGCAAGTTTTTTTTATTATGTATTGCGATTCAAAAACTAATCTAGTTTATGACATTGTTTAGAAATGGCGCCTTGTGGAAGGAATGGAAACTGTATCAATGCACACACTCCATGTAGGGATTTACATCCTGCTCAAGATAATTATAATGGAGGTGGTGATACAACCGGTTCTGATTACACTACTGGAAAAACTACCTATACCCACGGTTCAAAACTGTGCGTATAGCCCCGAAAACCGTTGGTATAGCTTATACCCACGGTTTTGGGAATCGTGGGGCTGAGTGGCGTCGGTATTGGGGTCTTAAACTATCCCCACAGTTTGAAAAACCATGGGGATATATTTTTTTCCACCGTGTCAAACCATCTTCCATGCTATCAAAGTCTTCTTCCCACGGTTTAAAAATCGTGGGTAAAAATATTAGAAATTCGCAGATGTTAGGTCTTGAACCCGCGCCGACCAGCAACCTGAGCGATTATTCCAACGGACTTCACCACCTTATCCAATGTACTTATATTAATATACATTTATATTTTTAAATATATATTAATCTTCTACCACATTACGAAAAAAAGGAACCAGCGTGATTTGAACTGGCGTCTGACGAAGATGAATTTCAGCATTCCAGCGCTTAACTAACTAGGCTGATTCGACTACACCAATATAAATATGTATTTTTAATAATATACTAATCCTCATGTCTGTATTAAAAAAAAGATACCAGCGGGATTAGGTCCCACAACCGCTACAACAAATCCGCAACAAATAACCAACCAAGCCCCAGATTTAATTCGTTTATAAATTTCTATTAACTTATATTTATTAGTTCAAATCGTGGGTATAAATATTCCCGCCCAATTGTTTTTTTTCCCGTGCCTTTTTTTCCTCCATAAAACTATCCCCATGGTTCTAGAAAATTGTGGGTATAGGCCTTTGAATTTTTTTTATCCCCACGGTTTTTCAAAAACCGTGGGGATAAGCCTTTAAATAAATACCTATACCGACGGTTATACAAAACCGTGGGTATAAACCTTTGAAAAAAACTCTATCCAATGGTTCTTGAGAAACCGTGGGTATAGGTGACCAATACCGACAGTTTTTCAGAACCGTGGGTATTGGTTCCCACACTATACATATACCCACGGTTTTCTTAAACCATGGGTATTGGGAAACCCTATACCCACGGTTTTTCCCAAAACTGTGGGTATAGGTCTATTTTCTAGTAGTGTTATCTTATCACCATACTGGGACAACTAACTCAGGTTATGAAAAATAACCTTACTCGTATGGAGCACCCTGATCCAAAACGTGGAGGATCAATATTAGACCGCTTCATGAGGCAAAAACCACCAACATTCAATGGGAGTACAAATCCCATAGTAGTTGAGCAATGGATAAATTCCTTAGAGAAAATATTCCATGCCTTGGGGAGTAGTGAAAGGGAAAAGGTTATCATAACAGTTTACCACCTCGCTGGAGATGCTGATCAATGGTGGTCATTGATTCAAAACACAAAGGAAGATGATTAAGTATCAAATATGGAATGGAGGGAGTTCAAAGAGATTTTCTTAGAAAAATACTTTCCTCGTGACCATCGAGCAGATATGGAAAGGTAATTTTTGAGTCTGAGGAAAAAGGAGGACGAAAATGTTGCAAAGTATGAGTATAACTTTACAAGGTTAGCGAGGCTTGCTGTAGATTATATACGTAACCCAAGAAGTAAGATTGATCGTTTCTTTGATGGGTTAAAACCATTTATCCGTAGTGCTTTAGTATCATAATCCATCTCATCGTACAGAGATATTGTCTCGTGTGCTATCAAGACAGAAAAGGAATTCTCTAAGTCTTATGACAACAAAGTAAAGCAAGAGAAGAAGAGAGCGGTGGAACAAGAGATAGATAAAATGAAAAAGGTAAAGAAGGATTTTCCATTATGTGATAATTATAGGAAGAATCACCCCGGTACTTGCCTAAAGGGAATGAGAGTTTGTTACAAATGTGGAGAAAAAGGTCACCAGGCTCGTGATTGCAAGGGAAAGAAAGAGGATATCAATGTTGAATGCTACAATTGTAGAAAAATGGGTCATTATGCAAATGAATTTACTAAGTGTCAGGGAAACATACCTTAGAAAAGTCCAAGGGATCAAGGCCATGCTTATGTTGTTACTACAAATGAAGTTGAATAATTATTGTATTTGTGTTTTTGGACTCTAGAACTATATTATGGTTATAAGAATAATGTGAAATATATATAAGGATTTTACTGCAGTACTTGTTGTTTTCATTAAGGTTTTAATATGATGAAGGTAATCATACTTTTAGGATGTGACAATAATAGAAACTTTACTTTGTTTGGGGAATCTGATGTTATAATTGATTTTGGAATTTAGAGACCTTTTAGGGAAAGTCTGGACAAAGGTATTTTCTATCTTCAAACTTTTATTTTTGAAGAAAATTTTCAAATTGTGAGGATGAAATTTATTGAAGGAGGGGAGAATGTAACACCCCAAGCTTCCACGATACGCTTCTCTTTCAATAATGCGATAGCTTGCATTATATGCAAGTTCGAGATTCTAACACACCGCGACCAATCAAAATAGCTATTATAAATAGTAATACCCACTTTTTGAATTTTAAATTTCAAAATGGATTTAATTTTTGGATTCATAAAATCGAAATTAGCCAATGATGAAATTTTGGTATTTTTCTGAGAACTTCCAATTTTCGATGAATAGTGAAAAATACTTAAAAACAAATTTTTTAATAAAAATAATTTATAGTGATAAATTATATGATTGAGTGGTTTTAAATTATAATTATAATATATTTTAACCATTTTATCCAATAGTGGTATTTATAATTAATTTCACTTTTTAACTGGACATAAACAATTATCTATCTTTTGATTGATATTGTTTCTTAAAAACACGATATTTATTTTGACAACGGGAATTAATTATAAAATTAATTAATTCAACTTATATGTTTGGAATTTTTTAAAATAGGTATCATTTTTGAATTCATAATATCAATTATATCTTAGGGTTAATTTTTGGTATTGTTCTGAGAAACTTCAATTTTTGATGAATAGTGAAACCACTAAGTGGTAGTTAAAAAACTAATTTTTCGTTTAAATGAAATTTTACAACCTCTGTGATTTGAATTTCAAAAATCCGAAATACATCATTGTCATTAGTAAGTAAAATGTAGTTCAATGGGATTAAAATAATTTTTGGTGAAAAGTAACTTTTAAGTTCTATTAATTGTGATTAAAGGCAATTAGTCTAATTTAAGGTAAATATAATGTTATAATAATATGAAATTAACTTTACACTTGTCCTACCCTTATTGGATGGGTCATGGCCCGCCAGGAAAATTCATGGGTCAACTTGGGGACCCCATGGAGCCACTTCGGTAAGAAAAAGACATTAATAACTTTTTATTTAAAGTAAAAATAAAATTGTCACAAACATGTGTTGTTTTACTAAAACAATTATTAAATAGGGTTATATAAGTTAAATTTTCGACTATAAATATTCATTGGAAAGCTAAAAATATTTCCTGCATCATGGTTTTTTTATAATTTTTAGACATTAAATAAATAAATTTATTTATGACACCATGATGATGCAGCGATTATCTCATTATTTAACAATTTAAATAAAATGAAACGATAATGTAAAATATAAGACTTACACTTGTCAAAAACCTATTGGATGAGTAGATTTCGAATCTTTATCACCTTATACTCGAAATACATCATTTTGGGACCTTTAAAATCCGAAAATAATTTCATAATAATATAACATTTCATAACTTTCCAAGAGTGCCCTTCCTATCCTCTTATAAAAGGCCCCCAACTATACCACCTTATTCACACCTTCAAAGCCATTTGTCTTGGCCAAACTCTGCACAAATACCCTCTAAACATTCCTCCCTTCATCTTAGAAGCCTTACATTAGGCAGAAAGCTCTTCAAGAAACCAATTTGGCTCAAACCGAGGGGAGTTATGCAATTTAAAGGTAATGTCTTCTCTTATGTTGTTTTGTTTTATTTTACTTCTCCAACCCCCTAAACTATTTTTATTATTTTCTTTTGTAACAAAAATGGTATCCTCAATATACTTGGATGTTTTTATGAAAATTATTTTATTTACAATTACACACACCTTCGTCTAATGGTTAAAGAACATACTGTTTCTGTGGGTGGCGAATTACTGCCTCACAAAATGATGATTGTTCAATATTCTTTTAACACCTCTCATGGTGGCCATTATGATGAAACTATTTTTAAATATGATATATATTATGTTTATTTTTTCTTTATGCTTCTGTATTTTTCATTTATGGCATAACTTTATGATTTCCATTATGGGTAAACACGATAATTTCATTTTAGGAAGTGCGGACTACCGCCCCCTCAAAGTGATTTGAATCGTTAATGCCATATGTGGGACATATAAAGGATGGAGTAAATGATATTATATATGATATTATACTATAATTATAATATACCTTTATATTATTATGATTTCATTCTATTAAATACGAAATAGAAATGAAAGTAGTGTTCATGCGTAAGTACGGCTTACCGTCTCCATGAACGGTGCATTTCATTTCTTACCTCTAGATGTTTTGTAATATTATAAATGAATATATATAATAGATATGTATTATATATATGATATCTACATCATGAATATAATTCTAGATATAATGGATATTTTACCACATGAACAACTTGTAATTATAAGAAGTTTATTTTCGACTCAAGTACCAAAGATCGACAAAACGACTGTTATTAACTTAAATAATTACATAAAGTTCATAACATGGTAATAAGAGATATAAAAGGAATAATTAACTTAAAAAAGGTTCTTAAGTAAGTAGAAATTAACTCTAGTTTATTATTCAGGAGATTAAAGAACGATCGAGTCAAGTCGGACATGAGGTAAGGGAATTTCTTAACCCAATTTCTGTTTTTTGGGTTAATATCCTACTTTCAAATTATGTCATGATATTATTATGTCCTATCTTGTATTTTTACTTTATTTATGTGTACTTATAGTGAATACACATAATAGATCTATTTTATTTAAAAATTGATCTTTGTAAGTGACTTCGTCTCAATCTTCTTTCATTGAGGCATATTTTGTTTTAATACAAGACTTTCTTTTATACGACATATAAAACCCTTTGACTTTTACGTTTATTCAAAAGGAATATTTTTATACGAAGTTTGTTACTAAATGACAAAAGGAAATGTTTTTTTGTCGTACGTATTCGGTGATAACGACTTCTCCGCCATCGTGACTATTATTTTAGTTTCAGCTTCCTCTACAAGCCACAATTTTTTTAAATGAAAAATAGATACCATGTTTTAATTTTCTTTTATTTTGGTATTGAAAATGGTTTTGATGATGTTTTTATTATATCAATGTGTTGTATTGATATCTTGTGATTGAAATGTAAAAATGTTATGTTTCCTTTATGCATGTTTTATGTTATACGATTATGTTATTGTTTATGATATGTTTAAACCTTTTCATATAAGGAATACATTGGACTTAATAAGTGACGGGTGGAGCCCGCTATAGCTCCTAGATGCATCGGTAGGTCTCATGAGACAAACTAGTGTCTTGGCACGAGGCCTTGACAAAATCTTATTTGTATTCTTGGCACGAGGCCTTGGCTACATTGTTATGATAGTCTGGCATTATGCATTCCATCATTATGAAAGTGGTTATTGATATTTCCTGTGATTATTCAACTTGTAGAATATCCATGTGAATAAGTAAATGACATTATTTCATTTTACTTTTTCCATATTATGCTAAAGTTCAAGTTTAAAAGACTTTTTTTTAGTTATGCAGTGCCTTAAATGTTTATGTTTATTTATGAAAGTGTCCGCTATATTTTTATCCTTACTGAGCATCTGAGCTCACCCCTTTCAATATTTTAATTTTTACAGGATGTGAAAAAGTATTTTATGAATGACATGTAGGGATAGTATGATGGGATATGAAGACAAGATGTTGTTGTAGTTTTGTTTTACTTTATGATATAATGTAAGACTTATGAATATATCTAGTGTTTATAAGGATACTAAACTAATCGGTCTTTCGAGACTTGATATTTTGTGATCATGCCAATGTTACGTAATAATGCACCAACTCTGGGTAATTGGGGTCGAGGCGTTATGTTTCATATACTACCCCACCCATGATGGTACTGAAATAGACACCCAAATGTTTGGGGGGGGGGTGTTTTCTCTAATATCTAAGATGGTGAGGTAATAGATTGATGTATTATTCCTCTTCCACAATCCCCCTTTTGATACAAATGAGTTGGTGTATCCCATGCTACAATGCCTTACAGTATAGGGTATATTCTTATTCAGGCTGTAACAAATATCTATTTACGATACATTTATGTGTGGAATGTAATAGAATAAGGTACAAAACATACTCTCATACAGTTTTAGTGGATCTATATTTCTGTTGGTGTATGTGCATGGGCTATAATGGTTTGAGTTATAGTTCACACACACACACAAGATTTAGTGAATTTTGAGTATACACTATGTTATAGATTGGATGGTAATGATGATGAGATAGATATGTGGGATGATACCAACATGTTATTTTAGGCCCTATGTGGTACTGAGGTTTGTAGGGAAGAGGCCCAACTCACATCAATTATTAGTTTATGGAAGATATGAGAAAAAAATGTGTGGCATTTGGGTGTGATAGTGACAAACCAATGGAGAAGTGGAAGTGGGGTAACTTATAATATATATATATATATATATATATATATATATATATATATGATTTTGATATATGTTTATTTACTTTCTGTTTTTATTTGGTGAGTGATTCTTTGAGAGGATAGGGAAAATAGTGTTACCCATTTAGACGATGGATTGGTTTTATTTGTTTCTTCGTTGGGATTTAGTATGATTATTTCAAATCTTACATGGTAGGTTTGATGGGGGATCCTACTAAGTATTCATGTTATGATTACTCAATGTATATCAAATATGTTTTAGGTTAGCAGGGATAGGTCGTTGATTAGGATAAATATTACTATTTAGGCGGATTTGTTCAAAAGATGCTAGGAGTTTTTGGATTTTGCAGTTGCTACCTAGTTTTACTTTGGTACTTTCAATTTTTCTAGTTTTTGTATTAAATTATATGCATAAAGTTTTATTTTGGATTATTAAATGTTTTAGTGGGGTTTTCCCTTCTTATCACATATCCTTAAACTATATAGAGGGTAATTCGTCCCATGTGTGTGATCGATATACCCTTGATGTTAGTCACCAATCCATGGCCTAATGGAGAAAGGCTTTGGGAGTCATTATCTATCTTACTTCACTACTAGACTAGGTGGGGTATATTTAGAGGGAGGGTGTCATGAAAGAGTGGTATTAGAGGTGATGGTTGAGAGATAAGAAATTTTTTGAAGTTAGACACTGGTGAGGATACATAGGTTGATAGGGAAATAATATCAACTAGGCTTAGTGCATACTATAAACAAGGGTGTCTAAATAGGGCATAAGATTTTATGGAAACTTGTGATTCGATAAAACATTATCCAAACAAGTGTTCTAGTTTCATTGATCTTTCTATCTATGATCCGGAATCTATAATGGTTATTATTAATAAGAAATATCATGTTTCAATGGTATAATATATTATTTTAGTACATGTGAAGGATTGGGTATTTACTTCTTTAAGAGAGATACATGTAACACATCATGAACTTGAGAGAGATTCAGTGGAAGCATCAATCAATAAGAAGTTGTCCCAATGCGATCATGAATTTCAAAATGACCAATATACCAAGGGTTTATCCTTCCCTTTTTTCCAAATATCATCACTCTCTTTTAGGGATATATTAATTGGAATACCTTATCACCCACTTCAAAATACATATATTTTTGACAATTGTAGGCATAAATTTGGTTTAGACTCTAAGATTCACTTATGTGTTGTTGAATGGATCTAACCTTATCTACCATTTACGCAACTAGATTATATACCAATAAATTTCCTTACAAAACATCACTCCATAATGTTGGAGTTCTACACTTTATACCGTGCGGGCTTCATAAGGATCCATTCGAATGTTTTAGTGAAATATATTGTTGTAAGATAATTCTACAAATGGAAGATGTTGATCCCAAACTCCTTTGAAATCCATATAGAAAGATCCCAACCTATATTCTAGAGTTTGAATGGTTATCTGAGACCAAATATATTTCTGATGTTTATAATCATTAATGAAACATAACTTTATATATAGATTCTTTGGAATACTTCAACAGAACTTTGAGGTAAACCTCATATCCCAATCAGAGATAATGGAAATTGGTACTCCATAAAATCCTAAATCCTTCCTAATATATATTCAATAAATTATATCAATTTAGAAATATTCTATAATAGAAATTAAGTGTGAATAATTCATAAGGTGGAAAACTATAACCAATATAGCTTTATTACATTTAGATTTTTTGGAGAGTTTGATGACCAAATCCATGGTTATTATTTCTTATTTTTATTCAGGTTTGGGTAATGGTTATAACATCCCCTTATACATTTTTCTATTAACTTTAACTTAACAATATATCAATAAATGGTAATAATATTCTATAATATCACTTTTCCTTATATCTAACCAAATATACTCTTTCATGTATCTATACATCGTTGTGTATCCAAGATGAATATAGATTAATGAACTGTGAGCCTCATCCAATATATCCTTCTTTAAATCAAGTATGTGAGGGACCCATACATAGCTCCTGGACCATATTATTCCATAAAAATACAATTTAAACCCAGGAACATTTCAAACCTTCTTTTGGATATATACATCCTCCTTCTGTGCATTCATAATCTTCAATTGTATACATGGTTGAACATTAATTTGAGCAATATAACATTTCACACCTTTATTCAATATTTCCAATTACAACCATTGAAAATCATGAAACTTTTGGTATTTTTTAATCCTCAGCATAAATAGGACAGCATGGTCATTTTAACTCGAAGAATATTTTACCTTGTTCTCTTTCCCATGGTGGTAATATATTGAGATATCAATATCTTTAATCAAATCCAATGATCTTCTTTGGTGCATATTTAACCCCTTCTATGTGAATATATACATTATTCTTTTTGATGAGTATGTATATAAAACATTTCTCTATAAGGATAATTCATCCACATCATTAATGATAATATTACTATATTTAACTCCAAATCTTTTGCTGGGTAATTTTTCTAATGAATCTCCAATTTTCTTGAAGTAAAATCTATAACCATATCATTTTTCATGAAAACACATCAAAATATCTTCTTAGATTCATAAATATAGATTACATAACCTTATCCATTATAGGTTAATGTATGTATAGGGGTACTAACTAACCTTATATTTATTTATATAAAATTTTCTTCAGATTTATTCAACCAAATAAACGTGGCACAATTTCGAGGTAACATGGTGAGTGATTGGAAAGTCAAGAGAGATTCTACAAAAAGAGCTGATAATATCCACCCAAAGCAAGAAAATATTGAATCTAAGTCACCATTATCGGTCTATTCCAATGTTTAATAACTTTTTCTTTTTATCAATTCACATATATACCATCTCTTGATATTATGTGACCCAAAAATGAAACTTTGTGAGTCCAAAATTCAAAATTTTTAAAATATTTCATAAATATTTTACTTTTTAGGATCTTCAATACAATCCTTATATGCTCATCATGTTCTAAATTAATCTTTAAATATATAAGAATATAATCTATAAATACTACCAGAACTAATCTACATAGTCTCTGAAGAGTCTATTCATTAAATCCATGAAGATATTGGAGGAATTAGTAAGACCCAAAGGGACCATAATAAATTCATAGTCTCTATAAATTGTATGGAATATTGTCTTGGGTCTATCTTCCTTCTTGAGCCTCAGGGTATGATATCAAGAATAAAGATAAATCTTGGAAAAGTATTTATCTCCATGTAATTGGTCAAATAAGTCATCAAAATGGGAAAATTATTCTTGTTCTTGATAGTAATATTGTTATGTTCTCGATAATTAAGGCAATGTCACATTGATCTATCTTTCTTCATAAAAAATAGAACAGGTAGAACCATTGGTGATGTATTAAGATGTATTAATACCTTATCAAGATTCCAATATATTTGATTCATCACTAAACATAACCAAATTTGGGGCATTATATAAGGAGTCTTTGAAATACGCATTGTACCAGGTATGAGTTCTATTAAAAACTCAACTTCAGGATTTGGTGGAATACATGGAAAATATTCTAGAATGAAATTGTAAAACATATGTACAATAGGTTTATACTTAATTTTGAGTTTCTCCCTGATCATATGAGAAAAATAACATTCATTTATTGGAATTAAGACCCCAAAGAAGAAGTTAATTTCCATTATAAGTTCATATTCATCCTTGCATTGATAGATGATCATATGTTAATTTGGAATATGAATTGTGACTTACTATCCTCGATAAGTAATATGATCCCCATTTATATAATTCCAATAAATGATAATAATTACAACAAATTAAATTGAAGGAAGGATTGCAATATTTTTATGATGCAATTTCAGAGAAAATTATACTAGATAAGAATTATAAACCATATATGAGCCCATTATTCCATTAATGGTTTTCAAAGCTAAGTAAACATCTAATTGTTGGGGTGATATAGAGATACCCTTAGAAAATTATTTACAAATAAAAGAGTGGGTAGATCTAGAATCAAATAAGACATTACCTATTTTAGAGAGGATAGTAAGTATTCCTTTCAACATATCATTTTCATTATCGAAATCTTCAATAGTGACCAAATTATATTTTCCTTTGTTTCTAGAAATAAGAGGTTGTGGACATAGATCATAATTTTTATCCCTTGTAGTTGGGTACTGATTATCATAATTCACATTTTCTTTAAAATTGAAGAATATATGTGTGGGGGTGCATTCGTTGCAGCCTTCCCTATATTCACATCATTAGAAAACTTTTTCTTATAAATTCAATAGTCAATTATCCAATGAATTTTTTTCCACATTTAAAACATTTACTATTCTCCTTAAGACAAATTCCTTCATGTTTCTTTCCAAAAATTGATCATAAAGGAAATCACATCTTCTTTACTCTATGGATTTTAGATTTTCTCCAAAATTCCATCTTTCTCTTCTTATCAACCCTATGAGATTGATGCATAATTTGACCCTCCATTTCCTCATTTATTGAATATAAAACTATTAATTCCAAGATAATTAATTCCCTTACAGTTAACACCCTTTAGATACTTGGTTTTAATCCATTTAAGAATCAATCAACCTTACCTTCGGGTAATATAATAATTCTAGTAGCATACCTCATAAGTCTTGTAAATTTTTTTATAGGTCCCAAAATATTCTCCATCCTTTTTTTAACTCAAGGAATTCCTTATCCATTTTCATACAATAAATAAGAGAAAAGGACATATATAAAAATATTTTTTTTAACTCATCCCATTCCATGGAATCAATTTCATATAGTTGTATCATATTAATGATAAGATTCCACTATTGATCAGCTTCACCTTCAAAATGATATACATCCAAAATGACTTTCTCATGTTTTGAACATTGGAGAACGAAAAATAGTTTTTTTTCATGGCATTGATCCATTTCTTAGAAACAAGTGGATTAGAAAACTCACCTAAAGAAGGTGGACACTACCTCATATAGGACCCAACATTATGTCATTCCCTTATTTTTCGATTTGTAAGTCAAACATGACTCATATATTGAGAATGTTTTATGGTCATAGAAATATGATTTTTCATTCCTTCTCTAATAACATTTGGTTTATTAGGAAGTCAATCATTTCATTGCCCATCAGATTCACTATTAAGGAAGTTCATCATATTTAGCTTAATTGACTAAAAGAAAAAGAAATTGTGTCCGCAACACCAATAATAGTGGGAAAATCACATAATCAATGGAATTTACTTATACAGTTTCGTATAATGGAGGATGTGAAGGGTGTGGTGAAGCACATCTTTCTCACTATCTTCAAGTATGGAATCTTGCATGATTAGGCTAACCACCTCATTCAGGGATACATCAGCCTTGTCTCCCTCATTCCCTCTTTGAAATCTTTCTAATGGGTCATGGATGTTAGCATAGAGAACATACACCATGGTTTGATGCATGTATTTGTGTCCACCTCTAAAACTCCAAAAAGGAATCAAGGAGTACTTGTCTCACCCTACCCATGTCAACTTTTTAATCATATTCTTTCCCTCCCTTGACAAAGTCCTCGTCATTGAGTATAAGCCCACCACCCTCTATCCATGATTAAGGATACTCCCCTGGATCCCCTTCCTATTCATCTCTGAGTGGTGAGACTAGGTGAAGGTGTAAAATGCATTTAAGAGGCCTATAATAAATTTAGTCGTGGGAAAATTATGAAGTGAAAGCTCTATTGGGAAATTTACTTATACAATTTCTATAATTGAAATCTTAGGTTTAATACTAGGTTATTTACAAAAATTACCAAAATTCTAGTATTGTCTCTTATGATTATACTTATCCTTGGGGCTCATTCTAAGGTTTTCCCACCATTTTTTTCAATGGTTAACTAAACCTTTATCTGATACCAACTATAATGACCCATAATTTTCATTCATATATGTTACATCATTTTAGATTAATATTCATTATATTACAATAAAAATTCACACCAGAACCTTATAGGTTTAGTGTCATTAAATTATTGGAATAATAAACAATTGGTTTATAAAATATCTATATTGTCTCCCACTTATTTTCTCATAACTGGATCCTTTTTAGGCATATCATACTTAATACCTTTCTTCATGTCATAGGGAAGAGAAACATAAGAAATGGTGAGATCATATGCTCAGTAAGGGTAATCAAGGGATATATTAATGATTAAATAATAATAACCTGGGAATAATGGTATAAAAATATAAATATGGCATTTGGAAAATATACCCAGCACATCAAATATTATTATTTAGAAAAATGGAATAAATCTTGGAAGTTCATAAGACGTGGAGTATAATGGAATGTGAACCATGAGAGAATAATATTAATATAATACATTGAATTGTGCCATACAGATAAATATATAAAATTATTTCCTTATTAGTGAAGTATCACTACCAAGACCATAATAGTGGACAAATCTAATTACTGAACTAGGTTCACTCCCCATTACAACCCTGTCATATGGAACTGGGTTAAATCCCCATTCCATCCACATATTTCTGAACTTGGTTCATTCCATGCTCCCGTCTTATCTATACCATGATATATAAATCTTTAAATAATGAATTGGAGGGAGTTATTTGTCTCACCAATCACATAATGAAAACCATACATTTTCTTTACACAAGGACATAAATCATTCATCATATTAGAGCCCATGAAAAGAAATGGGTTTCATAAACATTTCATTATTTCATACCCTATGGAAAAGTAACGGGGTTCATAAAAACCATTCCATCATAAACATAAACCACACTGATAAATAAAAAGGATGGTAGCCATGGATAATATCCTCATTAAAACATATGTAACATAAAATAATTTGGTCTCATATGGAATATGATTTTGAAATGTAACTTTAAATAAATCTTGAAGAAACATCCTTTCCATTTTGAAAATCATTTTTTCAAATAGTCAAGAAATTAAAAAGGAAAAAATACTATTTTTAAAGAATATTGTATGATTTTATAGTAAGTATAAAATAATTAATGTTTTATGATGGTAGAAAAATTATATCATTCTATATAAGTTATAATAAAATTTCTTTTGTATTTTTGTCAGAAAATCCCGAAACTACCTGGTTTGGAAAATGATAAAAATATTCCATTCAAACATTTTCGTAAAAATTAGAACAAGGGTGAAATGAATTTAAAAATTTATAAGAGCTGTAAGAAAATTAAAATATTTTTATAAAACATGGACATGGAAGAGAAAAATTCCCTAATGGATACTTAAATGTAAACAAACCTGAATAATGATGAGTTTATAAAATAAACATGTACGTCAAGTCATTCTTTTATTTTTTCAAGTTCAAACATCCTATATAATAAATATGGATTTATTATAAATTTATTCCATAATATAAATTATATCATACCATGTATTATTTATTTATAAGAACTTATCACTCATTTATTATTAATTTTTTATTAAATTCATTATTCTCGGTGATAACTACTTCATTTTCCAAGAATGTGTTTGTTCGATAGTCTTGGTACTTATACTTTGATAATTTTATCATAATTTCTAGAAATTTAGTCATGGTGTAAACATAAAACATAATCATTATATCCATATTTATAATCCTTCATTGAAATTAGAGATATAAAAATTAATTACACCATTCATGGAGACGGTAGGCCGTATATACACATTAATGTTGATTTCATTTTTTTGATTGATTGAACGAAATATTGGAAAATAATAATTTATATTTTCAGAATAAATATTATATCACATGTATCATATATATTCGTCAGACACATCATAATAACCATCCATAAAATATGGTTATGAAAAATAAATTGAATTGATATGTGGAGGTGGTAAGTCGTACGTATGCATGAGCAATACTCTCACTTCTTGTTTGATTGGAAATAGGGTGTATAATGGATTTTTGATAATTAAAATTACATTTAAAAATATATAGGATAGTTAATTTATTAATTTATTTTAAAAATAATATACTTAGAGGAGGTAAGGAAGAGTAGAAAAAGAAAGTGATTGATTAGAGTAATTACGTCTTCTTCGAATTGACTCCTTCAGATCTCTTATAAAGGGCACAATGGTTGGTCTTTTGAGGATAAAAACACCTATGTAATTTTTATAGGTATGTTTACAAGATAACTTGGAAGGGTATGGTCAATATAAAAGGCTGAAAGTGATGTGAATAATTTAGGGAGGAGGTTCCCCTTTATAATTGAGGTGATAGTCACTTTTGGAATTTCTCAAATGATTAAATTATAATAAATTCATTTTCTATAAAAATAAAACTAAATGTACATGTATTATAAGATAAGATATTATATTGTTGTAATACTATCAACTGAAAGATTTTAGACATGTTTTGTTATTATTTTAGATCTTGTCATTTTGATTAACCTCTGGTTTACCTATTTTAATCTTATTTACGGTTAAAATTTTTTTGACATTAAAATGTTATAATTTTTACGTATATGGTGTCAATTTGTATATAAATGTTAAATTAATTACATTTACACCATATAAAAATCACTTTGTATTTTGAAGTATTTTTATCATTTTTAAATGATTTATTAAAATATTAGTCCCATAAAATATCATTATTGTAAATTTTGATAACATTAACATTTCAAGTTCATCTAGATAATCCCTTGATCAACTTAAATATCTCAACTTATTTTAATTTTAATATTTTAAAAATCATTTATTTGTTTTTTCTATTAATTGAATAATTACTACATCGGTATTTTGTAAGCATTTAGGGTAATTATTTAATTTGTAAAAATTATAAATAAAATACCATGATGAATATAAATCTTTTAATTTTCCAAAAAAAAATTTATATTTGGTCATATATTATGGTTAACCATATATTAAAAATATTCTAATTATTAAAAAAAATATTTTTACATTTTTTCACTTTCTATGATTTTAATAATATATAAATTATTTTCAGGGAAAAGTGTCCATTAAAAACTAATTTTTTGGATTTTTTGTGTTATTTTTAGAATTAAATTCATACAATAATAAATATAATGAATATTTATAGCCTTGTCACTTATTTGTAATCCACATTAACCAGGTTTACCCTTTACTGAGGTAATAAATTAAACCATAATTACTATTCATATTGAAAAAAATAAACAGCTCATAATGACCAAAATTTGACCTCAAAATTATAAAAATGTAATAAATATTATCTAATTAAATACCTATAAATAAAAAAAATTAATTTTAATGTAATTCCAAAAAATATGGAAAAACTGATTTTTTGGAAAAACACATTTTTAAACATAAATCTTTATTTACTCTTATTCTAATATTAGAAATATTTGTTGAATGTTTAAAATATTTTATAAAGAAAATAATATATTAATTTAATTAAAATAATTCTACAGTATTAATTTAATTTATTTATATATAATTCATTTTTTGTGTAATTGTTTTTTCAGAAAAATGTCACTTTTGTTTTATAATAGTTTTTTAAATTCAAATCATTTGATAAGTAATGAATTAATTTTATAAATTAATAGACCACATATTTTTTAATAATTTTTATGTTACTTTTCATTCCCACTAATATAATAGGTTATGGTATAAAAGAAACATAATATTTTAATAACATTACATTGTTCATTTACACTTTATGTTGCGTGAAACACAAGCTATCAAAGAAATAAAATTATTTAAAGGGAAATATTTAATAAAAATATCGAGGTGTTATAGTGGAAATGTTTTCAAATTTCATAATAATAAATAAATCTCAACAATATAATTTTGGTTACATTTAAATCTTTTTCTTCAAATATATTCTTAAATATTTTTTGTTCAGTATATATATTACACCTTTGACTATAAATATAATTCACATATATCTTCCTAGAAACAATTACCAATTCTACACCCACATCATGAGTAGGGTAATATATCAAATGAAATGTCAATTGGTGTGAGGAATATGCTACTTCCATATGATTATATATGATAAAACATCCTATCCCTTTATTAGATCTATCGGTGTAGATCACAAACCATTATCCATTGTAGGATATTTTGATCATAGGTGCACTGACCTAAATTCTCTTTTATTCCTTGAAATTTTACTCAAATTCAACTTTCCAAATGATATTCCCTGAACTCAATTTAAAATTGGATAGTATATATGATAGCTTTAAAACTACCTCAAAAAGAATAGTGAGTATCATGAAAATCAATTTAAACTAAAGATGTTACTAGTTATAGTTGGATTAGGCCAATTTACAGTAATTTATTTCTATGGAGGATCCCCTAATATTCTCTCAATTTTAATTATATGACCAAATAATGATACTTTTTGTTTCCAAAGATCACACATTATAAAAGTTTCATATAAATTTCCCTTGTATAAGGTCCTCGACACAATCCATAAATAATATTCATGCTCATCCACTCTCTTGAAATATATTAGAATATCATCCAGAAAGACTACCAAAAATAATTTAATATAATATATAAGGATTATATTCCTTAGTTACAAAATGATATTTGGGTAGTAGTGGAGGTAAAATAAGATAACTATAAATTCATAGTGTCTATACCTTGTATAAAAGGATTCCTTCACTATATATTCCATTTTTACCCTTAACTAATGATATCCATATTAATGACCAATGTTGAAAAGTATTAAACTCCCCATAGTTATTCAAAACTGATCATTACTTGTAAGAGGATACTTATTCATAATCATGATCTTATTATGTTTGTAATAGTTAATTAATATAAACATTTACATCACATTTTTTTAAAGAAAAGGACAAGTTCCCCCCATTCCGAAGAACATACATGAATGAATACCTTAACAATATTCTCTTGAATTTCTTATTAAATTCCTACAAATCAGTAGAGAACATTATATAAAATGTATTGGAAATATTTATAGCACTTGGTATAACAACAATTCAAATCTAAACTTCACAGTTTAAGGGAATACTATTCAACTTTTTTGGAAAGACATCAAAAAATTCCCAAACAATATACATATCATCAATGATGATTTTTTACCAAAACATATAAGATAGACACTCCTCATGAATATGTAGTAATACCCATATAATAGAAGTTATTTACATTGGGAGTATAGTTTCATACTCACACCAATATATGACTATAGGATGATTTGTAATATCAAATGTGATATATCATCCTTATAAATCCATAGAGGATCTATATAGAGAATTCTATTCAATTCCCAAAATCACATCAAATTAAAATACAGGGATAATAAAATTATTTTCTTGAATCAAATTCCCACAAAACATCAATCAAAGAGGGTATATAAAATTGGGATTCAATTATCATACCATTATGATTTTTCACTAGTTATCAAATATCTAATCATTGAGGTTGTTATGTCACACTCTTAGAAAATTATTCAACTATGAAAGAACGGGAAGTTTCTAAATAAAATATGAAATTAGAATATCTATAGTTGATGATAAATATATATTTTAACACTAAATTATCATGATCCACATTGTATGTTATAATCAAATGATATTTCCCCTTTCTCCTACATTAAGAGGTTTATGAAACTAATTTCCATCATTAACCATTAAATTCATACACTAATTGGCATAATTCCCATAATATTTTGAATTTAATCATCAAAGTTTAGGATGTTAATTTGGTTAACTATTCACTCTATTTATTTAATTGATTGGTCCCTTCATATACCTTCATCCTTAATTTCATTTATGGAATTATTTTTAAAACATAAAACACTTACCAATGCCCTTAAATAAATTTTCCCTAGGCTTCTCTCCACAAATTTTAGTGAATTTAGATTATTTTTCATTCCACCATTGGTTTTATTATTATAAATTCAACAATATTCTATCATTATCTTTATATTCCTAAAACCAAAATACTAATTGGTGTCTTGAGCCTCAGTTTCCACCTTGAAAGAATATAAAACAATTTCTTCATTGCTACTTAAGTACGTTATATATAATTCATTTTAGAGAATTGGTTTTAAGAAACTAATGAATTAATTTAATTTTATTTTAAGTTCGATGATAAAAGTTTAAGGATTCCTCACAAGTCTTTTAAAAGTTTACTTATTTTTACTAGTGGATTTATCATCCATTTTCTTTAGTACAAGTAATTCTAATTTTATTTTCATAAAGAGTATTTGGGGAATATACTTACAAAATAATAACATCATAAACACTTTTCATTCCATGGAGTCAGTATCTTAATCCATCCATATATTCTTAATAATATTCCACCCTTTATCTATTTCACCTTATAAATTATAAATCACTAATATAATTTTTTCATGTTGTAAGCACTATAGAACATCAAATATATATTTTATCGTACTAATCCATTAAAGTTTAATTAGTGTATTGGAAGAATCACTAAAGGAGGAGGTTTTCATCTCATGAATGCCTCAATGGTATATTTATCCTTCCTTTTATAATTTGAAAGTTCATTTTGATTCATGTTACAATTCATATTTTGAGATATTTATGTGATTCTAGACACATGATTTTGTATCAATTCTCCCATTCTATTTGGATAATAATGAGGATAACTATTACATTTCTCACAATATTCACTACTAACCTGATTACTCCTGATTATTTCCACCGACAAGATCTAAAAGAAATATTTATATCATAATTAATCAAAGTGAAGATTCATATAGTTATAAAAATATTTCCAAATATGTCCAAAATTATGAAACCTTATTAAAAATCAATGTCACTTTTGATTCATCCTATATCACTTTTAGTTACCCATCGTTCATCTTATGTTTATTTTTTATATTATTCATAACATAATCTTAAAAATAATAATTAAGGAATTATCTTATTCAAACTGAGGTGACCCAATCATTGTTTGCACACATATTTCATCATTTTAGATGAAAACAATATATATTACAAAATAATTCACACCCTAGAATATTTAAGGTTTAATTTCATTATAAAGTTTAGAAAAAACATTATATTTAATTAAATATCAGCAAAATATCAACAAATTTTTTTCTTATATAGTTCCCTTATTAGAAATATTTTATTTTATACCATTCTTTATAACATGGGGAAATAAAAACATAAGAATGGGTGAGACAAGGTGCTCCGTAAATGTAAACATTGGAGACATTAATTTAATATCATAAGCGTGATTAAGAAAATAATAATTGTATGATAAGTTTATCATAACTTATGGACATCACACACAATCAATTATAGATCTTATAACATGATTTATGGAATAAAACTTTTCCATCACAAAAGGCATGAGTTATATGAGTGTGGAATATAACAATCATGTTCTTTATTACACATTAATTCATAATTTATTACATAAAATTACACATAATAAAACCTATAATATTGAAAATCCTAGTGTATTTTGGAATTTGATAAATATAATAACATCTTGAGTATGTGATATGAAAACATTATTGAAAACGTCCTTAACACTCATTTGAAATTGCATGGCTTTTAATTCTTCATATGATAACATAGGGGAATACATAATAAATGGGTGAGCTATAAAGACCAATAAGGGAATCAACATGAAATAACAAGAATAAAGAAACACATGTTAGGCAATAAGAATATAAGTGGTCCATTAAAGGAGTGAGAATCATAAACATGAATAATAAGTCATGAAATAGGATGATAATCATTAAGGATACATGAGAAATTTAGCATCAGGTTAAAACAATACATCATAAACATAAGTGAATGATTGATGACAGTAAATCATGATTGAAAAATTACCATGAATATATAATGTTTACTCATTATCTCAACTTGAGGTCTCATGAGACTAAGCATTACCCAATGCATTGGAGCGCTATAATTCTAGGCACACCCATCACGTTCATTTCATTATCATGCTGAAGTGTGACACACATATCATTGAACACAGATTCATTCATAATAAAAATTTATTTCATGATAAAGGAGTATGTAATACATAATTATATGTCCTAGTAAATAATTATAATTGTATAAAGGTGAAAATTCTTGATAGGAAATGGGTACGAGTATTCACTATATAACCAGTTGGCATGGAAAATCGTAGTGAAAGTTATGTAGAAAAATGGGGGAATATATGTTCGTGGGAGGTCCTGAAGAGAGTGAAAGGATTCTATCATTATTTATACATAACAATAAAACTATGGGAGTTATGTAATAACATATCCCAACATTATGAAATAATGATAAAATACGTATGATAAAGAATAAGGTTGAATAAAGAGGAGAAGGAGAGGATCCCATAATTAATTTCAGCATGGTAATGGGTGTACATATAAGTTTATGGAATGGATTAATGAGAGTTAAATGGGTATATAATCATTTATATATATCATTTAATGTAATGGGGAAATGGAAGAATATATCCCAACATGAAAAAATTAAAATTAAGAGACATAACAAAGAATAGGTTATTGAATAAAAAAAGAGTGGAAGATCCCTTACCTTGAGAGTGTCACTCCAAATTCTTGGGAGGATATTATTGAGATCATGGGGAAACCTTAAGAGTAATATTTATAGGTTATATAAGAATAAAGATGTTATAAAAGTGTTTTGAGTGATTTTAAATGGTATCTTGGGTGGGTTTATATAGGATATGAGTGGGTAATCCTTTATCATTTCTCAAACTTAGGTTTTTCACTCTATAAAATAAAATAACCAAAACAAAAAACCATACCATGGGTTTTCAAAAGGTTTTTTCAAAAAGGATTTGTTTTTATTTATTATAAAAGTAAAAGTGTCGATCTTAATAAAATAATACCCTTGCAGAGGTGGAAGTGAATTATACTCTGAAATAAATAGTTTTAAAAACATAAAATATATCAATGGTTTTAGTGGATTCATAGAGGCTATATAAAATTAATGGAATAAAAATAAAATCACATCATTTTAAAGATAATACATGTATTATTTTCATGGATACCCTTTATTGTATTTATTACTTCATTTTTTGGTCATTAATATGTCATAATAAACACCATACATTATATGGTATTTAATTTTTACCCAAAAATTCAACTATCTCAGATTGTTATGAAAAATTATCCATTGGAAACTTTTAATGTTATTATTCCAAAAAAATAGTCATTTTATCATAATAATTTCCTAAATATTTGTATTTTCAATTTTAAAATAATAATAGACATTCATTGAGAAATAATGGGGTTTTTTGAGAATAATAGTTTTTGAACCCTTATAAAAATTATTTTTGAATTCATACAAATTATATGATCATTTATATTTTAGAATAATAGTTTATTAAAATATTATTGATTTCAAAAATACTTTATTTAATTAAAATTAATGTCTTAATTTAAATTAAATACTCATTAAAAATACAATTTATCTTTTCTTTTATGTAAATAAAAATTATTTATCAAGTAATAATTAAAAGTAAATATAAAAAATATTATTTTAAAAATAAAGTACATACTCATATGTTTATGGTCTTGATACATATCCCTTTAAAACACCTAAAATCTCCCTAAGGGTAAGGTGCATGGTGGTGAGTCTTTCATACGGTGCTTCAATATTCATGGTTTGAGTCATGAACTCGATGAGCTTTAACTTATCTCGTAAACAATTTACCTCATGATAAATTTGTTAGATATCAGCTAGGTCTTAGTAAATGGAAAATCCAAGTGATTCTATATCCATCATAAGCTCTAATAATTGTGCTTCATAGGGTATGATCCTAGAGGTTAAGGTTATCACTTCCTTTATATGTGTAAATAGTATTTATTAAATCCATTTTATTTATACTAATCAAGTGACCACTATTCAATGACTGTATTATCAATGGTTATGATGATTAATGGTATTTAAAATATAATAGTTTATAATAAAACCAGATAAGTGTATGTTTTTTCTATAACCATATTACATAATAAGACATTTTATTAAATAATAAGGGAAATTATATTTATGAAAGTTTGAGTCGTTACAATCACCTCGCTTAAAAAATTTCACACTCAATTTTTTCCCAAACTAAAAAAGATAAAATAAATTCTATTTCATCAATTCCTCTAGTTACCACATAGCTTTTTAAAATTTTTGGTTTCCTTGTAGCACTTTGACCAGGTTCATTTTCTTAATTCGTACAACTTTGTATCAACAATCTAAGATCTTCACCGGTTGCTCCTCATAGGAAAGGTCATTCCCCAATAGAACCACATCTAGATCGAGTACATGTGAGGGGTATGATATGTACTTCCTTAATAGGGATAAATGAAATAAATCATGTACATGAGATAGGTTAGGTGGGAGTGATAGTCGATAAGCCACCACTCTGATGTGATCAAAGAGATCAAAGAGGATGATGTATCTTGGATTAAGCTTTCCCTTCTTCCAAGATTTCATGAATTTATTCTATGGATATATGCGGAGGAATACCATGTATCTAACATAAAACTCTAGGTATTATTGATGATTGTCATAATAGAGCTTCTTTTGACTATAATCAGCCTTGATGTGATGATAAATGGTCTTAAATTTTTACACTATTTCCTAGACCATTTCAATAGCTAGTAGTTTGAATTCCCCAAAATCATCCCAACTTTCAGGTTTTATATACCACTTATATAAATGTCATTATAAGGGGATATTTGTATTCTTAAGTAGAAACTGTTATTGTATGAGAACTTTACTAGTGTAAGATGTTTATCTCAACCTTATTTGAAATCAATTGAGTATTCCTTCAACATGTCCTAAAGTGCATGGATTGTCCAATCAGATTGGCCATCTGTTTGAGGGTGATAAGACAAAATCAAATTCAACTCATTATTTTGATCATGTTTAAGAGACTTCTAGAACATGGTGGTAAATCTTGGGTCTATATCAGATACAATTGATAGTTGTGTTACATAAAACCTCACCACTTCCCAATTATATATCCTTGCAATTTTATTGAGCGATCAATCCTCTCAATATTCAATGAATTGAGAAGTATTTGTAAGATGATCCACCACAAACCATAGAGCATTATTTCCTCTCTATTTATTTGGAAGACTAGTGAAAAATTTCATGGTGATGTTTTCCCTTTTCCATGTAGGTATGGTTAATGGTTGCATCATACCCTTGGATTTTTTCCTCCCTGCCTTCACTTTTTGACATACAAGACATATTGATGCATATTCTATGATCTACTTCTTCATATTGTACCAAAAAAAGTAATATTAGAGATTTGATACATATTTGTGATTTTTAGATAGATGTAGAAAGTCAAACTATGTGCATCATCCAACCATTCCTTCTTTAACTCAGGATTTGATGGTGCACATATTCATGTTGCAAATATCACAAGTCCTACTACATTAACATTCAACTCTGAGAATTTACCTTTTTCTTATAATTTATGAATTATTTTGAATTCAAAAATCATATCTTTTATAATCATTTACCTTTTAAAAAAGAGATAGCTGAGAAATCATTTGTGAAATGATTGATTATGTTTCTTCCTTTATGAATCCCATGTTTTTCCTCTTCACGTCTAAGGATATTAGATCCTTCTCAATTCCCAAAAATGTTAAAATTATAGGATCCTTTCTACATAGAGAATCTTCAACTTTATTCTCCTTACCATGATGGTGGTGTATTGAGAAGTCATAGTCCTCGATCAGCTCTATCCATCTTCATTGGAACAGATTCAACTCATTCTGTGTGAATATATACTTGAGGATTTTTTGATCCGTATATAATTTATTCTTCTCCCCAAAGTGATAATGCCTCTATATTTAAAAAAAATACCACTACATCTAACTCCAGATCATTCATTGGGTATTTCCATTCATGATATTTAAACTACCTTGAATAATAGGCTATCACTTTGTCATTTTCCATTAACACATATCCCAATCACTTCTATAAAGCATCATTGAATACCATAAAACGTTCTCCACATATGGGTAGTGTGGGAACAAGTGTAGTGATATGAATCATTTAAAACTACTTGAAGCTGTCCTCACATTCTTAATTCCATGAAAATTTGAAACCCTTCCATGGTATCTTGGTTATAGGGCATGAAAACCATGATAAAGTTTTCAGAAATTGAATATAGTGCGCAACTAATCTAAGGAAACTAAATATATCTGTCCCAGATGTTATCCTAATCCATACATTGATTTATTATATATTTTAAGGGTCTATAGATATACCATTTTTTTGATAATATTCTTCAAGAATGCGACTTCCTTCAACTGGAACTCACATTTTTCACTTATCATAATTCTTCTCCTTTCGCACGGTATTTAACATAGTGCTCAAATGCTCCTCATGCTCCTCCTTTATTTTGGATAATATTAGAATAGCATCAATAAATACTACCAATTTTTTAAGCTAATCTATAAAGACTCATTTCATCAATTTCATGAAAATTACTAGATAATTAGTGAGTCTTAGTCGAATTATCATGAACTCATACTTCCCATACCTTGTAAGAAAATAAATCTAGGGGTTATCCTCCTTCTTCACAGTCACTTGGTAATATCCTTACTACAGATCCACCTTATAGATGTATTGTTCTCCATGTAATTAATCGAACAAGACATAAATCCATGTAATAGGATACCTATTCTTTATCATGATCAATTTGAGCTCATGATAATCAATTCAAAGGAACATTGACCCATCCTTCTTCTTAATTAAGAGTACTGCTACACCCTATGGTGAAGCACATTGGAGTGTGAACCCATCTTCCAGATTATCTTGTAGTTGTTTCTTAATATCCTCAATTTCTACAAAATCCATTCTATATGGGTTCTTGGATAATTTAAGCACCCTAGGTATATGATTGATTGAAAATTCAACCTCATGTCTAGGAGGAAGACCATACAATTCCTCAAGAAACACATCAGTGTATTCAATCACAATTAGAATGTCTTAAAATAGGGTATTATCCTTAGACTCAATCATTTTCTCTAGATACACTTTATCAAAGGGTATTAATATCCACGATTAAGATGTTGGTTCTAAAGAAGATTCATCCTCATACTTGTACTTGTATATAATCTAAGCACGGTTCATAATATAGAGAGTCATTTCCTTCTCATGGAAATTTATGTTAGATCTATGTAGGTGAATACAATCCATACCCAAAATTGAATCAAATTCCTCCAATGGGAGTATAAAAAATTTTTCTTCATAGTTCATCCCATAAATTTTGACATTGGAGGAGTTATATAATTGGTATGAAATAATTGAACCATTTTTAGTTTTCATAGAGAACTCTACATCCATGATTTTTGGTTGTGTATGAACAGTTATATTTAAAGTTCATGATATGAATAAATTCATAAAACTAGAATTTAAAATTATGTTCATTATTATTGAATGAAAAACTATCATACCTATCACCACTTCATTGTTGGGATCCATCTCAGTAGTTGTCATGGAAAAATATCTCCCTTACTACCTTGGAGGTTGTTGGTTGTCCATAAAAAACCTTTTCTTAGTTCATTGGTTCTCAAAGTGATTGGGTTCCTTTAATTCTAAGAAATGAACAATGAACTTAGGGGTGATTAGATAATTCCTATCCTCTAACCCATTATTGGGTTTCTCCTATCGATAATCGCTAGCGAGATTTACTTCCTTCCCACACCTAAAGCATTTACTCACCCCATTAAGAAATTTTTAGGGTGTTTCTTTCCACACCTTTAACAAGCGAGATAATGAAAATCAATACACAATTATATTTCTCCATAAAACCACTAGAATTAAACTCTAATTTCTTTTTCTTATCCCTGTGGAACTATTGAGATTTTTTATCTCCATTTAAACATTGAGGTCACATTAGAAAATCTCCAAATAGATATAAATGTCCAAAATAGTCGAGGAATTTTTAGAGACTAATTTTTAGCTAACCAAAGAAGATGTAAACCATTAATTTGGGGTTTAATGAAAAATATAGAGGCATATCATTCAATTATTGTGATGTTTTCCTTGTACCCAATGAAATATTTTTCATATATTTTCTTAGGGGAATGGAAATAAGCATCCATTTTAAGTAGAAGTGTTCAAGGAAAATATTTATCAAAAAAATTTCTAGAATTACTTACACCCCATCACTTTGATCTCTTCCTAGGGATTTGTATTCATGATCCATTTCCACCACTGATCGTATCATACCTTCTTATAGTAAACAACCATTATATAGCAACCCTTCTTGTTCTTACATTACTATTACATCATTTTAAAGACAAGAAAAATAAAATTATTACACAAAGAGTATCCAAAGGTTAAGTGTCTTGGGAAAATCGTGACCATACATGAAATTTAAAAAATAAAACATAAACATTTATTTAATTATTTTATCTCTTGATTCTTAGAGGTCTTCGCATTATCCTTAGTACAGGTAATCACCTGAGGATAAACATCAAAAAGGGGTGAGAAAAATTCCCAATAAGAATATATATAATAATATGAAACAATATAACTTGGGGTGAGAATAATATTTATCCTCATGAAACAGGCCTTTGATCATAATCCCGAGAGTAAGAATTTAGAAAATTCATGTAATGTTGTAATGCATAAAAATGAAGCATTATGTCTTAGTGGTCAGCTAACATAAATAGTTGGGAACAATGATAACATTCTGTTAATGCATATTTAAATTTTCTCATGATATATATCACATTAACCAATGCATTAAAATGATATATAATTCTAGGTTCACCTATCACATCATAACATTTTCATTGCGCTATATAATTCTGAGTGCACCCATCATACCACAAATTTACATTATCATGCATGTCACATAGAACCTATAGAAATCATGAACATAAAATAATTGATGCAAAGGAATGAGTTTCATTTAATAATCATACTTTCATAAAATATGGGTTAATAAATGAAAGAGGGAATAAAATACTTTATATAATAATCATCAACCTTGAGTGAAGAAGAAAAAATCTAGAGAAGTAAAAGGTGTGTTTTTTTAAAGAAGAGTTCTTTTGGAAAAAAATTGTGTTTTCCATAAGCTAAAGTAGAAAAAATTTATATCCCAAAAAATTAATATAATGATTAATAAATAATATTTAAGGAATATCCATACTGAAAATGGGGTGAAAGAGAGAAAACTCAAAGAAAGAGAGCAGCGTTCGAGAATTCCTCTTACCACATGCCTGAATGCTTTCTTCAATTTAATATCCCGTATAATCACATTATATTTATTAATTAAGATTATATAACTATTTATATATGAATTTTATTTATTATGGGTTTATTAACTTCATTTATAAGCTTTTTGAAGAGTTATATTGTTTAATTTCTTCATTCATGATTGATTTTTTCTTAGTTTTCACGATCGGTTCACTTGTATACATTAATAGACATTACTATAAAATATGGATAAATATAAAAAAGTGTTATTATATAATATTAATGATATTCCATAATTTAAATGATCTTATAAATAATTTGGTTATGTGGAATTAAGTATGAATCATTTGATAAAAGTTAATGATGATTGTTTTAGGTTAATTTTAGCGGGGTTTCAATCTCAATGAATTAATTTTGTGTTTTCATTTAGTATTATGTATAAATGTTACTTCCAAAACATAAAAAGGGTTATAATATAAGATTTAGAATATTTTTTTCAACCATTTAATTGTTTTATTAACATCCTTAAAGGCATTAAAGGAAAATTAAACTGCATCACCTACGATGTCAATAAATTGAGACATCATGGGTGCTGACTTCATTTTTAGAATAAAAGAGAGAGAGTGTGTGGAAATTAATGATGGGACATACATTAAAATTATGTAATTATAGTATATCAAACATAATATATGTATAATTCCATTTGGATAAGAGTAGTAGAGTATAAGAGAAGAATATAAATGAAATAGAGAAGAAATTAAAAGAAAAAGGAGGAGGATTTGACCTCTTGGATTTATCCTCCTTAAGAACCTTCTTAGGGAAAATATTTTGTTCTATTGATGAGACCATGAGATCCTGGATGTGGAGAAGGGGCTAGTGAAGAGTATTTTTTATAATTTGGATATGTATCAAAGTTTTAGTGGTGTGAGGAGAAGAGGGTGTGTGGGGTGGTATTTATAGTGGAGGTGATAGGTGTTTTCACATTATTATATTGAGTAGTTTATTAATTTGGATCAAGACTATGAGTAGTTTGATCATTATCCCTAAATATGTTAAAATAATAAAGGTGTGTTCGATATTTTTGGATTAAATTATCCTTACATAATCTATTAATCCATAATTCATGTATTTAGCTTTAATTGTTAATTATCAATTTTTTATATTCATAAAAAAATTCAAGTGTTTTAGACAAATCCCAAAAATTCACCCTAAAATTTTTTAAATGTTTAAAATTAAAAAATTAAATCCATATTGTGAAAATAATTTTCTAAATATGTGTAATTTAATTTTTAGTTAACATCATCATACACATGGAAAATAAATATTTTAAAATTATAACTGATTTTAGAAAAGTTTGAAAAATTACTCAAGGTCTCATAAAATTATCTTAAAACCATAAGATATAAAAATATTAATTTATCGATAAATTTTATGAAAATAAATTTTCTTTACAATTATTAATGTAATCATAAAATTGTAATTAAATATTTATGAATTACAAAACCGAAAATACTTAATTAATAATTTTTAAAATATTTAATTACTTATACATTGGTATAAATATACCATAATTTTATTTATAAGATGCCTAAATTTTATTTATACTTTCATGGGTGAGGTTACTATTTATTTTTTCGGTTTTCTATTTATAAGGGTCACATAACTATTCTTAAGGACAAGTTACTCTTTCATTAGTATTGGTTCCTTAACTTCTAGAGATACTTCTTATTTTATTAATTATTCATTTATAAATATTTTATTGTGGTCTATAAGTGATTTAATTTTATTTATACTACATGAAATTACTAGATGAAGGGAGAAATTACATTGATAAAATTTTGGATCATTACATTCTTCCCCCATTTGTAAATTTCAGCCTCGAAATTTCTTTTTACATAAACAGGTGAGGGTACTTCTCCTTCATCACCTCCTACAGATCCCAAATTACGTTTTCATACTTATGGTTCCTCCAAAACACTTTCAAAAGGTGGGTTGTCTTTTTTTTCTTAAAACCTTACCTATTTGGTCTAGAATAATTACTAGTTTCTCCTCATAAGAGAGATCTTCTTCCAGTTGTACCACCCATGAGTTCAGTACATGTGAGAGATTTGGTATGTACCACCTCAGAAGTGATACATGGAACACATCATGAAGTTGAGCCATATTCAGTCGAAGTGAAAGCCGATAGGCCATGGATCTTATGTGATCGAGGATATAAAAGGGTCGAATGTACCTTAGTCTTAGCCTCTGTTTCTTTCCAAACCACCTGACTCTTCTCCATGGTGATATTAGAAGGAAGAATTTATCTTGAAAATTGAACTCCAAGTCCCTTTGATGGTTTTAAACATATAAATTTTTTCAAATTTGAGTAGCTTTGATTTGTTGTTGGATGTATTGAACATTCTCTATCATCTCCTGCATAATATCAGGTCCAATTAGCTTTCTTTCTCCAACTTCATCCCAATAGGGAGGAGTTCTACATCTATTTCCATACAAATAATCATATGGATTGATCTGAATAATAATGTGGAAGCTATTGTTGTTTGAGAACTCAACCAATGGGTGATTTTGATCCCATCAACATTTTAATTCTAAATATTAGGATCTTAGCTTATCTTTAAGCATCTAAATAGTCCTTTCATATTGGCCATCAGTTTGGGGGTGATAGGTCATACTAAAATTTAATTCAGCACTCAAACCATTTTGAAGACTCTATTAGAATTTAGATGTGAACCTAGGATCATGATCAGAAAAAATAGAGAGTGTAACCCCATGTATTTTCACCACATCCTTCACATATATCTTTGAAAGTTGTTCGAGGAATATATCTTCTCTAATAGCAATAAATTTGATAGTCTTGGTGAGTATGTCTACCACAACACATACTGCATTGTTTCCTTTGGATGTCTTCAGGAGTCTAGTGAAAAAGTCCATAGTAATATTCTCTTATTTCTACATAGTTATAGGAAAGGGTTGCATCATCCCTTTATACTTCTATCTCTCTTCTTTAACATGCTAACATATAAAGAACCTTGAGATATACTATGCAATATCCTTCTTCATGTCTCCACCAGAAGTGTTCTGGGAGATCACGATACATATTGGTAATCCCGAGGTGGATAGATAAAGTTGTGGTATGTGAATTATCCACTAGCTCCTTGAAAGAGCATTGTCGTGGGTGACCTCAAATAATTAGTGGTTTTTGAGTTACTTAGGTGCAGCAGAGTGGATGACTAAGGTCATCTCTCAAAGGACGTAGTAAATTTAACAACTTATTAAAGGTATTTTTGAAAATAAAATAAAATGAATTAATAAAACTACTTGAAAGGATGAGGGTTGTTTATCATTTATAAAACTAGAAGAAGTTTGATGGAAGAATATTGCATATTTTTTGTTTTTAATTTTAAATGTAAGTTGATTAACATAGCACAACGAGAAGAAGTTTTTTTAGAAAACTATTTCTTAAAAGTGTAATAGATCAAACTCTACCTCTTCAATCATATATTAATCATTATCATTTAAATTAATATCCACTTAATTATGATCCCTTAATTTATTAAATCCCGAACCCTACAAGAATTAACTTTACCATTATGATGAAGTGAATTTAACCCTAGGTTAACTTCGGAACATGCAATTGCATCACCCTTCTTTGATTGATGTTATAAGGTTAGATTATGGTCAGTGGTAAATTAAGGCACATATCATCTCTATAAATTATAACTAATTGAGTTTAGGGATTATATTTAAACACTAAAAATTGACCCCGTGTGGTTTTGAATTACCAATTAAGTTCGCTCTCTCACAATTCACACAATTATCGACCTCACGTGATTTGTGTTTATTGTTCAATTGCTTTCTAAGTTTTATTTAAATTGAAAAATAAATTAATATATCATATTAAGTTAATTAAAGTATCTCATCGATTCAAAATAAATTAATTAAGAAGATTATAGATAGATCGATTACTAAAAAGACTACTCTTCCATGGGTGGTGTAATAATTGTATAGGCGAATTGCATTTGCAACAGTTTAGAATGGGTATAACCCAAAAAAGCTTCTACTCAAAAATTCAATCCTAAAGTGTAATATTAATAGAAGAAGAAATTTTAATAAAACATAAGAAAAAAGAAGAAATAAAAGAAGAACAATGTTGTTTAACACACAAATGAATACATTATTACATAAAGAAGAGAATGAGGATTCAATGAGGGGATCCTTACTTCAAGAGTTACCCCTCCTACAATGGTTAGAGAATTTGGGTAAAAACAATTCTCCTCTATCTCCAATATCCTAATGAACTTCTCAACCCCTCCAAATGAGAAAATAACTAATTTATAGAGTGGAGTGGAGGCTAGGTTTAAAGAGGTTTCAAGTGTGAATGGGGAATCTCCACCAAATATTTTAATACAACTTGAAATGACCATTTTACCTCCAAAACACGTGAACCAGATCTCCTTACAGATGGATGATTTGTGATAAAATGAATCCACGAGATCCACTCAAAATTTGGGCCTAATACAAGCACATATGAAGAAGTTATGGCCTAAATGCAGAACCCATGTCCATTCTGTCGAGTCCAGCCCATCTTTGACTTCATGGCCCCTTTACACCAACCAAATGCACTCTTTAGCTTGAGTGTCCTGAAGAAAAGTCATAGAAAATTAAGTGGGGAGCACTATTACAAAAATTTAAGTTCAAATTATTTATATTAAAATATTTATGTGCGAAATACTACAGTGCATTTTAAAATGGTAAAATTGGAATTGTAATCAACATTTCAAATGAATGATCTAATCCCAAATATTTCATAAATGAAAATATTTAGCACAATGTGAGGGAACGATGTCATTTATTATCAATCTAATATTAAAAAAATCAGGTTTTATCACTTATTATTTACCCCAGGTGATTAAGGTACACAGATCCTTGTTCCAACCCAAATCACACCATCATCATCAATATGGAACTCTTTTAGTTTCATTTACTTTACTACATTCACCTTCTTTTTTAACTCTGAATCATCACTTTTTTCCTCCTTAATCTTATATTGGATATATGGTTTGGAAATAATTTGGTAAAGGTAGGAAGTATTCCAATCATTTATTATTTCCATATCCAACCTCTGCATATTCATGGACATTGGGTCTTTCTCTATCTGCAACATGGATAAAGTAGTGGGTTCCATTCTGATAAGAGCATTAGATGCCTTTTTATCCTTGAAATGATGATAGTTAATAGAGAAATCATAGTCTTTGATTATCTCTAACCATATACTTTTATGAATGTTGAACTCCTTTTGTGTGAATATATACTATAGGCTGTTTTAAACGGTATATATGTCACACTTCACACCATAGAGGTAGTACCACCAAATTTTCAAAAAAAAATCATATATTATAGATCCAGATCTTGTGTCAGTTAGTTCTACTCATGGTTCTTCAACTAAAATGAGGCATAGTCTATCACATTATCATTTTTATGAGTATAAATCCTAATCCATTCTTTGAATCATTACTGTATATCACAAAACTTTCTTCACTTTTTGGTGTTGTGAGTATAGATGCTGGGATAATCCTTCTCTTTATCTCCTTAAAGATCTCCTTACATTTTTACATCTAGACAAAAATTAACCCTTTTCTTGTTAACATAGTTAGTGGGAATGAAAATCATGATATATTTCTTAGAAAACAGTGATAGTACCCTAAAAATCCAAGAAACCTATGTATTTCTATGACACTAGAGGGTCTGGGATATTTCTCAATTGCCTTTGTTTTTGAAGGGTCCACTGAACTACCCTCACTTGTGATCACATGTCCCAAGATTTTTACTTTGTATAAAGAAAAGTCACACTTTCTAATCATGGAGTGCATGTTATCCTTCCTTAATGTCTCCAACACAAGCCTTATATGTTCTTCATGTTTCTCCTTTCTATTTAAGTATATGATAATATCATCCATAAAAACCACCACAAAATTTTCAATGTAATGTCTAAAGACTCTATTCCTCAAATCCATGATGATTTTAGGAAAATTAGTAATTCTGAGGGGAATTACCATAAACTTGTAGGTTTTATACTTTATACAGAAGGTAATCTTATGAATATTTTCCTTATTAAACTTTAGATAATGATATCTAGAATGGACATCCACCTTTGAGAAATACTAAGCACCACATAGCTGATCAAACATGTCATTAATCCTTGGGAGAGTATACTTGTTCTTTATATTTATCCTGTTGAGTTTCTAAAAATTTATACATAGACACATTAATCCATCCTTCTTATTGACACAAAATACTGGTGCACCCCAAGGTGATGCGTTAGGGTACATGAAATTTTTATCCAAATGATCTTGCAGCTACTTCTTTAACTCCTTAAGTTCGATAGGATCCATTATATAGGGACACATTGAGATAGGAGTAGCTCCAGGCATGAGTTATATTGAGAAATCTACCTCACGATCTATGGGATGTTTGGGTAACTCTTCAAGAAATATATAAATGTATTCCCTCATGATGTTTGTTTCCCCTAGGTTGATACCTTACTTTGACTCAACCACTTGAGTGAGGTATGATACTTCATACGGAATCAATACCCACATTATTCAAGGATTTTCCAATGGAGATTCATGACCTTCCCTTCATTTGTAGAAGAGAATGGTATGCTTCAGAAAATTAATAGATATTTACTTTTATTGAAATTTGATATGTGCTCTATATAATGATAGAAAATCCATTCCCATTATATAATATAATTACACTAAGGGAAGTATCACGATATTTTCAGGAAGAATGTTCCCACCTACGCCAATAAGAGAAGATTCCAACACTTGGGTTCCAATTATTTCACCACTTGGTGTTTTTAATGATCTCTCAACATCAAGGTCTTAAGGATTCAACTCAATAGTTCTAGAAAACTGGAAAAATATTAAGGAATGATTATAATGAGAATAAAATAATAATTTTTCCATTATTGGGTGAATAAGAAGTATACCTTGTATGAGTTTTTTTTTCTTTTTTTTACGTCAGTAGTAGTAATGGAATAATCTTATCCTTTATCCTTTGGAATTGTTTGTTACTAACACTGATTAACCTTGAGGACTTGAGGTTTAGTGCACTATATTTCATTGTTCCCTTGCTCCTTATATTAGTATAATTGGACAATGGGTAGTTCTCTCCATTCCTCTACTACATTATCATACTTCCTCATGTCTTTTTGACATTCATGATTATGGTGGCCTTATATCCCACACTTGATGCATTTTCTTATCCCTTTGAGGTAGTTCACAAAATACTTGTTCCCAAATTTTTGACAAGTGGGTGGTTGAGTTTTCATTCCACCTTTATCATGAGATACTTCATCTTGAAACTCCATTATTTGTCTCTTGTCACCATAACCATGGGACTATTCTCCAAACTCCAATTCCAATTTGAGATCACATCAAACAACATCTTCATAAATCCCAAAGTCTCTAATTTTAAGAGCCTTTCGATGGTGTTTTTAAAATCCAATAAAGAATCTATCAATTTTTCTATCATTATTGACAACAAACCCCGAAGTGTACCTTGAAAGCCTTGTGAAATTTGCATCATAGACCATGAAAGATTCTACATCCTTTTTCTTAATATTTTTGAATTATCTATCCATATTTCTTCTATGAGTTCAAGGGAAATACTTATTAAGGAACATTATGTTATTGTCTACCAACTCATCTCTTCAGTTTCATCCTTAGCCTTGGTGTTCTTAATCAAATCCCACCCCTAATCAACCTCACCATCTAAATGGTAAGTTTTCCGAGTCAACTTCTCTATCTCATAATAGTGAATCACAAGAAATATATGCTCCATTGATTTGTCCCAGTGTTCCACGACTAGTGTATTGGAAGATCTTTTAAATGTCGGTAGTCATTGCCACATAAAGGAATCGATAGCAATTTTCTCCCTCTTAGGTTAAGTAAGACGTTCCACATTATTCATGATACTATTCATAACATGAGATAGCTAGGAAATAATTGGCTTGAAATATTCAACTCCACTGCTCGAGGTATTGGGGATGTCATTTGTGTAATCGCTGAATTTTCCCTCACACAGGTTATTATTTTGGTTTCTCATGGTTCCCACTATTTTCTAAAATAGAAATGGTTACAATAAAAAATAATTCAACAGGTCATGAATAACTAAATTATTCATTTGTTTAATTTACTATAAAGGAATAACTTGTGGGATCCCTATGTTTAAAATTTTCTAAAACAAATATTTATGGGTTCTTACTTATACATATTCTCATACTAAGGGTTTTCACAATAGTTTTATCATCCTAATTCCAAAATTAACTGAACTATGCCTCTGATACCAACTATAATGACCCTGGTTTTTCTTAAATTACTATTACATTATTTTAAACACAAAAAACATAAAAAAATCATACAATGAGGATCAAATAGTTTAGTGTATTGGGAAAATTATAACAGTGAATGAAATTTAAAAAATAAAATATAAACATTAAATTAATTCCTTCTTATCTATTTCTTAGAGGGCTTCTCATTTTCCTTAGTAAAAGAAATCACGTGGGGATATTAATAAAAAAGGGGTGATCTAAATTCCTAGTAAGAGAATAGACAAGAACATGAAAAAATATAAAATTGTGTGATCATAATATTTATTATCATATCAAAGGCATGTGATCATAATCAGGAGAGGAAGCATTAAGAAAAAGCATGGAATGTGACAATGCATAGAAATGAAACATCATGTCTTAGTGGTCAACTACAACACATTATTATGAATAAATCTAGAATGATAATCATGCATATTTCACTTTTATCAAGAGATACGTCACTTTAACCAATTCATTGGAGTGGTATAAATTTTTGGGGCTGACCGTCACATCATAACATTTACATTATGCTATATAATTCCAGGTGCACCTCTCACATCACTACATTTACATTATCATGCGTGACACATAGAACATATATCAATATTGAACATAAAATGACTCATGGAAAGGAATGGGTTTCATTTCATAATAATACATTCATAAACATTGGGTTTCTAAATGAAAGAGGGAATAACATACTTGATATAAGAATCATTAACCTTGAGTGAAGAAGAAACAATCTCGATAAGTAAAATGTGTTTTTTTTTGAAAGAAGAGTTCTTTTAGAAAACATTTTTTCTATCATAAACTCAAGTAGAAAAAATTTATATCCCAAAAAAATTAATATAATTATGAAGAAATTATATTTAAGGAATATCTATACTGAATATTGGGCGAAAGATGGAAAACCAAAAGCAAGAGAGTTATGTTTGAGAATTCCCCTTACATTATGTAGGAATGATTTATTCACTTTAATATCTTGTATAATCACATTAGATTCATTAATTAACATTAAATAATCTTTCATATACTAATTTAACTCATTATAGTTTTATTAATTTCATTTATGAGATTTTTTTATGAGTTATATAATTAAATTTTATCGTTTGAGAGTGTTCATTTTCTCAGTTTTCAGGATCGGTTCACTTGTATACATGAATGGAAGTTCATGTAAAATGTAGATAAATATCCAGAATTGTTATTATATTTGATTAATGATATTACAAAAGTTTATATGATCTTATAAAGAATTTTTTAATATGGAATGAGTATGAATCATTAGATAGAAGTTAATGATGGTCATTTTATGTTAATTTCGGTGGGTTTTCGATCACAACAAATTCATTTTGTTTTATCATTTAATATTATGTATAAACATTACTTCTAGAATATAAAAAGTGTTATAACATAAAATTTATGATCTTTTTTCAACCATATAATGGTTTTATTAACATCATTTAAGGTGTTAAAGGAAAATGAATGTGCATCACCCACAATGTCATTAAATTGACACATCATGGATGAAGATTTCATTTTTAGAATAAAAGAGGGAAATAGAGAGAGAGAGAGAGGATTTTAATGATGGATCTTCCATTAACATGATATAATACCAGTATATCAAACATACTAGAGGTATCATTCCATTTGGATAAGAGAAGGTGAGGAGAGGAGAATAATTGAAATGAAATTGAAAGAAAATTAAAATAAAAAGGAAGAGGATTTTATCTCTTGGATTTATCCTCCTCGAGAACCTCCTTAGGGAAATGGATTTTGAATATTGATGAGACCAAGAGCTCTTTTATGTGGTTAAGGGGATATTAAATGATTATCGGGAAGAATTTTGGAAAATCTCAAAGCTTGATAGGTGTGAGGATAAGTGGGTGTGAGGGTTGGTAGTTATAGTGGAGGAGATGGGTGTTTTCACATTATTATAGTCATTAGTTTATTATTTTAGATCAATACTATGAATAATTTGATGTTTATCTATAAATATATTAAAATAATGAATCATAGTCTGAGATTTTGGGCTTAAAACAACCTTACATCATCTATGACTCTATAATTCATGTATTAAGATTTTAATGTAAATTATCATATGTTACTATTCATAAAAAAATCAAGTATTTTAGAAAAATACCAAAAAGTCACCGTAACCATTTTTGGATGTGTAAAATTAAAAAAATTAACTCTGTTTTATGAAAATAATTTTCTAAATATAAGTAATTTAATTTTTAATTAAAAGCATCATTTACATGGAAAATACGGATTTTAAAATTATAACTAATTTTATAACACTTTGAAAGATTACTTAAGGTCTCATAAAATTATCTTAAAACCATATGAAATCAAAATATTAATTTATGGATACATTTTACGTTTTTTTGTAAAATTATTAAATTAATCATTAAAATGTAATTAAATATTTATAACACACAAAAATGAAAACACTTAATTAATAATTTTTAAAACATTTATTTACTTATACTATGATATAATTATATCATAATTTTATTTAAAAGATACCTAAATTTTATTTATACTTTCATGGGTGTGGTTACTATTCATTTGGTAGATTTACTATTTATAAGGGTCATATTACTATTCCTAAGGTCAATATATTATTTTATCGATATTGGTTCCTAAACATTGTAAAATAATTCTTATTTTATTAATTATTCATTTATAAATATTTTCATATGATCACTAAGTGATTTTATGTGATTTATACAACATGACATTACTATAATAAGGGAGAAATTCCATCGCTAAAATTTTGTGTCATTACAGAGTAGAACCTTCTCTTATTTGGAAAATTGATGGATTGAGAAGATCTTTTTAGTAGAGTTTATCTTTTATTCCCTTATTAAGGGATCAAATTATCTATTAAATGTTAAAGGTATTTGTTGCATAAAGGACTCAATTGCAGAATATTCTTTTTTTAGGGATTTGGGCACTCTTCCTGATCTAGGTTTCTATTCATAACCAAATATAGTATTATCAAAATGTTCACGATTCTCACTCTCATTGGGTTGGGAATATAAATGGGGAAATCATCAGATTTCCCATCACATTAGTTGTTGACCTGATTCCTACTATTTACAGGCATTGGGTACAATAAAGAGAAAATTACAGATGATTATTTTTAAACTATTAAACACATTAATGGGAATCCAGAGACATTAAAGGGATAAATTATAAATTATTTGTATTTTTGCAACATATGAATTTCTAGGCTTCTATATATGTTATACGTGATCTATTTCAAATCATATATTCTTATGGATATTTTTTGTGCCTTTAATAATGGTTTTTAAAGAGCTTTTGAATTTATCAAATCATATCCCCTAGGAGCATCAAACCGTGTGTGCAACAAGGCTCGTTTTTATGCACCAGTTCTCGATTGAGTCTACCACAATGAGGTGTTTTCTGGTTTTACCCTTATATAAATGTATTCTAGAGCCACATACACTTGAAGTATCTAGACATGGATGTATTTTCTTGATAAACCACTTACTCTATACTTACCAAAATTTAGGGATGTTTTCTTATAATTTTTCATTCCCATAACACTTTTTATACAGTTTTATAATCATAATCCCATGAATAACTAAACTTTTCCTTTAATACCAACTATAAAAAAATTGTTCTTTATTTTACTTTAATTCATGATTAATTACATAAACTAAAACATAATACAACACATAAAATAGATAATCCTAGTTTATTTAGGAATTAAGTTCATATTATAACATATTGAACATGGGTTACAACAACATTATAGAAAACTTACTTAACGTGCTTCTAAAATTTCATGGCTTTTCAAAATACACAGAATAATATGAGGATACACATAAGAAATGGGTGAGCTATAATGACCATTAATGGAATAAACATGGAATAACTTAAACACATTATTTCATGATATAAAATAGAAAATCAATGGGCCATAAAAGGTGCGAGAACCATAAATATGAATAATAAGGAAAGACATAGCATGATAATCAGAGAGGCAACATGGGAAATGTGGAAACAACTTTAAACACTACATCATGAACATAAGTCAAGGATAACTGTCAATACATCATGATGGAAGAATTAACATAAATTAATCAGGTTTACTTCTTGTACCAACATGATGTCTCATGAGAATAAGAATGACCTAATGCATTTGAGTTCTGGGTAATTATAGGTTTACCCATTACGTTTATTTCCTTCTCATGATTAAGTGTGTCACATATATCATTCAATGTGTATTCATTCATCATAATATTTTATTCCATGATAAAATAGTGTGGAATACATAATTTTAAGTCCAAATAAACCAGTATAAGTACATATATATTGAAACACTTTATAGGAAATGTGTACGGGTATTCCCTGCACAATTGTTTGGCATGGAAAATCATGATGAAATTTCAACAACACAATGAGGGTGTATAAATATTCCTTAGAGGTATTGGATAGAGTGAAATGGTAATATCATCATTTATTAATAAAACTTAATGTATAGGGTATATATAACACCATAAACAAACATTAGAAAATGAAGATAAATGGAATATGATAAAGAATATACTTGAATAAATATGGGAAGGATAAGATCTCATACTTAATTTTGGCATGGTAATAGGTGTACATATAGGTTTGTGAGAGGGATTAATGAGTGTTAAAGGGGTATATAATCATTTAGAAATAAAATTTACAACAAGGGTAAATGTAGAAACATATCCCAACATGATCAAATGAAAATTAATTGGCACAACATAAAAGTGGTTCTTGAATAAAAAAGGAGATTTGAAGATTCCTTACCTTGTGAGTGTCACTCCAAATTCTGGGGAGGAGCATCTTGAGAAATTGGGGAACCTTGTAAGGACTCTATAGTGGGGGGGGGGGGGGGTAATTAATGATGTTCTAAAAGGATTTTGAGTGATAAAAAATAGGATATTGGGTGGGTTTATATAGAAAATGATTGGAGAATTATTTATTATTTCCAAAACATAGGTTTTGGAATCTGTAATAAAATAACCAAAACCAAAAATATTTCCATTGTTTTTTCCCATGGTATCTCCCAAAGGGGATTGGTTTCCATAATTTTATAATTCTAAGGACCAGACATAATAAAATAATACAATTTTTGATGTGGAAGTGAGTCGTACTCTTAAAGAAATGATATTAATACCTCATAATATATTAATGGGTTTGGATGAATCACAAAACCTTTATAAAATTAATAAAATAAACATAAAATAAAATTATTTTAATTTGAAAACATATATTTTATCGTTCATAACCTTTATATTATTCATTATATCACTTTTTTATCATTATTATGTCATAATATACACCATATATTTATGCGGTATTTAATTTTTTCCTGAAAATTCAACTGTCTCAAAAAATTATGAAAAATTTACCATTTGATAATTTAGATGTTATGATTCCAAAAATAATGTTTATTTTATCAAAATATTTTTTTTATATATTTGTATTATCACTTTATAAATATGAATCAACATTTAATGAGAAATTCTGGGTTTTTTACAATAACAGTTTGTGAACCCTTATAAAAATTACATTATACATCATAAAAATTAAATGATCATTTTTATTTAATAAACATCTTTTATTAAAATATTATTAATTTCCAAAATACATTAATTCATCAAAATACATGTCTTTGTTGAAATTAAATACTTATTATAAATATAATTTTTGTTTTATTTAATAAAAATCAAAATCATTTATAAAGTAACAATTATGAGTAAATATAAACATTATTCTATTGAAAATAACGTACGCACTCATAATTCAAGGATCTTGATACATATCCTTTTAATACACCCAAAAACTTCTTAAGGATATGGTGTTCTATAGTGAGACTTTCATTAGGTGGTTTGACATACATGGTTTGGGTTGTGTTCCCATTGTTTTTGAACTTCTACCGTAAACGTTTTTTCTCACGATTAAGTAGTTGTATATCCTCTTGGTATTGGTCAAGGTAAAATCCTAGTGATGTTATCTCTATTATAATCTATGATATATAGGATTCATAGGTTATGATTCTACTGGTTGAGGCTATCACTTCCTTTTTCTTTGTAAATTTGATCTGTTAAAATCCTTATATTTATATTAATCATTTGATCACTATTCAATGGTTGTATTATCAATGGTTATAATTACTAATGGTATTTCAAATACTATAGGATAGAATAAAACCAAATGCATGTATTTTTTTCTATAAACATGTTATATATTTAACTAAATCAAAAGGGGAATTTTATTTATGAATGTTCGGATCGTTACATGGAATCATTAATAACAAATTAGCACTGATGAGGTAATATCATATGTATATGAATATAAAATTCTATTTTTTCATAATACTAACCATAAAAAATCATTTTATTAGTTAAATACCTTATCCAAGACCATTATAACATAGTTGATAAATTACCGTAGTGGATTGGGTTCACTCCTCATTCCCATTCATTCTTGGTGGATAGAGTCCAATATTGGATTGGTTTCCATCCCCAATTAATGTAATGTTATTTAAAAAGATAAAAAGATATAAAAAATTCAATGGTGTACTATATAATTCTAGTCCCACCTTTTATATAATGAATAATATACATATCTCTATGATATGATTTTGAAAACATTCATCCTTTCATCAATGATTAATTAGCTGATGGGAAGGAAATGGATTTCTTGAAAAATAGACTTCAAACATAAAAATGATAAATATATAGAAAGAAATTAGATTGTATCCTTAGTTTTAATTTTGAGTGAAGTATAATATTACATACTGGATGCTGACAAAGTTGAATTTTTTTATAAGTGTTAGAAATATTCTTTGAAATAAAATAGAAAATATAGATTTCATTTTATAACTTTTAAAAACTAAAAATTACTTTAAAAACATTGATATTATTTTTATTTAAAACCCACATAAACCTTTGAAGGAAGTTAAATCATGAATAGAGTACCTAAAAGTGGGAAAATAAGTTATTTCCATGTATATTATAAACATTCTTTTTACACTATTGCTATGATAGTTAGAATTGATTCGTATAGAAAAGAGTTCAAAAGATTCATTTTAATGATTTGTAAGTAAAATATAAGGTATTATAAATTAACTATATAAAAAATTTGAGTTCATATAACATATTACATGAAATATTTTTAAAAAATATAGATATGTAAGAGAAATAATCTCGACCAAGAATGAGAAATAAGGTTTTAATTTATTAAAAACATTATTTCTATCATTATAAGTACCAAAAATGGAAAAAGCGAAACAATACATAAGAATAAAATAAATAACATGAGTTGAATAAAATATATTTGTTTTATGATAGATATAGATAATATAATTTCCCAAATATATATTTAAACATGAACAATCCCAACTAAAAATTAGATTGAAATAAAAAAGAATTATATCGAGTACTCACTTTTTTTGCACTCGTTAATACCTCTAGTATAATAAATATATAATTATTATAAATATATATTGGGATCATATAGAAATTATTTTACATAAAATTATACATTCATAATTTACAATAAATAATTTATTAATATTTATCCACTAAAACCAACATTCTAGTTTTAACTATTCCATTTTTCATGCATGTTTCATTTTGGTGATTCTAGTAAAAGGACCAAGGTCATGGATTCATAATATAAAATAAAATAATCATGTAATAAATTTAATATTTATTTATGATATAATATTTTATAAAAATACATGCATGGAGTTGATTAATAATGAATTACAACACTTCATGGAGGTCGTACACCGCACGTACACACCGATGATGCTCTCAATTTTAAATAGATATAAAGAAATAAAGGTAAATGAAATTTTACCTTCATGAAATCATAATTATATTCTGAATATTATTTATAATTATTTATTTCATCCAAATAACCATCCACATATGTTTGTGATGAATAATGAAACACATCACTCAATGACTATTGGTAGTTTGTATGCATGCATGATTAGTGATTTAATTTCCCATTTGATGGAATGGATAAAGGAAATGGTTTTACAATTTACATAAAAAAATTCAGTATAGAAATTATTTACAATTAGTTATATTAATATTTGAATAAAATACATGTAGCTTATAGAGGAATAAAGAAACTAGAAATAGATTGGTAAATAAAATTACTCATTATTTGAGTATCATCCTTTGGGTTACATATTAAGCCTTCTTAGGATGATCTTTTGGCGAGTCCATGTAATATCCTAACCCAGGTTCCGCATACTGGTGTATTGATCCAGTCATTCACATGACCTCAAGTACACCTATTAGTAAGACAGAAGCCAGTAAATAGTATTGAGAGTCTAATTTCAATAGTAGGGATACTATACCCTTTTTATCAAAGTAAATCAATTGTGGAAATAAAACAAATACCATAAATTGGAAAATACCAGTATCACAAGATGACCAAAACTAGAAATAGAATATCAAAACTAAATATTAGACATTCCATACTAAAGTACATCCAACGTGTCACAATGAGAACCCAAAATAAAAAAAACCGACCACTCCTATAAGGGTTTGGAACCATGTCTAGTTCCCTCATCCATGCTCCACCCCAAATCATCAATCTAATAGAAATACTTTTCCCTTATTGTTGGTAAAATGTCCCTCAATGTTCCATATCGATATGATTTGGGTGTGGTTGTATTTGTCGACAAATATAGATGTCCATGGAGTAGTATAGTTGGTACACAAAACGGTAAAGGAATTTCGGCAAAGGCAGTTTTCCAAATAGCATCGCTATGTGGACAACAAAGGACGGTACCCAGATCACGAATGTAAAACAATTCACTGGGAGGAGTACAGTTTATGGGAGGAAACCAATATGTATAATTCTTGCAGTACATGGTATGAATTATCATTTGAGAAAATGTGATGATGATTAGGGACATCATGAATGAAGAAAGGTACTACGTGGACCTCAGAGGGGAACAGATCATGGGAGTATCAGTCTGCGGTGAAGGCGATTTGAAATTGATGATTTGGAAATATCCCAGATTAGAGGATTTTAAATATCTATTTGCTTATATTAGGAGAAATAATCCTTACATTACTGAGATCATTTTTTCATTAGAAAATAACTTCTCTCTAGGAAAAAATACTTCAAAGGTTGAAGTGGTCCACGAGGGAGGATTCTAAAAAAGTGAAGTGGTTCACGAGGATGAATTCTTCGAATGGTGAGGTGGATTATGGGAATAGTTCATTAAAAGTATTATGTAGGGATACACTGCTCAAAAAGAAGAAGTGGTCCACATAAGAAATAGTTCTCCGAATAAGGAATTCTTCAAAAGAGGAAGCAGTATGTGGACATAGTATGCAAATGCAGTACAAGGAGGAAGTTTGCAAAGGTGGTACACAGAGGCAGTATGCATAGGCGGTACAAGGAAGATGTTATTCATGAATAATATGTACTTTGTGGTGCAACAAAGTTCATGTTGAAATCAGGTGGTCCATTAAGGGACTTAAAAAGTTCAAGAAAGAAATTTCTTCTAACTAACAATATGCGAAAAAGTGGAATTCATCTAAAAGGGAAAAAATGACTTCAATAAAGAATTTACCAATAGTTGAGGATATGTGTATTCATGAAAATAAAGGGACCTAAAAGTCCACAAACTGTGAGTGGATCCTTTCCAAGATAAGTTATAAAAGCAAGAGGAAGACAATGAACTTTTCTGTTGTACCTCTCGTATCCCCTCGTGGTTTGATTTTTATGATCACAATCACCTTATTATTTGTCTAACATTGTTTTTAAGTGTTGTGGATGATAGGAAAAAGATTGCCAAAGGATTGTCCCAAGAATGGACAAGAAGTGGACTGAAATTCAGTCCACCGGCCAACCGGTGTGATTGCACCGGCCAGCCGGTGGACCTGGCAGAGGCATTGCCCACTGCCAGGCTCCACCGGTCAGCCGGTGGCCTGACCACCGGCCAGCCGGTGGCACCCAGACAACAGTGGTTGCTACTGTCTGCCCACCGGCCAGCCGGTGGCTCTGGCACCGGTCAGCCGGTGGCCCCTGGACAGAAATCCTCATCCTTTTTCAAGGCACCGGCCAACCGGTAGGACTGTACCAGCCAGCCGGTGGAGCCAGTCAAACTAGCCGTTGCAGTTTGACCAGGCTGGCCCACTTGGCTCCCAACGGCTCTTTAAGCCTCTCCAACGGCTCCGAAGCCTCCCCAAGGGTTCCATGCCTATAAATAAAGGCCAAGGAAGCCCCGGACATCAACCGAAACTATACGGAAGCCCACAGACACATTTTACATCAATTGGCCAACCTCCGGCGACTTCCTCCAAGGGAACCCCAATTGCTCCGACAACTTCCACATCCAAGGAGCTCCTTCAAAGAAGCTTGGAAGCGGCCTTCAACATCTTCAATCAATCAAAGGCGCCCAAGACTTCCTCAAATACGGTTTTTCATTGTTTTATTTATTTTGAGCTTAAATTTGGGTTTGTGCCTACAAACCCCAAACCCTTTTCTCATCCTTCTTTCCTTTGGGTTTCACATCACCACTAAGGTGTGAAGAGGTTGTCAAGCTTTCCTTTAAATAGCTTGAGAAATAGGTGAGCTATCCTTCACCTGTAAGAAGGATAGTGGGTTCTTGCTAAACCAATCAAAAGCAAGTGGGTTCTTGCTAAACCAATAAAAGCAAGCTGTAATAGGTCCTAGTGCTACCTCAAAGCCTAGTGGGTTTCTTGCTAAAACCATTGAAAAGCAAGCGGTAGGAATCTCTCAACGGTTAAGTTGGGAGCGGAGACGTAGGCCGGGTTTTTGGCCGAACTCCGTTAACAATTTCTTGTGTGATTGCCTCTTTTTTCCGCTGCATTCTTTACTTTGATTTTAATTTGTCATTCATTTTTTAAAAGGCAATTCACCCCCCCTCTTGCCATCATTCCTCGTTTGTTCCGACCCAACAATTGGTATCAGAGGGAACTTTGAGTAATACCCTAACCCGGTTTCAAATTTAAGATCCATTTAGATGGCATCAACCTCTTTCGCCCCCGAGGGCTACTCATTGGGTCGAGCTCCATTTTTTGATGGGACCGACTATAATTATTGGAAAACCCGCATGACTACCTTTCTTAGAAGCATAGGATATCCCATTTATAAAATTGTCATGCAAGGTTACACTTTTTCTACCCCCGACGAATCCAAATGGACCCAAGCCGACATTAGAAATTTTGAGCTTGATGGCAAAGCCATGAATGCTCTTCATTGCGGCCTTGACCGAAATGAGTTCAATCGAGTTTCCACATGCACCTCCGCACATGAAATCTGGAAACTTTTGGAGGTTACCCATGAGGGGACCAACAAAGTCAAGGACACTCGATTGGACATGTACCGTCAGGATTTTGAGTCATTCTCTATGCATCCAAATGAATCTATTTCTGAAATGTTTACTAGATTTACTGACGTGTGCAATGGGAGAAAGTCCCTTGGTGATGATGTTTCAGCTGAGACGATGGTCAAGAAGATCTTATGGGTCCTTCCGAGCTCATGGGCACCTAAAGTGACGGCAATCCAAGAAGCTAAGGATGTCAAAAACATGCCGGTCGAGGAGCTCATCGGATCCCTAATGACGTACGAGATCACGATGAGGAGGCAAGCTCAAAAGGAGGGCACACCAATCAAGACACCAAAGAACATCGCCCTCAAGGTACAAAAAGAAGTAAGCTCCTCCTCATCATCCTCATCTTCCTCATCCTCATCATCTTCAAGCGGCGACTCGGAAATGCAGAATCTCGCCCGCCAAATGCACAAGTTTATGAAGAAGCACAAGAAGAAGAAGAAATCTCGCAAGGCGCAAAAGCAAGAACCCACCGCAAGATCCGAGCCCAAGGTAAAATGCTACGGGTGTGGCGAAAAGGTCCATTACAAGCCCGATTGCCCACTCAACAAGAAAAGGGCCACGCAAAAGGAAAAAGGAAAGAAAAAGGTCCTCAAGGCGACATGGAGTGACACCTCCTCATCCTCCTCCTCCTCCTCCTCAAGCGACAACGGTAACAAATGCCTAATGGCATTCCATGAGGTAACTTCTTCCGATTCGTCTTCCTCATGTTCTTCAAATTCAAATTCTTTAAATCACCTTTCCTATGAGGATCTCCAATACGCTAGAGACCAACTAGAAAAAGGTTTTCATGAATTATCGTCAAAATTTGTTTCTTTGAAAAATTCTTTCAAAAAACTCTCTTCCGAAAAAGAACAACTTCTCAAAGAGAAGGAAGAGTTGACCCTTAAAATCCAAAATTTTCCAAATGTTGATTCCATGGAATCAACCATAAAAGACCTAAGGGAGACCCTAGCTAAGTTCACCCAAGGGGAACAAAATTTGAACAATCTCCTAGGTTCCCAACGAATATCTAGAACCACCAATGGACTTGGCTACACCAACCAAGCTTCCTCCTCCCATGCACCCACTGTTTTTGTAAGGGGGAGCTCTAGTTTTAAATTTTTCAATTATTGTAAGAAACTCGGGCACCTTATTTATGAATGTAATTGTAAAAACGCCAGGTATGGCCAACCCAAATCTTTTTACTTTTCGGACGAATTTTATAGGAGAAGACCTGCCACTAGACAAGTATGGATTGAAAAATCCCTTCTTGCGAGTCTCTCCGGGCCAAAATTTATTTCCTATCCCCGGTGATTTATTGTTTTTATTTAGGGGGAGTTAGGTTCATTTAAGCCCTTTTGATTTCAATTTCAAAATTTTCGATTCAAACATTCAATTTCAACTCTTTGTATCAAATTTTTCAATTCAAAATTTTCTATTCATTTTTGATTCAAAACTTTCAATTCAAACTGTTATTCAAATTTTCAATCTTTCAAATTCCAAAATTTCAATTGATTTTCAAATCTCAAATCTTGTTTTTCAAACCCTTTTCCCTCAATCAAGTCTTATGCCCCACGCTATTTTGATCATCACAAAGGGGGAGAAATTTCTTGATTGATTGGGGGAGATTCTTTTCTATTATGCTTTGATTTATTTTCAAATTATCCTTTAAGAATGTCTTTAATTTTTGTTTTTACTTTAATTGTTTTGGTGATTGTGATCATCAAAATAGGGGGAGATTGTTGTACCTCTCGTATCCCCTCGTGGTTTGATTTTTATGATCACAATCACCTTATTATTTGTCTAACATTGTTTTTAAGTGTTGTGGATGATAGGCAAAAGATTGCCAAAGGATTGGCCCAAGAATGGACAAGAAGTGGACTGAAATTCAGTCCACCGGCCAACCGGTGTGATTGCACCGGCCAGCCGGTGGACCTGGCAGAGGCATTGCCCACTGCCAGGCTCCACCGGTCAGCCGGTGGCCTGACCACCGGCCAGCCGGTGGCACCCAGACAATAGTGGTAGCTACTGTCTGCCCACCGGCCAGCCGGTGGCTCTGGCACCGGTCAGCCGGTGGCCCCTGGACAGAAATCCTCATCCTTTTTCAAGGCACCGGCCAACCGGTAGGACTGTACCGGCCAGCCGGTGGAGCCAGTCAAACTAGCCGTTGCAGTTTGACCAGGCTGGCCCACTTGGCTCCCAACGGCTCTTTAAGCCTCTCCAACGGCTCCGAAGCCTCCCCAAGGGTTCCATGCCTATAAATAAAGGCCAAGGAAGCCCCGGACATCAACCGAAACTATACGGAAGCCCACAGACACATTTTACATCAATTGGCCAACCTCCGGCGACTTCCTCCAAGGGAACCCCAATAGCTCCAACAACTTCCACATCCAAGGAGCTCCTTCAAAGAAGCTTGGAAGCGGCCTTCAACATCTCCAATCAATCAAAGGCGCCCAAGACTTCCTCAAATACGGTTTTTCATTGTTTTATTTATTTTGAGCTTAAATTTGGGTTTGTGCCTACAAACCCCAAACCCTTTTCTCATCCTTCTTTCCTTTGGGTTTCACATCACCACTAAGGTGTGAAGTGGTTGTCAAGCTTTCCTTTAAATAGCTTGAGAAATAGGTGAGCTATCCTTCACCTGTAAGAAGGATAGTGGGTTCTTGCTAAACCAATCAAAAGCAAGTGGGTTCTTGCTAAACCAATAAAAGCAAGCTGTAATAGGTCCTAGTGCTACCTCAAAGCCTAGTGGGTTTCTTGCTAAAACCATTGAAAAGAAAGCGGTAGGAATCTCTCAACGGTTAAGTTGGGAGCGGAGACGTAGGCCGGGTTTTTGGCCGAACTCCGTTAACAATTTCTTGTGTGATTGCCTCTTTTTTCCGCTGCATTCTTTACTTTGATTTTAATTTGTCATTCATTTTTTAAAAGGAAATTCACCCCCCCTCTTGCCATCATTCCTCGTTTGTTCCGACCCAACATTTTCCACCAGCAGTGAGCCAAAAAAGAGACAAGGGAAGTGACCCTTGGGAATGCAGTGAGAAAACCCTAAATCTTATAAGGGTAGTGATCCTGGGAATAAAAGTGATATATCTTAAACATCATTATTAGAAGTGAACCCTAGTGAATTTAGTATAATTTTTTATAATGTCATTGTATGGTCCTTGGATGTAGTCCAGTGAAGGTGAACCAAGTAAAAATCTATGTGTGATTCTTCTTGATTTATTTTTTTACTTTAAAATCATAATGATTTGATACAATTGTAAAGGAAAGATTCAACATTAATATTAAAGGGATTAATAAATTTCTATTTTAATAAATAGGTCAAGATTAATTGGGTTAGGAAGAAGTTTGAAAAGAATATTCATACGTTGATTAACCGCCCCTCCCAGGGTATCTAGGCCCATTTTGGACCTCAAAATCGGTAACACAGGGTATGTTACTTTTATCAGGTCAGTTTACTCTAACTTGGTTTAGTTTATTATTGAAGTTAAATATCTAGTCTGCTATAATCTTGGCATACCATGGTGAAGGTAATAACTTCAAAGAAGAAGATGATGTCTGGTGTAATTTCTCACTGTGGAAGTGTCTTTGGAAAGATTATGATTCGGTTGAAGAAAAAAAACTATGTACTAAAGAAATACCTAGATAAATCAGACAGTGAAACTATTCACTCATTCAATGATGCTAAAGGAATGAGCTAATAACCCAATATTCTAAGTGATTTTGGTACTACTGATGATGAAGAAATTGAAAGAAGGCAATAAGTGGATGTTGTGCAAAAAATAATGGCATTGGATTTGAAAATATCTAAAGGAATTAAATATTAGTATACCTAGACCCAAGTTTATGATATTGAAGTTAAAAATTTAAAGTTTTAAATAAAAGACTTATATATGTTTCTACAGATCTGAAGGAGAACAATTATTCCCAAGATGAAGAAAGAAAAAAAATTTCTACAAAGATAAAAAAACTAAAAGATAAAAATAAGGGAAAGAATATAAACTCCGAAGAAATTCAGAATCTCAAAGCCATGAATAATGATCTTGGTACACATCTATTTGAACAAGTTTAGGAGAACTAAAGGATATAACAGTAAAATACATGCTGTGAAGATTCTATTTCTCAAGAAAAATTTAAATTAATGGATAAAAGTGACATTGTGGATAAGATCACCATAGAATTGTAAGATGACCTGAGTAGTGGGAATAATATCAAGAGATAAACTAATGCTCAAATTTAATTAAGGGATATGAGGATTCAATATGAATGAAGAGTCTCTGAGAATAAAATATCCATGGAATGCTAATATTGGGTAAGAATGGGACACACCATTAGTATGTGTCAGGAATCCCAAGAGGTCAATGTCTAAATAAAAACTCAAGATTCATTAACATATCAACCATGAAAAGATTAAATGATCTATGTATTTAATTAAGTATGTTTTATATGTTCTGATCATGAGAATTTTGAAATACATTAATTCTAGAAGTAAGAATGGAAGGAAAAGGAACCCAGAAGAAGATTCCTAACACTATAAGTTTATAATGAAAAATCCTATATTAGAATAAAATATGAAAAAGTTGAAAAATAAGTTTACATATTAGGGGGAATCACAAAGAGCTCAATGAATGACGTTTCAATCTTATCCTTTGTTATGATAACAAAAAAAATGTTGGAAAGAATGTGAATAAACATGGAAGAAAAAAGAATGATATTCTACAATTTTGATTAAGAAGGATGTAAACATAATAGAAGACTCAATACCAATAAGAAAGGAAGACATGACTCAGATAACTGATAAAATAATGACAGATAAAGAAAGTCTTGAAAATTTCAAATGACCTACCTCATGGACAGAAGTGAAGACCACAGAAAGAGCCGTCCAAATGAGTAAAAAAGAAAATATCATTTGACCATTGAAAATATTCCTACTCAATGAAAGAGTCATAAAAAATGGCATATCGGTAGATAATTAAAGAAGGAAATTTATATAAATGCATTTGAAACCAAAATTATTAAAAAGGACAAGTGTAAAGAATCCATATATCAGAATAAGACTTAGTATGCGAGTAATGAATGACCAGTCATATGTCCAGAAAATTTGAAGTTGACTGGGCAGTTGAAACATGCACAAAAATAGTATAATTCTTTGCAAGAGATTATCAAAGGGTTGATCCATCAAGATCAACCACAATCCTTATCTTGATGATTCCATAGGTCCCCGTCTCCCTATGTGTATAAATTCAATTAACTGGTTTTCAAGTGTTTTATGTTCAAGAGGAGATATGATCCAAGGGGAAGTGACATCAAAAGATGCAAAGTGGTGATGTGATGTGTTATAGAATTTCAACTGATCCAAATAAGTTCTCAGAGCTAAATAATTAATCTGGAATACTTTCTTCAAAATAGTTAATAGTTAATGGATGCATGAGATATACATAAGTAATTGAGTACAATGGATAGTGATGGAAATAATAACTTTATCTCTTATTTCCTACACTGAGTTCCAACTTATTAGCCTTAGCGGTTTTTTTGATGGATCATTTCTATATGGTAAATTCACCTAATTAATTTAATTAATCTTAAGTTAGAAAATATTATTGATTTGGAGAAATTTCTCAAACCTGCAATCATATTTGAAGTATTGATGCAAGAGAAAAATATTTTTTGAGGATCTAAATAGAGGGACTAAAAATTGGAAATGTTTTAAATCCTTGGGGGAGTGTTTTATATCCTAAACAAATGAAATATCTCAATGATACATAATGGATGAAATTTTATGTTCAAAAATACCAATTGGTGGAAGGCAACAACATTCATGTATTTCATGATTATATGTTTTTATCTAAAAATATGGTATCAGTTTTCAGAATACCTAGAATATATGATATAATATAAAAAATGTTTCAATATGAGCATGAAAAATTAGTTGAAAGCAGTGATGCCACTATATTAGAGAATGAAAAAAAATCTTTAACTAGGTAACAAACAGTTTTCTTTTGGCAGCAATGAGTATGTGATAAACTCAGGGTGAGTAGAAGTGTAAAATAATGATTCAAAAGAAGATTCAGATAATGAAAAGGATGATCAAAATTAAATGACTACATAAATATAGAAGAGTAGAGACTAAATGTTTTTATGATGTAGTTGGTAGAGACAATTATATTATTCTTGGCCATAGTGGGGAAAATAAAGTTTATTGTTTTCTATATGGATTTCATGTCAGCATTTCTTAATGGGGTTCAAGAATAATAAGTATAAATTTGAGTAGCTAAATGATTTTATCATTCATAAAGATGATAATAGAGTTTTTTGGATGAATAAGGCTATATATGGGTTAAAACAAGCACTAAGAGCATTTTATTCATGAATAGATTTGTTTATGAAAAATATCATTTTTTAGTGTGGTAGAGTTGATTACAAACTATATGTCAAAAACGGTAGTAATCAAAGGATGATGGTGATCGTATATGTAGATGAAAAAATATTTAGTGGATCAAATGAATATCAATGCAAGATATACATAGAATTCATGAAAAGTGAATTTAAAATATCGATGATTGTTGAATCGACATTTTTCCCTAGTTTATAGGTGACATAAGGAAATAGTGGCACATTAATCTTTCAATCAAAATATTCCCAATAGTTTCTGAAAATATTTGGAATGAATAATTAAAAGGAGATGAAAACTCCAGTGGATGCCTGGATGAAACTTCCACAGGATGATGAAGGCAGTGCAGTCAATACCACAAAATATTGAAAAATCTTTGGAAATCTATTGTACTTCAATGTGATAAGACTTGATATTTTTTTTCCACATTTCAAGAAGAAAGTTATTAATGAAATTGAAAGGAAACCTACATTCTTGTAGTGAAAATAATACTTCAGTATATAAAGGGCATGATGGATTTTAGTTTGATGTATAATTAAAAATATCAGCAAGAGTTGTTGGGATATATAAATGCAGACTGGGATGGTTAAACAGATGATAGAAAATCAACATCTGGTGGTGCATTCTACCTTTGAGGATTCTGTATTTATTGTCTAATAAAGAAACAATATTTCATTTCATTGATCATTATAGAAGTTGAATATATTGCAGTTACGCAAGTGTGTACATAGTTATTACGGATGAAGCAATATCTTGGGGATACGGGAGTTGAAGTGAAGTCTTTGATTAGAATCCATTGTGATAATTCAAGAGTTATAAATATTAGAAAAAATTCCAATTCATCACTCAAGGAAAAATAGAATTGAAATAAAGTATCATTTCATCAATAAGAAGGTGGAGAAAAGGATTGTGAAGTTGGAGAATGTGACTATAGATATATTGGTTGTAGACATTCTAACAAAGGATCTACATAGGGAATCATTTGAATAGAATCGACTAGATCCAGGAGTTCAGTTGACTCTCCAGACTTGAAAAAGTGTGGATGTGGGACCACCCTCTCTCATTGAGGTATGTTGTGTTTTTTCCTAATGAATTGATGTGTGATCATTACCCTATTGTAGACAACAAAAATGTGAACTTTGAGTTCTTTGAAAAATGGGGAGAAGTTGTGGCTATTAAAATGGGAAAAATATATGTATCAAGACACGGGGAGAAGCTATGAGGTGGATCAAAAAGATAGGGGAGTTATAGTTTTTATAGGGAGTAGTGACGTAGGGGGAGTATTAAATCTAGAAATGCTAGATGTGATCAATCAAAAGATATATATCATGATAAATAAGGTTCGTGATGAAAGTAGAAGAGTGGTTTTGGAAGTAAATAAAGTGATTCATTGATAAACTTTGAATTATACTCTTATTTCTAAAACCGAGCATAAATCATGTGGGCTTATAGTATGTGTTGAGTAAATCCTTGATCGATGTCTTAATCACAAGAAGCGAATGTTAGCAGAAGTTAGACAACAACAAGATGGTGATTTGGGATTCCATAAAGGTTGAAAGGTAGTGTACATAATACACAGGGAAATGGTTTTTGGAAGGATCTGTACATGGTGAAGAGGGTACCATATTGAAGCTTTGGATAAATTATGGATTAACAGATTTTCGGATATATTTTCCTACACAAATAGCACTAATCCCTTCATTATTTAGAGTGTTTATCATTAGAAACTATCTTTTCTCTGTGAATAAATCCTGGAAAATCTGAAGTGGTTCATGAGGGTAGATTCTGCAAAGTGAAGTGGTTCATGAGGAAGAATTATGTGAAGGGTGAAGTAGTTCATGGGAATAGTCCATGAAAGGATTTTACAGTGCTCTGATGCTCGCAAAGAAGAAGTAGTCTATTGATAAAATAGTTCAGTGAAGAAGGAAGTCTAAGAATCATAGGCGGTACGTAGACACAGTACGCAGAAGCAGTGCATGGAGGCGATTTATAGAGGTAGAATAGGGAGGAATTATGTAGAGTTGGTACATGAAATATATGATTCATGAAGCATACATGCTATGTGGTACATCACAGTTCATGGAGGATGTGGGTGTTTTTTGAAGGGACTTAAAAAGTTCATGAAATTTCCCCTAACTAACAGTATGTGGAAGAGTGGATTTCATATATGGGTGAGAAAAAGACTTCAACAAATCATCTACCTATAGTTAAAGACACTTATATTCATGAAAATTAAGGGACCTACAAGTCTATAAACTTTGAGTAGATTCCTTCCAAGAGTAGTGACCAATGTAAGAGGAAGTCGTTGATCCTTTCCAGGGGTTGTGATCCAGAAAAAGAGACATAGGGAGTGACCCTTGGGAATGTAGTGAGTAGACCCTAAATCTTGTGAAGGTAGTGAGCCAGTTCATAGAAGTGACCTAGCCCAAACATTATTATTTGCACTGAGTTTTAGTGAATTACTAAAATCAGCACAATGCCATTGTATGCTCCTTGGATGTATCCCTGTGATAGAGAACTAAGTAAAAATATCTATTTCCTTGTGATTGATTTATTGCTTTAATTTCAATGCATTATCATTAGATAAAATTGTAAATGACACAATCAACATTAACATTTAGGAGCATAATATGTGACCCTTGTAATAAAGAGGTCAAGATCAAGTGGGGAAGGAATAAGTTTGAAAAGAATATCCATACCCTAACTCATACCTTTATCAGGGTATCTAGGCCCCCTTTGGACCTAACACTTATCTTATCCTCAAAACATAAAGTCTATTTAGGTACCAATCAAGCAACTTAAGTGGGTTGTGAGTACAACTAATTTAGACACCACCAATGGAGTCTATGACCATATTAAGTGAATAAAATCCTATGCAGTTGTATAAAGAATAAAGTACAATCAATAAAGTAAAAAATTTTACATTTATTCAGTAATCCTTTATTTAACCACATAAACCGTTGGGTTCCCAAGGACACTTAAAATATCAATATCTTCTTCACCTCATGCCAGAGTCTAAACCATATCACATAAAAATTAAAAAACATTATATCAGATGGTATTTCATTATCCATTTCAATTCAATTCATATAACAACCAATTGGAATCATAGTCCAATTCTAATCTCATGGGAATATAACGCTGTGTCTAAACCCCATGGGTATTTGGAGAATCAGTCCATGCCTTGCACCCCATGGGTATTTGAGAATCAGTCCATGTCCCATAAAATAATATTTTAATGCATGTCTTTGGTCCCAGAATGTCACGGCTAGGACCCATGGGCATTTAGAGTGTCAGTCAGTGTCCCATACCTTGTTTATCAATCAATCACACATGGTTATTTGGAGAATATTTATGTGTCCCATAATCACATATATCACAAAATCAAATGCATCAAAACATCACAAGTTTCACAATATCACATCATTCAATATTAATCAACATTAACCCTCTTATGGCCTTTCTCTATCACAGTATTACATTAATTAATTCAAGAATGAATTGATCTAAGTCCATTAATTAATTCAAAAATTAATTAATCACATAAATTTCATTAATTAACTCAACATTTCATTAGTCACTCCCATTCCAATTATTAATTCCTCAATTAATAATTCCCAAAAATCAATCTCAATATTTAATAATTACATAAAAATTAATCATCAAATTCAAGATACAAATATTACATAATTAATTCAACAATTAATTATCTAATTCAAAATCCCAGTATACCATAATTAATTCAAAAATTAATTATCCAATTCAAAATACATGTAAAACTTAATAAATTAAATATTTAATTATCCAATTCACAATCCCTTTATTAATTAGTTTACCAAATTAATTAATTCAATTTGGAAATAAAATTGATAAATGAAAACTGTATATTATATAATTTCATACAAAAAACTGAAACAATTACTATTGGTATTTGAAAAATAGACCACCTACCTCTATTTATTGATGAGTGATCAAATGCCAAAAATCCCCAATTTGAATGAAATAAGAACATAGAATGAGATATGGATCATAAACCCTAAAAAAATTGAAAAATAAAAAACACACCATTGTATATTTAGATCCACAATCCTAGATCTAGATATAACACAAAAAAGGAAGATAAATCCTTCAATAGATTGAGGAGGAACTGGAAAGAGAAACGAAACCACATAGGATGAGATCCTCTTACCGTGAGGGGTGAAAAACTTCAATCTAGGATTAGAATCATGAATAATGGATGTATAAATAACTTTTAATCTATATTATAGGATTTTTAATCATGAAAATATGTTATGTGTTGAGTTTGGGTCAAATAGAGGTTAAAATGGGGGCTCAGGAGATTTTAAATATCATTTTTCGGGGGATTAAAAGCATGTGCACATGGTTTGATACTCAGGGTGAAAGACTCCCCCTAACCATATGACTTAACCGTTCACCTCTTCTAGGGGGTTCACTGTATATCCTAAGAGGTTTCATGGTTTGAAAAACCATGTTCTCATAGTGAGAATCACCTATGTTTGGGTTTCAACTGTTTTTTGGTTTGGGGCATGTGGTTTGGGAAAATTGTGCGCCAATTGTGTACTACCCATCCTTCTTCAAAATTTATCAAACCTCCAACCAAACGAACCCAGTTATAACCCAAAATAATAAACAAAACAAGGAAAAAATAATACGTGAAATCAGGCCCAATAAATCTCAAAAAAAGGTTGGGATCTTAAAATCTCCCCATCATATAACAGCTCATCATTGAGATGTACTCCCAAGCATCTATAAGATTCTGAGTAAAAAATATTGGGCCAATTATCCCACATATCTTCTTCTGTATCCAATGTTTCCTCCTGAATATAGTTGTGTTGCCACAAAACATGAACTATCAGCACAGTCTTTTCCTACAATGGTGTTTTCCTACAACACTTTCTCCTTGAGATCCAACACACATATCACATGCTCCCCAAAGGACGCATTAATCTCAAGATCAACATCATCCACATCGATCACATTAGAAGGGTTGGGGTGATACCATCATAGTTCTGACACATGGAAAATATCATACATAGAACTATATGTATGTGAAATAGCCAATATGTACACCACCATTATGATTCTCTCTAAAACCTCAAATAATCCAACAAACCTATCCACCAAGCTACCCTATCTCTATATCATGTGTTGAACCAATCTAGGAGACACCTGAAGGAATAAATGATCACCATGTGTAAACTATATGTGTCATCAACCTCTGTTAACATAAAAATTTCATCTACTGTGAGAAATATCCATACACATCCTAATCAATAAAACCTAATCTAACATCTTCTGCATGAGACTTGGTCCCAAAAACTCTAACACACCTTCCTCTATTTAGTATAGAGGTGATATGCCTGGAATACCATAAAGAGCCTTGTATTGTGCCATATGAATAGTATCCAGATAACTGTTATTATAGGTGAACTACACCAAATCTAAGTTCTTCTCCTAATATATATCGAATTCTAGGAAAAAACCATAAGAATATCCTCTATAACTTGTATCGTACATTCTGATTTCCCATCTATCATTGGATGGAAAGCAGTAATCAATAAAACGTGTGTACCAAGTTCCATATGTATGCCTATACCTAAGTGATAAGTAAAATATGAGTCCTGGTCAAAAATAATAGTTCGTTGTACCCCACAAAAATGGGCTATCTCCCAAACATATAACTCTCCCAACCTATCCACTTATAAAGTCTCTGATATAAGAAATAAATGTTCCATATTTGATAATAAGTCCACAACAACAAAAATAACATCATTCTTCTTAGCCATCCTTGGGACACTCACCACAAATTACATAGTGACATCATCAGACTTCCATTATATAATGATAAATGGATGTAGTAAACCTATAGTATGATGATTGTTTGACATTACCTGTTGATAGGTGTAACATCCTATCACGAACCCTTCTATATTCATTTTCATGTCCGACCACCAAAACAATTTTTGTAGGTCATGGTAAATTTTGGTCACACTTAGATGTACCACCCACTTTGATTAATAAAACTCACGCATAATCTCATCCCACATACTCATAGGCACAACAAATCAATTCTTAACATAGATGATCTAATACTAATCAATGATCGAATCTGAAGTTCACTACCAACCTTCAAGTATTTTCCTCAAAGTCAAGAACTCTATATCCTCATATTTATTGCCTCTAATATGGCTCAAAAGTGTTGACTCCACAGAAACTGATTTGAGATTCATCTATTCCTAACTCTTCTAAACCACATCTTGCATCTTAGCCAAAAAATTCATTATCTTCCACTCAACAATAGACTCTAGAACATCTTGAGTCTAAGTCTTCCTTGTTAAAGAATCAGCAACATTGTTTCCATTTCCGATAATATATTCCATCTCAAAATGAAATGACTACATATAATCAACCAATATATGCTACCAAATATTCAAATATCACTATGAAAAGATATTCTTAAAGTTCTTGTGATATGTATACACCAGTGATAGGACCAAAGGTCGTAATAACCTCAAAATAAAAATTTAGGAACCTATACTAGTATAATATTAAAGTGTCGAACCCAAGGGAATGATGGTGAATGTTTTTGCGATTTATTTATTCTTTAAACTGATGAAAACAACAAGAAATTTTATAGATTGAAAGTACAAGGTAATGGATTTTTATGGGAGTTATTTTGATGTGTTTAGGGTGTTAAAAATTGGGTTTTAAGAGTTTTAAAATGGATAACGATGCTAGTGAGGGGAAATTGTACATAATTGTTTAAAAAGGGTTTCTTCTTTCATAGAAATTAATTGAATTTACACTTTTCAAAGATTGGTTCAATTATTCTCCCTTACTAAGTCACTAATAACATAGAAGAATGATTCTTGAAGTTTTCCACTTCAATAAACACTCAAAAAATAATATAAATGAAGTTATTGACAATAGAAAAAATCCTTCCAATAGTTTCAGTTGTTTCGAAATTAGAATTAAAAAAACACACCCGTGATCAAACTCACTGAAAGATCGTGGGATTTCCAATAAAACCAAAATTAGTGTAAAACAATGAAAATTGAAATCAGAATCTATCTCACCAATCAATTCTTATTTCAAGAAAGGAATAATGTGAAGAAGTTGAAATCATAACTAGAAATATTGAAGTTCCCTAAGACCATATCATGATAATTTGATGTTCAAATCCATAAAAAATAAAATTTCGCAGTACATACTAGATGTACATTGAATAGAGGGGGTGAAAAAATGAAACTGAGGAAATTAAATCCACTTTGAAGAATAACTCGAACCCCTCTTGTCTTCCTTGTACTCCTGCTCAAGTATAGAACACCAAGTTTAGCTATAGTGTGTTGTAGAAGTTAGGTCTCTCCTGCTCTCCCCATCCAATAAATTCTTGAATGAGTCCCCCACTTTATGTTGTATGCCTTTTTTATGTCTTCATTTTTCACATTGTTGGTCACCAACTATTCCATGACTTAGCTTTGGTCTTTCCAAATCACCATACATATGTCCTTATCTGCTACCTTCCATGTCACTTATGAAATAAATCTCTAACATAATAATTCCATGTGGCTCAAATGATCCTATAAATGATCCCTAATCACTTTAAATCTACAAAATATTGACATGAAAAATTCGTAGATGTTAAGAAGTAAAACATATTAATTTTAAAATTAAATATTTTTAACTAATTAATTATTATTACATTTAAAAAATTATTTAATTATTAATTAATATTTATTTATAATTATTTGTGATTATAATTAATTTATTTTTATAATTATTTAATAAGTTATTTAATATTATTAAAGTTAATATTTTTTTAATTTTATACACATATTATTAATTTTTAAAATATTTATTTTATTTAGTTAATTGATTTATAATAATTTAATTTGTTAAATATTAAGATAATTTATAATGTTTAATTATAATAATTTTTATTATATTATTATAAAAATTAAATTATTAAGATTACTATTTTGTATTTTTTTATTTATTAAATTATTTTATTCAAAATATTAATTTATTTAATTTATAATTTTATTTTTTTATTATATTTTATGAGTTTTATTTTTATTTCCCTTTTATTTTTATTTTATTTTTTCCTTATTTCTTCTCTACTTAGCGTGCCGTGTGGAGGGGAGGTGGTTCCTAGATTTTGGGAGAAGCTTCGGCCATGGTGGCTCCCTTCTCGATAGGTTCATCCCCCTGAGGTATCTCGAAAAGAAATTGGTGGCTCGACAGGTTCTCTCCAGGGTTGCTCCATTACAACAACAACAAACGACAATATAGGATCAGCTTGAGTCGGCTTCTCATGATGAAGGGCTCACACCTCCCTAGCGCCTCAATTGTAACTATATCTCAGATCTGTACAAAGGGAGTAGTGAAGAGGCTTGAATGAAGGAATACCTTCTTCTAGTAGCTCGGTTTCGGTCCACGGTGACCTCAGATTATGTATTTCAGATTTGATTCATCTGGAGAATATTTCATAACTGGTTTGGTTTTGTTGATTTTTCTTATCTTATTTGAAAGGTGAGTGGTGTGAGGTGGAGTAACCATTGTTATTTCAATAGTGAGTGATTGTTTGAATTAGCAACGAATGGTGGGGTCCACAACAGTTAGACATTGATGGAGTTGTAGGAGTGGTGGTGAGTGGATTGGAAAAGGATGACTGGAGATGGTGGTTCCAGAACTGGGTGGTGAGTGGATCCATGGTGATTGAGCAGCAGTAGAAGATAATGCAATAGTGTGTATTAACGATGGTGTATATGTGTCCTGTTGTGGTGGTGTGAAAGAAGATCAGTGTTTCATGGTGTGTGAAATTTTTATCATGGTCGGTGATATGAATCCCAATGGTGAGTGGGACTCACTATTGGGAAGGGAGTTTCCATTGGGTATACCCAATGGCGAGTTGTGTTTTTCTTTGTTAAAGGATGAGCCATTGTTGGGAATCCATCTGTGGGAAAAGTGGCGGTGACATAAATTACCAGTGGTGACTCACCTAACACAAGAAAAAATAAAAACATAAAGTTAAATGAAAGTTGGTTATAATAAATTAAATATTAATAAAATCAAATCAAAATAAAATATAAAGATTAATAAGAATAAAATAAATTATTTATATAAAATTCAATCTAATTTAGATAAAAACTTAAAATAGTTGAAAAATTAATTCATTCAAATCAAAAAACTAAATATTTAAAACTAAACTTAAATTATAAACTAACTTAAATTGTTAAGAAGAACAAATAAAAAACGAGAAATATAAATTAAACTAAAATATTAAATTAAAATAAATTAAATTAATTAAAGATTCTGAATTAAAAAAATGAATTTATTAAAATAAAGAAAAATTAAAATATTAAGTATTAAATGAAAGATACATTTAATTAAGTGTAAATAATTTGATTAATTGATTAATTAAAAAATGAAACAACCTAAAATTACAATGGTAAGAAAAAAACAAATATAGAAAAATAAACAACCAGAAATATAAGAAATATAAAGATAATAATTTGAACTCCTAAAAATAAAAAATTAATTTAAAAATTTGTAAATAAATTAATTAAATTTTAAAACAACAAAAATGAAATTAGTTATCAAAAAGTTCAAAATTTATTAATTAATTCATTAAAAATATAATAAAATGATGTGAAAAAAATAATGCATTTAAAGGCCACACAAAATTCTCCCATACTTAATCACTGATTGTCCTCAATTAATTTTATTCTTAATTGACTTTTTGAAAAATTGAAACATGAATTTTACAAAATACTCAAAATAAAGCATGTCAAATAGTTTATAATCAGAGGACCAAAAACTATGAAATAAGCTTTTGAAATGAAAATTTTAAAATAAGTTTTTCCTATAATTGAATACTCACTAGAAGATAAAGGAAGCAAAGAACCATCTACTTCTGAGGATGTCATGCCTCATATATGAAGCTATCTATCGATATACTTTAATTAAATCCCAAGTTCTAAATCCAAGAGTGATAAATGGTTAAATACAAATGGAATTAAGAATATAACGAAAAGTTACTTAAATTTTCACTTCCTCCTAGGTTCCAGAAGGTTAAAATTAATTTTTTTTGAATCACCTTATTCCTAAAACTTAATAGATTTTTTTATAAATTATTTATCCCTTTCTCCGTCTGGTGTTGAAAATTCCGATCACATTAATGAATTTATTTTTAACAACTAGGTACTTTACTAATATTTTTTTAAATCTTCTATGCCTGGCAGCTTTTTTATGCATTTTTCATATGAATTTATTAATTATTGTCCAAAGGGGTTACTCATGCACACTATTCCCAGTGACTCATAGATTCACTGTGGATTCCAAAATTCCCATTTTACTCATGTTTCAAAAGACTTGTATGAATAAAATTTAAATTGGATCACTAAAGTGATTATTTTTTTATATTTAAAAAGTGAGTCCCCTAGGATTAATTTAAAACATCTTGTTTTATAAGGTTAATATGATAACTCCACACAAAAAAATCTGGCACCACTCTCAAACATTGTTCCAAAACATAACATTCATAAAATCACTAAGAAAATTAACTAAGCAATCATTCAACCTAAATTTATTTTTTTAAAAATGGTCCCACTTTTAGTAAGTAATTATCCTTAGTAAATAATTATTTGAAATGAAAAATCAAGCCCAATTAAATCATACTGAAAAATAAATTTTAAAATATTTAACCATTTGTTAAAAAAACGTTCAGGTAGAGGGATTTGATGAGAATAATGCACAGATTAGCAAAACACAAGCATAATTTGACCCTCTCTCCCACACTTAAAACCCAAAATTTCCCCAAAGTTAAATTAAAATGAGGAGAAAAACAATTTTACTTAGAAATATAAAAATAGATTTTTAGTTAAGCAGATTGGTGACATGTTTAACGGTTACAATGAAACTCAAACAATATGAGTTTTGCAAAAAAAAATATTTTACATCATATTCTGATGCATTTTTATTAGATCCAGTGAATTTAATTTCTCAATTAAATTCAAACAGTAGCATGTAAATCATGAATATACAGTGAATATGGTGTATGGAATTTCAGAAATTCGATTCAAATTTTTTTTCAATAGCATAGTGAAACGTATTCTAAACATCCTAAAAATTCAAGTACCACTATAAAAGGAAAGACCACATGGTGCTATTACTTCCCCACACTTAATTTAAAAAATTGAAAAGATTTAAAAGCAATGAAGAAAAATTTTTGTAGATAAGAACATACAATACGGTTTCCAACTCTAGTAAGTTACAATTATAGTTATAAAGAAGCAAAAAATGTAGATATTAAAACAAGGAACATCCCTGATGAACTTTAATCTAGTGAGGCTCCACCAAAAAGCTCCTAATGATATGAAAAAAAAGAAATTATGTTCCTCTTTTGACCCTAAAAGCAACAAAATTCTCTAAATACAAAACCATGAAGACTTAGAACTTATAACTAGTAGAAGATAAACAATAGGAAGTTCAAGAACCCTTTTATTCTAAAAAAAAATTAAAAAAAATAGAGAAAAACCATAGGTTTAATTCCATTAAGTACTAAATCTTTATTACTTAGTTAGGATTTATTAAAATTCTAAAAATCAAAAAAATAATAATTTTATTAAAAGCAATAGGTTACCTCCCATACAGTGCTAGTTTTAATGTCCCCAGCCGGACTCCCCTAGAAAATAACCACATTCGCAAGGTGGATGTGGTTTCCTGTCCATAAACCACCACATATTGATAGCCCAAATTTTTTTCATAGATAAATGATATTTGTGGGAACCTAAGCTACTAACGGAACACTTGACTCCCTTCAAAATAATATTCCTAAGAAACACCATTTATCATTTAGGAAATCCTCAAGGGATTCTTCAAGTTGAGTGGAATAATCATCACCCAAATTCACTTTTTTTGTATTTTCAATACAGTTAGGTTCAGGTGAAAAATAAGGAACTCCCTCAAGCTCTTCCAAGAGGCTTTAAAGCTCAGACACACCAAATTCACTTTTGGAAAGAGTAGTTTCCCCTTCTGAAATAAAATCACATTTGAAAAAATTTGAATTCTCTTCAAGGGAAAATAAAGAAGTAGCTACTCATAAAGGTGTGGCATTATCCTCACTATCAAATCTCTCAAAATAAAAACCCAATAAATCAATTCCCAGGTTACTTATTGATGATTTATGACTAATTGGTTCAAGAATGGTAGAAATAGTATGCTCGAAAGATTTAGAAACATTGGTACTCATATGAAACTCCCCTTCAAAAATACTCTCAAAATTTAAATGGTATTTTTCACCTGAATCAGTTAAGGAAGGATGTGAAAAACACAGGAGATAATTTTTTTTACCTTTAAGAGATTCAGGTTTTATAATTTTATAAATTTATTCTAAAATTTACTCATCAATAAAAAAATAATTATCAACTACTGGTTCTAAAAATTCATTTCTACAATAATCATCTAGTATGTGTTCAACCTAAACTTTAAGTTTATTTTTATAAATTCAATTCTTAAAAAAATTTCAGTTGAGTGTTAAATAAATTTCATTTCAGGGGGAGAAATGTTCAACTTATCTTCAATAAATGCAGTTTCTATAATTTTCAATTTTAATCAATTTTCCCCAGGTTGGTCAACATTGTTTTTCATTTCAGTTCACAATGTTTCAAAAAAAAATGTTTAATATTACAATATGGATGTGGAAGCTCAATATTTGACCTTTATTAAAAGGTAATACCCTCATCAAATTCATCATAATTCATTTCAATGAATAATGGGTTTACACTTTCAAAACCAGGGAGATCACATTTATTAATAGTTTCAATATTATCCTAGTCAATGATTTCAGGCTTGTTGTTCTCTCCCAAAAATACCCAATATCAAGTTTAGGTTCATTGTTTAAAATTTAATAAAAGGTGGGTGAATAATTTTTAACATTTATGTTCTCATTTTTTATATAATCTTCAACCTGAAAAATCACTTTCTAAAAATTCCTATAATAGTGAAAATTTTAAAAACTAGGAATCATGTAGATGGTGAAACATTGCTCTTCAATCTCTCTCAGTTGAATATGGAAATTTCTAAACTCAATTCCCATTACATTCTTAACATTTTCATTAGTGATTTTTTTCACTCATTGAGTTGGTTAATTCTACTCTTTATTCTTCTTCAGATTCAGATTCCTCCCAATAAAAGGTTTGTCGTCTATCTTCAACCCCACTCTATTCCTCATGTTTTCCCTCAAAGTTATCGGAATTTCCAACATCATTTTTAATTTAAAATTTTGTTTTGTTTTAATTTATTTTAAAAAAAATGCATCAATTTTTATATTTTTGATTCTGGCTTCATGAGCTTCATCAAATTTGTCAAATTTAGTAAAAAAATTAGAAATAATTTCTTCCAGTTTTGAGTAATCCTTGGGTTCAAGTTCATAAAATCCAATGATTTATTCATATTGATAATATTTTTGTAGAATATTATGGGAGCACTACCAAGTAGTGTTCTCATATTATCCACCAAACACGTAGTAATTTTCATTTTTTAACCCCAAAAATCCAGATGATCCATTTTTTAGAGAAATTAAAAACATAAATAACAAGTTATTTTCCATTAAAGATAAAACTTACTAGTAAAAATCACAAAACAAAACACTATACTCAAAAAAAGAATAGAGGAAAATTTATGATCTAAAGGCTCAAAACACTAATAAAAGGTAGTAGAAATCACAAAACAATTGAAGTAGAAAATTTGTTTTCAGAAAATTTATTATTGTTTTTTTATATATTTTTTGATTTTCTAAGCGTAGGACACTCAGTGCATGCCTTTCCGAAAAATGGGGCCACATTTTGATAAAATTGGATATCATCATGGCGCTCAAAATTTCAATTTATAAACCTATACTAGTAAATAAGTGAAGGTTCGATCCCAAGGGATGAAGGGTGAATTATTTAAGACATTATTGATTCACTAAATTGATGAAAACAACACGAAATTTCATATATTAAAAGTGAGTGGTACAAAATTTTTCTGGGAGTTTTTTATGTGTTTAAGGTGTTAAAAAATGGTTCCTAGGAGTTGAAGAAATGGATGAAGATTTTGGAAAGTGGAAATTCTACCTACTAGTTTAAAAATGGTTTCTTATTTCATGTAAATTAATTGAATTTTATCTTTTCAAATATTAGTTTAGTTTGTCTCCCTTGTCAGGATACAAATCATATAGAAGAATGATTCTATAAGTTCCCCACTTCAAGAATAACCCAAATGACAAAATAATTGAAGGTATTGAAAATAGAAACAATATCGTTGATTGTTTCTATTGTTTTGAAATTACAATTAAAAAAACACACCCACAATCAGACTCACCAAAAGATCATGGGGTTTTAAATAAAAGCGAAAGAAGTGAAAATAAAAATAAAAATTCAAATCAGAATCAATATCACCAATCAATTCACATCTCAAGATAGGAATAATGAGAAGAAGTTGAGATAGTAACTAGAAATATAGAAATTACCTAAGAGAAAATTATTGTAATTTCATGTTCAAATCCATAGAAAATAAAAGTTCACAGAACATACTATAAGTACATAAAATAAAAGGTGTATAGAAAATAAACAGAGGAAATGAAATCCCCTTTGAAGAATTCCCCTAACCCCGCTTTTCATCCTTTCACACCTTCTCGATTCCAGAACTTTGCGGTATGTTTTGGTGTGTTTTGGAAGTTAGGTATCTATTTCTCTCCTTGTCTAAGATAATCTCAAATGAATCCCCCCTTTTCTGATGTATGCCTTTTAGTTTTATATTCTTCTATTGTCGCACCATTGGTCACCAACTCTTCCACCAACTTAGCTTTGGTATTTCAAAATCACCATGCAGTTGTCTTTATATACTTCCTTCCATGTCACTTAAGCAATACTTCTCTAGTTTAATGCATCTAGGTGGCTCAAATCAACCTGGATTAGATCCCACCTCACTTTTAATCAGCAAAATATAAACATGAAAATTTATTAGATGTTTTGATGTTAGAAATATTTCTTTTATAATACAATAATTAATTAATTATTACATTTAATACATTATTAAATTATTATTTAATATTTATTTATAATTATTTATTATTATAATTAATTTGATTTTATTATTATTGAATTAAGTTTTTTAAGATTATTAATGTTAATAGTTATATAATTTTATAAACATATTAATAATTATATTATTACTTTTTATACTATTTATTTTATTTACTTAATTAATTTCTAATTATTTAATTTATTAAATATTAATATAATTTATAATGTTTAACTATAATAATAATTATTATATTAATATAAACATTAACGTTTTATGATTACTTTTTTAAAATTTATTTATTTGACTAAATTGTTGTATTTAAATAAATAATTTTATTTAATTTTTAATTTTATTATTACTACTATTATTATTATTATATTTTATCAAGTTTTATTTTTATTATATTTTTATTTTTTCTTATTTCATCTATACATATCATGCAAAATGGAGGGGATGGGGTTTGTGGCTTCTTGGAGAAGGGCTGGCCATGACGACTCCCTTATAGATAGGTTATTCCTTCTGAGCTCTCCCAAAAAGCAATCAGTGGCTCAGTGGGTTCTCATCAGGGTGGATCTTTAATAGCAGTAGATAGCGAAGTCATAGACTTGGGGATTGGATCATGGCTGCTTGACCTAACGGTGAGATGCTACACCCATGGTGCATCCATTAAAACAACTTCACAGATCTGTGCAAAGGGAGAAATGGCGAGCCTAGAATGGAGGAATGCCTTCTTCCAGTGGCTCAGTTTCACTCCCTGGTGACATCAAATTCTATATTTCTGATTTTATTCGGCTTGATAAGGTTTCATAACTGGTTTGGTTTTGATGATTATGCTTTATGTGGGATGAATAGTGAGTGGTGTGGGGGAGGGGTCATCATTGCTATTGTAATGGTGAGTGATTGTTTGAAGTAATTGAGGAAGGTGGGATCCACATTGGTGAGACTTTGAGAGAGTTTTAGCAGAAACAGTGAGTGGATTGGAAGAGGAGGACTAGTCATGGTGGTGCCAAATTTAGGGGGTGATTTGATCCATGCCAATTGAGGAGTGGTGGGAGATACTACAACGGTGTGTAGTGGCAACTGCGTCTCACTATTATGTTGTGGTTGTGTGAAGGAGAGGCGGTGTCTCATGGTGGGTGAATTTTATAACAAGGCTGGCGGTATGAAGCCCAACAGTGAGTGGGAGTCACTGTTGGGAATGGAGTCACTATTGGTTAGACCCAATGGTGAGTTGTGTTTTTTGGTAAATAATGAGCCACCAATAGGAACCCAACAGTGGGAAATGTGGCAGCGACTTAAATAACCAGTGATGACTCACCTGACACAAAAAAAACAGACAGTTACATGAAATTTGGTTATAATCAATCAAAAATTAATAAAATCAAATCAAAATAACATATCAAGATTAATAAGAATAAAATAAATTAATTATTTAAAATTTAATATAATTAAGATAAAACATTATAATAATTTAAAATTTAATTCATTCAAATCAGAAAAATAAATATTGAAAAATAAATATAGATTATAAAATAACTAAAATTATTAAGAAGAAAAAATAAACATTATAATTATAAATTGAATTGAAATATTAAGTTTAAAATAACTAAATTAATTAATGAGATAGAATTAAAAAAAAAATATTAAAAGAAAGAAAAATTAAAAGATTAATTATTAAACTAAATATACAGTTAATTAAATGTAAATACTTTTTTTAATTGATTAATTAGTAAATTGAAACAAATAAAAATAACTATGACAAGAAGAAAAAAACATAAAGAGAAAAATAAAGAACCAGAAATTTGAGAAAGGGAAAAATAATAATTTTAAAGGCAAAAAATACAAAAATTTATTATAATTATTTATTAATTAATAAATATAATTATAAAATAAAAAAAATGAAATCAATTATCTAAAAGTGAATAAATAAATAATTAAATCATTAAAAACTTAATAAAAATATGTGGCAAAATCATGCATTTTAAGGCCACATCAACCGTAAACTTTTCTCCCAACAGATAATACTGCCAACACTTCAAAGCATAAACCACTGCAGTTAACTCGAGGTTGTTCATAGGGCAGTTCAATTCATGGGGCCTCATTTTCCAAAACCATATGCCAAAACTGGAATTCCATTTGTTAGCATAGCTGCGAGTCTGATCCCAAAAGCATCCAAAAGTACTGTGTACTCCTCACCTGGTTTGGGTATGATCAGGATTGGTGATGTATTGAAACACATCTTCAACTCCTAGAAATCATTCTCATATGGTTCTGACCATTAAAAATTTACTCCCTTTTTTTTCAGGCCCGAAAGTGGTGCTATCAAATGGGAAAAGTTTTTAATCAGCCTTTGATGATATCTAGTTAATCCTATAAAGCTACAAACTATCAATAACATTCTTAGGATGATCCCAATATACAACTCCCAGAACCTTCTCTTGGTCCAGTAACACTCCATCCCCCGAGTTATTGTGATCTAAGAAGTGTACCTGGTCAATCCAAAAATTAAATTTATATATCTTGGTGTATAGTCGATACTATATCAGTTTACTTAGGATGTTTTCAAGATGTTGGGCATGGTCATCATGAGTCTTTGAGTAAACAATGATTTCATCAACATACACTACCATAAAATGATCCAGGTGCAGATAGAATATTCTATTCAACAAGGCCACAAACATTGTTGGCGCGTTCTTCAACCCAAATGGCATTACGATGAACTCATATTGGCCATACTTGCTTCTAATAGTAGTCCTTGGTATATCATAAGGTTGAACACTCAATTGATGATACGTTGATCTCAAGTCAATCTCTGAGAAAACACAAGATTCCCTCAACTGGTTAAAAAACCATCGATATAGAGAATAGGATATTGGTTCATCATAGTCATTTGGTTCAACTTACGGTAATAGACACACACGCATAGAGTCTCATCATCCTTCTTTGTAAAAAAAACTGGTGAAACCCAAGGTGACGTACTTGGATAGATATATCCCTTATACACCAACTCTTCTGAATGATTGTTATTATCTTGAAGCTGTATCAGGGCCACTCTATATGGTGGAATAGAAACTAGCTCAACCCCTAACATGAGCTCAATTATAAACTCCACATCTCTATCTAGTGGAAGCCTTGCTAATTATTTATGAAGAACATCCCGAAACCTATCCACCATGGGTACAAATGCATCATTTTTCACACCCCCATCATCTAGAAACAAGCTAGATACCTAGGCGATGAGATCTCCTAATTGGTGAGTAATTAGACCTTCTTGGACTGCCTGAATATCCCACTCAACACGATGAATATATTTTTCACCCTTAGAAGATGTAAAATTCACTCAACTTCAGTAATAATCAATGTGGAATTGGTATGATACTAACCAATTTGTACCCATAATTAGGTCAAATCCCAATATTTCAATAATTTAATGTTCCCATAGAAAATGATGCTCCCCAACCTTGAGAGAACACCCCTTTCATAAGCATATGTCTCTTGATCTTATCCTAAAAGTATATTCATCATCAAAACCCTACTTAGAAACTCCACCAAATGGCTCAATCCATTTACAAGTTGTGAAGTTGTAAAATAACTCTAGGAATCAGTATCAAAGAAAGAACTAACTAGAGTAGAATATATAAGAATAATACCTCTCACCATCGATGGTCCAGCCTCACTATACACAAGTGTTAATAGCACCACATGCAACAATATTTCCCATATTTCCTATGATGCAGTCTGACTCCATTGATCTGTAGCACTCTACTAGTATGGGTGATATTTCCTATAATTTCCTCATCCACTACCTCTACCTCCTTGGCCCGTAGAACTCCCGCTGCCTTCCAGATATGGTGTGAAAGATCCCCTTTCACACACATAAAATTTTCCAATATTCCCTATCATTACCCATATGTCATGGGTTTCTATAGAAAATCTAAAGATGTCCCATCTTTCCACAAGATTTACACTCCACTGGTGGTCGGAGATAATGTTTAAGAAAGTTCCTTGGCTAACCACACTGGTGTAAAAGCACTCGGGTATAATCCTGAGTAAATTATCATTACCTTTGGACACTCTTCTTTCCACTACTATGGATAACACTATCATAGAGATGATTCCTACCCTAGTAATACATACCTCCTGATCGACCAGAGGAAACCACATATACATAATTGGAATCCTCCTTCAGATTCCCATAATATATGATAGTCTTATTCCCCAATTATGAAACATTCTCCATCCTGAAGATATTCACCTGTGACTTAATTTCAAACTTATGTCCATCCTAAAATCCTTTTAATGAAGTATCCTCATCCACTTAAAATATTCAAGAAAAGTGTTGAAAATATGTAAAGTGTCTTGGATAGTCCATCATAGACATACTCCCCTGAGTCAATATCATTAACTTAGCTACTATATCCTTCTTGAGTCTATTAGGAAAAAATTGATCCAAGAACTTCTCCTGAAATTCCTTCCACTACATAGTCTCCAATTTTCCATCCTGAGTCTAGATGTCCCACTAACACTTTTCATGAAAATGCAACATGTAAGTAGAAAATATGAATATGTTTTTAGTTGGACTCTTTAAGTGCTCAAGTGTTGTCCAGATACAGTCAATCCAGAACTCGGCTACCTCAGGTCCACATTATCTAGTAAATGTTAGATGTTGCTGCAACTGAAACTCCTATGTAAGGTCGAACATTGTTTTTAAAACCCACCTTGTCTATCACTCTATAAAATTCATGAACCAATAAAAGTCCTCATGGAACATATCTCCTACATCCCCACCTAGCAATATCGGTGCCTTAGGTTCAACTAATAGATGATCATCTTTTTCCATGCATTCCTGTCGTCCCACCGACAAGCATCATCATGGAGGCATAAATATATAATTCCAAACATGCACCTTATGAAACATTTCATCAAATTAACACATTTAAGGAAAACACAATATTTCAAAATAATTCATTTCCCCAAACCCTACCACATGGTCATAACTGAGGCACTCTTAGTACCCTTAACCATCATACACTTAGTTCCTAGTTAAGTAGGGTAAAAACAATCTCATTTTTATGTTTCTCCTTAAATTCCCATTTGTTCACATCTTGAATAATTTTACCACTTTCAATTAATATTAGGCAGATTTTTAAATTCAATTTCAAAATAAAATAAAACAGTTCAAGTTCAACAACTTACCCACAATTTTCTTTTCTGTTCATGCATAAAATAATGTTGGTCACCATAATACAGAGTGTCTAGAATGATGCATTCCTACTCAAATTTTGTTCCATACTAGGCCACGAGTCAAATATCATAATGATAACGATGTCACACAATAAGTGTGTCACCCAAGGTGGAATAACATTCAACTGTAATAGCAAATACCAATAAAACAAATCCCACCCTGGGAACTTGGATTTTACCCTCATATATGGGTTCGCTACTGCCATGAACAATCTATTAACCGAGGCCCGACTCATCCTATTATGATGTACACCTTTCCCAAATTGTATTTAAAAGGAAAGGAAAGCAAATTCACTCTGATACCACTTTGTATCATCCCGTCCCAGGTACCACACATAGGTCTCCAGAGCCGGTTGGTCATGTGACCTCAAGTGTGCCTCCCCGTATGCTAAAGGCTATCGACTAGATGTGGGGGTATAATTTGTATAGTGGAGACACTATACCCTCTTTATAAAATTATCTAAATATAGATAATAAATTATAATAATAAACATATACAACATAACAAGGAAAATACTAGTATCATGAGATGACCAAAACTTTAAATACAATTTCAAAACTAAATAGTAGACATTCCATGAAAAAGTATGTGCAAAGTGTCAAAATGTAAACCCAAATGAAAGGACACTGTTAGCTCCCAAGTGGGTCCTGAACCACATTCAGAACCCTTATCTGTGTTCCTTAACAAATCAATCATCTAACACAGGGACATTTCCCTTATCAAGTCCTGCAAACATGAAGACTAATTAGGTACCGATTAGCCAGTCCGTGAAGGGTGTGAGTACAACTCAAAAGGCCAAAAAACATGGTCTAAAATAATATCTAGTCAATAATAGTGTACATAGTTTATTAATGAATAAATTAAAAGCAATAAATTAAATAATTTACATTTATTCAATTATCCTATATTTAACAGCATCAAACCCTAGGTTCTCGAGGACACTCAAACTCTCAATACCTACATCACCATGTGTTGGAGTCTGAACCACATCACATAAAAAATTAATAATCATTATATTGCATGGGATTTCATTATACATTTCAATTAAAATCTCATAACATCCAATTAGAACCACAATCCAATTCCAATATTATTGGTATAAAATGGCATGTATAGAACTCCATGGGTATTTAGAGCATCAGTCCCTGACTCACACCCCAGGTGTATTCGAAGAATTAGTCCCTATCCCATACAATAGTCACTAGATACATGTATTTGGTCCTAAAATGTCTTGGATAGGATCCCATGGGTATTTGGATCATCGTTCCGTGTCACACACCCCATTTATCAATCAATCACAAATGGGTAGTTGGAGCATTATTCCATGTCCCATACTCACATATCAAACAATCACATATATGACAAAATCACATGTATCATAATATCACATGTTTCACAATATCACATCATTTAAGATTAATAAACATTAACCCTTTTAACAACTATAACTATGATGACCTTCCATTAATTAATTAGACAATTAATTATTTCAAGTATATCGATTAATTAAACAATTAATTAATCACATCAATTTTAATAATTAACACAAAAATTAAGTAATCACACTTTTTCCAATATTTAATTCAAAAAATTAATTATTCCCAAAAAAATGCCAATATTCCATAATTAATTCAACAATTTCTTATCCAATTCACTATACAAATATGCCAAAATTAATTCAACAATTATTTATCCAATTTACAATCCCAATATACCATAATTAATTCAACATTTAAATATCCAATTCACAATACCATAATACCATTTTTAATTAAACAATTAATTATCCAATTTACAATCCCTTAGTTAATTAATTTATCAAATTAATTAATTCAATTAGCAAATCCAAATACTAAAATAACCCAAGATATTCTATAAATAGATACACGTAATTGAAATCATGACAATGCTATTTCAATAATAGACCACCCAAATAAATCCATTGATGAGCGATCACCGAATGGAAATCACCAATTCGAATAGAATAACACATATAATGATATCGAGATATTAAACCTTAAATAAAGATTGAATGATAAACATCCCACAATTCTAGATCTATATCCACAATCCTATATTTATATGTAACAAAAAGCAGGGAAGAAAAATCCTTCAATGGATGGAGGGAGAATGGGAAAGAGAAAGGAAACCACACGGGATAAGATCCCCTTACTTGGACGAGTGACAATCTTCAATCTAGGCTTTGTATCATGATGAACAATGGTTGGAATGGATTTTAATCTATCTAAGAGGCTCCAAAATCATGAAAAGACATTATGGTCGAGATAACATAGGGGTTAGAATGGGAGATCTTGAAATTTTAAATCTAATTTTCAAGGGATAAAAATCTCGTACACACGGTCTAATACCTAGGGAGAAAGGTTTCCCATAATTGTGTTCCTTAATAGTTTTCCTCTTCAAGGGAATGCATAGTTTATTTTAAGAGGGAACATAGTTCATTAGAATTCCATCTATTTGTGTTCGTATTGTGTGTTGGGTTGGGGTGCACGATTTGGGAAAACCATGGCATAGCTGTGTACTACCCATACTTCTCCAAAATTTCACAAATTTTCACCCAAATTCACCACAGTTAAAATCCACAAAATAAGTACTCAAAATACGGAAAAATAATAACTGAAATAAATCTCTAGAAATCTCCTAAAATTTTGGGATATTACAAAACAATAACTCAAGGGCATGGATAGGGAAGCTAAGAAAAAAAGTTTTTAGGTCTTTGATAAACTAGATTGAATAAAGTGTGAAAATAAGTGAGAATATAAGGTTTCCTTTTATAAGTGAGGGGAGTGGAAACCTTTTGAATATTAGATGTTTTAAAATAATATAAAGTTGTTTTATAAGGAAAGGGGAATCAAGTGGATATTTTTCAAATATAGGATAATTTGGGCTCTAAATCCACTAAAAAATCCTATTTTTAAAATCTTGAGTAATAATTGAAGCATTATATCTTATTTTAATCCTATTATGAACCCATTTAACCCTTATTATGGTGATAATATTTTTACCATGGTAACTATTCATTTTGATTGAAAATTAAGTTTACCTCATTTAATAATATTTATTTTCATGTTTCCAAATATGGAATCCATTTTCCAAGAAGAAATTACAAGAGTTTTTAGAAGTTAATTCTAATATCAAGGAATAATATACAAAATAACTATTTTTAGAATTTATTTATTTATAATAATAAATAATATATTCTTATCATTCCTAAAATAGTAATGACCATTAAGTGAATGTAAATTTATTTTATAGAAAATATTATTCTAAAATTTCATTAAAATAATTCATCAATAATAAAAAATATAATTCATTAAATTAAAAAATCAATGCATGAATAAAAATAGTTATTTGAAAAATATCTCTTTTTTCCTTCAAATGTTTTTATCTTCATTTGTTGGAATTTTATAATCAATTTTTCAATCATCACACATTTTTATATATGTTCAAACATAAATATTCCTTATTATCTCCCCCATGTTTACTATATAACTACAATGGATGGTATTTGATGGGAAAATTTTTCTTAGCAATAATCCTCATGTATGTCAACTCTAAGTATATGTCGGATAAATCAATGAAGAAAATAAGAAATATTTTAGCATCAAGGATATCCATATTAATTCCCCAATATAGTAAAAACTCTAAATGAAATTATTTGGGACTTTTAAAATATGATTTTTAAGATATTCTATAAATGTACAATCAACTTTACAAAACATATCAAAAAATTCAAGGGCATGTTTTTCCTTCCCTATTTTTTAGATAATCACTACACCTTGTTATTATAAAAATAATAAACCATAAGTATTTTAGGATAGTTAAAATAAGACATTAAATCTCAAAATTTACCAAGGATATCCATATTTTAGAATTTATGTTAAAATAATAATAATTTTTTAATTTTTCATTCAATGATCGCTCCCCCTCAATGGATTATTTCCATACATCTTCAATATGGAAATCAAATTCACACTATAAGTGGTCATTATACTGATTGATATATGATACTAACATAAAAACATATTAATTGAAATTTTAGTGTATTATAATGGATGTATATAAAAACTATACAAATATCATATCCTTATTTTTTTCATTTCATATATTATATTTATTTCCTTTTTACAAGTTATACTTCCAATAAAATTTGGAATGATAGTGGGTCATCCATATGCTCCTTTATTGTATCATTATAGTTGAGTCTTGTTTCTCAACCAAAGGAATCCTTCTTCTTAATTATTATTGTATATGGACACCTTTATGCTTGACTTTGTAATATTTCCAGATATATTCACCTTAGAAAAACATTTATTTTTTCATTTTCTCACCTACATTATTTGTTGAGTTTGGATTCTTTACATCAACTATCCAAGCACGTTAAATTTTTTTCATCATTTTTAATATTCCTATCCTTATTAATCTGGCCATGATATATGAATAAATACATGTTTTCCACATTACCCTTATTTATTTGTTGACTTAATCTTTATAGATTTATATTTGGAACATCGAACCAATATAACATCCCCTATTCAACTATCATATCCTTTTGACTAGGCATCAATGTCATACATATGAAAACTGTATCACTAACTCATTTTTACCTTCTAAAAACATCTTCATTATCCTTTACGGTTACTTTATTACGAAACCACTCAAAATAATTACCTATTATGACTTCTACCATATCTATCTCCTTCTACATTTCTTTGATTGACTTATGTTTTGGTTCCAACTTTCTCCCTTGAAGATTCATATTCATGGAAATTTTTCAATGATCCATGATGTGTCCTTTCCTATAATAATTAAAGAAAATTAAATTATTTGGTGTAATATATTTCTTATCCTTTATCCCATTATTCACGGGAATATGATTCTTAGTGGATTTATTCACATTATTACCTAGCGTGGTAGAATTAATTTTATTTCTGTTATGCCTATAAATATTTATGTCCTCCTCTTCATATTAGTTGGATAGTAGTAATGGGATATAATATAGAAAAATTAATTATATGTGGGGAGACACTTTTTTTAATAATCACAAAAATATTATATGAGAAAAAATTGTTTCTTCTTGGTGAATTTCTTTATTTCCACGAAGACATCAACAAACTATCAGGTTTCTTCTTGTTCAGGAACTATTCCCACACTCAGAAGGGATATTGTAATCTTAGTAGGCTAAAATATTATACCAAAATTAAGTATATTTTTACTAAACCTCTAGAAAGAACAAAAATTTCCAATATGACTCCTTTTCTCTGTAATTATAGTCTATCTAGAGTTTTACACTTTATGTTCTATGAGTATTTTCATTAATATTTTGTGGCCTATTTGGTGATATTATATTCTTAGAAATAATCAAATCAACTATTGACAAGTTTTTGGGTTTCTTAGAATTTCGTTTTACCCAAATTTTTATAGATATTGAATTTTTAAATATAAATTCATGTATTATAGATTTAGTAAAAGATGATGTATCTAATAATTGGAACTAATTATTTCATGATTGTGATATAGATGATTATCTACATTTTTTTCAAGATCAATTTACCACTAGTATGAATCCATTTTTAGGAAAATCTTTTCTAAAACTTTAGTGGTAAAACATATATTATTATCACTTCTATAAGGTTTTTCCCATACTAATTTCATATTTTTCATTTTTATTTATTTCTCGAGAAAATTCATGTTAAGTGTGATATTTTAATCTTCCACTGATCTCAATAATTCTTCCTAATTGATATTCATATTTTAAAATTATTCATCATGTATCATGATGATATTTATATGGAATTTTTAATCTATTTTATCCTACTAATTTTAACTTCTAGTTGTGAACATTTTATATCTAACATGATATTATATAGAATCTCAGATACATGGATAAATTCATCAATGAAAAACTTCTCAGAATAATCCCTTTACTATTCATCAATAGACATAAATATATCTTCTTCCTCAAATGAAACAATTTCTATATATTCTTTCACCTTTATTAAGAGAGTTCTATATTTACCAACTTTTTTAGCCAATGAATATTTGAGGGAATATACATCTTGTAAAAGCTACGATGTGACATATTTTATTTATTTATCTTCCACTGTCATCTTTTATCCCCTTAATATGAGAAATAATGTCTCAATAACTTCAAAGGGGTGTACAAAAATATTTACTTGAGAGTTAAAAATGATAAGTTATTTATCACCGATATACTATTGATATTAATTACAATATGGTCATGAATTATCTAAGGGAAAATTTAAAAAAAATACACACACCATTCAGGATACAATCAGATTATGGTTGATCTGCTTATTACTTGGAGATTTTTCTATTTCTTTTTTTCTATTTTGTCTTTTTGTTTTGAAAGGTATTGGGTGAGACCTTAAATTATATTTTGATAGTAATAACATCTAAATTTTATATCTTAGACAGTTTATCAGACATAAAAAATCTACACATCATCCAATACAGATAAAATCACATGTGAAGGTGACCATAGATACAATTACAAGGAATAAAGTCTATGATACTAGTTGAAATTAACTTGAAGATCATTGTAGACAACTAAGAGAGATGTTAATAAAGTGTAGTATATTTTTTATCAAGGCCAAAATATTCATTAAATATTTAATTACCTATGGTTGTGAACCACATTTTAAGGTTAGTATATTTTCATCATTTTATACTTTACCAAGAAATCATCAACCATTACTAAAAAAAATTAAATAATGTAAATATGAAACACATTATTTTTAAAAGGACCGGACCCGATGTGGGAGGCCCAATCATTGTTATTTTTGGTTATTTATTTGAATTGTGGACTCCCCAATATAATATATCTCAGTATAAAATGGGTTTGATGTATCACATAGCTAAATTATATCTCACATTTCTTGAAATTTCCATCATGCCACTAGACTTCACAAAATAATCTTCCCAGTGAAATCAGAGCTTTTTATTATGTTATCCTTTCATACCAAGAGTCTTTTTAGTTCCACAGCTTCAAAATTTGCATACACCAGTGTTTCCCTCAAACTCTTTTTGATATAGATCCATGATTTTCATAATTATATCTTTATATCCATATTATGGATCTCCTTTCTCATCATATAGTCTTTGAATGTTAGTTGATAAGAAACAACACCTCCTATAACTCAGCATCAATTTTCTAACCCAGCTTCATATATATTATATAGAGCCAATGACCAAGATTTATTAACTCAAATGTTATATCATGTGATAATCATGAATTTATAAGCTCCTCATAACCTAAAAGGATCAATGTATTGTAACGCCCTAAGATTTTATGAGAAATATTATTTTTAATTTCATTTATATATTGTTTTGTACACTAAAAAAAGTTTATCTTGAACTATATAAAACACAGTATTATCTTTCAGTATATGAAACACTATTCTCGGCTTGCATTACACATAATTTAATGTTTATTTTATAGAATTAATTTCACGCAAGACTAAATTTAAGTGAGTTTATAAAATAATAATATCACTCATGATGGATTTTATTAATTTAACATATATGTAATATATTCAATATAATTTTTAAAATTTATTTTAGATGTATTATAGACATGATATAAGAACAAATTTATTTTTTTGAATAAAAGATGTATTATTTTAAAAAATTCAGTTTTCCACCTTTTAATGGATCACCAATTTTAAATCTAGTTTTGACAAATTATTATATTAAATTTGAAAAAATATACTTTTTATTTTAATGTGGAATGTAAAAATTTACTTTTGAAGTTCCCAGTCCGGATCCAAGTATCAGTGAGATGGGGAGTTGGTGAATTAGTGATATATTTTTCTTTTTATGTTTCCCCTTTTTGAAACAACCTTCACCTCCTGTTAAAGAGTTTCTTCTCTGTTGAACACACACAACCACATGAACACAAGATTTACAAGGTTCGCTACTCAACAAGAGTAGCTGCGTCCTTGGTATGGTACAGAAACAATCCAGTACCACACAATAAACTATAAAACAATCCTTTGATGTAGAATACAATGAGTAGGATATACCTTTACACTTGTGTAGCACATTGAAAACAATCCAATAGTGCGTGTTCTCCCTCTTAACACAAATAGGGTAATGTAATGATTCTGTTCTTCTTAATAAACTTTCACAAATCAAATCTTTCTAAACAATTATTCACTTTCCTACCCAGAAGCTTGTAAGAACCTCATGGAGCAGAAAGCTTGTGCGCCACTCCCTACTTGCGCGGCTCCCTGCTTGCGCGGCTCCTGCTTGCGTGGCTCCTGCTTGCGCGCCTTACTACTTGCGCACCACCTGCTTGCACGCCTCTAGAAACTTGGGAGAAACAACTTGCACACCAAAACTTGCCTGACACCCTTACTTGCGCGTCACATTCTTGAGAGCCTTCCTGAACTTGTGCGGCAAAACTTGTGTGGAAAAACTTGTGCAGCCAAACTTTCTCACCAAAACTTGCGCGTCACCCTACTTGCGCACCTTATAAATAACCCTCAGCTTGCGCACCACTTCAACTTGTGTGTCCCCCTCTGCTACTTGCGTGATCAGAGCACCCTCTACTACTTGCATAGCCAGAGCTCTAATTTTCTCTTTAGTTTTGAGGATTAAGAAATGAGGAGGATAGTCGTCTATTTATAGGCATTTTGATGACTTGTGCGCCACATATACTTGCATGCCTCACTTGCGCGCCGCTCCATCACTTGCACGAAACTTTCTTTCCTTTGTCATATTTTGATATGATAATGTTGGAATATGACTTGAGCGCAACATGAACTTGCACACCAAGACTTGTACGCCAATACTTGTGTGACACTCTTGACTTGCGTGACACTTTCTAACTTGCGTGCCACTTTATTTCCTTTGTCATATTTTGATTAGATGATCTTTGAAATATGACTTCCGTGCCACTTATACTTGCATGCCAATAATTGCGCGCCAATACTTGCATTCCAATACTTGTATTCCACTCTTGACTTGCACACCACTCTTGACTTGCGTGCCACTGTTGACTTGCGCACCACTTTCTTTCCTTTTCCAAAATCACTTCATTACATTTTCTGATTTTCGGGCCCAAAAATTTGGAAAACATTGGAAAACGGTGCCAACTTAAACTTTTCTTTTGTCCTGCCTCCAGATGTTATGTTCCTTTGTCATTTCTCTCTTCACTACTTACCACAAACATTCTTCAGCTTTCATCAGGATCTCTGCTATCACGATATATATCCTTTGATAGATCAATATTAGCATCGTCAGAGTTACAATGGAAAGTGCAAAAAATTCCTTATCTTCCATCAAAATCATTCCTTCCAATCAAAACTGTATATGACTCGCATCATCATTTCTCCCCCTTTCATTCATAAGGCTTGCGTCACAAGTTCTCCTAAGTTATGATATTTGTGAAATACATATCATCAAAGTATCATCTGGTTTACAAGTCCTTTACAAAGTGAATTGATTTAGCTTCTTTGACAACAAAAGACAACACTCTATACCAGAAAAATTTTCTTACTTCCTTATCCATCCAACTTGGTCCTAATAACTTTGGTTTAATTTTTGGTATTTTTTTGATATGTTTTTTTATGAATAGTGAAAATACAGATTTTTATTGGAAACTTTATTTTCATTTAAAGTCATTACATAGTAAAATTATATTTTGGATAAGTTTTAAATTTTAATAATTTCATTTTTATCTAATTATGGTTTTAATAAATGATTTAATAAATGAATTTATTAAAAAAACATTTTCCATTTAAAAATGGGGTATTTTTCAAAAATTTGTTTTTTGTGACATTTTACCGGTTTTATTTTAAATTTAATTCTACAAATTATGTGTATTGAATTTTGAAAAAATGAATTTTAAATTTGTATTTAGGAGGTCCAAATTTGGTAAGTATTTCCCTTTTATTTTTGACTAATGTGAATAGTAATCATGGTAAATTTTGTTACCACGGTAAAGGGTAAATTAGGTAATTTAGGTTAAAAATAAAATTATAATGACTATAAAATGACCAAAAAAATGAAAAAAAAATTATTTGATGAGTATAATTATACCATTAACACATAAGGATATAAATTATGTCATTTAATGGACACTTTTCTATGAAAACGATTTAATAATATTTAAATCAAAGAAAGACAGAAAGTGTCATATTTTTTTCCATTAATATCTATTATGTATCCAAATATGAAAAAATGGGTGTTATAAATGCATATAAATTGTAATATTTAACTTAATAAATATATTTCCTTGATATAAATTTATTTTTTACATTTTAGGGCCATTTAAAAGATATTGTGGTATTTAAAATATTTTATTTCATGAAAATTTAAAGACGTCACATTCATGTTTTAAATAATATATCATTTTTAAAATAAAGTTTTGTAGAATCTAAATTCAACTATAAATATATAATTTAAAGATAAAAATATTTATATTTATTATTTTAATTTATTTCTATTTTTTAGGAAATAATTAATTACCTTAATGTTTTTTATATGGATGATGAAGAAATTATTTAATTACTGAAAAATTAATAAAATAATTTATATTAAAATGATAATAACTATTACAGGGACAAAAAACTTTACCAAATTTTATTTTTATAGTATATATTGACCATATTCATCCAATGATATAGTTATGGACCATTTAGAGACATATGGAATAGATTAAGGTAATTATTTTATTTTATTTAAAGTAATGTAAAAATTGTCACATTCGTACTTTAATAAGTATAACATTTTTAATGTTGGATTTTAAAAAATATAAATTTTACTAAATATATTATTATGAAATATAGTAAATAAATATTCATAATATTATTTTATATTTAATTTTACCTTTTCATATAATTATATTAAATAATTACAAAATATTGATGTAAAAATTCTTTTATTAAGGGAAATATCAAATAAATGATATTAAAAATGTTAAAATAAATATATTTTGGGATCATTAATATTTTAAATTAATTTTATAGACAACCATGACATCATAGAAATATAATACAATATTGTTTTATAATTTAACTTGTTATCTTTATATTTTTAAAAATAAATAAATTGAATAGTTTCAAAATTAAAACTATTGATTGTTTATCTATATAGTGTTTTATTAAATTATTTAAAAATCCTAAAACATTTTTAAAAATATATAATAATAATTATATTTTCTAAAATATTCTAAAATATTTAATTATTATCTTATTTAAGTCAAATAAGTAAACATTTTATCCTTTTAATATTGAAATATTTGTTACTCTGGTAAAAATGATAAAGAATAACTAAGTATTAAATTGAAATGATAAGGTTTGAATGGAAATAGAAACTTTTATAAAATTTATTTGTTGTTGAGATTACAACCCTATCTCATCTAATCATTGAAATTGGGACATTTTTGAGGTTTTTTAGTGGGGTTTTATTTTATTATAAATTAATATTTTTGAGGTTTTTTTAAGTGTCCATCACCTCAATTATAAAAGGGAACCTCCTCCCTAATTTATCCACAACTCATTAAACCTTTAAGTTTGTCCATCCTCTATATATTTCTCTTATCATCTTTTTTAGTAACATTCTAGAGGTGTTGGTATTCTCAAAATACAAACTCTAGTTCCATTAAGAGGAGATCTAAAGAGAGCATGTCAAATAGAGGTAATATCCTCCACTGATTCTTTAATATTTCTTTCTACTTCTAATTATAATTTATTTGATGTTTCATTAAAGAAAAATAATAGTTGTATCACTTATACACTAATATGTTATTATAATTATTAAAAAACTATATTCAACTTTCTATCCATCCTAAGAAAGACGAAATCACCTCGCATGTGTACATATGTCTTACTATATCTGCGCCGTAGTGTAATATGTTTTTCACCACCACCACCATACTTATATGGGTGTAAAAATGGATGTAATAATTATATGATTATTATAAAATGATTTTGATTTTGAAATATAGTACACTATAAAAATAAATACCATTCAAAAATTATGGAAATGATATCGTCGATCATGCGTACGTACGACCTACTGTCTCCACGATGCGATGTGGTTCGTTCTACTTGATAAACACTCAAGCATGACTATATAGAGGTAAATAATGAATAAATATGGTATTTATTATCATTTTATAATTATATAAATATGAACTAAGAAGGAGAACCATATCTTATTCAACAAAACATTCATACGATCATAAAGTAGTTAAAACATGAATAATGTGTAACAATGAATTATTACAAACAAAAGAAGGAGAATATGGGCATATATAAGGACCATGATTCTAGAATAAGTTAATAACATTATCTAAATCATTATACAGTGTAACGAACTGTTGTTTTTCAATAGAAATTTCCTTCTTATGATTATGTCATATAATCACATGAAATCACAATACAATGAACTAATAAGTACTATATGACCTTTAAACATAATTTTGACACTTATGTGTTTGGAAATTTGAAAATATGACATTCACGGTTGCATTTTATATGATGTTTGGAGTCCGATAAGACAAAAATATTTTTTGGTGAATAGTAACATACCCTTTTAAATAGTAATTTTATCCTTATTAATAGTGATATACCCTAATGAATAGTAACCTTACCTATGATAGTATATAAATAAGATTCAAGTGAAAGTATGATGAACCTATATTTTTGAATATGTAAATAAATGTTTCAAAAATTGTTTTTTAGAATAAATTATGATTTTAATTAAATATTAAATTAATAATATTTATAAAATTTTTTTAGAAAAAATTATTTCATTTTTGGATTATACATGTATAAAAATGGTTAGGGTTAATTTTTGGGCTTCCCGGAAATACATGATTTTTTGGTGAATAGTAAAATACATTAATTTACCATATAAATACATTATAATTTAAAAACAATATTCATGACATCATAAGTGATGTAAGAACCCAAATTTAGAACTCACATGCATTTATTACTATTATTGGTCACTAGATCATCATTATTTCTTTTCTTATGGGAAATTAATAAACTAATGATTATAATATTATGAAAACCCTCCTCTCCTCCACTATAAATATCACCCCTCCTTACCTCTTTTAATTCACTTGTCTCAAGCCTTGTAACTTACTTAAATTCTATCCCAATATATCCCCGACATCCTTCCCTAGGTTCATAATCCTTTTTTACCCTCAAAATACCAAAACCTCCCCCCTTAAGAGGTTCTCAAAGGAGATAAACTAAAGAGGTAAATTACTTTTTCCAATTCTCTTATTTGCTTTCAATTATTTTTTTCTTTCCTAATCTCCCATCACCTAAATGATATGATAATTATAGTAACATAAACATATTGTAATATTGTTATTATAATTGGATAATTAATTATCATCTCTCATTTCCCATTATTTTTTAAGAAAGACACAAAAACACCATCCGAGATTTGTTAATTTATCACATTCAAGGACATCAGTTTATCTATTTCTATTACCATATTCTATTCTAGTCATGAAACCATTTTTATGGTTGAACAAGAATATGAAATATTTATTTTATCTTATGTGTTTTTGTGGAATCCTATTTCACACTTCATGTAAAAAAATAATTCAAAACAAGTTAATTATTAGAAAAATCGCCAAATTAATCCAAGCATTTACCATTAATGTTTTATATAATGATTCAACTTCACTCCAAGCAACCAAATTAAATTTTCAAACATGTAACCTTCAGGATTTTCAATAATAAAATATTACTTAAATTCTATACAACCACATTAATCATACATGTTTATCCAAAGAGGAATATAAGTGAACTGATCATTAAAACGAAGTAAGAAAACATACCCGAACAATGAAATGGGACCTCATAACCAGTCAAAATGGTAATAAATGAACATAAAAATATTATACTAAATAGTATAAATATATAATGGGTTCTTTAATTATTAATTAATGAACCTAATTTGATTAGTCAGGTTATTAATATCAAGTTGAGAACACCGACAAACTTCGGGTAAGGGATCCTCTCTATTTTACTTTTATTCTAGATTTTCCTTGATGTTATGCCCTTTTATATGTAATTAATAATGATGGGGTTTGATTTAAAACCTCTCCATACTTCCCTAATGATGTATAAGTGATAATAAACCCCCCGTATCTCTCATTAAGTCCTCTTAAGTACACATGATACCATGCCGATAATCCGTAACAGATTCTACCCGAACCTCCTTTGTTCCTTTGGGTTCCCTTATCTTTATTTTACCAAAATGAAGTTATCTTATCTTTTTATGTGAATCTTATAAATTATTTGTACGTGTAAAAAATTAATTTATCAATACATTTTCATCATTCTCTTTCAGGGATATACATGTTTTTAATTAATCCACTCCTTAATACTTCATGATAAGAAAGATTGTTTTAAGGGAACTTCCTGAATTCTAACCCGATTTCAAGTGCACTCTATCTTCTGTTTTAAGCCACCATTGTTCTTATAAAATAATTCTTTTTATTGTGAAAACCTTCCTGGTTCACTTATGGTTTTTTATAAATGATTATTCCCTTTTCTATTTTAAAGTCTCTATAGTATTTCCCTTAAAACCGCTCAAAAATGTTTTATGCCAAACTTTCTTGAATACTTTTATTACATGTTTTCACTTATACTTGACATCACTCACCATTATACATGCTTATTTTACCTTGTGAATGTTACTGTATATTTTATTTCCTTTAATTCATGGACACTTTTATGATACACCAATTTGTTATTCTTATGACTTGATTGTGGTACCCAATTCTTTCCATGGGTAACCCTTATGTTTATGTAAGATTGATTATATATAGTTATTTATGTGGAAAGAGTATTAATGAAATGTTAATATGGGTGAACCCATATATCTCTCTAATGCATTGGGTAAAGTTAAGTCTCATTAGATTTTATGTGTGTCGATCTTGGCGGTTAGCCTTGTCTTGTGCTAATATGTGAAACGATCTTGGCGGTTAGCCTTGACTCGCACCAAAGTCATGTTTTATCTTGATGCCACATTTCTATGAATCCATGTTTATATTATTTCATGTTTATATTTTAGGGTTTCATATGTTAAATTAATTTTTATATCATCATTTTATTCCTTCTATTCATTGTGCTAATGATTTGTTCTTATGGTTATTCCCTTACTCAGCTATTTAGCTCATCCCTCTATTAATGTGTTCCCCAGGGTACCCTATGTAGATGTTTGAGCACAATAGAATTTAGGATCTAAATCTTAAGATTAAATAAAGAAGTTTTATATTTAGTTATATGTTTTCAGTTTTCTGTACCTAGTATTCCAAGACACTATACTTTATGATCCTAGGCTTGTACTCTGATGTATAATTATGCTTAAAATCATGTAATGTGATATATAAAAGGCTAGGGTATCTACAGTTGTTATCAGAGGATGGTATAGTTATTTTTAGAGATTAGGAATAAAACACTTTATTAAAAACCTTAAGGATGAGACTAAGTATAAGAAAACATCCCTAAATTTTTTTATGTATAGAGTAAGAAGTTTTTCATGAAAATACATCAATGTCTGGATACAAATAGGTAAAGGAAGATTTTTTAGAGATGTACCTATGAGTGAAAACTCAGAAAAGGAGTTTCAGGCCAGACTCAGGGTATCCTGGTACACAAAAATGGGTCGTGATGTACTCTTGGTTTGACACTTACATTGGATACGTTTTTGTAAATTCACGAGCTTAGTACAAACCATTATTAAGGTAAAAATAACATAAGAATATATATTAAGAAATAGATCAAGGAAAACCTAGATTTAAACCTAAGGTATCACAAGTTAGGATATACTTATCCTTTACAATTTTATCCCTTTTCGTTAAAAGTTTCCTTTTTATGCTCAATATCTAAGTATTCAAGCCCTCTAATTGTAAATTTTTTTATTAGTTAATATTGGGAAATAGAGTAACATGTTCTGATATTCAATTTGATAGGGAATGTGATGATTTACCTAATGATTTGCTTGATATAATGGGAATGGGTGCTCAAATATTCTTGACATTACTTGCTAAACTAGCCCAAGTTATGAATAATAACTTGAATCACGTGGAACGCCATCCTCCTACAAGGAAAGAACATGTTGTCATTGAATCCTTCGTGTGGAAAAGGCCTCCAATGTTTATTGGATAATCTGATAACCTTCTTGAGGAACAATGGATTAACTCCATTGAAAATATATTCTCTATCCTCTAGTGCTCAGAAGAAGAGAAAGTCCTAAAGGCAGTCTATCATTTTGAGGGGGAGGCTAATCAGTGGTAGACACTGATCAAGAATATTAAGCCACCAGAGGAATTTAATTCCATGGATTTAGAGGAATTCAAGAGAATGTTTTTCCATTAAATTTTTCCTTGAACCCTCTATCTCATGATGGAAATAGAGTTACCTGGACTCAAGTAGAATGAAGATGAGTCCATCTGGGCATATGAAAAAAAAATTACAAGGATTTCAAGGTACACCTATTGCTTTTCCATGAACACTAAAATTAAGGTGGATCGATTATTTAGTAGAATAAAGATGAGTCTAAAAAAGTGTTGGCGATTTAGGACTTAAACAGTTATGAGGATATTGTCTGTTGTGACCTCAAGGATGAAATGGAGATTGGAGAATTTTATTGGTATCGTGGGCCCAGTTACAAGAAGTTGAAAATGGAGAAAAACAAGGGTGGTTCAACAAACAAATCCAATGATAGGAAGAAGCCTACCTATCCCAGTTGTAAAATTTTTAGGAAGAAAAATCTTGGGAGATTTATAAAGGGAACCAATAATTACTTAAAATGTGGAAAGTTGGGACATCTGGATAAAAAATGCCGATGTGATATGAAGAATCCTATTAATGTAGAACAAGAAATGAAGGTTTATATCAACACTCACCTTGTAGTGAAGTGTTACAACTACAATAATCATGGTAATTATGAGAAAAATTTCTCTAAGCTAAGGGTTTTCAGAGGAAATCAACTACAAAATCCAAGGAAATAGGGAAGGGATTCTGCTATCACTACTACTGTAGTGGATCTAGACAACAATGTGGTGATAGGTGAACTAGTTATTCATTCAATAATGGTGAGCATACTATTTGATTCTGTTTCTACGCATTCTTTCTTATCTTGAAAGTTTTGTAGAACTATTCAAATTCCACCTCAAAATTTGGAGTATAAGTTATCTATGAGAATAGAGAATGGGGAAATTATTGAATCCATGGTTTATAACTCATCCTTGGTTAACATTTGTTGACTGAACCTCCCAGAAAATATAATAATATTTCATTTAGTTGAGTTTGATGTTATCTTGGGAATGGATTGGCTATATTTATAAAAAGAAAACATCAACTATTGGGAAAGGGAGAACACCCTTCACATCCTGAAGCATCCTTCAATTATTTACAAGTTTAATGAGGAAGATGAATCTCCTTTAGAATGATTGTCTCAAGTGTGGATATTAATTTCTTATAGGAAAGCATTTATATCTAAAATGATTGAGAAAAATGAGAGAACAATGCTTGAAGACTTGATCATCATGAGGGATTACACTGATTTATTCCCTGAAGGGTTTCCTGGTCTTCCTTGTGATTGAGGGGTTTAGTTCTCAATTTAACTTATTCATGGATATCTCCCTATATTAAAGAAACTTTATAGAATGTCCACCTTAGATCTAGAAGAGATGAATAAGTAGCTATATGAGAATCTAGAGACCGGTTTTATACGCCCGAGTGCTTCACCGTGGGGAGCACCAGTCCACTTCGTCATGAAGAAGGATGGTTCAATGTGCCTCGACATTGATTATTGTGAGACCAATAAAATCACGATAAAGAAAAATTATTACCTAACTTAGATAAATTATTTGTTTGATCAGATTTATGGGGCCAATTATTTATTTAAGGGGGATTTTCGGTTGGGATATCACTAATTAAATGTGATGAAGGATGATATTCCCAAGATTGTCTTTCAAACAAGGTATGGACACTTTGAGTTCATAGCATTTCCCTTAAGACTCACTAATGCTACAACAATTTTCATCGATTTAATGAATAGTGTCTTTAAGGATTACCTTGAAAAATATGTGGTATTCTTTATCAATGATATTCTGATATACTCCAAGAGAAAGGATGAACATGAGGAGAATTTGAATACTATCTAAAAGAATTTACGAATCGAGAAGATATATTCAAAGTATAGTAAATGTGAGTTCTGGATGGAGGAAGTATCATTCTTTGGAAATGTTATCACCATCAAAGGGATATCTATTGACCCTTCGAAGTCAAAGGAAAATGAAGAGTGGCCCAGGCCAATATGTTTAATAGAGATCTTCAGATTTTTGGGTCTAGCTGGGTATTATTGACGATTTGTGAAGAACTTTTAATGATTGTCAAACCCAATGGCCATACTGACATTGAAGGGAGTAAAGTATTTTTGGACTTAGGAATGTGAATACTTCTTTACGAAGTTGAAAAAGAGTCTTACCACTGCGCCAGTACTAACACTCCCAACAAGTGGAGAACTCTTTGTGGAGTAAAATGGTGCTTCAAAGAAGGGCTTAGGCTGTGTGATAATTAAAAGTGAAAAACTGATAGCCTATGCCCCAAGAAAGATGGAAATCCATAAGAAAGACTATCCTATACATGATTTGGAGTTGGTGGCTGTGATATTTGTGTTAAAAATATGGAGGCATTATCTTTATGGAGAGAAGTGTGAGATATATACTGACCACAAGAGTCTCAAATATATATTAAAAAAAAGAGATTAATATGAACCAACAAATATGGGTAGATATCATCAAGTATTATTACTTCTCAATCCACAACCATCCTGGTAAGGCAAATAAGACGACATATGCTCTAAGTTGAAATCATCCCTTATATTTATCAATGATGAGATTTGAAAAGGATCCGATATTTTAGATTTGTAGAGGATAAACATAAGAATCATTAAGGGAGGAACATAATCAATTATTTCTCAAATGATTTCTCAACCATCCCTCATGGTGAAAATAAGGGATGCATAAAGAAAAGATATGGAAATTCAAAAAAGGTGGAAGATATCAGAAATGGTAAATCCTCTGATTTCAAAATTGACAAGGACAAAGTTGTAAGATTTGGGTAACGATTATGTGTACCATATGATCTAGAGATAAATAAGGATATTTTGAATGGAGAACATAGATCGACCTTCTTTGTTCACCCAGGTAGCACAAATATGTATTGATATCTCTTAGATATCTTTTGGTGGGACAATATGAAGAAAGAGATTGTTGAGTATACATCAAAGTGCCTGGTATGTCAATAAGTGAAGCCTAAAAGACAGAAGTCTAAGGGGATGATTCAACAACTACCCATACCTTAATAGAAGTGGGATAACATCACCATGGACTTTTTCACTAGACTTACAAGGACGTACAGAGGAAACAATTCTATATGGGTCATTGTGGACCATCTTACGAAGACAACTCACTTTATCAAAATTCCAGGGGACCTCTCATTGGATCAACTTTTATGGATTTACATTGAATAAGGGGTAAGGATACATGGAGTGCCACTATCTATTATATCCTATCAATATATAAGATTCACCTCGACATTTTGGAAAAGTCTCTAATATTCTCTAAGAACTAAACTGAACTTTAGTACATCCTATCATCCTCAAATTGATGGCTAATCTCAGCTAACTATTAAGAAACTAGAATATATATTGAGAGAATGTTCTATGTACTTCAAATGATGATGGGACCTACATATTCCAATGTTTTAATTCTACACCATAAATAGTTTCAACTCGAGTATACAAATGGGACCATATGAAGCCCTTTATGGGAAAAGGTGAAGAACATTGGCGTGTTAGGATGAAGTCGATGAGGGTAAGATACTAGGACCTGAAATGGTCTAAGAAATGGTGGGGAAGGTGAGAAACATTCAGTAGCAAATCAAGATAGCCCAAATTCAACAGAAGAGTTATGCAGACAATAATCGATTAGACATTCAGTTCAAAGTTGTAGACATGGTATTTATACAAATAACTCCATTGAATAAGTTCATGAGGTTTTGGAAGAAATTAAAGTTAAGTCCCAGGTACATCGACCCCTTTGAGATCCTTGATCAAGTTGGAGATCTGGCCTATCGACTGGCTCTTCCACCTACCATGCCCAAAATAAATGATATCTTTCATGTATCCCTATTAAGTAAGTACATACCATATCATTCACATGTACTCTTTTCATAGTTCATATAGTTGGAGGACGATCTTTCTTTTGAGGAGAAGCTAGTGAAGATCTTGGATTATAGAGATAAAGTTCTACATAACAAGACTACTCACCAGGCGAATCTACTATAGAAGAACCATAAGTACGAAGAGAAAACATGGGAACTGGAGGAGGAAATGATGGAAAAATACCCGCACCTGTTTATGGCATAGAATGTGAAACAAAATTTCGAGGGAGAAATTTCATAAGAGGGGAAGAATGTAACAACCCAATGTTTTTCAATAGAAATTTAATTCTTATGATTATGTAATATAATCACATGAAATCATAACACAATAAACTATTAAGTACCATGTGAACTTTAAACATAATTTTGACACTTTTGTGTTTGGAATTTTGAAAATTTGATATTCCGAGTTGCGATCAACAAGATATTTGAAATCCGATAAGGCAAACTTAATTTTTGGTGAATAGTAACATACCCATATGAATAGTAATGTAAACCTTATGAATAGTGATACACCCTAATTAATATTAACCTTACCTATGATAGTATATTAAAAATATTCAAGTGAAAGTATGTTAAACCTATATTTTGGAATAAGTAAATAAATGTTTTAAAATTGGTTTTTTAGAATAAATTATGATTTTAAATAAATATTAAATTAATAATATTTTGAAAATTATTTTGAAAATTTTATTTAATTTTTTGATTCTAAACATTGAAAAATGGTTAGCTAATTTTTTGTGATTTTTCTAAAATACTTGAATTTTTGGTGAATAGTAAAATACATTAATTTACCGTATAAATACATTTTAATTTAAATCCACTATTCCTGACAACATAAGTGATGTAAGAACCCAAATATAAAACTCACATGAATTTATTACTATTCTTGGTCATGTAATCATAAATATTTATTATATTATGGAAAAATAATAAACTAATGATTATAATATTTTGAAAACCCTCCTCTCCTCCACTATAAAAACCACCCCTACTTACCTCTTCTCTTCACTCCTCTCATGACTTGTTACTTACTTAAATTCTTCCCAAATCTCTCCCCAAAAGCTTTCCCCATTTCTATCAACCTTTGTTCTCATCAAAATACCCAAACATCTCCCTTAAAGAGGTTCTCAAAGGATATAAACTCAAGAGGTAAATTCCTCTTTCCAATTCTTTTATTTCCTTTCAAGTTCTTTTATTTTATTTTTTTCTTTCCTCACCTTCCTTCACCCAAATGGCACGATAACTAAAATAAAATACATATAATTTAATTTTATTATGATAATGGGATAATTTATTATCATCTCTCCTTCCTACTTTTTATACGAAAGATACAAAAACACCGTCCAAGATGTGTTAATTTATCACATTCAAGGACGAAAGTTTATCAATTTCTATTACCATCTTCTATTATGATCATGAAATAATTTTTTATGGTTGGAACAGAATATTATATATGTATTTTATCTTATATTTTTTTCTGTAATCCTCTTGCAAAATTTATGTAAAATAATAATGCAAAACAATTTAATTATTAAAACAATATCCAAATTAATCCTATTGTTTATCATTAATGTTTTATATAATTATTAAACTTCACTTCAAGTAACCAAATTGAATTTTCAACCATTTAACCAGATTTATGTTCAATAATAAAATATAACTTAAATTTTATACGACCACATTCATCATACATGTTTATCTGAACATGAATATAAGTGAACCGATCATTAAAACCTTGTACGCAAGCAAACTCGTACAATGAAATAGAACCTCATAACCAATAAAAATTGTTATAAATGAACTTAAAAACATTATTCTAAATATTTTAATATATATAATGGGTTTGGGAACTACTAATTAAAAACATAATTTGATCATTGAGGTCATTAATATATAATGGATAACACCATCAGACTTGAGGTAAGGGATCCTCTCTATTTCACTTTTATTCAAGATTATCCACTATATTATTCCCATTTATGTGTAATTAATAATGAATGGGTTTGATTTCACACCTCTCCCATAATTACATCATGATTTATAAGTGATAAAAACACCCTTTATCCCTCAATAAGTCCTCTTAAGTACACCTAATACTGTCCCGATAATCCGTAATGGATTCTACCTGAACCACCTTTTATTTCTTCGAGGTGCCATAAGATTATTTTACCAGAACAGAGCCATATTATCTTTTTTTATGTTAATATTATAAATTTTGTGTACATGTTATATATTCATTTATCAATACCCTTTAATCATTATATTTTAGGGATATACATGTTCTTAAGTGATTCACTCCTCAATACTTCCCGATAAGAAATATTGTTTTAAGGGAACTTCCCAAATTCTTACCCGATATCATGTGCACTTTGTCTTCTATTTTAAGAAACCATTGTCGTTATAAAATAATTATTTTTATTTTAAAAACCTCCCTGGTTCACTTCATGTTTTTAATAAATGATTTATCCATTTTTCTATTTTAAAGGCATTACAATATTTTCCTTAAAAACACTCAAAAATGTTTTTATGCCAAAATTTATTGAATAATTTTCTTACATATTGTCACTTATACTTGAAATTAATCACCATGATACATGCCTATTTTCTTTTATTAATTTAAATGCATATTTTATTTCCTTTTATTTTTGGACACATTTCTGATACACCCATTTCATATGCTTTATAAATTGATTGTGGTACCCAATTATTTCCATGGGTAACCCTTATGTTTATGTAAGACTGATTATTTATGGTTATTTATATGGAAAACATATTCTTAAAATGTTAACATGGGTTTTACAAGATTTCACACCAATACATTGGTTAAAGTTAAGTCTCATGAGATGTTATATGTGACGGTATTGGCAGTTAGCCTTGGCTTGTGATACTATGTGAAGTTATCTTGGCGGTTATCCTTGACACGTAATAAAGTCATGTTTTATGTTTCATCCAAATTTATATGACTCCATGTTTATATGATTCCATGTTTATATGTTTAGGTTCCATATGTTAAATGTCTTTTTATATCATCATGTCATGCCTTCTATTCCTTATGATAATGCTTTGTTCTTATGGTTATTCCCTTACTGGGCTATTTAGCTCATCCCTTTGTTCATGTGTTCCCAAAGGTACCCTATACAGATGTTTTTGCACAATGGAAGTTATGATATCAATTTAAAGATTACATAAATACGTGTTATATTTAGTTCCATGATTTCAGATTTATGTCGTAGTCTTCCAAGACACTAGACTTTACAATCCTTGGCTTGTACTCTGATGTATAATTATGCTTAAAATCTTGTAATGTCATATATAAAATTCTAAGGTCACTATTTATAGGATGTTCATACACAACAGAATCATATCAGACATAAGTTAATGGATAATTTTTCAATCACATTTTTTATCTCATATTGTTTATATGTAAGTATTTAGTGGGGATATATTTATCATCCATGTCCATGTTTTCAAAAAATGTTTTCATAAAAAGTGTAATATTATGATATGTATGTTTAAAGTCATTTTTACCCATTTTTTCATTTTACTACATGGTATGTAAGTAATATTTATTTTTTTTAGCATATGTTGTACATTTTGACTTTTGTGGAAAAAGTACGAGGAGAACGTTTTTTTAACTTTTACTGCATGAATAAATTTTTACAGTTTAATGACGCCTTATTTCCATGAAGCTTACTCTACAATATTTAAATATTATGTTCAACTAAAATATTTTCTTTTAAAATTACATGAAATTTTGGGAAAAGAAAATGTTTTTGAAGAATAAAGGATATTTTCCTCAAGAGTTAATTTCAAGTGTTTTATCAAAATTATTTTCCATCTAAGATAACACTATTAAATAAGGTAACATTTCTCTCCCTATTATTACTTGGATTTTATTGTTTTAATAATGGAATGATAATTTATAAAGATTATGTTATTATAGAATGATGGTTATGAAACCCATTTTATTTCATTGGTTATGCTATGATGAATGATTGATATTTTGTGGCTCATGTAAGAATGATTTCACTATGAGATGGGTGGGACCTATATCTCCATCAAATGCATTGGGTAAAGATTTATATCACATGACATAGACATGAATAGAATGGAAATTAAATATGTTTCAGTAATATTGGGCTCGAAGGACAAGTAAACCTAGATCAGTAATACAGGGCTGGAACAACAAGTAAATATGGTTCAGTAATACATGGCTGGAAAGGAAAGTATACTCAATTCAGTAATGGACTATGTCTACTATGGTGGTCTTGGAAGAAATTCCTTGGCTACTATGTAAATCATATTATATAATTATTTTATTTCCAAAATTCCATGTTTTATGTCAATGCTATTTTATCATGGTTAATGTTTCTTTCTGATATATGCCATACTAACTTCCACGATTTATTTCATGACTCACGATTTTGATGTTTATAATTTATGTTGATGTCTTTAAATTATTGTGTTTATGATATTTTTTATGTTCTCAATTTTTTCTCTTTCTTTTCATTTAATCCCACCGTTTTTATGTTTTCTTTTCCCCAGGATATAAATAAAGTATTTAGGCAGGAATACAAAAGGAGAAGATCTTTATGGGATATATTGAATATCATTCACCAAGATAGAATATTTTTTCCAATATTCAAAAGAAACTAAACTAATACAGTATTTGGGGGTATATTTATGTAATGTATTAAGTTTTCTAAAAAATAAATGGAATTTCTATGTACATCAAGCTTAGTCCGTTAGAGTTGGTATCAGAGAAAAGGTTTAGTTAACCTTTGGAAACTAGGATGTGAAATATTTTGTCAGATCCCTAGATATATTTATAAGGATAGTTATAGGGATGTCCTAAGGATACGTCTATGTATAGGTTAAAATCATAGTGTTTTTTTGATAATCATGACTAACCTAGAGTTAAACCAAAGATATCATAGATTGTAATATGATAAGTCATTTACCATACTTATGTGTTTCTAATCTCTGATATGTATTTCTCATACTTTTAATTCTGGTCTTTGTTGATATCCAGAACTACATTGAGTATAGTTAACCATTTAATGTTTAAAATATGGGAATTATGGAAATTATCAAGATCTATTTCAAAATTGGAAATATCATGAAGATAATCATGACAATGGTATGAGTATTGGTCATACTTCCGAGGATAAAGATATTTCAACTGACCTGTGGAGGTTATGTGATGTTCTTTTAGTATTTGTTTCATTAAAGCTAATAATATTGAGGTTGAAAAAACATAATATATGATTCATATTTTAAGAAAGATGACAATGATTGATCCTAAGTAGTGGTTTAAGAAAAAAGTTGTATTATTGAGGTGTATATTTTAGAGAATTCAAAGATTATTTTATATGAATCATGAAATATATAAGTGTTTTTAGTATTATTTTTTCCATTAAAGATTGGAAAGTATATGTTGAATAGTTATAAGGATCAAAAAGTTGATTTAAGGTTAAGGTGATATACTTGTAGAACACATGATTAAGGGAAATATAACCCTTAATATATCCCTTATGTTCAGATAATGGCGTTTGGATAAAGATATATTGGATTTGAATAAGTAAATTGGATGATTATAGTTTATTGGGAACTAATTATGGAGTTATTGAAAAGTTGGTTATGCTATCATGGATAAAGTATAATACTTTTTGGGACTTCAGAAATATATCCAATAAATTTCGGAATAAGAAAACATGCATGTTTTTAATAAGGATATATGGTAGTCTACGTTATTACCATGACTCAATATAATTCATGATGAATTCACCCAAATGTTTGTAATGTTACCAACAAGATATATATTATGATATGTGGGGGATAAATTTTCAGCCAAGTTTGTGAACCTTTTTATATATTTTTGGATTTTCATCTTTTAGAAGGATTTTATGGTTACCAAATTTTTGGAAAGTTTAAGTTAAACATCAAATGAAGTTTGTTAAAATAAAGTATTATCTCACCATATATGAACTTATGCATGTTTGATAAATTGTGCAAACATTTTTTTCATAAATACATATGGAATGACCTATCATTCAATTTATGGATTACATGATCTGATAACAATTCATGAATAAAAAATTCAACTTCATTTCCTTGAATAACAGATGAAGTTGAAATTGTTCAAGGCACGACCAACGATAAGATTGTACTGATATCAAGTACGTATTTCTTCTCATGTTATTCAAATTTAGGAAAAGAATATTTAAAACAAAAAATGTTATCCTTGTACCTTCTTATCCATTGAATAATATTTTCCCTTAAATCATTGTAGATTTATGGATTTCAATTTGTTTACTTTCTCCTAAACTTGTTCTCTATCACTCTCCATCGGAACATAATGGTTATATTTCTCTTCCATTTCCATGTTTTCACTTATCACCTATGTCCTCCTATGTGGAAACCCAGTGATGAGTTAATTTGGGTAAACAATATTTTTCTAATATCACTTTTTAAAATAATGTTTTATTATTCCTTTTAATGTTGTGGGTTTAACTTTCAAGTAGTAAACCTTTTATAACCCCAACGATTTTCGAGGGAGAAATTCATTTTAATGGGTGTAGAATGTAACACCCTGAGATTTTATGAGATAGATTATTTTTAATTTATTTGGTATCTTTTGTTGTATGATACACCAATATTATATTTCTCTATATGCAAAACCATATTATCTTTTAGTATACACATCACTATTCTTGTCTTGTGTTACACACAATTTCACGTTTTTTTGATAAAATTCATTTTACGCAAGATTAAATTTAAGTGATTTTATAAAATAATAATATCACTCATGATTGATTTTATTAATGTAATATATATGTAATATATTCAATATAATGTCTAAAATGTATTTTATATGTTTTATATACATTATATAAGAACAAATTCAATTTTTTGGATAAAAGATGTATTTTAAATAAACATGAAATTTTGTCACCTTTTGATGGAGAACCCATTTTAAATATAGTTTTTCACATATTTTTTACATTAAATTTGACAAAATAAACTTCTTAACTTAATTTTTATTATAAAAATTTACTTTTTAAATTTTTGGTCTTTTTCCGGTAAGTTTCATTTTTGATGAATAATGAAAATACATATTTTTGTTAAAAATTTTATTTTCATTTAAAGTAATTACATCATAAAATTATGTTTTGGATTAATTTTAAATTTTAATTATTTCATTTTTATCTAATTATGGTTTTTGAAAATTATTTTATACATGAATTTGTTATGAAAACATTTTCTATTTAAAAAGAAGTATTTTTCGAAAAATTGGTTTTTCATGACATTTTATCGGTCTTATTTTAAATTTAATTATGAAACTTATGTGTATTGAATTTTTCAAAATGGATGTCAAATTTGTATTTTTGAGGTCCAAATTTGGTAATTAGTTCCCTTTTTATTTTTTACCAATATGAATAGTAACCATGGAAAATTTTATTACCACAGTAAAGGGTAAATTAGGTAATTGAGGTTAAAAATAAAATTATAATGACAATAAAATGACCAAAAAAATGAAAAAATAATTATTTTATTATTTTAATTAGATATTTAATGCATAAGGATCTAAATTATGTCATTTAATGGACACTTGTTCATGAAAACGACTTAAATAATATTTTAATTAAAGAAAGACACAAAGTGTCATTTTCTTTTTCCTTAATATTTTATCATGTATCTAAATATGGAAAAATAGATGGTATCAAAGAATATATATGTTATGTTTTAACTTAATAACCATATTTCCCAGATATAAATTTATTTCTGACATTTGGGGCCATTTGGGATATATTATGGTATTTATAATATTTTATTTAATGAAAATTTAATGATGTCATATTCATGTTTTAAATAAGATATCATTTTTAAAATAAAGTAATATAGAATATAAATTAGACTATAAATACATATTTAAAATCTAAAATATTTATCTTTATTATGGTAATTTATTTGTAATTTTCAAGAAATAAATAATTACCTTAATGTTTTATATATGGATGATACATCAATTTTTTAATTGCTAAAAATTAATAAAATAATTTTTATTAAAATTATATTAACTATTATAAGGAGAAAAACATTACTAAATTTTAATAATAAAGTATATATTGACCATAAGGATCCAATGGTTGATTTAGGGACCATTTGGATCCATATAGAATTGATTAAGAAAATTATATTATATTATTTAAAGTAATGTTAAAATTGTCACATTCAAACTTTAATAAGTATAAAATTTTTAATGATGGATTTTAAAGTAGATAAATTAAACTAAATATATTATTCTGAAATATTGTAAATTTATATTCATAATAGTATTTTATTATTAATTTTTTCTTCATCAAATAATTATATTAAATAATTACACAATACTGATTTAGTAATTATTTTATTAAGGGAAATATAAAATAAATGTTCATAACAATTTTTAAATTAATTTATTTTTGTATAATTAATATGTCAAATTAATTTTGTAGATACCCATGACCTCATAAGAAAATAATAAAATATTTTTTTGAAGTTAACTTGTTAACTTTAAATTTTTAAAAATCAACAAATTGAATAGTGTCAAAATTGACACTGTTGATTGTTTATCAAAACAATGTTTTACTAAATTATTTATAAATCATAAAACATTTTTAAAAATATAAAAAAACTCTTATATGTTAAAAAAAATTTAAATTATTTATTTATGTTCTAATTGACATCAAATAAGTAAATATTTCAACATTTTAATACTGAAATATTTATTACCCTAGTTAAAATGAAATAGAATAACTAAGTGCTAAATTGAAAAGATAAGGTTTGAATGAACATAAAATATATGGAACCGACCTTAAAACAGTACTTAATATTGAGTTAAGTAAATAATTCGCATTGAGGATCTTTTTAGGTTTAGAGTTTTATAGAATTAATCCATAACTATTACATTACATCTCAAATATTACAAAGTAGACACTTCTACTCAGTATCCATTTTTTCATAAAATAAAATCTCTTGAAAAAAAGGGTCATGTCTAGTTCTATATTTTAGATATCATGACTTTTCCAAGATCCCATCCTTGACCATATTCATCTTTAAGTCCTGTGAAAAATATTTCAAAAAAACTTGGGATGAGCATAAAAAGCTCAGTAAGGATTATAAAATAAAGAAAGAAAACATTACTCCATTAATACATACAAGCCAATGAAATAAAAAATTTTAATCTTTAATATACCACTCTAGATCATAATATTTATGAATATAAAATGGAAATCATAAATCATAAAGGTAACTTGTGGAATCCATAACATACTTATGTTATAGCTTTCACAACTACGTAAGGAGTCACATTTGGAATACCCATCATAGTATATTCCTTAAATATATTAGGAGAATAATTAACTTTTACCTTTTTAATGTTACCCAATGCATTGGAGAGGTATCTCGGACTCACCCGCCCTATGTTTATCACGGAACCACCCGTATACGTAAATAATGCCCAAAAACCATATCATATTCATAACACATAAAACCAACATAAAAGAAAGACAACATTTCCACATTTCAATCACAATATATCATTTAAATATATTTACATAACCAATCCATTATCAAAACCATTTTAAATACCAAAATACATAAAATAGTATATGGTATTTATTTTCCTTTTAAAAATATTACAGCTTGTTAAGGATGCCAAAAATTCTATAACACTAGTGGCACCCGAAAGGTTGTTGTCACTACGTATGTTAAAAAGAAACATTCCCTTTTTAATTTAGTAAAACACTACATAGAAAAATATTCCTTTTGAATTAATTGAAAAGTCAAAGGGTTTTATACACCATATAAAATAAAGTCACATATAAATCAAAATATGCCTCAATGAAAGTAGATTGAGACGAAATCACTTACCTCGTGTCCGACTTGACTCGTTCGTTCTTTAATCTCCTGAATAATAAAATAAAGTTAATTTATACTTTCTTAAGAACCTTTTTCAATTTTATTATTCCTTTTATATTAATTATTACTAAATTTTAAACATTACATAATCATTTAAGTGAATAACGGGCGTTTTGTCGATATTTGGTTCTTGAGTCAAAAATGAACTTACTATAATTAAAAGTTATCAATGTGGTCAAAATTCCATTATATCCAAAATGATATTCATTATTTATATATCACATATATCTTATATATCAAATATATATATGTAGTTATAATAGTACATAACATTTGGAGAAAAGAAATGAGATGCACAGTTCATGGAGACAGTAAGTCAAACGTACGCATTAACGATCCTTTCATTTATATTTATAATTTAATGGAATGGAAACTTAATGATGCATAGATATATTATAGTTCCTGTATAATATCATATATAATTTCAGTAACTCCATTCTTTATAGGTTCCTCGTATGGCATGAATGAGTCATATCACTTTGAGGGGACGATAATCCGCACTTCCTCAAATGAAATTATCGTATTTACCCATTATGAAAACCATAAAGGTATGATATAAATGAAAAATACAGAAGAGTAGAGACAATATAAATATAATATATATCACATATAAATACAATACCATCATAATGGCCACCATGAGAGGCGGTAGGAGATAATAGAACAATCATCGTTTCTTGAGGAAGCAGTTCGCCGTACACAGAAACAATATGTTAATATCCATTAGATGGAGGTATGTGTAAGTGTAGTTTGAATCCTTCTAATAACAACAACATATTATATTTAGGATTCTGGTGTTGTTATGTAAACAATTAATAAGAAGGGAATAAAGAGTGAAGAAGTAAAATAACATAAGAGAACTTGAGGGAAGACCACTACGGGAAAATCACAATTTGCGACGGGATTTCTTCTGGTCGCAAATAACCCGTCCCGGAAACTATTTGCGATGGTGAAAATTTCCCATCGCAAATAACCAATTACTTGCAACGGGTTTTCGTCTCCCGTGGAAAATAGTTTGGCGCGATTTACGTGCCAAACCGCACAAATATTATTGGCGACGAGGAGATGAATCCCATCGCCAATAGTTTGGCATGACTACGTGCCAAACCGCATGGCTTGCACGCTAAACCGCGCAAGGTTATTTGTGAAGGGATCCCGTCGCAAATACCCTGCAGCGGGTAATAACTTTTTGCAAAGGGATGTCGTCCCGTCGCAAAACGACTGTCGGCAGAAAGAATTTGTGACGGGTCCCGTCGCAAATAACCTTTTAACAGTCGACTGTAATTAATGCAGGTGAGGTTATTTGCGACGGGGTCCGTCGCAAATACCACCATTTGCGACGGGAAGCTCGTCGCTAATAATCCTGCCGCAACTAATCTAACCTATACATACCCCCATTCGTTTTTTCCCAAATCATTCAGATCTTGCTCTCTCTTTCTTTTCATTCTTCTATTTCAAAGAAATTTTTTCTTTTAGTTGAAATTTTTTATACAAGAGCAATCAGAAGGCGTCAATTTTTCAGAATATAAAAGTTTAAGGTATTTATATTATATTTTTTTTAAATTTATTTTATTTTTTTATGTTAAATTTAATTGTTTTTTATTGTTGTAATTTAATTAGATTTCAATTGTTTTTTATTTATAATTATTTTTACTAAGAAATTGATATTGTTAGTGATAATTATAAATAATTAATCATAATTAATATTAATTAGATATAATTAGGAATAAATAGATATAATTATGAATAAATAGATATAATTAGGTATAAATAGATACAATTAGAAATAAATAGATATAATTAGCAATAAATAGATATAATTAGCAACAAATAGATATAATTAGCAATAAATAGATCTAATTAGCAATAAATAGATATAAATAGATATAATTAGTAATAATTAGATACAATTACTAATAAATAGATATAATTACAAATAAATAGATACAATTTGTAATAAATAGATATAATTAGTAATAAATAGATATAATTAGTAATAAATAGATATAATTAGTAATAATTAGTAATAATTAGAACTAATTAGATGTAATTAGAACTAATAAGATATAACTAGTAGTAATTAGTAATAATTAGTAATAATTAGTAATAATTAGTAATAATTAGTAATAATTAGTAATAATTAGTAATAATTAGTAATAATTAGTAATAATTAGATTTAATTAGTAATAATTAGTAATAATTAGCAATAATTAGGTATAGTTAGTAATAATTAGTAATAATTAGTAATAATTAGTAATAATTGGTAATAATTAGTAATAATTAGTAATAATTAGTAATAATTAGTAAATATTAGTAATAATTAGTAATAATTAGTAATAATTAGTAATAATTAGGAATAATTAGTAATAGTTAGTAATAATTAGTAATAATTAGCTATAATTAGATATAATTAGGAATAATTACGAATAATTAGCAATAATTGGAAATAATTAGCAATAATTAGCAATAATTAGCGATAATTTGAAATAATTAGCAATAATTAGCAAGACTTAGCAACAATTAGCAATAATTAGCAATAATTAGAAATAATTAGAAATAATTAGCAATAATTAGAAATAATTGGAAATAATTAGCAATAAATAGGAATAAATAGGAATAAATAGAAATAATTAGCAATAATTAGCAATAATTATCAATAATTAGCAATAATTATGAATAATTAGCAATAATTAGGAATAATTAGAAATAATTAGCAATAATTAGAAATAATTAGGAATAATTAGCAATAATTAGCAATAATTTGCAATAATTAGGAATAAAAAAAATATATTATCAGTATTTACGAAAAAACAATATTATTATTAATAAAATAAAATAAAATTATAAAATATTAAAATTATTAATATTCGCAACAGGCTTTCCTCTATTCTTATCATGTTCAAATCTCAAATGGTCACCAATTGTCAGGTCATACACAATAAAAAGTTTGTGTCGGCCATGTCCAATGTAAACTCTATAATTGTCCTTGCATGGTTGGTCACCACGCAAGTAGTGTTGCAATAGGATAACCCAAGTCATGCACTTCTTATATATAAGAATTATCTCACATGAACCTTTACTTAGACCATTATTCCTTGAAAATTTAAGGGAAAGATACTTATATCCCCTCAAAATTTTACGGAAGAATGATCTATGTAAAGCGTCGTGTGAGATGATTCTTAGAGACGAGAACGACATTACTCTGGCCGTCCTATTGCAACACTACTTGCAAGGTGATCAACCATGCAAGTACAATTATAGAGTTTACATTGGACATGACTGACGCAAACTTTTTATTACGCATGACCTGACAATTGACGACCCTTTAAGATTTGAACATGTTAGGAATAGAGAAAATTATATTGAGAATATTGATAATTTTAATATTTTATAAATTTTTTATTATTTTAATAATAATAATGTTGATTTTTTCTAAATATGGATAATATAATTTTTTTATTACTAATAATTAGTAAACAAAATATTCTTGGATAATGAAGGGAAAATTTTTAATCATCTCCACAACGATGATTACCAAATTTCCTTTCATTATTCAAGTAGTTTTCCTTTTTCTAAGTATTGTTAAGTATTTCGAAATTAGTAATAAGTTGTAATAATTAGTAATAATTAGTAATACATTGTAATAATTAGTAATAAATTGTAATAATTAGTAATAATTAGTACTAATTAGTAAAAATTAGTAATAATTTGTAATAATTAGTAATAATTTGTAATAATTAGAAATAATTAGGAATAATTAGGAATAATTAGCAATAATTAGCAATAATAAGTGTGAGAAATATGCAATTAAATGAGATGTAGGACAATAGAGTAGTCGTCAATCCACTGGAAATTGTGTCGCCCTCAATTAATGGTAATTATTAAGTAGTTGTAATTATTTATCTTTTTTTTAGATAGTGTTTTTATAATTTCAAATTATTCAAAAACAGTGATGAATTTATATTTTATGTAGAAAAATATGGAAAAAGGGAGTCGACATTAGTCATTATTAGATGATCGATCTTGGATAAATCAGCAAAGAAATCCAAATGGTTATGGTTTAAATCCTGTATATATTGAGGGTATTGAAGCTTTCTTAGCATTTGCATCATCAAAACCAGAATATGTATCAGGAGGCACAATTAAGTGTCCTTGTAAAAAATGTGCTCTGAGAACGTTTGAAATATTTGACAAGGTTGGGGGACATCTCTTGCGGTTTTGTTTTCAACCAGATTATGTTTTTTGGTATCAACACGGTGAACGCTGTTCTAGAGAAGATCCTAATAACTTTATTCCAGATCCATCACGATTTCAAAATTTAGTACATGATGTTTCAGGTCCATCTGTGCAACAAACTGAAACTCACGATGATATTGATTTAACTCCTGAGTTGGCACCATCCAAATTTTATGAGTTTTTGAGGTCTGCTGAGGATGCGTTATATCCTGGTTGCAGGATAAGCAAACTAAGAGCAGTTGAAAAATTTATGGATATTAAATCAGATAATGAAATGTCAAACAACTATTTTGATCAGATATTTTCTTTGGTTAAAACACTGTTACCTGAAGGAAATGTGTTGCATGCAAATTACTATGAGAGCAAGAGGCTGATTCGTAATCTGGACCTTTGTTATCGGAAGATTCATGCATGTACAAATGATTAAATCTTATATTCTGGTGAAAATGAGTCATTGGATAGTTGTACCACATGTGGAAAATCGAGGTATAAAGAAGCTCAACCAGAGAAGTCTAGATTGATTCCAGTAAAATAGTTGAGATATTTCCCCCTTACACCCAAGTTGCAACGTTTATTTATGTCTCAGAACACAACATCAATGATGTCATGGCATAAAACCAAGATTTCAACTAATAAAATCTTGAATCATCCATCTGATGGTGATTTATGGAAACATTTTTACCGTCTGCATTCGTCTTTTGCTATAGAAGCCCGAAACGTGCTATTAGGTATTTCTACTAATGGTTTCTGTCCATGTGGTTCTTATGGTAGTCAGTACTCATGTTGGCATGTATTAATAACTCCGTACAATTTTCCTCCATGGATATTGATGAAGTAGACTTATATCTTTTTGACTCTATTAATCCCAAGACATCCGAAAAAGAATATTTATGTTTATTTGAAACCATTGATTGATGAGTTAAATTCATTATGGAGTGATGGTGTTATTACATATGATGTTGCTGCGAAACAAAATTTCATATTAAAAGCTGCATTGATGTGGACGATTAGTGACTTTCCGTCATATGGAATGTTATCTGATTGGAGTATACATGGTCCAAAATCATGTCCTTACTGTATGAAATAAAAAATCCATTATGCTCATCAATGGGGAAAAAACCTTGCTATTTTGATTGTCACCATAGATTTCTTCCAACCGATCATCCTTTTCTAGGGAACAAATCTCATTTCAGAAAAGGTACAATTGAAAGGGAAGAACCTCCAAAGATGATCTCAGGTACATAGTTAAAATCAGTTATATTTTCATTACCCCCCATAACATTTGGACAAAAAGTAAACCAACATAAAATTCAAGGCTTTGATAAAGAACATAATTAGATAAAACGGATCATTTTTTGGGATCTTCCGTATTGGTCTGATTTGTTGGTCTGCCACATGTTGGATGTTATGCATATTGAGAAGAACTATTTTGATAATTTATTTCATTCAGTTTTGTATACACTAGGTAAGACCAAAGATAATGTAAAGGAAAAATTAGATCTTGCCCAAATTTGCAGGCGACCAAAACTTGAACTATTTGAAAATGTCAGATCACAGAGGTTAATGAAGCCAAAAGAATCTTATACATTATACAAAGAGATTCACTTATTATTTTGTCAGTGGATTGCAGATTTAAGACTTCCAGATGGCTATGCTTCTAATTTGGGTAGATGTGTTAAGAATGATTATATTACTGGATTAAAAAGTCATGATTTTCATGTTATAATGGAAAGACTTATACTGATTGGATTAAGAGGTTTGTTGAATTCTATGATTTGGGTTTTGATAAAATACATATCATATTTTTTTTCAGGACATTTGTGTAGCGACAACAGACTATGATGCGCTAAGAAAACTGGAAGAAGATGTTGCTGTAATTATATGTAAACTGGAAGAAATCTTTCCGCTAGCTTTCTTTGACTGAATGTAACATCAGATATTACATTTGCCACATGAATCTAAATGTGGAGGTCTAGTACAGTTTCAATGGATGTACCCATTCGAGAGATGCATGCATAAATTAAAGAAAAAAATACTTAACAAAGCATCAATTGAAGACTCAATTGTTGAATCTTATTTGCAAGAGGAAATTTCTTTTTTCTACTCTCATTATTTTGAATATCAATATCCCTCAAAACACAATAACATGTGATGAAATGAGTTGAATATTAATTACGAAATGGAAAGTCAATTAACAGTTTTTAATCAGCCAAATATTGGTTTCAGTGGAGTTCATGAACGATGGATTTCAGATAATGAACATCACAGAGCTCATACATACGTTCTGCTCAACTGTGAAGAAATGACATTATTTTTCCTATTAGTGATTCTATAACTTATTCTATAATTTATGTTATAGTATTTAAACTTATTTTATTTGTAGGTTATATGATAATAATATCAAGAAAAAACTTCCACAAATTACAGTAGCTGCTCTTGAAGAACACAGACAAAAAAAATTTCTCAATGGTTTCAAAAACTGGTAACATTAATTATTCATGGTTTAATATCAATTCTATTTATTATTTATTATATTGATAATTGTTTTTCAAAGTTTCAGGTGTCTCAAGATGCTGATAAAATTGATAAGAGACTGTGTATATTGAGTAACCTACCATCAAAAATGGTTAAATCTTATATTGCATATGTGGTTAATGGGTTTCGATTTCATACACATGCATACAGGGAATCAAAAAAAAACAATGAATAGTGGAGTTTTCTTGAGAGGATCACATCACAGAGAAACCGAAGTTGAATTTTATGGAATTTTGGATGAAATGATTAAGATGTGTTATCTAGGACTGAATTACATAACAAAGTTTAATTGTCAGTGGTTGGATACTGAGAGAGTCTTGTGTGTTCATCAGACTCATGGAATCGACGATATTAAATTTAAAAGTTTTCTTGCAGTAAATGAACCATTTTTACTGGATCAACAGGCACATAAAATTTATTATACAAAGTAATGTGCTACTTCAAGAGACTTGAGCGATTGGTGGAGCATAATAAAAATGAAATCTCGGGAAAATCAGTTTACTCAAAATGAATGTGGTTCCACTAAATTGGAAGGAATAGGATTTTTTTATGAGACTGCTCAAAATCCATCTGATTCACAAAGAGATGTGAATATCGATGATGACACACCACAATTAAGGATCGATGGTGATGAAGATGTTAATGATGTTACAAATGAATTCGAAATGACTCGAGATGCTGAAATTAAAACTCATATGAATATTGATGATGTTGAGGAGGAAGATGAAGACATTGACATTGACAGCTATGGAGAAGAGGATGAAGATGAACATTGACACAGTTAAATGCTGATTATAATCATAACTAATATATATCTATATATAATAGTTATTTTCAACTATTTACTAACAACAATCATTTTGTGTTTCAGATGGACTTTGATCTATTTCTCGAGTTGCAGGAGGCTGACCTACCATTGGATGAGGTGGATTTTGGATCATCTGACCCTCAGCCTACTGGCAGTTCAGGGGGTACGCGGTGGGGGTGCGGTCTTGCACGACTGATGATTCCTGAAACTATCCCCGAGCGATGTCCACATATTGGTTTTGATCCACGCACATGGAGGTATGGTAACCTATATATTTTAGTTAGATATCATTAATTTATTTATATATATATACTAGTTTTTTGATTATTTATTCATTTTTCATAGTTTTTCACATGTAGCTATTGGACAGGGGAGCGCTATCTTGCGCAATTATTTTTCTCAGCCATGGATCACATTGGAACAGATTCCTGTTGATGTGCGACGCGACATGTTCCATAATTGGCTGGTACGTAAATAAATAATATTTATTTTGAAATTTATTTTATTAACAACTTGTTATTATAAATTATTTTTAGGGATTATGGTATCCTATCGATGATAGAATGCACGACGCTTTCCACGTGGCATGGAATGTATCTATGCATGACCATTTCCATCAGTTTTTGCACAATTTGAGAAGGAAAACCATTAAAAAAGAAGGGGTGACAGAATTTGATGAGTCGTGTAGAGCCCACCGACTAGAGTACATTTCATCTCACGTTTGGGATGGATTATGTTTACACTGTTTGGGTGGTAGATTTCAGAGGAGATCTTCAGTGGGACGACAGAGCCAGGGGAGACAAGAGGTGACTCATCGAGTTTGTAGTCGTACATTCAGTTCGCATAGAGAGCATCTAGTAAGTATATTTTTAAAATATTTTATATAACTTTAAATATAAACAGTATATTTTATATTTCTATAGGCATTCGAGCATCCCGATATTACGGAGTTCAAATTTTATCGGAAGATGTACAGTGATCCAGCCACTGGAGAGATTAGAGATGATTGCCAGCATCAGATTGTGGTTAGTATTATTTTTCCAGTTTGACAATTAACTGAATATAATATTTTCACAATTTTAATTTTATATTGGAATTGAAGGAGTCATATAAGGCTGCGACCTCTCAGAAACAGGCTGAGGGTCAGGACGAGACGACTGAGCAGACCAGTGCGCACAATTTTGATGAGGTGACATAGATGACGGCGACATAGTATGGCTTTTAGAAGGGAAGAGTAGTTGGTATCGACACTCATTTGACTCCTGATACTTATTATGGTACTGCTACGATGTCAGTGTCCAACTTGAGAGGAGCTCACAGAGAGGTATCATCTTCTGACTCACAGTATCAGGAGCAGTTGTGATCTCAGGCTAAGCTTATAGAGACTCTGCAGAAGCAGCAAGAAGAGATGTGTCGGTTGCAGCAGCAGCAGGAGCAGGATTACGAGGAGCAGATGCATTGATGGTAGCCGTAGCAGCAGCAGCAGCAACATGAGGAGGAGACGCATCAATGGAAGAAGCAGTATCACGAGCAGATGGAGTACATGCGCCGTCGGACTTGTAGTTTAGGGATGGAGTTCTCTCCTCCCGCTCCTTCAGCTCCTCCACCTCCTCTAGTAGACTACCCTCCCTAGTGATTTTTTATGTTACAAACATTTGAATTTAACATTGTAAAATGAATTATTTACATTTTATGTCTTTTATATCGGTTCAAATATTACATAATTTAATTTTTTATTTTTTATTATTTTTTTATATTTTTTTTTTAATATTGACAATTTTAATATTTTTTATTTTTTTATTTCTTTAATAATAGTAATATTATTTTTTCATTAATCGTAATTTTATTAAATTTTATTTTTTTAAAAAAATAATTTATTATTTGTGACGGGACCGTTTGCGACGGGGTGCCGTCACAAATAGTTTAACTAAATATTTTTAAAAACATATTTGCGATGGGATTACTTGCCCGTCGCAAATACTTTGTTGCGACGGGCCCTTCACAGAATGTTTTATATATATTTATTTATTTGTGACGGGACAAGGGCCCGTCACAAATAGTTTTTGTGATGGGCCCATCGTGAAAATGTTTATGTATATATAATACATATAATCATAGGCTTATTTGCGATGACAATGTTTCCCGTTGCAAATAAGATTTATTATGACGAGCCCATCGTAAATAATTGTATTTGCGATAGTGTTTTCTACAATGGGCTATTTGCGACGGGCCCCCGTCGCTAAAGCCTATTTGCGATGGGATCCCGTCGCAAATAGGCCGTCACAATTACCAAGAATTCCAGTAGTGGATGTTACCTTTAAATCGGGTAACTCCCTTTGGTTTGAACCAAAAGGCTTTCTTGAAGTGATTTCTTCCTAAGGAAAGTCTTCTAGGAGTAATAGAGTGATCTTAAGATCATATTATGGAAGATTTTGGACAATCCAATGGGGATTGAGATGTGTGAGTAAGGGTTAGAGGTGATGGATTTTTATAAGAGGGATGAGGGGCTCTTGAAGAAAGTTTGCAAGTATTATTTTATTTTAAAATGATTTTTCTATTTATAAATATCTAAAACTTGTTTAATTATATGATAAGGTGTATATAAGTCCAAATAAAATCATCCAATAATAATTGGACAGGTTTTGGATATTTTTTAATTCTTATATTTTTTTATTTAACCCTTTGTTAACTTATTTAACTTTTACCATGTCCTCTTATATATTCATACTATATGGTTAATATATTTAATATAAAATTTCAAGTAACCCAAAATGGATCCTTAATGACACTTTTAACATCATATAAGTCATTTGGACAAATCATAGATTTTTAGGACTATTTTATCATTTAATAAAATATTGATTGATTTAAAAACTCTTTTATGTCAATTATAGTACTATTCATATCATTAGTTTTTAAAAAATCCAAGATAACTTGATTATTTAGAAAAACCTTCATTAATTGAAAGATAACAAGTCAAACTAATCTATAAAATTAGTTTATGGAAAAATAATGTTCAAAATAAATTTATTTTAACATTTATAATATCATTTTTTGAATCCTTTTTTAGTGAAGAAATTACTGCATCACTATTATGTCATAATTATTATTTTTTATTTAATGTCTAAGAAATATAAATAAAATAACATGATTAATGAAATAATTTTATATTTCCAAATAATATTTATAGTCGAAGATTTAACTTATATAACCCCTTATAAAAATTGTTTTAATAAAAATATTCATGTTTATGTTATTTTTTCCCTTACTTTAAATTAATTAATATAAAGTGTCATTATCACTCCCATGTGGCTTCATGGGGTCCCAAAATAGACCTAATGATACCCATGGTCGGAAAGATATCATCCAATAGGGTTAGGACAAGTGTAAGGGTAATTTAATATTATTATAATATTATTTTTTACCCTTATTTACTAGATTTACCCATTTAACATGGAAAATAAAATATTTACTGAAGTAAATATTCATAATGTCTAAAAATGAAAGTTACTTATTTACAAAATATGGACCTGCTGATTCCAAATATGGAATCCATTTTTCTAAATTCAAAACACAGAAGTGACATAAATTAATTTAAAATTAATTCCTGTTGTCAAAACAAAAAGCGTTCTTTTAAGAAATAATAACTATCAAAAGATTTACCTTTTTATGTCCAAATTAAGAGTAAAATTACTTAAAATGAACAAATTTTTTTGAATGTTAAAAATATAATCTAATTACAATTTAAAACTAATTAAAAGAACAATATAGCTATATAAATAAATTATATTAAAAGGCAGTTTTAAATTAAAATGCAATATTTTTCACGATTCATTAAAAAATGAACATTATCAGAAAAATACCAAAATTTCATTCAAAATAATTTTTGATGTCCCGATTATAAAATAGAATATTATTTTGTCAAATAGAACATATAAAAGTGACAAAAATATATTTAAAAAGGGTTCACCATCAAAAGATGGTAAATCGACATTTTAAAGAATATTAGAGTGTTTATGCTTAAAATTGGATTCATTCATATTTTAACCTTCTAAATTTTATTGGATAAATGTGAAAACATTTAACAAATATGTACAGTCATATTATAGTTATTTCTATAAATTCCCACCAATACAACAAAAATGAGTTAGTTACCATTAAAAATTATAATATTATAATATTATTTTTCGACATAACTCAGCGTTGTGTGCAATATAAGATTTCAAAGAAACCTGTTGTTGCGTGTCGGGTACATCATCGAACATATCATACCATTTAAACTAAAATTAATATTTAATTCATAAATATTAATAAATATGAAAATGTAACATTCTTTATTCACCTGGGATGTTGCATCTTTCTCCCCTTTTTGAAATTTCATCCTCACAATTTTATTCAATTAACAAATAAATGAGGGTATTTATCCCTCATAAAATTCTTAGATTCCCATGTTTCCTATTCAACTATATTGTTTTCTCACAAAACCTTTACCTGATGGATTACTTTATTCCACAACACTTGCACTCTTCGGTCAATAATCTGGACTGGTTGTTCCTTATAGGAAATATTATCTTCCAACTGAACAACCTATAGACTCAAAACATCAGTTGAATCCGGCATACACTTTCTCATAATTAACACATGAAAAACTTTATGTACCTAGGATAAACATAGAGGTAAATCTACTATGTACCAAACCGATCCAACTTTCTCTATGATTTCATAGGGTCCGATGAACCTTAGACTCAGCTTTCCCTTCTTTCCAAAATATATCAAACTTTTACATGGAGAAACTTTGAGAAAGACATGATCACATACCTCAAATAAAATATCCCACCTTTGGTTATCCACATAACTTATCTGCCTTCTCTATGATGTGCTTATGTGCTTCTGAATTAACTGATCTTTTTCTGCTATTTCTTCTACCAATTCTGGTCCCATAAGTTTCCTTTTACCTATTTCATCCCAAAAAGTTGGAGTTTGACATATATTTCCATACAATGCCTCAAATGGTTCCATTTGTACACTTGAATGAAAACTGTGGTTATATTAAAATTCAACAAAAGAACGATGTTGGTCCCAACATCCCTGGTAATCCATTGAGCTAGCAGGTAGCTTATCTTCCAATGTCTGAATTTTTAGTTCTGACTGCCCATTAGATTGAGGATAAAAAGCTGTACTAAAATATAATTCAGTACCCAATGACTTCTGAAGTCCTTTTTGAAAGTTATAAGTAAACTTGGTATCGTGATCAGATACAATGGATAGGGTAAGTCTTTGAAAATTGACTATCTATTTAATATAAAACCGTGAAAGTTGATCTAGAGACAATGTATCTTAAATATGAAGCAAATGAGAATATTTAGTCAATCGGTCAATAATAACCCAAATTTCATTGCTACCTTGAGATGTTTTCGGTAATCCCAAAACAAAGTCCGTGGATATATTTTCCCATTTTCTCTATGGCATTGGAAAGGGCTGAAGCATCCCTTTCAGTAACTGTCGTTCTGCATTAACCTATTGACAAGTCAAACACTTCACAGTAAAGTCAACAATATATCTTTTCATTCCATCCCACTAGTAATACTCCCGAAGATCTCTATACATCTTAGTACTGCCAAGATTAACTTAAAACGAAGAACTATTAGCTTCACATAATAACTCTTTCATTAACTGTGATTCAAAGAGAACACATAATCTCTTCCCAAACCTCAAAATACAATCATTATCAACGTTAAATTTTGGTAACCTAACCTTCTGAACCAACTATACCTTTTTTTATAACTCACTATCTTCCTTTTGTGCTTGCTTAATTCTGTTTGATAGAGATGATTTCACTGAAACCTAAAAAGAAAACAGAGTAATTTCCTGTACCAAAAACATCTATGCCAAAGTTCATCAAATCATTAATCAAAGGATCTTATTCTAAACATAACATGGTTAATGTAGCATTACTCTTTTGACTCAAAGAATCTGACACTTTATATTTTTTTCGCAGATGGTAATGGATCATGAAATCATAATCCTTAATTAAATTCCAGCCATCTCCTCTATCTCATATTCAATTATTTCTTAGTAAATATATACTTCAAACATTTAATTTTAGTATATATTTCACATTTTACTCTATAAAGATAAATCCTCAAAATTTTTAATTAAAAAACAACAGCAACTAACTCCAAACCATGTGTAGGGTAATTTAACTCATGAGGTTTCAATTAACATGAAGCATAATCAATTACATGATCATTCTATAATAGGACACAACTAAGTCCTTTCAACGATTCATCACTATAGATAAAAAATTCACCATTTCTGGAAGGCGATTCCAGAACTAGAGCATTCACCAATCTTCTTTTCAATTCCTGAAAACAATCATCACATTCTTTTTTCCAAATGAACTTAAGATCTTTTTGAGTTAACTTAGTCATTGGACTAGGTAACCGTAAAAAATTTTCAATAACCCTCTAGTAATAACCTGTTAAACCAAGAAAACTAGGGATCTCTAGGATTTTGGTAGGTCTTGGACTTTCTTAAATAACTTTTGTTTTAGCAGGATCAATAGTTATGCCATTTTTTAAATAATGTGACCAAGGAAATAAATTTATTATAACCAAAACTCACACTTTCTGAATTTCCCACGCATTTACTTTTCTTTCAAGGTTTTCAATGCAACCTATTAATGACTTTCATGTTTTTATTTAATTTTGGAATAAACAAAATTGTCATCAATAAACACAACCACCATTTATAACTTGAGTCAACTGATCCATCACTGAAACAAACTATCCATTTCTGATTCCAACCATCTCAGGATACTGATTTGAAAGTAAATTTCTCTCTATATGTCTTCTTAGCATAACTACTCTATTTCCACTACAAAAAACCATTCTGATCACAAAAATATCTTAGGTGAAGCAACATGGTAATCTATAAATTCTATATCATTTAAATTTGACCATAAATTAATTTATGGATAGTAATTTAACAATATCTTAACTCCTAAAGTTATCTAAACCGACCTTTGATACCAACTCTAAGGATTTGATCTTAAAACATTACTTAATGTTGAGTTAAGTTAAGAATTCACATTTAGGATCTTTTCAGGTTTATAGTTTTAGATAATTAGGCCATAACTAATACATTACATCTCAAATATTACAAATTAGACACTTCTACTTAGTATCCATTTTTTATAAAATAATAACTATTGAAAAAAAAGAGTCTTGTCGAGTTCCATATTTTAGACAACATGAATTTTCCATGATCCCATCCTTGACCCAATTCATCTTTAAGTTCGGTAAAAAACATTTCGAAAAAACATGTGATAAGCATAAAAAGCTCAGTAAGGATTATAAAATAAAGAAAGAAAAAATCAGTCTATCAATACATACAAGACAATGAAATCATATTTTCAATCTTTAAAATACCACAATAGATCATAACATTTATGAATAAAAAATGGAAATCATAAATCATAAAGGTAACTTGTGGAATCCATAATATACTTACATTGTAGCTTTCACAACTACATAGGGAGTTACTTTTGGAATACCCATCATTGTATATTCCTTAAATATATTTGGAGAAGAATTATCATTTACCTTCATCATGTTACCAGATGCATTTGAGGGGTATCTCAGGCTCACATGACCTATGTTTATCATGGAACCACCCGTATACATAAATAATGACCAAAAACAATATCATATTCATAACACATAAAACAAACATAAAGGAAAGATAACATTTTCACATTTTAATCACAATATATCATTTAAATATATTGACATAACCAATCCATTATCAAAACAATTTTCAATACCAAAATATGAAAGAGAGTATATGGTATTTATTTTCCTTTTAAAAACTTTATGGCTTGTTAGGAATCCAAAAATCCAATAACACTCACAGCGACAGAAAGGTCATTGTCAACGCGTTTGTTAAAAAGAAACATTCCCTTTTTCATTTAATAAAATGCTAGGTATCAAAATATTCCCTTTAAATGAAATGAAAATTTAATGGGGTTTATACACCGTATAAAAGAAAGTCATTTATAAATAAAAATATTCCTAAATGAAATGAGATTGAGACGAAGTCCCTTACCCCATGTCCAACTTGACTCGTTCATTCCTTAATCTCCTAAATAATAAAATAAAGTTAATTTATACTTTCTTAAGAACCTTTTCAAGTTTATTATTCCTTTTATATTACTTATTATCACATTATAAACATTACATAATCATTTAAGTTAATGACGGTCATTTTGTCGATATTTGGTACTTAAGTCAAAAATGAACTTCCTATAATTAAAAGTTGTCCCTATGGTCAAAAGTCCATTACCTCCAGAATGATATTCATGATTTAGATATCAAATATATCATATATATCCAGTATATATATTTAATTATAATAGTATATAACATTTGGAGATAAGAAATTAAATGCATCGTTCATGGAGACAGTAAGCCGTAAGTATAATGAACACAACTTTCAACTCTATTTCGTATTTAATGGAATGAAAACTCAATGATACAGAGGTATATTATAATTACAGTATAATATAATATATAATTTCAGTAACTCCATCCTTTACATATTCCATATATGTTATTAATGAGTCATATCACTTTGAGGGGGCAATAGTCCCCACTTCCTCAAATTAAATTATCGTATTTACAAATTATGGAAACCAAAAAGTTATGCTATAAATGAAAAATACAGAAGCATACAGACAATATAAATATAATATATATCACATATAAATACAGTTCCATCATAATGGACACCATGATTGGTGGTAGGAGATAAACGGACAATCATCTTTTTGTGAGGCAACAGTTTGCTGTACACAGAAACAATATGTTCGTATTCAATAGATGGAGGTGTATGTAAGTGTAGTTTGAAAAATTATAATAAAAACAACCTAGACTATTGAGTATACTGGTGTTTTTTTGTAAAAAAATAATAATAATATCATAGAGAGTGAAGAATTAAAATAGAATAATAGATCTTAAGGGGAGACGTTACCTTTAAATCAGGCAACTCCCTTTGGTTTGAACCAAAAGGATTTATTGAAGTGCTTTCTACGTAAGGTAAGGATTCTATGAGGAAGAGAGGAATCTTGAAAGATTATTTGGGCAGAGGTAGGATGATCCAAGTGGGATTGAGAGATGTGATTAGGGGTTATAGGTGATGGCTTTTTATAAGAGGGAGGATGGGCTCTTTAGGAAAGTTTGAAAGTACTATTTTATTATAAAATGAGTTTTCAATTTCTAAAGGTAAAAAAAATTATTTAATTCAAATTTAAGGTGTATATAAATCGAAATAAAATCATCCAATAATAATTTTATAGGTTTTGGATATTTTTTAATCCAGATATATTTTTATTTAACCCTTTGTTAACTTATTTAACGTTTACCATGTCCTCTTATATATTCATACAATATGGTTAATATATTTAGTATAAAATGCCAATAGACCCAAAATGGATCATTAATGAAATTTTTAACATAATATATGTCATTTGGACTAATATTATATGTTTAGGACTATTTTATCATTTAATAAAATATTGATTTATTTAAAAAATATTTTATGTCAATTTTAATACTATTAATATCATGACTTTTTAACAAATCCAAACCAAATTTATTAATTAGAAAACCCTTCATTAATTAAAATATTACAAGTAATAATATTCTATAAAATTAGTGGATGGCATAAAAAAGTTCAAAATAAATTTATTTTAATATTTATAATATCATTTATTTTAATCCTTTATTAATGAATAAATTAGTACATCACTATTGTATCATAATTAAATTTGTTTATTTAATCTCTAAAAATTATAAATAAAATACCATGATGTAAGAAATCATTTTATATTTTCAAAAAATATTTATTGTTGAAGTGATAACTTATATAACCCCATATAAAAATTGTTTTAGTAAAAAGATTCATGTTTATGTTATTTTTTTCCTTACTTTAAATTAATTAATATAATGTGTCATTACAACTCCCAATTGGTTTCATGGAGTCCCAAAATCGACAAAAGTATTTCCATGGTCAGACATGAATCCACAAATTGGGTTAGGACAAGTTTAAGGGTAATTTAATATTATTATAATATTATTTTTCACCCTTATTTACCAGATTTACCTGTTAACCATGGTAAATAAAATATTTACTGAAGTAAATATTCATAATGTATAAAAATAAAAGTTACCTATTTACACAATTTAGACCTCATGATTCAAAATATAGAATCCATTTTTCCAAATTCAAAACATTTAAGGGGCTGAAATTAATTTAAAATTAATTTCTGTTGTCAAAACAATAAGCGTGTTTTTAAGATATAATTACTATCAAAATATTTACCTTTGTTTATATCGAAATTAAGAGTGAAATTACTTCCAATGACCATCATTGGATTAAATGTTAAAAATATAATCCAATTAACCTTTAAAACCAATTAAGATAAAAATCTAACTATATAAATAAATTATATTAAAAGGCAGTTTTGAATTAAGAAGTAGTATTTTTCACTAATCATTAAAAAAATGAACATTATCAGAAAAATACCAAAATTTCATCCAAAGTAAATTTTTATGTTCTGATTCTAAAGAATAATATTATTTTGTAAAATAGAACATATAAAAGTGACAAAAACTAGATTTAAAAAGGATTCTCCATCAAAAGGTGGTAAATCAACCTTTTAAAGAATATTAGAGTGTTTATGATTGAAATTGGATTCATTCATATTTTATGGTTCTAACTTTTATTGGATAAATGTAAAAAAAATTAAAAAACATGTATAATCATATTGTAGTTAGTTATGTTTATTCCTGTCAATACAATGACTATGAGTTAACTACCATTTAAAATAATAATATTATTATATTATTTTTCTGTATAACTCAACGTTGTGTGCAATGTAAGATTTCAAAGAAACCCATTGTTGCGTGTTGAGTACTCCATCCAACATAGAATCTGCTTTAAAGTAAAATTAACATTTAATTCACAAATATTAATAAATATGAAAATTACATATTATTTATTTAACTCAGATTTTACATAAAAAACTCTCTAAAATTTATTAGTTGATGCGATTACAACCCTATATCATCAAATATTCTAAATTGGTACATTTTTTATTTTTTTGAGTGGGGGGTTTATTTTATTATAAATTAATATTTTTGAGGTTCCCAAAAGTGCCTCTCACCCTAATTATAAAATGGAACCTCCTCCCTCATTTCTCCATAACTCCTTAAGAATTCAAGTTCATCCATCCCCTAACCATTTATCTTCTCAAATTACATAGTTACATTCTAGGGGTTTTGGGATTCTCAAAATACCAACTCGTGTTCCATTAAGAGGTTATCTAAAGAGATCACGTCAAAGAAGAGGTAATATCCTCTACCGATTATTTCGTAATTCTTTATACTTCTACTTCTACTTCTGAAGTTGTTTCATTATATAATAATAACTCCAGTATCACTAATATATTAATATGTTATTATAATAATGAAATAACCATATTCAAGTTTTTATCCATCCTAATAAAATAAAATCACCACGCGTGCGTATGTACAACTTACCATATCCACACCATGGGGTAATCTATTTTTCACCACCACCTTACTTAGATGAGTATAAAAATGGATGTAATAACTATATCTGATTATTATAAAATGAATTGGATTCTGAAATGTAGTACACTATAAAAATTAATTCCATTCAACAATTATGGGAATGATTATGTCCCTCGTGTGTACGTATGACCTACCGTCTCCACGATGCGATGTGATTAATTCTACATGATAACCACTCAAGATTGATTATATAAATGTACAGAATAAAAAATATGGTATTTATTATCATTTTATAATGATATAAATATGTCCTAAGAAGGAGAAACAAAACTTATTCATCAAAACATGCTTACAATCATAAAGTAGTTGAAACCCGAATAACGAGTAACAATGAATCATTATAAACAAAGGAGAATATGACCATATATGATGACTATGATTCTCGAATAAGTTAGTTACATTATCTAAATCATTATACAAGAGGTTTAGACACATAAAATCATATTAGACCTAAGGTAAGGGATAATTTCTCAATCTCATTTTTTCTGAGTTTGTTTATACGCAAGTATTTACCCAGGATATGTTTGTCATACATGCCCATGTTTTCTAAAACTATTTTAATAAAATGTTCAATATTATTCTATTTATGTTTAAAGTCATTTTTATCCATTTTTTACTTTCACTACATGGTATGGAAGAAATCTTACTTTTGTTTACCATACAATGTACCTTTTGACTTTTCTGTAAAAAGTAAGAGGGGAATGTTTTTTAAGTGATATGGTAGAAATAGATTTTTACGGTTTCATGATGGATTATTTCCATGAAGATTCCGATACAATATTTCAAGATTTTTTTCAACTAAATTATTTTCTTTTAAAATTTCAAGAAATTTTGAGTAAATAAGACATTTTTGAAGAAGAAAGGATATTTTCCTCAAGAATTAAGTGCAAGTGTTTTATGAAAATTATTTTCCATTTAAGATGGTGTTCTTAAATAGGGTGATGTTTCTATCCCTATTATTACTTTGATTTGATTGGGTTAATTATGGAATAATATTTTATATTGATTATGTTGTGATGAAATGATGTTTAAGAAACCCATTTTATTTCATGTGTTATGCTATGATGAATGATTGATGTTTTTATGGCACTTTTAAGATTGATTTTATTATGATATGGGTGGGACATATATCTCCCTCCAATTAATTGGGTAAAGATTTATATCCCATGAAATAGACAAAAATAGAATGGAAAGTAAATATGGTTTAGTAATACTAGGCTGGAATGATAAGTAAATCTAGTTCAGTAATACAGGGTTGGAACAACAAGTAAATCCGGTTCAGTGATACATGGATGGAATGGTAGGTAAACCTTGTTCAGTAATTGAATTTTTCCACAATGATGGTATTCGAACCAATGCCCTGGCTACACTGGAAATTATATTATGTGATTATTTGTTTTCAACAATTCCATGTTTTATTCCAATGTGATTTTATCATGGTTAATGTTACTTTATGATCTATACCTTACAAACTGCCATGATTTATTTCATGACTCATGATTTTGATATTTAAACTTTATGTTCATGTCTTTAAGTTATTATGTTTAGGGTTTGTTTTATGTTCTCAATGTTTAACCATACTGAGAATTTGAGTTCAACCATTTTATGTTTTCTTTTCCTTGGGATATAATGAAACTTTTTATGTTGGGAACCCAAATGGGTAGATATTTATGGGAGATGCTGAAGATCTTTCACCATGATAGAATATTATGTTCCAAGATTCCAAATACACTAAACTAATATGGACTTTGGGAGTATATTTGTTTAATGTATTAATTATTCTGTAAAATAAATGTAATGTCAATATACATCAAGCTTTGGTTATTAGATGCATAAATCAAGTTCGTGCATAACAATTTTGATCCCGCTATATATACATCCCTTTACTTCTTATTGATTTTATAGGACCTATTCAACGGAATATATTTTGGTATATTCCTCCATTTTTATTTGATATCTGGTTGATAAATATGATTTATAAAATAATAGAAATCGTATTTATTTGATTTATTTTAAAATTCTAGGTTCATCTCAATCTATTCAAGATCTCAGTTCTAGTTATTGTCCCCCAGATCTATATCTCATTCTTTATAATTTTCTATATAGTTCACCCAAAAAATATTTAATATATTTTTATATTAAAATATTAATTTTAAATCATATGGTGATCCACCTATTTTCTCATTGGATTTTATATAGATGTCTCCTAGGATCTTATGTTTATTTTATTTTATTTTTATGTGGGTATATCCCCATGTTTTTTAGTTATTTTTTTCTGTACTAATGTATTCTCTAACACAATTACAAGATAGCCCCTTATTTTCAATTCTTCATATTTTAATCTATGATGAATAATTATTATATTACTTTTCAAGATACCTTGAAATTCATTTTCTCTAAATTTAATCACATAAACTTTTCGTTTAAATCATCCATCATATCTATATAAATTAATATAAAAACATTTTTCATCATAGTATATATTCTTCGTAAAATAATTGCATTAATATTAAATCAATATGGATTTAGTGTTGTCTATATAAGCCATGAAACATGAAGAAGAAAAATGGACAAATGAGAAAATAAGAGGAATATTACAATATTTATTTCAAGCTTATATTTTCCCACATTACATACAAACAACATCTACACCCTTTTATAGACTATTCCTAATAAATGAAAAAACACCAAAATGAGTAATATTAATTGTAAAAAGAAAAATGAAACATTAATTTTTTTTTCAAACAAATATATATAGGAGCACAAAATCCACATGGAGAACCCACCTGGATCACAACCTGAAATGCTAGAAACATTCTCTTATGTTGAAAAACTCACTGACTACTTGGTTTGTATTTCCAACACTCCCCTTCAAACCAAGATGGGATTCATTTTAATCATAATTCTTAGTTGTTTGAATGCATCTTTTGGTAATTAATTTTTGAAAATATCATCCACTTGCTTCATAGTATGTAAATACTCTAATTTTAACATTTTCTACTTCACATGATCACTTAGAAAATGGTATCGGGTATCAATGTGTTTTCTTCTTCCTTGTTGCACTAGATTTTTGGAAAGTTTAATTGATAACTTATTATCCCCATATATGACTGTGGATTCATATTGCGGATGCTTTAACTGCACTAGCATATTTCTCCACCAAATTTCTTCATAAATAGTGAAGATACTACCACATATTCTTCTTCACATGTGTATAGGGAAACTGCACTCTGGTTCCATGAATTCCACATAAATCCATTCCTTCCAAGAAAGAATAAATATCTAGTGGTGCTTTTTATTTTATCTTTTTCACCTCCCAAATCATTATCCGAGTATCCATATAACATTTCGTCATTATTGTATGGATATAGAAAGACTAAATTTCACTATTCCTTTAACGTACATGAGGATTATTTTTGTGTCTAGCTAGTGTGATTATTTGTGTTCTTCTATGTACCTCATTAGAAGACCAACACTGTAGACAATATATGGCCTTGTGATTGTGAGGTACCTTAGGCTTCCAATCAGACTCTTGAAAAAAGTTGAGTCAATGCTTCTTCCTTCTCCATATTTTTTCAGTTTTAAGCTCATTATTATAATCATTTTTATGGTATTTCGATTGGCCATCTTGAACTTTTCAAGAAATTCCTTAACATTCTTATTTCGATATATATAGATGCCACCATGTTTTTTCTTTACATATATCCCCAAGAAAAAAGACATGATACCTCTATTATCCATCTAAAACTTATTAGACATGGCCTTCATTAATTGATCTAACATTGGGAGATTGTTCCCTATAAATAGAAAAGTCATCAACATACATGAATTTTATAAGAATATCAACATGATCATTTTACCTGATGTAAATTGAAATCTCATATGGACATTGGGAGAAGCCTTTATCACTAAGATAATTACATATGTGTGCATTCCAATCATGTAGAGGTTTATTCAACCTAGAGAAATATTTATTCAGTCAATACAACTTGTGTTCCTCTACTTACCTAACAAAGCCTTCACACTGGTCAACATAGACCTCTTCTTCTAGAATTATATTCATTAATGAATAATTCACATCCAGTTGGTAGATCATTCAACCGTGATGAACTAAAAGGGATATAATCATATTTACAGTTTCAAGGAGAGTAATAGGAGAGAATAATTCTTCATATACTACCATGTACTTCTATTTATACTCTTTTTCTGTGATCCTTACCACATAAAAAAGGATATTTCCATAATCATTTCCCTTGATCTTGTGTACCCAATTGATGATAATTGTTTTCTAGATTTTAGGAATTGTAGTCAGGTTCCATGTGTCATTTCTATCTATAGAATTAATTTTGTCATTCATAGAGATTCTAGAAAATTATTCTCTTATGGATTCCTGAAAAGTTAGGGGCTCATGATCTACATACAGGTAGAAAAGATTTACCTCTTTAGATTTCTCATATATGTCACTCAAGATTTTCATTTTATGGATGTAATAGGTGAGGATGAGTTGTATTAATTTTAACTTGATTGAGTGATTTCAAGAGTGATGGAATGTTCTCCTGCACTTCTGTCTGCCGAGGATGCACCAGAGGAAGGTGTATTAGACATTTTTTCTTGATGATCATGCCTTTATTCAGTAAATTATTATTCAACTAGAATATCATTGTTCAATTCTTCATCATTCCAATTCAAATATTCTTCCCCACTAATGATCATATCTCTACTCACCGCTACATTAATAGTTAGAGGATTTTAGAGCTTTTCGGATTTAGATGTATTACTATAGCCGATTAAGATGAAATTTTTGCCACTATCATCAAGCATACTTCTTCATGCATCTGGAACTTGAGCATAATTGACACACTCAAATATTCTTAGGTGCACCACACTAGGTTTTTAGCAGCTTAATGCCTCTTGTGGTGTCAAATTTTTGATTCTATTGGTTGGATACTGATTCCGCAGGTAGTAAGTACATGAAATTACCTCTACCCAGAAGCTCTTTAGTAAGCCTTTCTCCTTCAGCATGGTCCTCATCATGTTGAGGATGGTGTAGTTCTTTCATTCATTAATGTCATTCTATTGTGGCATGTTGGATGTAGTGTATTACTTCTTGACTCCTTGTTCCCTGCAAAAATATTGAAATAAATTTGAAGTGCATTATCCACCTCTTTCAGATCTAAGTATTATCATTCTATGACAAATTTTAACATCAACACGATATTTGAAAATCTCAATGATAGTAAAAGTGGAATATTTTTTCTTTGATGAAATACACCCAAAGTTTTTTCTAGAATCATCAATGAGGGTAATAAAGTACTTATTACCTCCAAGTTAGGGTGTTTCAAGTGGTCTAAAAATATCATTGTGAACCAACTGAAGTGGTTCCTTTCCCCTTCTTGATATTTCACTAGGGGAGGAATTTCTATTTTTCTTAACAAGTGTATGCGCCTCTAATACAATATTTAGAACTTAAATTTCTAGAAAACCATGCACCATGCTTGATGAGGATAAGAGTTTAAGGCCATTGAAATAGATATGTCTAAATCACAAATTCCATCTCTATGATTCATTATTCATGAGTCCAAAGTGATTCTCCTCAGTCTTTGTGTTAATATGCATTGGAAACATGAAATTATTTTCCATTTTAACCTGAAAAACAAGTCTCTTGTGAGAATCTCTTATATAAAAAAGAATATTTCTCCATGTGTATGACATAAACCTTATAAAAAATTTGGCCAATACTGATGATATTATTTTTCATGTTTGGTATGTAATAAACATTAGAGATTTAATTAGACTCGCCATTATTTTGATAGATTTTAATTCTAGCTTTTCTAATCATGGGTACCTTTAATGAGTTTCTAAAGCTCACGTTTCTACAAACTTCTTCTTTGAGTTCCTTGGATAGTTCTTTATTACCTCTCATATGGTTTATTTCACCCATGTCAAGATACCATGCATCTATTCATTCACATGACTTTTCTTGTCTGAGGAGGAGTGTGGTGAATTTTTGTTCATGATGAGATGGTTCATCATAGTTGGGTCGTTCATCATGATCCATCTTGTTCCAACACTAAGAGGAATAATGGAATAATTTCTTATAATAGTTGCATTTAATCTTCTTTATGTTTCAATGACCACGTGTGGAACAACCTCCACCATTTCAACTTCTATGGAATGTGGAAAAAGTTTATTGTTTTTGTTGATAGTTTGGACGATATCCATACCCTCTGCCTATTTCAAGATTACTAGTTCTATGACCACATCATTATGTTTGAAATTTTTTTCCTTATAGATTCAACTTAGACTCTAAGTCAGGCTCAAGAATTGAGCCTGTTTTCTTTTTCATTGATTTCCCAAGCATGCACAATGCTCTCATCAATTATTCAATGAATATTTGTCCAAATCCTTTGATTCTTCGATTTTCATAGCCACATTCCCAAAATTGGTGGTGAGAGATCACAGTTCCTTTTCAGTGACACTAATTTCCTCCACATTTTCACCATTTCATTTCAAATTTTTAATAATAGTAATTAAACATGAGAAGTAGTCAGAGATACTCTCACATTCCTTCATGTGCGCCACTTCAAACTCCACTATTAGTGTTTTACAAAGAACCTTATTTACTCAATAAAAACCCTTCAATATGGGTCAAATGGTATCCCAAGGTTGATTTCCTGATGTTTCTTTTTCAATCTTTCCAACTTTTGATTCATCCAACCCTTGATAGAGGAGGAACAATACATTGTTTTCTTTCTTCCTTTTTAATTTTTGAGAGCAGTTTTTTCATAATTTGTAATGAAGTATTTTCCCTCCATAGTGGGTACTATATACCCATTTACGACAATCTCCCATAGTTATTGTGATCCAAAATCCACCTTCATTTGGATGCACCACCTTTCATTTTTTTCATTATACAACTTAGAAAGTTGCGAATGGATTGTGGTGGACATCTTAAGAAATTAGGGGATACGTTGGCTGCTACCTCTGATACCAGTTTTTTGGATTTTCAAGCCATGAAATGTGAGGAGGAAAAATGGATAAATGAGAAAAAGATGAATTTTACTATATTTATTTCAATATTATATTTTCAAACATTACATATGGACTACATTTGAACCATTTTATATATTATTCCCAAAAAATGAATAGAAAAAAAATGCATAACATTAATTGTAGAAATTAAAAATGAAACATTAAATGTGTTATACACATACACTTGGATGAGCACTATAGTTGCATGGGGGAAACGCCTAGAACACATCTTGAAATGCTACAAATATTCTCCTGTATTTAAAAACCAAATGATGACCAAGTTTTTTTCTAAAATATAATTTGAAAATATAAACACCAATCAGCATATTAGCTTCTAAAAATGTTATCTCAAACATCTTGAATCATATTTACGTATTATATTTAGAACAATGAATCCCAATTCTTGCATCTTCAAATTAATTTCTTTATTTATGGATTTGATAATCCTGAAGAACCTTCATTTAATTTTGATAAAATCATTTCATCATTGATCTTCTTAAAATAATATTTTTGATCAACTTTTCAATTTAATTCATGAAGCATCACATTTTATTTTTGGTTTTTTGATCAATTAAAATTACTTTAAGCTTCATATCAATCATTTATTCTCCAAAAATTAATTTTGGAAAATCTCAGAAAATTTTACCCACATATACCTTAAGAAGTTCATGAAATAATGTATCAACATTAAATGGATTTCATTGAACCTTACACTTATATATCTATTCATTATGATGAAATGCCTGAACCACTTATGTACATTTCTAAACATGATTCTCTGGTTGTATCAACATTATAGGGACTCATAGTATAGTTTAGTGTGCCCTATAAAGACCCATGAAACTTGTCTAAAATTTATATCCATGGTTGCCTCAACCTTATGGTAAATTATTTGAACCTCACGAGTAGTTATTATCATCATTATAAATAGTAAATCTCAAACATATGTAAATGTTTCTCTCAACATTATGAGATCCATATTTATCTATATTTCTAAATTAGTAAAACATCACATTTGAACTTCCTCAAACAATATCAAAAAAATTTCTAAAAGTCAAATCATTTTAAAAAATATGTTTGGAATATTTCAAACTAGGTTAGACTTTCTAGAAATATTAACAAGGTCTTGAGATATATTTATACTAAAATTAAATCATTTCATTAAACATCACTACCTTAAGCTTCCATATTCAAATGAAATCATTAAAACCCTTATTTAAATGATTTTTCTTCTCTAAATTATACAGTTTATAGTAGGATCATGTGTGTATGGGTTTTTAACAGCTTTGTACATTAATTTCTCAATTTAAACTAGCTTTTAACTCTAATAATAACCACATATTCATGTTGTTTTCTTGTCTATAATCTTTAAATTTTTTCTAAATGTTTATGAAACCATATAGTTTTTTAGAACATGTCATTCACATGTTGACCATCACCATCAATTCTATCTTGTAAGGGGATACTCATCAAGTAACCTTTCATTCTTCTTCGATTACCCAAATGCGTTGGCAGCTTCTCCATCCATTAGTGGGTGTGTACATAATATATAACTCATTATCTCTAAACATATACATACACTATCATTGATTTTTTTTAAACATTTTCCAATGGTAACATTTGAATGAAAAATTAATTTCATTAGATATACTCTAAAATCAAAAAAAAAATCAAACTTTTTTCCATGATTGTTTTGAGTAACATGCCAAAGTATTTTTACTTAAATAATAGTTTATCTCAAAAATTTACTCTTTATTAATACCAACACTTTATAAAGTTGATATTTTGTTTAAACATATAATAAACTATGTTTTATAACTATTTATTTTTCATGGGGTTGTATGAATATGATTTTTCTCATTTGAATAACAGAATCCTTGCATAAAATAGTATATTGATCTAATAATATTCAAGTATTTTTTGGTTTTATGTGATGTGATGACCCAAAAAATATACCAAAAACATCCTGTAAAATTAGATAGACAATTATATATAATGTATTCAGTACCTTAGAAATAATATGAAAGTTACAATGTTATTACTCTAAAATATAATGGTGTAGTTAAAAAATTTATATCCATCCTGAGTAATATAAATAAATGTTAAAATAAAAATAACATAAATTTTTAAAATATAGGGTAATATATAAAAATTAAAATGATTATAAAAAGATAAAAAACATAAGATTCATTGTTTCTAATGTGGAAAATGCTTTATGTGAAGTCAAAATCCATTATAATATATTATATTAATGAGAAGAAAAAATTCAAGAGAATATTTGGGGTTATTTATTGATATAAAAAATTATTTAATGAGTTTTAGATAGTATTTATATAAATATAATTAATGGGATGATATATTTGAATCTTTAGTTTTCATTTCTTTCTTCTCTTTAACTCAAATATTTTATATGTAGTCAGTGGGATAGAAATGATACTATGGATTGTTCTTGGAAATTCATATTACTTTTGCACTATAATTTGTGGAAGGAGACTATGTGATACATAAATTAGATATCACTTAACCATGTATGAAGAAAATGTGAAGTTCACTTTAAAAGTAGAATACTATATACTTCATTTTATATCATTTAATTAATATAAATTAAAGGTGAAAAATAAGTTTTGGTTTTAATGGTTTATTTATTCTTTATTTAGATGTATTTTTTAGAACTAAATCCCAACACTAACATTTTTTTTAAATATTAATATATTTATTATTATATAATGATATGTATAGTATAGTTATAAATTGTGGTCATTGATTCAAATTACCAAAATTTGATTCGATGTATTAGTGTGGATAACCCTTAAAAATACTCATTCATGATTTTTTATGGACGATAATATTTTATGGTGATTCAATTTTTTAACCTATGTAAATATAAGAATAAATAATATTTGTGTATGAGGATATCTTTATAAGGATAAAAATGAACGTTCCTTACAATGTATACATACATGAGAGTAAAATATATCATCTATTTGATAGATTAATTCTAGGATTCTAGAAGGACATACAACGTCACATTTTTTTATAGAAAATAGTAATGATATTTTCAAGTAATCATGAAATATATTCACTAAATCATACATTTTTATGTGGAAATATTTGAATAATAGGATGTAAGAGAATTGGGAAGAAAGTTTGATACCCTAAACTCATGTTGTTTAGATTTTATTCTTCTTTATTGCTGAATAAAAAATTATAATATATCATTCATAAGTATTGATATTTTAGTGACATTAGGATACTATCTACAACCATAATTATTTTATTCAAATTAAAATTTATTAAATGATATCATTTAAAAATTTTATAATTTTTTATTCATTTATATAAAAGCCTTATAATTTATTATAATTATTAGATTCATCATTATTAACTTGAAAAATATAGAAACATAAAAAATGAACTTATATTCTTAAGAAAGGTTAGTTTTTTAAATAATATATTTAAAAATCAATATATAACTATGATATCTATAATATAATTGGAATAAAAATCTTGATTACATGTAAAATATTACATATAGAATAAAAAATGATAGAGTGAAACAAAAATAATAGAATGAAAAATATTGGACATCATAAAAATATAGTCAATTAAATTTGAAAATATAGCATAACTTAAGGGTAAGAATGATCCCATTACTGTATGTTAATTATCTCCTGAAACCAAAAATACATTAAGGGTAATATGATTTTTTAAAATATATATCAATAAATTAGTCCAAATATTATGCATCACAATAGGATAATATCTAAAAAATATTTCTCATAATTTTTAATATATAAAATATTATAATCTCATTGAATATAAAATCAAATGATTTGTGAATCAGGTTAACAATGTTTCCTCTCAAATTAATGGAACAAACAACTAGAATCATAGCATTAAATAAAATGGAATTTAGGGTATCAATAATTTTATAAGAATTTCTATTTAAACCATTTAATTATATTATATACATCATTAACAGTATATGTTTATTGTGAATCTCCGTGAATAAGATCGTTTTCAAAGGTTTGTACCAAGGTTTATCAATGTATTAGTAAAAATAATCCATTAAAAGAAAAAAATAAATATTTATATCTAATATTATTAAAAATGAATAAACTATTCAAATTTTTTTTTCCAAAAATAATATTTATATTTAAAATGGTTCAAATATCTCTAATACCATAATAATAAGTAAAATTATGTGAAATGAATAAGCTACTAAAACTTCAGATCACATTCTAAAAAATATCATATTGTAATTTTTATAATTATCAGAACATTGGAATAATAACAAAAATATAGATCATAAAATATTTATTAAGTAATATTTAACAAAAATTAATAGGAAACAATCTGAAAATAAAAAATATTTATGATAAAATTCATGGGATGATGGGAGATAAAACCATTACTATATTTCTCTTTAGATATTGGAGAATAATCCTTTATACTCATAAAATTATAGAATTTGGGAGATAATTACAAGGGAGAAATCAAAATAAAATTTAGAAACTTATTTACAGAGAATATCATACAGAGGTTTTTATTTATAAATGGATGAGGTGATTTTTTAAACAGAAAATTGAATATAATATTCAATGAAACCAATATTTTAGATAAAAAATAATAATTATATTAATTATTTTCAATATTGTAATTTTTATAATCATTTGGGTCTAATATGAGTTATTTTTACATCATGTATGATGTTTTTATTACATAAACAATGAATCTTGTTATATTTCACACTTCACTAGTCACCTATATATATATGAAAAGGAATAAAATATTATAATTTTAAAATTTCAATTCCTTTATTTCAAGATATCTATAAATTTTATTAAAACAAATATATGGCTATAAGAATATTATTTATTACATAAAAAATAAATTTTTATCAAAAATAATGTATTCCATATATAAATAGTATTTTTTTCTAATAAGTTATTATTATATAATATTTTAAATTATAGATTCATTAAAAACACATATTTTACTATTTATAGTTATTATAATTTATTTGTAATCATTATGTTATGATTACCACCAATGACCTATAAGAGTTACATGATTGTCATATTCTCACTAAGCCATTTTCTTTTGATAATGGTATAATGAATACTTAAACTTCATACATTCTTACATATTTAATAAAATATACAGTAATATTATAACAACCATTCAACTATATTCCTATCAAGTTTGTATCCATTAAAAAATTTAAATTAAAATACATATAATATTATTATTTTAATGATATTATAATTCTTATAGTTTTGTTTTTTAATGGGGAAAATGAACAGAGAAAATTCCCACTTCAAGTCATGGATTGTATTTATTTTTATGGTACATATTTATTTTTATTGATCATAATTGATGTCTAAATATTCTATTTTTCCTTAATATTAAAATCATTAAATTATTTTTCTTAAATTTCAGATAAAGTGTTTCAAACAATATATTAATTCATTAATTTATTATATAATCCATCAGTTCCCAACATGTATATATTATTGTAATAACAATATTAATTTTCTCTTAATTGATTAGTTCTGTATATTTTATGTGATATTTGGCATTAAAAAATTATGTGTTGTGAACATTTATAGGGTTAACATAATATGAGCCTCGATTTGATAACATGAGTTAATTTGATGATGAAATGGTTTCTCACTTAATAACTAAGACACCATGGGTGTCAACATATGTCAAATAAAGAATCTCATATCATGGGATGATCATTCCATAAGAAATTTTCTTAGTTCTGTGATGTGGTGGTCAGAGCCTACTACTAGTATGAGCCCATTTATTTTTTCCATTTCAGGTGAAAAGGGTTTTCAAAATTATAAATCCCATTTTGATATTCATTTGAACACATTTAGGCCTAAAAAAATCCTACTATAAGAAAACTAATTTTCTAGGTGCATAGTTTGTTTCATAATTATTTATTTGACAACCAACAGATCAGAAATAGATTTATGGATTAAAGGTTATTGTCATTTATTTTTTGAAATTATTTTATCATAATGAGAGTATGGAATATGAAAAATTATATTGAAAATGTATTTCAATAAATAATTTTGTGGACACATAAGATTCTCATAAATAAGAAATCTCATGTGGCGAAAAGTCAATATTTTTTAACGGAAGTGTAAATCTATTATAGTCATGCATTTTATGGAAATTCTTAGTGATAATCCTTCAAAATTATTTAATTCATTCAGATTCGAGCATTGTTTTTGAATCAACAAGGAGAATCGTCTATGGTTGTGTAATAACTTTATGATTGGGAATTATTTGCAAAGATGAGACAAGAATCCTTTATTTTTGAATAATTCTTGGTGAAAATGAACATCTTATGAAACTACATATTCAAGGAGGGATGTTAAAAGTATACTTCTATAAATATTTTCATACATAAAGAGAAAGTGGTCCAAGCTAGCATTCAGAATTAGAATAAAAAAATTGACCTAAACTCTAAGGATGTTCAGTTAATCCACATATTCCACCAAAAGATAAATCCCATCAATTGGTTGGTCCTTAATTCATGAAATTCAATGATGTTAACCCTTAGGGAACACTAGGGTTTAACTTTGAGATAAAATATGAATAATTATAAAGTATATTTACAATTATTATCCCTCTATATGAATCCTTTACTGGACCTCTCACATAATTCCTCTATGAGAGACTCCACCATGATTTATTCATGAATCCACACTCATATAGTGTCTTTTGAGAAATAATACCATGAGGTACTTTTATGTAGGGCCTCTCATGAAAATCTTTCTTGAATTAGCCACCTTAAAACCCAAAAATTATATAAATTTAACCTCTTTCGAAAAATACTAATTTTATATGAAAATAGTTTTTCTAAAATACATTTCACCATTTTATAATGGTAATAATCGATGTAATATTTAACCAATGGATAATCACATTGAAAAAAATTACATTTATAGGTGTACATGACTTCTTCTATGGAAAATAATCCTCTCATATAATCTAAATATTTCATTAGACACTAGCACATTTTATCACATTTTTCCCCATTTATAAAAGTCTATCATTAATAATGGGTATATTTTAACCCTTCCATAAAAGATATCCCATTTTTTAAACACACATTCTTAATACAAATAAAGGTTCCTAGAGTTGATATACTCTTCTGGATTTCATCAAAACACATTGAGTTAGGATAATCCTCTTGGTTTCTTTAAATTAATCACCTCATGGTTTCCTAAAAATAAATTTTCATGGCTCACCCACCAGAGAAAAACTGAAAGTCATTCCCATACATAAGTCACACACTATCCCACCACTAGGTATTTTCCTACTGTTATTACATGATGTGTGACTTTAAAATCTACCAGATTACATCCTTACTCCATGATATAAATTGTATGGATCGGTCCCAATTTACAATTATAGACTTTGAAACCTATGTTATATGGGGTTTGATTACAATTAACCAAGATACATAATACTCCTCTATGTGGTTCAATCCAAAAAACACTATAATTATATTGTGGAACATATGTTGTGAAATACACAATCATATCCTCATTGGTGACCTCATCCCTAGTAATATCAATGATCCATTTAGATCTATATATATGTATCCTACTACATGTAATCCCAAAGCCTTAATTACTATGCCTTGTCACTATTGTGTCCATTCTTACGTACTTATATAGTTTCCCATATAAAAGGAGGTGGAAATACACTTATGGTCCTTCTGTTAGGTATATTCCACAAAAATATTTTCTCCTATGTATTTACCAACAAAAATGTTGAACTGTTAGGGGACACCTAAGAACAATCCTCAATCAATCACTTATTGTCACTCATTTCCTACATTATCATCCTTATCACTATATATAAATCTACATATATTGATATTTTCACAAGAATATAAATGTTTAAATTCAAATTATGTGAGTTTTGATTCAAATTCCAATGGTTCTTGAAAGATTCCTCATAATATACTATCCCAAAACCATTACCATGTCATATCATCCAAAAGAGGGGGTATCTATTGAATGTGGATATCCTTATTATATTATGAGAAAAATAAACCAACTACATTATATGAATAATTCCCTATTAAAGATAATAGCATGACCCATTCCTTCTTATTAGATGAACATAAAGATACAACTTCCTTATTTAACATGTATATAGTTCCATATGTGTTGATCATATGATGAACCACATGTTCTTTTGTAAAAATCATAACAAATCCACCTTATGCAATGAGAATAATATTTTCTAAGTGAAAAGGATAGTATTACTAATTATTTATTATGCGATGATCATAAAATTACCTATATGGAGAGAATAAGAAAACCAATCATATATCATGTGTTGATATTAAGATTCCATCATCAACTATATTGTGGAAGATAATATGATTTTTAACGAGGTGTATGACCCAAACATACCATATGATATCTAGTTTCAAAGAGACGGGATATACCAAAATGGGTCCACCCATTCCTAAGTCCTATACCAACCCTTTTCTAGTTACGTTTCACTTTTTATTCCTATCAACATGGATTTAGTCTAATTAAAAATGGTCAAGGATTCATAAACATAATAGTAACCACTATTTTCTTCATCACTTAACCAAAACACGTGTGGCATGTCCTATATAGTGGTGCAAAACTTTGTGGGTTCCAATTCCATTTGTGGGGACACATAGGAAGACCCTGTAATGGTCATAATACCAATATCACAGTATCCCCTGTCTCTATAAGAAGTATCCCAATATCTTCTAAGATAATGATAAATTCATGACTTCCTTATTATGTGGCTACAAACTATAGATATCCCAACGGATTGGATCAAAAGAGAGGTAGTATAATATTTATGTGGAGTGGGCTCTAACATTCATATTTTCATTCAATCATCTTCACATTAGTAAATGGTATTATTACTTAGTAGAATTAATGAAAATATATTAAATATGTAACATAGAAATGGAACAATAATTAAAACCCTAAATTGATAAGTATACATCTAATTCTATCAACCAATATGAAACCAAAGTGTCACTGGTATGTCCAAGAGACCACACACCTTTGGAAATCAGGTCCACATTGACTCAATACTCACTAGTGTGGGTGTGCGTCAAAAATAGTGAAGAAAACATCTCCAATGGAAATGAATGCAATGAAAAAATAGATATTTATGATGTTTAGTATTTCTAATGTATGAATATGAGGAACTAAAATACATAGAATAACATTTACATAAAAAATCCTACTTATAAATAATTTTAGGGAGAAAGGATATACTTTTATAGTCATAAAAAATGAAACCAAGGATCCCAATTATATGATGTAATGTTTTTTATCATTTAATGAGAATTAGTTATTAATTTAATTTATTATTGTCCCATACAATCAATTATTTTTAAAAAATAAAATATAACTAAAGATGATCTATAAAAGCTGAAAGAATTATTATAAACTAGAAATAGAAGGGGCTATAAATTATATAATAGAATATAAAAATTATACCATTATTTTTAATTAGAAATAAATTTTATAATTATTTTCCATTCTTGAAATTATTATCATTGTCATAAAATTATTTATTTATTGAATCAAGACTTATAAATTACTAAATAATTATTAAGTGAAATATATTTCAATTTTCCTCTTGTATAATCTAATAGTGTTTTCAAGGGTAGAACACTTTGACTTCGTTCATGTGTGGACCAACCCCTATAACTCTCCATAATTATTTTATCATTAAAGAAGGTGATAATTAACAAATTTATAAAGAAATTGAGATTTTAATAATATAAGTGATAACAATTTTATGATATTAAATTTATATATTTTTGAGGAGTTACTTGAACCTCCCTAAATTGTGAAAAATAATTCTTTCATATTATTAACACTACCAAAAAAAATATTTTCTAAACAACCAAAACAAATATATCTTATTATATTAGTTTAATTAAAGAGATAAAAATAATAATTATTCAACATAGACTTTATCAATTTAATTTTGACATACCAGTTAACCAAAATTATATTTATCTGTAAAAAAATTGTTTAATGAATCTTTTTAATTACTATATATAAATATATTTCATCACCATTTTGAGTAAATATTAAATTGACTCAAATTGATGTATTTTTCAACTCTATTTATATCATTAACTACTTAAAATAAAATCATTTATTATGGTACCATAATTTAATAGTGAAGTATAAGGATATACTGAAATAAAACTTATATATAATGATAAGTTATTATGAGTTTAACATTATGCATTTTGGGTTCATAAATTAACCATATTAATTTGTCAAATATATTTAAATATTTTTTTAGTATTATAAAAAAAATATTTTTCATTGATTTTCATTAATAGACAATAATTAGTAGAAAACGTGAAAAAAAACATTAGACAATTTTTAAAACATTGAGAGAAAATTTTCTATAAGAAAATTTCCATAAGTATAAAATTTGGATATAATATATTGTGTTGTTGGATAATGTTTCCACTATGAATAGATTATTTATTTACCTCTAAATGATAATTTGGAAAAATAATTAACAATACCAACCAATTTTAATTATATTGTTGTGTTACTATTCTTGACAAGCTTTTACTAGCAATTAGTTGAGAATTTTTTTCAATTAGCTGTGTCGTTCACCATGATCAATTTAAAAGAGTTAAAATTAAAGTAGAGAATAAAATGAGATAGAATCACTGAAGAATTGGATATTGTTTTTTTTAATGCACTTATGACGACCTTTCTAACTTGTATTAATGGATTTTCATTGAAAAAATATAAAATGGAAATTACGTGGATGTGTATTGAGAAAAATAAAAAGGTGGGTGTTTAAATTTATTTTATATTGAAATATACTAAAAACAATTATCTTTTTCCTACTTTATAGTTAATATATATAATTTTTTCCCTAATTATTTGGAGACATATCCTATATGTATAATTGTGTGTCATGAAAATAGAAAATAAAAAAATGATCTATATATTCACATAAAGTAATCAGAAGATTAGGAAAATATTATGGATCTAGCATATTAAATATTTTGGTTTCCTCACATGCTATCATTTTGAGAAAAGTAACTCACTAAAATGTATTTTAATTAGAAAGGATTGTTATTCTCCATCAATTTTGGGGCTCGAGAATGATCCAATATTTAAAAATTTAATAAGGATTGAAATGGAAATTATGAATTTTTTGGATAAATTGAACTTTTAACAAAAAATTCCAAATGATATTGGCTTTCTGGTATCAATCTTGTTTAAACTATAAAAGAAGAATTTTAAATCTTCTTATGTATAGCATAATGGATATAATTGGGGTCTCTCTTAATGAAGTAGTATGAAATTTTCCAGGGATTCTTCAAACCATTTTTTTCTTTTTGAATATATCAAAACACGAACTGAAAATATACATGCGTAGTAAATAAATTACTTAAGTGGTGGGTGGAATACAAAAAGTGAATATGAATTATAAATAGAAAAAATAATGAATATAAATTTGGAAAGAATGGTGCATGAATAAAGTCAATTAACTCTTCAACTACCTATAATTTGATCTCCATATAGATTGGACTATTCCAAAACCTTACATAATGCATGTTTGATCTCTTGAGTCACACATATCTCTCACGTAAGGCGATGAACACATGTCCATGGAATCTCTTCCACTATATAAATAATCTCCCAAAACTAATGGATCTCACAATTGGACCACTCCAACCAATAATCTCTTCTTGGATGAAGTAATCATCATGAGATCATCAATCACACAAACACACCTAAAAACTATATCACGTAATTTAATATAATAAGTGGATAAGGATAAAATGGGAAATATTAGAAAACACTTCCCTTATGTGGTTGTTCTCTTTCATCACTACTCGAACTATCACAGTCCAACAAGAGAAAGAAAGAATACAATGATCCTCATTATGTTTGGATCTCTAAATGTCATTAGATATTAACTCTATCAATATGACATGGAGTATTATAAATTCATCTATAAATGTTCTAGATCAAAACATAAGGAGGAGGTAGAAAAATAGTGTATTTATGAATTTAATATAGGGTTAGAGTAAAAAAATGAAATAAGATAAGGGTTTCATAATTAGTTCATGTGAATTTGAAATTAAATTATAGAGTATGTGCTGATATACATATTAAAAAATTGAAAATATAAAACTACTTACATATTAATATAATATTTAGTGAAATAAACATTTCTTACTTTGAGGTGATTATCATCATCTCTGAATTAATCCCTTGTGAATGTTGTCAGGTTATTGTAATGATATGTGTTACCCTATAAGTTTCTATTCTATTCAATGATCATGATCCCAATATAATATTTTATCCACATAGACGGTTCAAGGGACTTGATGGATGAGTGATAATGCTCAAATAATCCATCTTTTCCAACATTCAACTTCATTTCCTATGAAACTTTCACCTATTTACATAAGAAAAAACAACTAAATTCAATGTTGACTTGGCGGTAAGCCTTTCCAATTTAAGAAATTAGCTTTACTATATATGTTCCATTGATAAAATTAATTTTTTTGGCCTCAACATAACATTTGGAGCCACACTATAATTTAATGGATTTTATTTTCTTTGGTTGCCCTTTTTACAGGATTCTCCTGTCATGTGTCGGGATCTTAACTCATGTTCACTTTTAAAAGATACATCAGGTTGTTGATTTGATTTGCTGGAGGGAATTTTCATCACATAAAAAATGAGGTTCACATGAAATCACATATCATACAGGGAGAAAAATATTTATGGCATGACCCGATTGATTAAGGCCATGGTATGCAGGTATTTTCATGTTATGTGTTCTTTGAAGTATTACTAGAGAGGTTTGGCACAATGGGTTTTTCTAAGATTTCGTGGCGGTTTGGCATTTTCAGTTGGTTTATCATGTTTTTTTTCATCACAGTGGGTATCATCGCAGCATGTTTTTATAGTTTTGTTCATTGGGTTTCATTGGTTGAGGTCTACATGACTGAATTAGGTATGAGGGATTGGGGAATTTTAATGGGTTTGTCATTGCAGGGCTGTGAGGTATTATCTGTGGATTTTAGAGAAGGTCGATTTGTCGAAGTCATGGCATAGTTTGGATTTTTTTATTTTGGATCTCCTTATAATGGAGAGTGATGATGTTATTGTAGATTATATTTGAAGTGTTTTTTAGTTTTTTTTTGGTAAATATGGATTAAGATTCTATGCATGGTTGTACACTGTATCATGTGATGGTATTGAAAATTATATTTGATGTTTGGTTATTATTAGTTTTGTGTTAAATCTTTCCAATATCATTTGTTTATGTTTTCCATGGTTGTTTGAATAAAATAAATATATCGTTTTATTTCATTATAGAAGTTCCACTGTTTTACAACAAAAGTTCCACTGGACCACTTCCACTTCTTGAGGTTCTACTAAAAGGTCCACTAGAAGTTCCACTGGAATTTTGACTGTATGTTCCCCTGGGAGATCTAATAGAAGTTCCATTGGAAGTACCAATAAAAGTTCTACTGGAAGTACCATAGTAAGTGCCACTAGAAGTTCCATTGGAAACAACTAGAACTCCCACTAGAACTCCCATTGGAACATCTACTAGAACTCCCACGAGAACTTCCCCAAGGTATTGTAAAATTAATTCAATTTAAAATAATTTATATAATTTAAAATTCAGAACTAAATAAATTTTATAATAATTATGTCTAACAATTACAATTCATATTTATTTTAATTATATTTAACAATAATATTATTTTTATTAATATACATTTTTCTTGTAGTGTGGAACTTTTACTAGAACATCCACAGGAATTTCCACTGGAACTTCCATTGAAAAATATATTTAATATATATATTAAATTATTTTACTTATTATTTGAGAAATATAAATTAATTATATATATATATAAAAGATTATTTTCATAATTATATATTATTTATTTACATTTCTATTCAAATAGTTTATACATTCTTAAACAGATTAAATCAGGTTATAAAATTAATGTACTTTTGTTGAAATTAATTTTTTTTGTAGGTTGTTTAAATGGTTTTCATGTTGATGTTGATTTTGTTTAATATTCTATTAATTCAGTTGCAGGGATGATTTTTAATTCACTTGATGTATCACAATCTTTTTATATTATGTTTTAGGGAGTAAATGAGTTCAGTGTCTGCTGACAATACTCTAATAAACAAAGAAAGGATAAATCAATTGTCACATCGATCCATTTTTCATTTATAAAATATGTTCATAGGATGGTTGAAAAATGTGATAGCATGGTGAAATTTCATTGTTTTGAGACATGTAAATGTTTCCTTGATATAATGGGGGTTAGTTTATTCTCTTATTGACAATATGCATGTAGTATCTTTGTTGAAAAGAATAATCAACCATCGGAAAACCCTAAATCAATTCATATGATGAGGTCGAAAAGAAAAATAAGAGAAGCACATGTAGCTGAGTTAGATGTGAATGCTTTAGCATGTATTAAACCAAATGATTCCATCTCCTTATTGACACCTATTGTAGGGGGTCAACAAGTTATTAGGTACATGAATGTTGATCTGATGAATTTTTTACAGTCTAAATGAAAAAAGACAATTACTTCATGGTGATGCATGTTTCATATTAGAGTACATGAATTTTTTGAGGAGAATCCATTATTTTTCTACACAATACAGTTTGACATGAATGATAAAATTAGTAATATTTTTTGGTTTGATTCAAAAAAATGAAGAAAGATTATGAGTTTTTTGGAGATGTTGTTGTTTTTTACACCACTTTCTATACTAATAAAGAGTTAATGTTGTTATTTGTCTTTTTGTGGTTCAGTCATCATCTTGAAATTGTCTTTTTTTGGGAATCTTTGTTACATGATGAAACTCTAGATTTGTTTTCTTAGTTGTTTCAAAACATTTTAGAGTTGCATCATATGAAGTGACCTCAAACTATTTTTACTGACTCAGAAGAGGTTATGGGAAAATACATTTCTAAAATTTTAGTGGGAACTCAACATTGCCTTTCTTCATGGCATTTGATGAAAAATAGAATTAATAATTTAGGTAATTGGATTAAATATAGATCTATTTTTTTAACTAGATTTAAGAATAATATATTCCAATACCATGATGCAAATCATATTGATCAAGAGTGGTCTTACATTAGAGAAGAATATGTGGATGGGAAATCAAAATGGTCAGATGATTTATTTTTATTACGAGAAAAGTGGTATCATTGATTTTTTAAAGGTTATTTAACACTGGTTATTCAAAAAACTAAATTAAGTGAAAATTTTAACGGATTTATTAAATATTATGTTCATCATAAGTTATGTTTTGTTCAATACTTTAAGTAGTTTAATCGACTGTTGGAGAAAAATTTTTATCGTGAAACGAAGGAAGAATTTGAGATATGGGAGAAGTTTCCTCATATCTATACCCTTACCATGCATTAATGTTCCACGTTTCTACTAGATATACTCCCAAGTTGTTTGATATATTTCAACATGAATATCAAATTATTGGTTATTTTTTTTGATTTCATGTTTTGAAATTGGAGTTCAATTTATTTATGTTATTGGAATGGTTGGTTATGAAGATCAATTTCGTGAATTATATGAAGATTATAATAAGTTTTTTGAATGTTCTTGTAGAAGGTTTGATTCAATTGGGTATCTTTTTTGTCATGTTTTAAAAATTTCTGACCATCTTGATGTGAGAAAATTACCTAAAAAATATATTTTGGGGGAGATAGACCTGATTGGATAGAAATATTATGATGTTAGAAGGATCTTATATTGAATTACTTGAGGAAAGAAAATTAGTTATAGAAAAAAATTACAAATATTTAGAACAAATGGGAATGAATTTATGTACCATAACTTATGAGACAAATGTATGTTATGATGTTGCCTTCATTATTTTTAGTAATTTTGTAAAATAGTTGACTATCATAAATACATCATCAGATAGATTTAATGGATGTGATAGTTCAAACAAAATTTTAAGAAAGTCTTCTTTTAAAAAGAAACCAAATAATAAAGTGGGAGATAGAATGAAAATATTTTTAGAGTAGGGCTATCTAATGGTGACATAGTTGAATAAAAAAATTGTACTTCTATAATGACGGTATGATTTAATTATATGATTCATTTCATTTAGGATATTGGTTTTCTATTTCAAAAATGGTATTTCATAGTATTTATCTTTGTATGCATGGAATTACAGATCAAGTTAGATCATATTTTGGTATTGCATCCAGAAAAACAGTTTTAAATGTAATTTTTTATCAGCATTTTTTTCAATAGCTGTTGAAATTGTGTTTTTTTCTATTTCAAGAAGACCTGTCAACCAACATTGAAATTTAGATTTGGAGGTAGACTTCATAGCATTTGAATTTTCCGAGTAGTGTAGATAATATTTTATGGTAGCTTTTTTACGTTTTAATGAATGAATTGAATCATTTATAGGCTTTATTATTTCATATTTCACATTTTATTATAAGGGATTGGGATTTGGATTCTATTTCAATAAATTATAAATGTGTTATATGCATTTATACTAAATGAAATTGTGAAAGTGACAATAGATAAGATCATATTTTTTTTACTAAAAATGTGAAAATAATTATTCATACTCTTACCAATTGTAATTATCATCACTAAATATAAAAACAAAAGAAAATAATTCCCCTCAAAAGAAAATATTTCCACTCATAAGAAAATAATATTCCTACTGCAATTTCTAAAATCAAATAAGACCACATTTCAATTTCTAATTTCTATTACCAAAACTAAATTTAACTCATTGCAATTTCCAAAACCAAATTTAAACCATTGTAATTAGAAAATAAAAATATAAATGATTTCAATTACCAAAAAAATATAAATCATTACAATTACCAACACCAAATATAAACCATTTAAATTACCAACACAAATTATAACAACAAAACCAAATAATTATCCTCAAAACAAAATAGTTCCCCTTATAGGCACATAATAATCCAACTGAAATTGCCAATTGGAATTACCAAAACCAAATTTAACGCATTTATGATAATATTCCATTCAACATTATATAAAACCAATATAATACCTATATAAAACAATTATGATAGTAATATTACTATTTAAATATCAACATTGTAATTTGTAAATCATCAATACAATGACATTGAAGTAGTAAAATAAATATATAGTATCCAATAGTATTATAGTGGTGAAAATTCCATCAAATAGGAACCTAAATAATTAATAACATACAATCACTAATAAAAAAATATTTATACCAATAAAAAAAGCACTATTAGAGAGGAGTATACTAAGAAAAATAGTCTATGAAAAACTGATATCAATACATGACATATATCTAATGTAATTTCCATCACTACCCAAAATAACAAACAATCATGAAACTGGGAAGTATGAATATTTTAAAACCTAACAACAATCAAATTTAGTTTCTTGTAACAGCCATTAAAGTGGGCTATATAAATGTTTAAAAACATATGAACCATTAGAATTCAATTTTGATGTCAATTCCATTTAACTAGGCTATTTAACTAGTTATCTTGATTCTGGCGTAATTGTTTCTAGAAGGAAAATCTTGGTTATATATGAGGTTATAGTATATCTATATTCATGGTCTGTAAGGAAAAAATGTTCCATATATAGGTGAAGGTCATCAACTTCATATTGTGATAGCTTATTGTTATATGCATGATTAGTAGCCAGGTTCTCTATTAGATTGAAGACAATTATCCCGTAGTATGACATTGCATCTCCCTAATAAGGAGTGTCTTACACTATGAATAAAAGTGTGGGAGTAGTGTTCTATAAGTATTTGGGGCTCCATTGTTTGATGATTTCTTCAATAAATGTTTTCTTTAAGTTTTAGAAACTGTATTCAGTCAGTTGGTTATATGAAAATGGATTTGATTTCAAAGAGGATAAAATTTACCATTTGTAAAGCATCCTTATAGTAATAATAATTTGTAGTAGCCCCCATCCAAAGCTTTACAGATTTTTAGTGGATGAATGTTTTTTCAATATGAAATATGATCAATGTCCAACGCTAATTTGATGTGTAGATGGGGATGAACACTTTTCCAATCGACTGCATTACTTCCTTTATTAGTTTCTCTAAAAAGCACTCTATCAAATTTTTGTTTTTCCCAGATATCATGCCTATTAAAAATGATTAAACTTAGAAAAAATATTAACTAATATATTTAAAACATCAAGAATATATAGAATATTACACTCACCATGGAAACACTTGTAATCTAATTGATTTATCTTGAAAAATTCCAACCATTTTCCTTATTTCACACTTATTTTTTATAATCTAAGAATAATAATCTATATTTTTATGTCAATAAAAAACAATGGAGGATTTCATGCTAAATGGATCTTAGTTTATAGTAATTTTTGTTAACTTAACTACTCACACTTCTACTTTTCATGCTTTTGCAGAAAATTGAGAAAATGTCATCTAATGCAACTGAATTAAAATTTTTCTGAGCTTCCCAAACATATTCACTACATTATAATCACATTAATTTATAATAAAAGATGTAATGTTCAGAGGAATTTAATATAAATCATTTAAATTAATGGTGAACATACTGGGATGGGTCCATATGCTGAATCTTCTCTAGCTTCTCCTAGCATTTTTTTACAGATGTTTACTCTTTTTGACCCATTTAGGTATAACTTCCTGACCTATAGTAGTTTTTTATTTTTTTATTTTATTCGAAACATGGGCTAAATCAATGGGTTTTATAATGAGTTGGTTCTTCTACTATTTTTTTTACATGGTGATGTTCTTCTTCTTGTATTTTTGGTTTAATAAAAATATGTGAAATCCAATTTCTTATATTTTGTAACTCTTGGTTTTATATTTCTAATCATTGATATGGTTTAGATACTATTTATTTTTATCTATTTGGTTTGGATTCTTTTAGGTAGAGGTGTGTTTTTTTCAGCATATTCTTTCACCTGATCGAAAACATCCTGAATCCCAGTTTCCTTGGTTCATTATTTCTTGTTTTCCTGTATTATAGAAGGTATTATTTCATGTTTTTTGCTTCACGGACAGTTGTTTTTTCAGTAGGATCCACCTACATCCTAGCTTCATTTTTACCTGCTTTCTGGGCTTCCTCCTTTACAAAATGACTCATTTCATCGCTTAAAATGACACATTTTCTGATTCCATCTTTGTTGGCATGGTCACTTACAAAAAGCTTTAGTTTTTTGATTTTTTCCAACTTTTTTCCAACTTTTGATTTCATTTTATGTAGTTTTCCTTTCAGGGATTAATTTTATTTTATAAGATCTGTTATTTTTTCATCCTCTAGTTCCACCTTTTCCTACTGTCCAAAAGCATCTTAATCATTGTTGGATCCTCTACAATTTCTTCTTCTTTTTGTATCTATAGAATTTTTGTTTTTGACATACCTATGGTTTGGAAAACCATTAAATTTATACTTTAATTGGTATAATTACCTCACTTGATTCAACATGAAGGATCTTCAGTTTTTTTTACAACAACATCAAAAACTGACAGGCTATACTTTGTGAATGGTGGATTGGCTAATTATTCATTTCCTTTAACTATTCTGATTTCATCACATGAACAATACTAAAATACTACAAGCCTATGAAGAGTACATTATACATATAAGTGAAAATAAATATTAATCCACATCAATAATTTGATAATATCCCTATTAATATTATCATTGTGGTTGTGAAATTATTTAATTGATCTCATCAACTATTGGTGGATTTCATGAGACCACCTTAGTGTTCTCATGTCTCTCATAGTATCCCCATAGTTGATAAAACCCCATCTTAATTAAGCACATGTAGTAGGGAAAAAATAGTCAAACATGTGTATAAACATAGTAGTGATGATGTGTCATGATGATTGTCTTCTTCCATCCCCTTTACTGCTTCTGAAAGAGTTGACTTTATTTCCTTTTATATCAACAACTTAACACATATTTGAAATCTCTTTACATAAAATGATTCCTTTGTTGTCTAGAAAAATTAGTATTGCTCTATTTATAATTTTCATTATTCTATTTCAAATATTCGTTTGACATCAACTTCAAAGAAATGTATTTACGCTCCCCTAAATCAGAAACCACCTGTTAATGGAATGTAGTTATCCAATAAAAACAAAATAAAACTGTTAGATTTTTTACAATCTGATGCTAATATAGTATTGGATATGAATGTTTGGAACATATTCCAAAAAAGAGTATTTTACAAAGAATTTGTATGACCTTATTTCAGTTTTGATTTTATTTCTTGTAAAACACTTTGTAAATAGGTCAAATTGGACCTAAAATACACACCTAAAAATTGAAAGTAAGACCTTTATTTGAGAATAAAAAAACATACAATAGGACAAGAAAGAATAGAATAATTCCATTCTGAATCCTGTAAAAATTTTACCACAATATCAAAATTTTGGAATTATTGGTGGAATCCATAAATTATTTTATATAATGTAGAATAAGTAAAACATTCTTTGGAAGTTACCTCTAGTGGAAGTTCTACTGGAACCTCGAGTGGAAGTTCCTATGAAACCTCTAGTGGAAGTTCTAGTGGAACCTCTAGTGAAAGTTCTAGTAGTGTAAAACAACTCAAAATTCCCTTATGAATCCTATAATATTTTCCTAAAAATTTATTTTTTGTGGATTACACAAATTACACTAGGTTTGGAAGGTTCAATATGACTGGAAGTTACCCTATGTCTTCCAATATCAGTTTCATTAGGACATCTAGTGGTAGTTCCACTAGAACCCTCACTAGAGGTTTCAATGGAACTCCCACTAGGAAATAACCAGTGTAAGATCTAGTGGTATAAATAGTCACAAAATTAACTTATGAATCCTATAATATTTCATGACAAATGTTTTTTTTGGATTTCAAAAATTACACAATAGGTTAGGAAGGTTGAATATGAGTGGAACCCTATAACTTCCACAGGAACTTCCACTGGAAAATGAAACCATGATTTCTTTCTTAAGGTAACTTTGCACTATATTTTAGTATAATATATTCAAGTGGAAGTACTAGTGGAACCTTAAGTGGAAGTTCTAGTAAGAATCTTATAATATTTCACTATAAATTTTTTTTGGTGATTCAACAAATTACACTATAGTTTTGGAAGCTTGAATATTAGTAAAAGTTCTGATGGAAGTTCTATGGAACCTCTAGTGGAAGTTCTGGTGGAAATTCCAGTGGAAGTTCTAATTATAGTTCTAATGTAACATCCACAAACCTCCATTGGAAAGTGGAGGGTTTTGTGGAGGTTCCAGTTGAACCTCTAATGGAAGTCCCAACATAAGTTCCAGTGGAACCTCCAGTGTATGTTCTAGTAGAACCTGTTGTGGAACCTCTGGGGAAGGTTCCAATGAAACCTATAATGGATGTTTGAGTAGAACCTCTAGTGGGGAAAAACAAAAAAACTCTATCAAAACTGAAAAAATTATAAAATGATGAAATTTCAGTGGATGATTCAGTAGAAATCCCAATGGTACTTTCATGATTACAGATGAAAAATAGTATCTTTTTCTTATGTTTTTACTATTTATAGTGACTTTAAAATGGGAAAATTTGAGTTTTTTGAGTTTAAAAATGATATAAATACAACATTTACAAACAACTAATCATAATACAAAGTTTTCGAATAAGTAATCATAACAAAAATGGAATTGATATTGAAGAGTACATATTTATGAAAAAATTACTAAGCTAAAACACCTTTGTCATCCATTAGTGCATGTTTTTTTCCAAAAAGAAAATCAAAGACTGATACCAAATACCACTGGATTCAAGTAGTTCTCAGAGAAGAAAAACCATATATTTTTGTTGGATGAGTGTTTTGGTCAGTATGATACTTCCTTTAGTGGATTCGTCACCACCTTTATTCTCATTGGATTCCCTAGAGTTGTTTCCAGAGTAGCTATATTTTTCATTATAGCCATAGCTCTATATTTATTTTTTTCACCATAGTCACCGTAGCCAAAGATGATCTGTCTCTCAAAAGGGAAAATCATCTACTAATTCAAATACAAGGATTTACCTAAAGAAATGATTTTATGTCTAGAAATATAATAGTATATGTGTCCTCATCCCATGTCAATACTATATTATCTAGTTAAAGAGTTATCTAGAGATGATGCTATTATCTAATTTACTTGGTCATGTACAGTGTGTCCTAACTTAGACTCTAAAACCCATTACTCAAAATTTATTAATTATGTCATGGTAAAGTATTATTTTCTAATAGATCGTTGACCAAACTCCTTACTTTGACATATGGGAACCTTGTTTCATCTGATGAACCGATCTTGGTTCACATTCCAAGTGTACTTGACTACAATATTTCAATATTCTTTAGTTCGTTGTAAATAATTCATGCAATAATCTCCTGTGTTCATTCAACATCAACATATTAGTATACTATGTTACCTATTTTACATTAATCCTCATTGAGTCCTTTCTTCTAACACCATAGGTGAATCCTATCACATCATCTCAACCTCATAATTGGGGATGAATAGACACCCCTTCAATATCTTCAATCAGTCGCATGCACACACAAAATACCCATGAAAAAATTCAAGAAACATCTCCAACAATATTTATCTTTGGCATGTTCATCCTTAGGTGGTATATTCATCTCGGTCATTTTCCAATAATATAAAATATAATTGGTCTTGGTATAAGATCACCTTAAAAATAAAATCACCATTTCCTTCAAATAAATACATCGACATAGATTTCAAACAGAAATCCTCTTCCCTAGAATCATGGTCAGTCTCCTCAAATAGAAACCTTTGTGATCCAACAATATTGTTACTTAATTTCTGATCAGTCTTGGATTTGTTTCATCTCCTAAGATCCATATTAATAATATTATTCAACATGGAATTTTTTATCAAATCAAGTTGGGAGTCATATTCAACAATATTTTCTTTAATTCATATGTGATTTCTACTGAAGACCATATTGAGCTCATTTGGTGGTTCTATTCTTCAGAAAGATTGGCAGAATCATCTTTCCGAGTTGTGCAAAAAATCAACAAAGGACTTCGTTTATTCTTTATTGGAACTAGAAACCTTCAATCATCATCAAATAGGTTCCCATATTTTTTTCAATGTTTTCATCTATAAATTCTAAACTCAACTTTGGAGTTCTCATATGGTCTTCTTCTATCGGAATTGAGATCAACCTCCTTCGCATCATATCCACACCTATACCTTTACCTGCTTCACCTTAGCCTCAAGATTCTTTTGCTTCTCACTTCTAGTTTGTTACCCTTCATTCATAATCAAATCCCATTGTGCCACAAAAAACATGATGTCATGGAAAAAGTTTGGACTTTGACAATTGATTTCATCCGTTAGTGAATAGAAGGAGATTTTATATTCTATTTGTATAAACGAAACAGTATCAGTTTAGTTCAAGTGGTAGTAGGGGAATGGAATGGTTGTGATAGTGTTTGTTTCTTCACGTGGTAGTAGGGTTTGGGGAATGGTTATAGAACACTCATCAAGGTATTTTTTATCTCATAGGAGTAGACCTATAATCCACAGTTTCTAATATTAAGTGAATTCAATTGAAACAGTAAAATATAAAAATCCCCAATTCGGTGGAATATTAATTCCAAAAATAATGAATATTTTTTTTTTGAAATTTTACAAAATAAATATAAGCACCCATAATACTCTAACTCAATCCGTAATATATTTTAATTAAAAAACCTATAATTAACACAAATTTTAGAATAATATAAAAAATTCAATTTCAAAATTTAAATCAAAAAATAAACCCTCCATATAATTGGTAGTATTCCAATAAATAGTTTTCAATGATTCTAATAAAGAATAATGAAAAATTTATCCCTTCAAATCAAGTCAATATATTTATAAAAAATCCAAAAAAATCAATATTTTGAATGAACATTTATTAATCATATTTTGTTTCTTGAAAAAATTCAGAAAAAAGTCACTAACATTTGAAAAATTAAAACCCAAGATACACACATATTTAATAAGATATTAAATTAATATTAGATTATAAAAACAATTTAAAAAAGGTAATAATTCTTCATTTACAGTACTATTCAACTAAAAATTAAATTTATTCAATCAAAAGGATACTGAAAATGTATCAAATACATTCCATATCGTTAGGAATGAACAATAAGGCATAAATAGAGTATATTTACTTAAAAATTATGGTTTAGTTTATTAAAAGTGATAAAATATTTGAATTAATAATTAATAAATATATATTATATACAATTGATAAAATATTATGCTTCTCATCAGTACCTAATGAAAGAAAATATTATTAGACTAATTACATAGATTTGTTATCCCTATACAGCCCAAATGAACAATTATTTATAATTATTTGTTAAAGAATTACTCGTAGGATGACATAAATTGTTTTTTCATTGTAAGGAATCTTTAAGAGGGGTTTTAATTTATGGTTTAAGAAATATTATAAAAAAATATTAAATTGTCATAGTTTTGATGGTCTAATGTAGAGAAACTTAGAACTATAAATAATTTAAAACAAATTTAACATCATAAAAATGTAAAAAATAATTCGGAATAATGGAAACCTAAAATCAACATTAAATAAAGAAACAATTATATCAATATAAAAATAAATAAAAAATTTAAAACAATTTAATGAATTTTTAAATAAAAAATTCATAATTTTGCTAATTTTTTATTAATATGATACATGTAAGATCATTTTTTTTTCATTGAGGTATAAACTCAAATTTTGAGGTTTTTCACTTATAATAAACTAAATTTTAGTGTACAAGAGGATTGATGAGATTTAAGGAGATTTCAGGAAGGTTTGGGCCCTAAATTATTGTTTTTTATGATGCTATATATGGCACACAATTTTTAATTATTAGGAAACCTGGTAATGTGGCATGGAAAGTGGAGAAGAAAAATTCATAAAATGAGGAAAACGAGGCCTATAAACATTAAAATTATTTTTTTAAGAGGTGGTGCCTCAGTCAAATACCAAGGCACAATTTATTGAAAAAAGAGAAAGGGAATTACAAAAGTCTAAAGGACGGAATCTTATTACAATCCTTAATGAAAAAAGGGAGCAAGTCGTCTGGAAAATCATCCAACAGGTATATAGGTTCCGATGAAAAGTTTTGAGAAGGCTTCATGAGGTTTATTCAGACCTTCTAGGGAGAACCATATCCTACCCCATCTATGGTAGAGTTGGCAAGGGTCTTTCATCTGCAACATCCTTCCACTTTCTCAGGGGATGGAGGACCACATACTGTAGAGTCATGGTTAGAAGCCATGGTGTCTATATTTGAGCATATAGATATGCCTTCAGAGCGGAGGGTGAAACTCTCTATGTATATGCTTTGGGATTATTCCAAGAGATAGTGGGATGTGATCTCACATGCGTGATACCAGCAGGTTATGGCTTAGGGTGAGTTTCAGCATACCTTCTATGACTACTTCTACCCAAATACTTTGAAGGCCAATCAAGCCTGAGAATTCATGATTTTGTAGGAGGGTACTCTCTTGGGCATGGATTATTATTCTCACTCCAAAGATTTGCGGTGTTTTACACACATTCTAGGGGTGATGATATTTTCCTAAAAAGGAAGTTTGAGGATGGTCTTAGATATGACATCCAATCTTAGGTGAAAATCTTCTGGATGATGACCATATCTTCTATAGTCAACCAGAAGCTGATCACCTAGAACAACTTGAGGGATTCAGGAGTTGTGGCCCAGGGTGGTTTAACATCAATATTTGGTGATTCTTTAGATGATATTAGGAAGAACCATAAGGAGTCTACACGCAGAGATCTGATTGGGCGAGATGGATATCCAGGTATCCAGGTGGTATGCTACCAATGCAGGAAAGGTGAGCATATGAGGCCACATTCCTGAGAGACCCACTAGAGTGTCGATCTTGTGGAAAGATGGGTCATCTTTAGCATTTCTATTAGTTCTTCTCACTAGCATCATGTGACATAGGTTCCTCTATGACTCTTTGTTTTGAAGAACACCACTAGTTTCTCATTAGTCTGGGAACTTGAGTTCTTCTTGGCCATTCAGGCTAAGGTGGAGGTCGCGACCGTGGTAGCCAATCGACATGCTTTCAACAACAATAGGGTGGATCAACTCAGGGTGGTCAGGTAGGATCATAGGTCTGTGGTACGAGACAAACTTTTGCAGTGGAGCAAAATAAAAATGAAAAGGATCTCGGACCCTCTATAGTTTGAGGTACGATGCTAGTTGCCTCAGTTTTAGATTTGAAATTTTTCAATACTGGGACTTCCCATAGTTTCATATATTTTGTTGTTGTGGAGATCCTTGGGATATGTATCCTTACTTTTTCTGATATCTTGATGCTAAAAACTCCATTGGAGGCTAGAATGGAAAGTGTACGTTAGTGCAAGGAGTTCCCTCTTAAGGTTGGTGGGTTTTACTTCTCATGGGACCTCTGTGTCCTAAAGATGAAAAACTATGATGTCATTATCAGAATGGGTTGGTTTGTTTCCTTCTAGGATAATATCGATTACTATCATCGTAGGATGAGTTTTACGTCACCAAAGGGTGGGTTGTTTCTATATAAGGGAGAATGGGATGTCCAGGTGAGCAGAGCGGGCCCCGAGCATCATGGTTTGGGAGGAGTTACATCCCAGATTTCTAGTCTATATCTGGATGACTGAGGGACATCACATATGGACTTTCCTCCAGTGGTTGATCAATTTAGGGATTTATTTCTTGAGTAATTTTCAGGTTTTCCTTTTTGAAGATAGGTAGAATTTTTTATTTATCTTGTTCTAAGAGCAGAACCGATGTCCATTTCTCTTTATAAGACGGCTACACTAGAATTACAGGAGCTCAAGAAGTAGTAAGAGGAGTTACTGCTAAAGGGTTTCATCTAACCCAGTACTTCAACTTGGGGTTCTTCTATCTTGTTTGTTAAGAAGGTGGATGGTAACCTCAGAATTTGTGTGGATTATCGAAAGCTGAACTAGTTGATGTTCAAGAACTGATATCACTTTCCAAGGATTGGGGAACTCTTTGATCAGATTCTTGGAGCACGATTGTTCTCAAAGATTTACTTGAGGTGTGGTTATCATCAGTTGCATGTTAAACCATCTAATATACCTCATACAGCCTTTCAGAGTAGGTATGGTCTATACTAGTATGTGGTTATGTCATTTGGTCTCACGAAAGCACCTGTAGTTTTTATGGCATTGATGAACCAAGTTTTCCATCCATACTTGGATTCCTTTGTGTCTGACTTCATGAAAGATATCTTGATGTACTCTCACACTCGACACGACTGTTCCAAAAACATTGAGATCATTTTTAGTACACTGAGATATCATCAATTTTATGATAATCTCTCAAAATGACACTTTTGGATGGACCAAATTCACTTATTGGGTCATGTTATCATAGAGATAGAAGTGTCAAAAGACCCAGAGAAAGTGAGGGTAGCAGTTTCCTGGGAGCATCCGAAGAACATATTTAAGGTATGGAGTTTTCTAGGGCTGGATGGTTACTACAGAAGTTATATATAAGACATTTCATGCTTAGAAGTGGCACTAACAGGCCTGACTAAGAAGGGTGTGAAGTACTTGTGGTCAGATTCTTATGAGTCATCCTTACAGGAGCTGAAAGGAAGGTTGACTTTAGCCCTGATACTTGTTTTTAAAGAGCCAGGAAAGAACAATACTATTTAATATGATGCATCAGGAATCGGGATGGGAGCTATTCTTATTCAGGGGGAAGGATTCATTGAGTACGAGTCTTGTAAGTTGAGGCCACATGAGAAGAATTACCCGATGCATGATCTGAAGTTTGCTGCAGTTGTTCATGATCTGTGTTGTTGGAGACATTATCTTACGGGAGATAATTTTGGGGTTTTCACCAATAAAAAATGCCTCAATAATATATTTACACAACATGATTTGAATTTGAGATAGCGAAGGTGGGTTGAGTACCTTCATTCCTTTGATTTTGAGCTTGTCTACACGTCTGTGAAAGGCAATGTAGTGGATGATTCTTTGAGCAGGAGGACTCAAATGTAGGCCTTGTAGGAGGTCAGTAGTGAGGGGTATCTTATGGATCTATTCTATGAGATATATTTGGAGGTTCATGATAGACAGGGGAAGATATTTCTTTTATCTGTAACTATTACCTTCACTCTACTTGATCATGTAATAATGAGGCAATTATCAGATTCCGAAGGACAAGTTCTATGGGAGAGAGTGTTAAGAGAGGACCCTTTTCCTAGATGGACAATAAGAGAGGATGAGATATTTAATTTTGATGGCTGTGTATAGATGTAAGTTAACATACGTAAGGATTTGATGCGAGATTTATATTTTTTATTTTGGTCAGTTCATCTTGGCATCACCAAGATGAATAGAGATCTACACCGTCAGTATTAGTGGCCAGGTATGAAGAGTGATGTCACTAGTTTTGTGATGATATGTTACACATGTCAGTACGTGAAGGTGGAACATCGGAAACTTGTAGGGATTTTGTAGAAGTTACCCATTCCTGGGTGGAAGTGTAATGATTTCATGATGGACTTCGTGACAGGTTTACCGAGGTCACCTCATGGGAACGACACAGTTTGTGTTTTCATTGACAAGCTCTTAAGGATGCACACTTCTTACCGATCAAGGAGACCTTCAGAGTTGATGAGCTGGGATGGTTGTAAATCTGGGAGATTGTAAATCTACATAGGGTTCCACACTCCATCATTCCAGACAAAGATTCTCATTTGACTTCTTGAGTCTGGAAGGGACTACAGAGGGCTTTGGGTATATAGGTACGTTTGAGTACAACTTACCATCCCCAGAAATATGGCCAGTCTGAGTATATGATATAGGTGCTTGTGGATATGATTCAAGCTTGCATCCTTGATTTTGTAAGTTCATTGAAGAAACACATACCTATTGTAGAGTTTTCATATAGTAATAGTTTCCAATAAACTATTCAGATGGCACCTTACCAGGTTTTATACGATATGCCATTCGGATCACCCCTATATTAGTTGGATTTAGGATATGAAGCTATGTTGGGACCTAGTCTTGTCTAGGATACCAGAGAGAATATAGAGTTTATTTGTAATAGGATGTCTATTACACATTCATGACAAAAATATAATGTTGATCGGTGGAGAAGACATCTAGAGTTTGAGGTTGGAGATTAGGTTTTCCTACGTGTCACACCGAGGTTAGGACATTTGAATATTAGGAGACAAGGAAAGATTTTTCTAAGATATGTTGGACCATTTGAGGTTTTAGAGAGAGTTACGCCGGTTTCCTATCAGTTTCAGTTACTTTAGAGGTATCGGTCTATGCACGTTGTCTTCCAACTTTCTCAGTTACGACATTACTTCTCATACTCGTCTCATGTTTTTCAACCCAATAAGGTTGAGTTGGTGGTGGATTCCTCGTTCGAGGAGAATCTCATCTGGATCATTGATCAAAGTGCAAAGGTTCTCCGGGACCATTATGTTCTTCTAGTACAGGTTCTATGGAAACACGAGAATGTATATGATGAGACATGGTATGGAGAGACCGACGTACGATCACAGTGGCCAGATCTATTTGAGGAATAATTTTCTTCTTCACCTCTTAATTAGGGAAATTTGGGGAAAATTATCTTTAAGGGGGGAAGTTTGTAAGAACCTAAATCTTCTTTTGAAGTATGGATCCCATTTTTATGATGTTTTCAGAAAAATAGAAGTTTATAGAAATTTTAGGAGTACACACCATGTACTTAGAAGTACACACCATGTATTTGGTTTTCATAGGTAGTCGTGTACTTTCCGTGTAATGGCCGAGTACATGGCTGTTTGGGGTGACCTAGAGACTGCCTAAAGTGGAGGCCAATTAAGGCATGTACATAGTATGTACATTAAATTAAAACACTATGTACTTTACTTTTTATTTGTTAAATCAGACCGGGGTCGCGTGTAATTGGAATAAATGCCTTCTTCCTGACTCATCTCATCTAGGAGTGACCATAGGGCATGATTTTTCTCTTTGCCTCTAATCAACCATCTATTCTCTAAATCAACCGTTGTTAATTGCTTTGGAATCACCATAGTGAGTTCTTCCTTATTCCAGAGCCACATTCCTTGATTTCTCTTCTTTCATGAGATATCCTTGGTTGAACGTTTTAGACATTTCTGTAGATCTATAAAATTCTAGGTCGATTCAAGGACTGAAGCTGGAGTATATGAATCATAAAATGATGAGGTATGTGTTTTGTGCCTTTATTTAGTTAGTATTTGAATTTTATGAGAAACATTTCACAATACCCTAGATTGGGGTATTGCATGTTTAGGGATTTTTGCACTGTTGATTCCTGTTATTCTTATTTTCTTGACTTAGGGCTCTTTTTTGTAAATAGGGTTATTTTCCATGTTGTTGAAGTGTTTTCCCATGTTTGATATGATATTGAAAATTTGTTATAGCTTTTCCTGTTAGGCTGCTTGCTACCATGCCTAGTTTTGTTGGGATGTAGTGATATTATATGATGTTGTGGTATGCCTTATTGCTATTTATCCAAGTAGTAAATTTAGGTTTACTTTTTCTACTGAAAATAGGTTGTGAAAGATTACTTTATGTAGGGATGTGGGAACCTGGTGCGGTGAGACCATTGGGGGAATTGACGTTGAGGACTTTTCGAGAGTGTCTATTATTCTTTATCACGCTGCAAGGCCATAGTGGGGATTGACGTTGATTGATCCCTCATAGTGTTTATAGTTATTTTTATGAGACCATAGGGGGAATTGAAATTTATTCCTCCCTCACAGTGTCTATAGTTACCATTACGAGACTATATGGAGAATTGATGTTGAGTGCTTTCTCAGAGTGTCTGTATTTTGTCGTTAAAAGACTATAGGGGGAATTGATGGTGATTGCTTCCTTAGAGAGTCATTTTTTTCATGAGGCCAAATGGGTTAGACAGTATGATCATACCCAGTAGGTCATTTTAACCTTTTATAAGTTGATCCAGAGAGGTTAGGATGTGAGAACTTACCCAGAGGGTTACTTGAGATTATTTGGTTGAACAAGAGTGGATAGGCTATGAGAACATCCCAGAGGGTTTCTTGTTTTTCATTTGGTTGATTAATTGATGAATGTAATTGAATGTAATTGAAACTGTAGGACTATTTAATTTTGAGTACTTACTTGTTCATTTATTCTTTTTTTATTGCCTTCCATATATATTCACTAACAGTTAGGCAGAGATCTTTGGGTGGTTGCCTACTGGTATTCGTCTCACACCCTGTTTGAGTCGTGCTTTTGGGTCCAAACAAATTATATTTGTTAGGACCCAAAATTTCATTAATGGAAATTCCTTTTGATCTAATTAAATATATTATTATGGTTATATAAAATGTAAAAATCATTAGTTTTATGTTTCTGGATTTTGAAATTCCATTATGAATTGTGACCATTGGTAATATAGTCATTGAACAGTGATCACATGATTAGTACAAATATAGTGCCTTAACAAATCCAATTTACTTAGACAGAGGAAGAGATGCCAACATCTAGTAGACTTTCCCCATATGAATCCCATTTGTCGAAGCTCCAGAAGGAGGTGGTTTCATTGTGCTTTTCTCTTGATAAATCCCATGACGAGATTGAACATGTTAATCTTGAGCAGAACCGACTATGGGAGAAGTGGAGGTTAATAGAGATTACCACTTGTGTGATGTTATTCGAGCCACCCCAAGAGTCTATCACCATCACAAACCACACTCTTTTGTCTTATGTAGGTGTTATAAGGGGTTATATAACAAGACCCTAGAACTATGACTATGTACATTACTTTTGTATAAAGAATGTGTATTCATTTTATTACTGTTACTTTGTAAATATCTTTTAAAGAACAAATAGTATTTTTAGTTAATATTAAACTAAGATATATATTTTGATTAATTAATGGATTTTTGAATTAAATAATATTTTAATAAAATATTATTATTTTTAAATTACTTTTTATTAAATACCATATATTTTTATTAATTCAATTGTAATTTTTATTATGGTTTGAAAGATGTTTTTGTCAAAACCCATGAATTTTTTATAAATGTTGGATTTTATTTTAAAATTAAAAATCCACATACTTATAAAATTAATTAGATAAAATGAATATTTTTTTTGGAATTAGGACATCAAAATTATCCAACGGTGAATTTTTCATCCTTTTTTGAGACAATCGAATTTTTGGGTAAAAATCAAATACCGTTTAAGTATATAATTTGTTTTATGATATAATAATGACCAAATAGTCATGTAATAAAATAATATAAAAATTATTTTCGGTGAATACATGTTTTACCATTAAAATAATGTGATTTTGGGTTTTTTTTCACCAATCTTTAGTGGACCCTTCAAGGCTTATAAAACATTTTGTGTATTTAAATTGTTTTCCTTGAGAGTGTGACTCACCTACACATAAGCAACCCTATTATTTTAAGAAGTTAGTCCATTGGACTTATAGAATATTTTTTTCCAATCCCCTTTGGAAAAATCCATGGGCAAAAACCATGTTCTGGTTTGTGGTTTTGATTAGATTAATGTGAGGTATCCCAAACCTAAATAATAAATAATTCCCTCTTCTTTCCTATATAAACCCTCCCAAGCTCCAACTTAATCTTCACTAGAAGCCTTTGGAGTTCAACCAAACCCTACCCTACTCTATCTAGAATCCTCCCAAGGTGCCCCAATCTCCCAAGAAGCCACTCCCAAGCCTTTTGGATCACACTTCTAAGTAAGGGATTTCATCCTTTCTCATTTTTGTCCAATATTCTTTAAGTTGTTCTGCCATTTTTTTCGTTAAAAATGTTGGGGTATGATTTCAAACCTCCACCATATTGCCCTATTATTGTTTTGATGATGGTATACCCCTTTCTCTTTCGTTAATGCATCCCATGTACACTCGTTACCAGGCCAAAATTCCGTGAGGGATTTCTCTCTACTATTTTACATCCAAGTAATTATTTTTAATTATGCATCTAAATTCCATTAAGTTTGTTCATACATGTATCTATATGACCAACTTATTTTCCATTTCATGTAAATATGATAAGACACCCCTTTCTCTCTCATCAACCATATTTTATGAGTTCTTATATCACGTCATTATGCTGCTGAAATTGCACTATGATTTCCAAGCCAATGTCATTTTGTAGTGAATTCCATGCCCATTTCTCTATCAAGGGTATAAAACTTTATAAAAATTTAAATATTGATTGTAAAGCTTCATGTATTTATTCCACATCCCTTTATCATCGAATAAATGATGATGATCGATTCCGTGTTGTATGATCCATGTGGTACACTTATGCATGAAATTAAATGTTTAAGAAGGGTGTGCCGTGATAGCACTCCATTGAATTGGATAAAGTATAGTATCATGATACATCATGTACAATGAGTGCTGAATCATTATAATTTAAGTGCAACAAGGGTTTAATCTTTCTTCATGTGCAATGGGGGTTTACTCATGCTCCATGTGCAATGAGCATTTTCTCATGCTAATTCCATGTTATGTGTTGTTACCACATTTCCATGTTATGATTATCATGCTATATCATGCCTTTATGTTTATATTTATCTTATGATCCATTGATATGCCTATTGACTAACATGGATTGTATTCCTCATGTTATTCCATGTTTATTCCCTTACCATGCTTTATAGATCACCCATTTCTTATGCGTGTCCTCAGGTTTTCCCATGCAATGCTAAGTATGAGGGAATGTTGTGGTCATGTAAAGGAAGTTTTCAATAAATATATTGTGTATTTTATGTTCTAAGTTGTTATGTAATGTTACTAAGCCCCAAATACATTAGACCTCTCGATCTTCCATGTTTTATCAGGTGAAGAGTTTATATAATGAATCAAGTTTAAGTTTGTAATAAAAGAGTAGGGTTGTCATAGTTGGTATCAGAGGATAGGTTTAGTTATTTTTGGGATTAGGATTAGGAAACCCTAGTGAATAAATATAGACAAGAATAATTATAGTAAAAACATCCCTAAGTATTGGTGAGTATTGAGTAAGTGGTTTATCAATAAAATAAATCCCTGTCTGGATACGTGCAGGTAGAGGCGGCTCTGGCATAGATGTATCCTAGGGGTAAAAACTGAAAACACCACTTTGAGCTAGACTCGAACGAGAACTAGTGCAAGAAAATGGTCCTTGCTTCACTCTTGGTTATGAAACACTTGGTGGATATGCTTTGGTAAATTCACAATCTTAGTATAAACTATTACTAAGGGACCTAAAAAAATTCCCTAAGAATATATGTTAGGAAGTATATCATGAATAGAATAGATTCAAGCCTATGGATTCATAAGTCAAGGAAATAAAAGTTATTTATTAGTCATTAGTTTTTTCCTTTGATTACCCTTTATGTGTTACCCCTAACTTTCCTTTTATTCCAGCCAATGGCTGGTAATAGGAGGACTCGGGCTAACAACCAATGTGAATATCAATGAGATGATTTTGCTAATGAGATGCCTAATCTGATGGGAGGGGGAATCTTGAACTTTGTCATGCTTCACTCTCAGTTAACTCAAGCATTGAATAGAAACATGGGTCAAGATGAACGTTCAACTCCCCTAAGAAAGAACAAGTCGCTATCGAGAGCTTTATGAGACAAAGGCTTCCTAAACTTAATGGATCATCTGATCCCTCAATCATTGAACAATGTATCAACTCCATTGAAAAGATCTTCTCTATATTTAAATGTTATAAACCAGAGAATTTTCTCCTGGATTCTTATCATATAGAGGGTGAAGAAGATCAATGGTGGACGTTGATTAAAAATACGAAGCTTGAGGAGGAGATCAAGGCGTTCGAATAGAAGGATTTCTAGAAGATGTTTTTCAATAAATATTTTGTGCACACCCTCCGACTTAAGATGGAAAGGGGCTTGCATTACCTCAAAAAAAATAATGAATCTATCTGAGAGTATGAGTAAAACTTCCCAAGGCATGAACAATACACCTCCAGATTTTTCATTACCCCTGAAAGTAAGGTCGACCGCTTCTTTGGTGGGATGAAACCTAGCCTATGGAAAGCGCGGGCGATCTATGACTTCGACATCTATGAAGAAATTGTCTGATGTTCCCTCAAGGTCAAAATAGAGATTGGATAATCTCAAGGGTATCATGGGGATAATAAGAGTAAGGTGGACTTCAATACTAGTGGTCTGATGGATAAATCTAATGGTGCTAAGCATATCCAGCACCCCACTTTCCAAAGGTGTGGAAAGAAGCACCCTAGAAATTTCCTAAAGGGGATGAGCAAACGATTTATGTGTGGAAGGGAAGGGATCCTAGTTGTTAACTGCCAAAACAAAAAACCCACGACTCTAGCAGAGGATAGGAACGCTCTGTTTGAACCTCAACAAATTTGTGGTAGTCTTTATAGATGAAATTCTTATATTCTCCAAAACAAAGTAGGATCATGAGGAGCATCTAAGAACTGTACTGGAGACATTGCAGAAGGAGAAGCTCTATGAAAAGTTCAACAAGTGTGAGTTATGGTTTTAGGAGGTCTCATTCTTGGCTCATATCATCACAAGCAATTGGATATCTATGGATCCCTCCAAAACAGATGAAATTGAGAGATAGATGAGGGCAACATCAGTAATGGATATCTGTAGCTTCTTGGGGTTAGTTGGATATGATCGATGATTTGTGAGAAATTTCTCATGATTTTCCAACCCTCATACAAATCTAACTCGGAAGGGAGTAATGTTTGCCTGGAGTGATGAATGTGAAGAAAGATTCAAGGATTTGAAAATGAGGCTTATCACTATGCCCATGCTCACCTTACCCAAAAGTGAAGAAATTTTTTGTTATATTCATTGATGCTTTGAAGAAGGGAATGGGCTCTGTGTTGATGAAAAATGAAAAATCCATTGCCTATGCTTCAAGGTAATTGAATGTTCATGAGCATAATTATCCATCACATGATTTGGATTTGGCTGCAGTGATCTTTGCTTTAAAAATTTGGTGGCATTATCTCTTTGGGGAGAAGTGTGAAATATATACATACCACAAAATCCTCAAGTATATATTGACACAGAATGAGTTGAACATGTGCCAACGAAGATGGTTAGAGATGATCAAAGACCATGACTACTCAATCCATTACCACCCTGAGAATGTGAACAAGGTGGTGGATGCTCTAAGTAGAAATTACCCAGTGATTCTATCATTGATGATAATTGAGAAGGATAGAATTTTCTAATATTTGATGAAGATGGACATGGTAATCATAAGGAAGAGAACATAATCAATCATTTCACAAATTATTTCTCAACCGTCTCTTTTGGAATGGTTAAAGGATACTCAAAAGGATGATTTGGGAATTCAGAAGAAAGTGTCAGCTATCAGAAAAAGGGAAATCCTCGTAGTTCAATGTTAATGAAAATGGAATTGTGAGATTTGGTAAAATACTATGTGTTCCATCAAGTTCAGAGCTGAAGAATGAACTTTTCTATGATTCACATAGTTAAAATTTCTCTATTCACCCAGGAAACACAAGGATGTATCGATATCTCTGAGATAATTATTGGTGGTATAATATGAATAAGGAGATCACTGAGTATACATCAAAGTGCCTGGTGTGTCCGCAAGTGAAGGCAGAGAGGAATTAGTCTAAGGGGATGATGCAACCATTGCCCATACTGGCATGGAAATAGAAGAACATCACCATGGACTTTGTCCCCAGACTTTCGAAGACATCCAAAGACTACAATACAATCAGGGTTATTTTTGATCATCTTACAAAGTCTGCACACTTATTTGCAATTCGGAAGGATTTCTAATTGGATAAACTGGCACAGATATAAATCAGGGAAGTGGTAACGCTGCATGGAGTACCATTATCTATTATATCCAATCGAGAACCAAGATTCACCTATTTGTTTTGGAAGAGTCTTAAACATGCTATGGATACTGAACTGAACATCAGTACGACCTATAATCATCAAATTAATGACCAATATGAGCGAACTATTCTGACACTAGGAGATATGTTAAGAAAATGTTCAATGGAATTTAAAGGAGTTCGGGATCAACATCTTCCTCTGGTTGAATTCTCTTATAATAAACGTTTACACTCAACAATATGAATGGAACCTTATGAAACCCTGTATGGGAAGAGGTTCATAACACCGACATGTTGGAATAAAGTCTGTGAGTGTAAGCTTCTAGGACCGGAAATGGTTGATGAAATGGCGGAGAAGGTGAAAACTATTCAGCAGCATATCAAGGAAACCCAGAGTCAACAAAAAGAGTTATGCAGATAATCATCGACAAGACCTTGAGTTTAAAGTGGAATACATGGTATTTATATGCATATCTCCATAGAATAATGTCATGAGGTTTAGAAAAAATGGAATTTAAATCCTAGGTACATAGGCTCCTTTAAGATTCTTCATCATGTTGGGGTTTTGTCCTATCAACTAGCACTTCCACCTACTATGTCCAAAGAATAATATGTCTTTCTGGTATCCCTCTTAAGTAAGTGCATACCAAACCCTTCACATGTAATATCTTTAGAGGCAGTACAACTAGAGGATGATCTTTCTCAGGAGGAGAAACTATTGAAGATCTTAGATCATGGAGAAAAAGTTCTATGAAATAAGACAATGCCCCTTGTCAAGGTATTGTGGAAAAACCACAAGTTGAAGAAGTGACATGGGAATCAAAGGAAGTGATGAAGCAAAATTACCCACATTTTTTTTAGAGTAGGAAAGGAAATTTCAAGGGTGAAATATCTTAAGAGGGAAAGATTGTAAAAAACCAAAATTTCATTAATGGAAATTCCTATTTATCTAATTAAATGTCTTATTATGGTTATATAAAATTTAAAGTTAATAGGTTTTATGTTTTTGTATTTTAAAATACCATTATGAATTGTAACATTTGCTAATATAGCTATTGAATAGTGATCACTTGATTAGAATAAATATTGGGCTTTAGTAAATCCAATTTACTCAGACAAAGTAAGAAATGGCCTCATCTAGTAGACTTGCCACATACAAAGCCCATTTGTCGAAGCTTGGAAAGGATGTGGCATCATTGTGATTCTCTCTTGATCAAGGCCAAGATGAGCTTGAACACGTTAATCTTGAGAAAAACTAATTACAGGAGAAGTGTAAGTTAATAGAGATTACCACCCGAGCGATGTTATCCGAGCCACCTCAAGAGTTCGTCACCATCGCACACATTAATCTTCGGTATTATTAGGTTGTTATAAGGGGTTATGTAACAAGACCCTAGCACTATGACTATGTACATTCTTTTTGTATAAATAATGTGCATTCATTTTATTATTGTTACTTTGTAAATAGTTTTTAAAGCACAAATAGTAGTTTTAGTTAATATTCAACTTATAAAAATATTTTGATGAATTAATGTATTTTTTAATAAAATAATATTCTAATAAAATATTTTTATTATTAAATTACTTTTTATTAATTATCATATAATTTTTGGAATGTAATTGTAATTTTTATTAAGGTTTGAAAGCTGTTTTTGTCAAAACCCATGAATTTCATGTAAATGTCAATTTTTATTTTAAAAGTAAAAATTCACATATTTATAAAATTATTTAGATAAAATGAATATTATATTTGGAATCAGGATTTCAAAATTATCAAATGGTGAATTTTTCATAATTTTATGAGAGAGTCAATTTTTTTGGTAAAAATTAAATACCATTTAAATATATAATGTGTTTCATCACATCATAATTACCCAGTAGTGATGTAATAAAATAATATAAACATTATGTTTGGCCAATATATGTTTTACCATTAAAATAAGGTGATTTTGGGTTTGTTTTATTTATTTTAAAAATATTTAGTGGACCCTTCAAGGCTTATAAAACATTTTTCCATTTTAAATTATTGTCCTTGAGAGTGTGACTCATATATACATAAGAAACCCTATTATTTTAAGAATTTAGGACATTTTAAATATAAAATATTTTTTTACACAACCCTTTGGAGAAATCCATGGGAAAAATCCATGGTCTGGTTTGTGGTTTTAAATAGTTTAATGTGAGGTGTCCCAAACCTAAATAATAAAGAATTCCCTCTTCTTTCCTATATAAACCCACCCAAGCTCCCACTTCCTCTTCACTCAAAGCCTTTGGAGTTCGACCAACCCCTTTTATAGTCTCTCTATAATCTTTCCAAGGTGCCCCAATCTCCCAATAATCCTCTCTCAAGCCTCTCCCAATCCTTTGGGATCACACTTTCAAGTAAGGGATTTTTTTCCTTTTTCATTTTTGTCCAATTTTATGTATGGTGTTATGCCTTTTTTAAATTAAAAATATTGTTTTATGATTTTGAACCTCCCTCATATTACCCTATTTATGTTTGGATGATGGTAGAGCCCTTATTCTCTCATTAATTCCTCCCATGTACACCATTACCATGCCGAAATTCCGTGAGGGATTTCTCTCTCCTCTTTTACATCCCAGTAATTCTTTGGAATTATACATCTAAATTCCATTACATTTGTTAGGAAATGTATCTATATGAACCCATTATTGTTCATTTCATTTAAATATGATGATTCCCCCCTTTCTCTCTCATCATATATTTTTTATGAGTTCTTATTTCACGTCGTCATGCTGCTGAAATTGCCCTACGATTTTCCAATCCAATGTCATTGTGTAGTGAATTCCATGATCATTTCTCTATCAAGGGTATTCACCTTTATGAAAATTTACTTATTTATTATAAAGCTTCACGTATTTATTCCACATCCCTTTATCATGGAATAAATTATGATGATTGATTCTATGTTGTATGATCCATGTGGCACACTTATACATGAAATGAAATGTTTAAGAAGGGTGCACCCTGATAGTGCTCCAATGCATTGGGTAAAGTATAGTATCATGATAAATCATGTGAAATGGGTGTCGAATCATGATAATTCAAGTGCAATGAGGGTTTACTCATGATTCATGTGTAATTAGGGTTTACTCATGCTCCAAGTGTAATGAGCATTGGATCATTCTAATTCTATGCCAAGTGTTGTTGCCACATTTCCTTGTTATGATTATTATGCTTTATCATGACTTTATGTTTATGTTTCTCTTATGATGCATTGATATGCGTATTTACTAACATTTATTGTATTCCTCATGTTATTCCATGTTTATTACCTTAATGGGATTTATAGCTCACCCTTTTCTTATGCATGTCCTCAGGTTATCCCATGAAATGGTAAGTACTAGGGAATGTAGTTGTCATGTAAAGGAGGTTTTCAATAAATATGTTGTTTGTTTTATGTTCTAATATATTATGTAATGTTCCTAAGCCCCAAAGACATTAGGCCCTTCGATATCCCATGTTTTATCAAGCTAATAGCTTATGTAATAAATCAGGTTTAAGTTTGTAATACAAGAGTAGGGTTTTCATAATATTGATGTAGGAATAGATAAGTAAAATCACCCTTCTACTTAAGGTAATTGATTGCTATGGAGCTGGAGAGAATGAGAACAATAAAAGGCTTATGATGCTACTAGATTTATTTACTTATTTTATTTATTGTTTGGTTTAGTACAATATTCCATCATTGTGACTTGTTTGGTTGCTTTCTTAGATACTTGTGACATGCATCATTATTGATACATGTATATGATTCAATTGTTTATTTAATTCCAGTCTTCCGCTATTATTGTTGTATGGTATTATTATTTCTTCTGCTACTGTTATATATTTCTTTCTGCTGCATTAATCTACCAATGAGATCATTGTTTCCCCACTATCACACCCAAGGCCCTCGCAGCTAGTCAAAAGCCTCTAGCATTTGGGAAAATACGCTTGAGGCCATGTGACCAACCGAGTATGGGTTACCTCTGGGAGGCACCCAAAACCAAGACATGAATATAAATATTCAAAAATTATATTTCTAGGACACCAGGATTGAATATATATTCATACCATATCTTTTGTATGGATAAAACTAAATGGGAACACAATACCTAACCCATGATTTTCATTACTTATTTATGTGAGTTCCATTTCTATAATAAGTTAATGAATATCAATATTATATTTCAGTGTTCTTGTCTATATCTATTCATGTTCGGGCACACTAGTTCACTGTAGAGTGTGAAAATATTGAATTATTGTTTTTTTATTCTTTTATGATAATTCCTTTAATGAAATATAAATTAAATAATTACATTTTCAGAAACTATATTCATTAGATTAAATATAAATTTAGATTTAATATATGTCACTCCTTGGAATATATAAAAGTATTAGTATGAAATCATCATAGAGTTCTGACTGATAGGAATTTTATTGAAATAAAGGACACTCTCATTGGGGGATCCTTTTCAATCCATATAGCCTCAATGAAAGTCATATTCATAAGAACAAAATGTCTCCCCTACCTTCATAATATGATCAAATATTTGATTCTCTCCATTAAGAAGATTGTAACACCATTTCAAAAATTATAAAATTGAAATTATACGTTAATGTATATTAAATTTTTAGATAAAATAAATAAATATTTATATAAAAATTTCTATGTACTCAATATCTTTGCATAAAAAATTCAATTTATTCCATGGAACTAACTTCATGGATAAGATATCATAGTAACTATAAAGGGAGACCATATATAAATTAAATTCTTTCCTATACTCATCAATCATTTTATGATTTTCAATTCACTATACTATGATCTGTGTCTATCCATTTCAGATAGACAACATCAGTGTAGGACTATAGTGTTTGGGGGTCAAGCTAGCATCGAAACTGCATATAGTTAATTTTTAGTAATTAAGAAAATAATACAAGAAAACAATTACACAAATTAATAAAATAAATAACCATTCAACCGAGTCATGATGGAATATTTTATATTTATAATATCATATTTAAAAATATTACATATTTATATTAAATCATATTTATAAATTCTAAAAATTATATAGATTATAATTTTAAAGTAAAATATAATTTATAATTTATAAAAGGCCATAAAACATACACATTATATATAAAATTATAAATATATAAAGGTTTATTCATTAATTATAATTATCAATTGATTAAAATCCATAATTTTATAAAAATATGGACTTATGTTCATATAATCACTTCTTTTACCTAATAAACATTCCTAAATAGAAATCAACTTAAGAGAATCACATTTATGAAATTTTAAACACTAATAAAAAGATAAATACTAAAAACAAATATCTGAATAAATAAATATTCCCATAATAATATATACCATGACTCGCAAATCAAATTCAGGGATGACATTCATGACAGGGTGGTGAATGGAGGTGAAATAGATGTATAATTAGGGGTGATTATTGGAGAATGGCATGGGAGATAATCATTGTTTTGATGTGAGATGATGGAGGGGAGGAGGAAATGAGGGGAGGGAATCAATAGTATAGGGTGTAGGAGAACACTAAAGGGAGGAGGTATGAAAAGAAAACAGATAAATAATTTTCAACTTAAATAATTATTAACTTCTTTAGTTGTATTCCATTTCTCATGATCACCAATATGAATCTTATAGGGATTCAACACCTTTATATAAAATTACAATCCAATATTTTTAAAATTTATAACATGTCTAAATTCCTAGAAACATAAATTATCACTATTTGATATGGTGTTCTGACTATTTGAATTTTTTGTCTTGTATCAACCATTATATTAACTAGGTATATATCTTCAACAATAATATAGATCTTTTTATATAAGAATTAGTTTTTTTCTATAATCAAATGGTTTTAGTGGGATTGGCATATCTAATACCATTGAAATTCCTAATCTTCTTCCATTGGGACTTTGGAATGACATAGGCATTCAGGCTATAGGGACCCTTAGTCATCATTTGAAGGATTATGGGTTGTCTAAAAGAGATTCTACTAGTGGATGTAATTGTGATATGGTAATTAATGATGAAGCGGGAGGCATAATTATCATATCTATGATGAATCATTGGTATTATAAAACTAATTTTAGAGCACACTCAGAGTCTCGTCATTTGGGAGAATATGTAAATATATAAATGTGAGGTCAAAGAATCTGTACGGTGAAAAATTGGATTTTTAGAGGGTTATTTTTAGATAATACCCTTTTTTACTCTATGACTTACTACTATTTAATCTAAGGTCATTGTGCCTCCAAGCCTTTGGGTCGTATAGTTTTTCCCTCTATTTGCAGTTAAAAGGTGGGTTTATCAGAATAAAAAAAATATAAGGCCTCATTTCTAGTGGCATATGGATGAAGTTGGGAAACTCATGTACTAAAATTCATATAGAGGAAAAAATTGGATCTTGTTATATATAATTGCTTATGGAACAATCATTATATTTACTATATACCTCTATTTTTTATTCTTAGAAAATTATATGGAATCTTATGAAAAAACTGTAAAAAAAGACATTTATAACGTATATATTAAGTGATCATACTTATAAGGATAATATATCTCTTGTGTTTGTTAACACTACAAATTATGCATGAGATATTTTCATTTAGACTATTTCTACTAATAATTTTGATTTTATTAAAAGTGAGTTTAGTTTATTTGAATTTAAATGAGTTTAATTTCATTAATTTATAGTTACCATTTCCTTGAATATTTTTAAATGATTATATTATATTATATTTTTTGATAACTATTATATGGTACATATTGACATAATTACTATATATGTGAGATTTAAAATTTTATGTTAATTAATATGTAATCTTTTTTTATGTTTATATATATATTTAAAATATTTACTTTAGTTGAGTGACTTTTTAATTCATATTTCTAATCTATTTTTTTTCATTTTCATGTCAAGTGACAATTTCCTTCATATTTTAATCTTTTTCTTATTTAAGTTTTTTATTAATCCAAACATATTTGATTTAAACTCTTAGAATATTTATCTAGATTTTTAACATTGTTTTTAAATAACCTCAAAGTTGTTTTTTATATTGGGAATATCAAGAAGAATACATGATGGTTTATAAGGAACTTGAAGAGATAAAATCCTACATGTTCAGAAATGAGAGTTATACATGATAAATTTATAAATTTTTCATGGATGAATCTTACAAAATTTGTACTAAACAAGGATATAAATTTTTAAATATGGAAGATAATTTTTTATGAAAAGATAACCAAAGTAGTTTTTGAAAATTTTGTTCCTGAGTTTTACCATAATTCTTAATATAGGCTTACATAAAATGAATATTTAGTTTCTTTTTTAAATTGAACAGTAACTTCTCTTACTTATATTGAAATGGAAGAATATTTCCAATAACCTCATTTAGAAAATATTTTATTTAGTTAGATAATGGTTAGTGATGTAAAAATGGACTTTCTGGTTACTATGTCTTCTCTATTTGGAACATTTAATAATGAGAGAAAATTTATGCAGTATTTTTAGATGATATAAAAGGTGATTTTATAATTTATTTCAAAATAGATTCTACCAAAGTGTTGAATATTTTGAATATCTTATGTTTAATGTGGATGAGATTAATTTTTATAGTTATATGTTGATATACATGCACCACTATAGTCAAGGGAAAAAGAAATTAAAATTATACCCCTTTTATAGAGTTCATAATCTATTATTTGAAAAGAATAAAATGGAATTAAAATAGATGGAAAGCATCAGATGTCATATACATTACACAATAGGATTTAGAGTATTAGAAAATTGGATATATTTACAATATATCCATGACGTACTTATATTTTTAAAAGAATAAATTTCAGAGGCTGAGTCAGTCATTAGAAGTAAAGAAGATGAAAATATCCTTACTATGGTTATAAGGGATCTCACAAGGGATGATTTTTGAAATTTATCTTAAATATATAAAATTTCTTTTTGAAATCCAACTAGTCCATTATAGGATTAATTTTATCTTTTTGAGAAAAAAAATTAGCGTTGATGTTTTTTCAAATTATGTACAAGAGCTTGTGAAGGAAGAAGTGATGGTTAAAGAGTTATGTTAGGAGACTATTTCAAATCAAAATTATGATGTTAGGAATACATATGATGATTGAAATATTTTGAATGCGGTGATAATTTTTTTTTGAAATGGAATAAGTATATTTTGGATATAGACTTACAATCCCTTATTAGTAATCAAGGCGTTTAACAATTTGTTTCATACTTTTGTGAGATGAATAAAACTAATATAAAATTTTATGATCATATACACAAATTTTCTATAATTTTATTTTCTATGTTTAAGGGAGAAATAAATTATTTATAAATTAATATAAGAGAATTAATTGATCAATTACTTGAATGAAAATAGAATTATCTTTTGATGTCATACTTTTACTATTTGAAATATGAAATGGTATCAAAATATCAGTTTGATGAGTTTAAAGAGATTCTAAAAGCTCAATATGAAATGATGTAGAATATATAAACTATTTAATCAGATGTTTCATATTCCATATAAGAATAAATAGAATCTATTATAATTTAGTGGAAGTATATTTGATTATATTTATACTTAGTGAATTGGGGAATTTCTTCTTTTATTGAAACTCAGTGAATTTGGATACATTTCAAGAATTCAAGAAAGAATTCATTAATAAGGTGAAAAATATTTGGAAAGGGTATCATAAAAATATAATGAAAAATAATAAATCCTTAAATGAATTTATTACAATAGATAAATATATTTATCTATCTTGATGGTAACTTTTCTTTATATTCTTTGAAAAAACAATGCTACCAGAAATTTATTAAAGGAATGATATGCTCCATTAAATTGAAATTTTGATTTTCTGAGTGGTGAAAATTAGAATATTTGAGAGGATCTAAATGGTCTGATTTATTCATATTTTGATTAATCCATTATGGAATTTGAATATGAGAATGTTGAAAATATAGGAGATTGTTCTAGAATAAAGGGAATTTTATTATATAGATGTAAAAAATTGAGCATGTTACAACTTGTTCTATTTTATCTATGGCTCATCCATATATTCTCATGAAATTTATGATTAATTGTTTAGTGGATTGATATGAAAATTCACTATAAAAAACCTAAGTTTATTTCTTGATGTAAGCATATTTAGTGTTGCTGGACTATTATAATAATGTTATTATCTCATGGATACACATGTGTGGAAAATATATTTATTAAATCATAAAAAAAGTTATATGAATAATTAAATTTATTATATATACTGTTATAATTGAGTGGTTAAACAAAATTTTGGACTTCCCATATAATACCGTTAATAACATGTTTTGGGACCACTTTGTGTATATAGATGGTATTTGTTGTCAACAGTTGCCATTGCTGGTCAAAATAAATAAGGAGATTAAGGACTCCAAAGTTAACGGAGATCAGATGAAGTGAGGATTCCTATAGAATTGATATTCAATCATAGCATTGAATGTCATGCTTGGTAAATTATCCATGAAGTAAATTCAAACAATTTTTGAGCAGATCCTAAGTTTGGATAACGTGTATCAAAGGTGATACATTTCCAACAACAATGAAGGATGGTGATAATTTTAGATGATTCTCTACTGATTTGTATTTCACAAATATCATATGTTAGGAGAACTTATGATGCAAGACTTATGAATGAAAGGGGTAGTGATGGTGTTTCCATCCATATACAATTTTGATTAGAAGGAAAGATGCTGGTGGAAGACAAAGAAGTTATAGTACATTTCATAGAAAATCGGACGATGCTAAAGCTATTTGATCAAAGGATACATATCACAATAGTGGAGTTCATGATGAAAGTTATAGAATGGTTGTGGAATGCAGTTAATAGAATCATGTCAAAGGAATAGATGATCTAGAGACGTCATAAAAGAAAGTTTTACTAAAGAATTATTATGGAATTCAATGCAAAGAATCATGAAAAAGGAATGGATTATTTTTGACCAATTTGTGTATAGAGACTGTATTTGCATGAAAGGAATTATTCAAGGTTAGGAAATCTAATAATGGGAAAGGCACAGACTTCGCGAAGAATTGGACAAAGTGAGTGGAAAATTGTGACACACGAAAGATTGGTTTTGTGAAAAATTTAGAACATGGTGTGGAATTTTGCGTTCAATTGGTGTATTTTGATTATAAAGTCGAAAAATGAAAAATTCAAGAGGCACCCGAAAAATCAAAGATGCTCACGCAATATGCACGGAACATCGGACTTGTGCACATAAAATTGGTTGGACGAAAAATGTGGGTTTGATGTTTTACGTGCAAGAGAGGCTTCATGATCAAAATGATGAAAAATGGAAAAGTCATGAGGTGTGCGAAAAATCCAAGTGGTGCTCGAAAATAAAGGAAGGTGCACATAATATAAAGAAGTGAGAGACAATTTTACGCGCAGGAAGGGATTTTACGTGAATAGTCAAAAATGACTATAAATATGAGGTGACCCAATATGATTCATTTTGGCTGAACACATAGTCAAATTCTGAGCTCTGACACATGAAAAAATTGAATTATAGATTAGTGTGTGAAAATAATAAGTGCAGTGTGAAAAAGGAAGTGTTACACGAAAAGGGAAGTTCTGCATGAAAAAGAAGAGTTGTGCGAAAATAATTTTCAAAGGAAGAAGGTGTTTTTAGGCAAAAGTTTTGAATTTTATGAGCAATATACATATAAGGGTGTGTAAAAAAATATGAGGGTACCACATACCTTTAAAAAGTGCTATTCCCTCTTGAAGTGTCTTGCTAAGAAGGAGAACAACACCCTCTGTGTGAAGAAGAAACCACAAACAAGCGACTGGTTTTCACAAACCCTCACTGTGTTTTGTGAAGGAGATCCCATGAGTACAAAACCTGTGAATACTCACCCTTGTAGTGCTTAAAGATGATAGATCAAAGAATCATATCTGGTTCTATGAAAAAGAATCACACATCCTCTGTGTGAAGAAGAATATCCACAGAGCTCTCTTCTTGAACGAAAGTGAACACTCTCTGATTTCCCAATTTATATACATAGTATATAGGGGTGTTATTGCTTGTGTGATGAGGAGACATATGTGAAACTAAACTCATATATGCACAAATAAAGAAGGAAGTATATCGATACATTTGTGTGTTGGTATTGAGAATTGAAGAGAGAGTATAAGACACTGCTACACTATTCCATATTATAATGTGCCATTCATAAGGATGAGAAGAAGAAGGATAGAGTGTACAATATATATCCATTTATTCAGTCCATAATTATTGTGATGATGCTATGATGAGCCAGCCTTCTTTGTTCAGATAATCACAAAGGGAGTTTGTGGTTCTAGAAGATAGAAGAAGAAGTGATCTTAGTGTCGCTGATTTTGTACTAAAGAAGAAGGGGAAGAATATTGTGAAACATTCATGTTTTCTACAAACAAATTAGTGGTAGTTTACCTGAATGCTTCTAGGAAGATAAAAATTGAACAGAGGAAGAAAAAATTAGCACTGTGACATCCAACATGTCTCAATAGGTGGAATATTCTTTTTGTGTTGCAAACTCTTTTAATAGAGAGAATATTGTCTTTATAGGCAGTATAAAGAACCATCTAGTGGCTACAAGAGACTATCTACATTGGAAGTATTAAGAATCAGTGAGTGTAAGGGTATATCCTACTCATTGAAAGATATAAGAGGATTTCTTCCCTTCCCCCTTATAGTGTATAGAGCCACACTGACTAGAGGACTGTTTTCTTAGTCAACCCACTATAACAACATATCACATTATAGTGGAGAATCCATGAACTGGTCATTCCCATGCATGGAAAGGACATAGCCTCTCTTATTGATTGGTGAACCTTGTGAAAATATCATGTGCATATTTTTAATGCTTTCAAATATTGCATGAGACAAGGAAAAGAGAATAAGAAAATCAGGATCCTAACATGTCAAGGTGTACAAGGATAAAAAGTTGGAATTGGATTAAAAATACCCTAACACTGATTCACCCCCCTCTCAGTGTTAATTATTTCCCAAACTAGTCTTCTAAATTGGTATTAGAGGGAGGTTCACCTCTATTGGATTCCCTATTGTGAAACTATTCTCTTTTGAAGACTTGAGATCCTCCGCTGAGTAAACAATGAAAAGAAGTGTTGGTAAAGATTCAGTTATCTATGATAAAAAGGATATATCTACCAATACCATGATGAACGGGAAAAATAAAGAGAACAGAAAGTTGAAGAATAATTCCCTCTTATCTAAAGATGAGTAAGTATCTGGTTCTCCATAACTTGCTGAAAATGATGAAACATCGGTCTTGGAAAGTATTGTGAAGGTGGATCATGTTTCCACCAAGAATATGGATATCGTTCCCACCTCAAATTATCAATAGGTATGTGTTATTACATTGGGAAATTATTCCCATGATGAAAATGCTAGCACAAGTTTTGATGACAAATCTACATATTCTCACAAACTATTAGTTGATAGATTAAGAAAAATTCTGCATAGTATTTCTAAAGAAAGTGTCTCCCTTTCTTGTGGAGTATTTCAATGCATGCAAGAATATATAACCCAGATGGATGAAGAAATTATTTTTTTGGAGAAGGTATTACATGAAAAAATTGTTGAATGACTAAATCTCTCTAGTTAGGTGAGATCCTTTGAAGAAACTAAGAGGTAGTTTAAAATAAACTCATCAAAATGGATCAAATATGTTGATGAGAAATAGGGAGTCAATATGACTCTGGAAGATAATATCCATGCACTTGAAGATGAGCTGAAGAAGAGTATTGAAGTTAAGAGTTTATGTTTTGAAGAAACTTCCAAGAAGATCAAAGAACCTGACTCTTTGTACAAAACAATGTTCGGATGCATGAAGATGATGGTGAAACAATGAAGATTGATTGTGAAGAGAATATGATTATGATTGAAGATCATAAAATCACTGTCAATATGAAATGTATAGAAATGGGCGCTCAATTGTCCAATCTTGAGAAGACACAAATTGAGGCCTCACGGAAGAAAGAGACAGTTGCTACTGGTACTCAATGCTCACTGGAAGATTATACTGTCAAAATACCTCCAACATGTGATAATAAGATCATGGATTCACTCATTGATCTATCAGAGGAAGATGAGAATGTAAAGGTATCATCCATACTAACTTCTACCAATGTATCTAAAATTTCTTCTATAAAAAGTGCAGGTTGTGCGAAAAATTCTAAACAAGTATATATGAAGAAAAGTGAGAAGAAACCTACCACCAAAGATAGGGTGGATAGGGGAAAGAGTATGGAAGATAGACCCCCAAATAAAGCAAAACATACCCAAAATAAGACTCAGTAACATTATAAAGAAGATAGTAATAATCCAAGGTTTGTTGGTTAATGCTGGTGTTGTAATATATTAGGACACCATGCACTGGATTGTAGGTACAATACCTTAACATAAAATCATAGAAAAGGCCCATCTCAAGGGGGAGAAATCCATAGAAAAAGAAGAAACATTCATAGATTCAGAAACATCAGTATAATGCAAAAAAAATTGGAATCTTTGATAACATATGTGATGTATGAAATAGGAGTGGTTGCATGAATGGTGCATGTTCATTTCAACAGGTACTGAAAGATGATAAGAAAAGAATATCACATGAGGTGGTTAAGAAAGAAGAATAATCCTTGGGAAGTATTCAGAAGAATGTTGGAAAAGAAAACACTCCCAAGAGGACTCTAAGGAGGAAATTTGAGAAGACCTGGGATTGAAAATCCAAGAATTTGAAGGGTAGTGAATCCAAAAGAACTACTCAGAAGGATGACATTCTAAACAATCCATCTATAAGATCCAATCTTAATGCCTCAGTCCATAAAGATATATTAGTGGTTTGTCTAGGAGATTTGGAAATAATGGGAAAATTGAAATTTTCACATGCTAAGGCTGGTGCTAAAAATAAAAAGAAAATTCTACATGAAGACAACGAAGTTCAGTGTGTGAGGTGAAATAAGGCTGGTCACACTATTAGAAGATGCTTTGAATTTACTCTAGCCCGACAAGAATTCCTTAAGAATATGAATGTTTCACTGGGAGATTCTAGTGATTTGAAATCCCTTCAAGAGAGAAGACTCACACACAAAGAAATGGAATATGTATTGTGGCCCACACAATCACAATCATCATTGAAGATCTGTTGTGAAAGTGTAAATAATGGAGCATCTTGGTTGAGAAAATCATCTCGACCTTTTTGTTCACAATGATGAAGCAAGGAGAATCCACCTTATCCCCTTAAATATTTTTGTATTGTATTTGTTATTATCATACAAGGAATTGAAGTTGAGGAACGATCTCAGGGGTAGAACCTAGGATTTAGTAATGAGAAGTGTCCCGTTGAAGGGGAGACACGTGAAGAAGCTTCCATAGTCATTATCTCAATCAGTATCAACATCAGTGGGTATAAAACTCATTTACACTAAATATTTTATGAAGATCATGTCATTGGAAAATGTTTGTAATTTCTAAATCTCGCATCCTTGGTTACTCAAAATAAAGATCATTCTAAAAAGTAGGAGTAACAAAGCTAATCAGTGGCATAAGATGAGTAAAATATCCCCAAGGCCACTTATCCTACCAATTTCACTTGAATGTTTTTGATCCATTTGCTGAAGTAAGTGAAAGAGTTTCAAGTTGTCTATTTTATATCTAACTTATTATCCAAACCCTGTAATGAAAGTGGAATTCCCTTAAAGACAAGTGTATGAGTTCTCATCTCATGAGGTGTCATATTCAGTGGGTAATGGATAGCTTTGTTGTCTAAATCAAATCCTCTGGTTTTCTACACCGAGAAATTATCAAGTAGACTTAGAGTGAAATTATTGTTGGCACACTACGTAAGTATAGAAAGATACCCTCTCTACAATGAACTTTTTATTTCTTTTCAATAAGGGGGAGAGAAAGAAAAATTAATGTTTGAAAAGTAAGGGGGGGAGAAAGAAGTAAATGGGAGAGAAAGATTCTCATTTTGAAATCGACTCATTAATTTGAGGAGAACACTATGGTATTGAAAAAAAAAATAAAGGTGGTGATTTTTGGGACCCATATGTGTATTAAGATTGTATTTGTTGCCAATAGTTCTCAATGCTGGTCAAAATGAAGAAGGAGATGAAGGAATCCAATGTTAGTGCAGATCGGCTGAAGTGAGGATTCCTAGATAATTGTTATGAAATCATAGCATTGAATGTCATGCTGGGGAGATTCCCCATGAAGTAAATTCATACGATTGTTGAGATGATCCTATGTTCGAAGTACATGTATCAAATGTGATACATTTTCTACAACAGTGAAGGATGGTGATAAATTAGACGATGCTTTACTAATTTTTATTTCACAAATATCATAATTTAGGAGAAATTAAGATGCAAGCTTTATGAAGGAAAGGGGGAGTGATGTTCCTTTCAGTCATATATAGTTTTGATTGGAAGGAAAGATGCTGGAGGAAGATAACAAAGTTATAGCACTTTCCATAGAAAATATGATGATGCTAAAGTTGTTTGATCAAAGGATACATATCACGATAATGGAGTTCATGATTAAAGCTGAATAATGGTTATGGAATACAGTGAAAAGAATCATGACAATGAAATTGATGATCTGGAGGCGGCACAAAAGAATTTTTTAATGAAGAATAGTTATGGAATACATTGAAAATAATCATGAAAAATAAATGGATGGTCTAGAGGTGGAAAAAAAGAATATTTCAAGGTGGCGTTGCTTTACAGTGTTTGCAAATTTTTTAGGCTTGAAAATCAATAGATGAAGATTTTTTTTTGAAAATGATGTTTTGTGTATGTTTGAAGATGGATAAGAATTTTGTGCGCAATGCGTGATTCAAGGTCAAAACATCAAAAAATGGAAAAGGGATGGAGTGCGTGAAAAATTGGGCAAAGTGAGAAGAAAATGATGATGCGAAAAAGATTAGTTTTTCATGAAATATGTAATGTAGTGTAGAAATTTTCATGAAATTGTTGTATTGCTATTAGAAATTGGAAAAATGACAATGTCAAGAGGTGCATGAAAAATTAGAGATGCTCACGCATTGTGCGCAGAACATCAGACATGTGCGCGTAAAATTGGATGGGTGCTAAATGTGGAGTTTATGTTTTATGCGCAAGAGAGGCTTCATGTTTAGAATGTTGAAAAATGGAAAATTCATGAGATGTGAGAAAAATCCAGGTGGTGCATGAAAATAAAGGAAGTTGCGCATAATATAAAGAAGTGAGAGATAGTTTTATGCACTGGAATGGATTTTACATGTAGGGTCAAAAATTCCAATAAATATGAGGTGACCTCAATTTATTTGTTAAGGCTGGACACTTTGACAAATCCCAAGCTTTGATACATGAAAAAATTGAAGTATAGAGTAGTGCGTGAAATAAGAAGTGTTGCACGAAAAAGAAAGTTCTCTGCAAAAAGGGATGTACTACGCGGAAAAGAAGAGTTGCGCTATAAGACTTTTTCACACCAAAATTAGTTTTTATGTGAAAGAGTTGAATTTTACTCGAAAGCCACCTATAAGGGTGTGCAAAAAATTTGAGGGTACCTCAGAACTTTAACAAGAGCTATTCACTCTTGAAATGTCTTGCGAAGAAGGAGAACCGCACCCTCTGTACGAAGAAGAAACCACAAAAAGTGATTGGTTTTCTCAAACCCCCATTGTGTTTTGTGATGGAGATCCTGTGAGTACACAATCGGTGAATACTCACCATTTTAGTGATTCGTGAAGATAGATCAATGAACCATATTTGGTTCTTCGAAGAAGAATCACGCGTCGTCTGTGTGAAGAAGAAGATCCATGGAGTTCTCTGCTTGCATGAAGGTGAACACTCTCTGGTTGCACGATTTATGTACACTGTATATAAGGGTGTTGTTTCTTGTGTGATGAGGAGACATATATGCAACTAAACTCATATTTTCAGAAATGAAGAAGTAAGTTTATTGATACATTCATGTGTTGGTATTGCGAATTGAAGAAAGAGTAGAATACACTGATACACTATTCCATATTATACTCTGTCAGTCAAAAGGATGAGAAGAAGAAGAATAGAGTGTCCAATATATATCCATTTATTCTGGCCATAACAATTATGATGATTCTAAGATTTGCTGGTCTTCATTTTTTTGATAATCACCAAGGGAGTTTGTGATTCTGGAAGCTAGAAGCAGAAACGATCTCAGTGCACTTGGTTTTGCACTAAAGAAGAAGGGGAAGAAAATTGTGAAACATTTAGGTTTGCTGTAGAGAAATAAGTGGTTGTTTTCCTACATGATTCCAAGAAGGTAATAGTTGAAGAGAGAAAGAACAATGTATCACTGTGACATCCAACAGGACGTAACAGGTGTAAGATTCTTTTGTTGTTGCAAAATCTTTTAACAAAGAGGATACTATCTTCAGCGGCAGTATAAAGAACCAGCTAGAGGATGCAAGAGACTATCTACATTGGTAGTATAAAGAACCAGTGAATGTAAGGGTATATACTAATTGTTTCAAGTAGGAAGAGGATAGTTTCCCTTACCCCTCCTACTGTAGGGAGCCACACTAACTAGAGGATTATTTTTCTAGTCAACCAACTTTAACATCATACCACATTATAGTGGAGAATCCATGCACTGATCATTCCCATGCATATAAAGGACATAGCTACTCTTATTGAGTGGTGAACCTTGTAAAAATATCATGTGAATATTTTTACTACTTTCTATTATAGCATGAAACATGGAAAAAGAATAAGAGAATCAAGATCCTAACAGGTCAAGAGGTACAAGGATAAAAAGTTGTAATTGGTTTCAAAATTCCCCAACACTGATTCACCCACCTCTCAGTGTTCGGAATATCCCAAACTTGTCCTCTCAATATGTGGAAGGTATTTTATTTTCATAGAGGTAATCTAAAAATGATTCTAAAAATAATTTTATAACACTACTGGAAAATTAGGCTATCTCCACGGTCAAAAACCGTGGATATAGGGAACAAAATCGTGGCTATAACATATAGCCATGGTTCCATCTAGCAGTAGCACCTTTTGGCGTAGCTATAGCTAAAATCTATAGCCATAGTTTTATTGGGCTATAGACAAGGTTTTAAACCATGGTTATAGCCCTATTGCCACAGTTTCACTCAACTATGGCTATACCCCCATAGCTGTCCACCGTGGCAGTTGGGCTATAGCCACAGTTGTTAAATATATTATTAAAAACTGTGGCTATAGCCTGTAAACCATGGCTATAAACCTTCCCGCCATTTTTTTGCAGGTTAATTTTTTTCCTGTTCAAGGGCAGGAGATCTATAGCCATGGTATTGATGAACCGTGGCTATAGTTCATGAAACAAATACCGTATAGCCACAGTTTTACCAAAACCGTGGCTATAGATCAACCCTATAGCCCCAATTTAACCAAACCATGGCTATAACCCATTGAAAAAGACCCTATTGGTATGGTTTCACCCAAAACGTGGCTATAACTCATTGAAAAAGACCCTAAAGCCACGGTTTGGGTGAAACCGTGGCTACAGATTTCGAAAAAAAACATATAGCCACAGTTTCACTAAACTGTGGGTATAGCCTTTGAAATTAAACCCTATAGCCACAGTTTTGTTTAAAACTGTGGCTATAGCCTCGTTTTCTAGAAGTGTAACATTTAAGTTAAAATATTTTTCAAATTACAACTATGAGATGAATCATGTTAATATACTACATGATGTTATCATTTTTAACCAAGGAAATGAATATAAAAAAAAGGACATGAATCATTAGGGGAGAAATCTATTACAAACTCATCTGGACTTAAAAACATTTTCAAAGCCACTGAATCTTCTTAAAAACCTGAACTTGAGAGAAATTATTGAGGTTTTTTTATTTATGATTCTTTATTTGTTTTATACCACTTTTAATTTCAATTTATTACTAATTAATACAATTCAATTCTATATTTATATTATATTCAATGTTATAATATCATAGTCTTTTCATTTCCATGTGACATATAGATGTTTCATAACCTCTTATAATATATTATATTCTATATCAAAAAAGGGTAATAATATTAGTGAAAATGACTCATTATTTAATTCTTATAAATATATTCTTATTAGTTAATTAATCGGAAAAAGTTTCCATTTGAATTTTATGGGTTTTGTGATCATCAAATAGGAAGTGATTTTCAAACAAAGTAATATTTATATAACATATCAAAACCTATATTATTATTCGATACAAAAAAATCCCTTTCATGTTTTACTAATTAATCCATTTTTAATAAATTTAAAATTATATTTTGAAATAACATAATGTTTTTAAAAATGGGATTATTATTTAGAGTTAATGAATTTTTTTATATATAAAATCATATATATAAAGATATACCTTACATATCAGAAGAATTTTTCCAACATATTTAAAATCATCTTGAAAGAAAATTTTATATATCCTGAATTTGGATAAAAATAAAATATTACATATCCTATAGAGTGGAATAACTTATTACATATTAGATATCTTAAAAAGGTAAATATATTATGTACACAAGGAGATTAAGGCTATCTACTATAGTGTTTACCCTCCCTAGAGTATATAATATCTCATAGTCATATAATGATAAGAACTCCAACCAGCGTTGATACCTCAGGTTCAAGTATCTCTGAGTGAAGATGTACTAGAGACTCTGGTGGTCTTTGTAAACCACAATGCTATCTCCCAGAAGGCAGTGCCTCAACATCCTCCATGAAAAGAATACTAGTGTTATCTCTATATCATGATTCACATAGTTATACTCATGGGGTCTCAACTACTTCGAGCCATATGAGATGACCACATAGCATTTCATCATCACACAACTGAGCCTAGCCCTGGAGGCATCACAATATACAATGAACACAACTTCTTCCTCTAGTTGTCTCAAAACTGGAGCACTCATTAGCTTATGCTTCAACTCCTCAAAGGCCTTCTAGAACTACTCAGACAAGTTAAAACACTTTCCCTTCCATGTTAAAGTGGTCAACAAGGTTTTGATTCTGAAGAAGTCTTCCAAAAACATCCAGTAGTACCCCGCCAATCCATGAAAGGTGCACACCTCAGAAAAAATCATTGTTGGATCCCAGGAAAGCACTGCTTCATCCTTCAATGGATCCAGGAATAAAACCTACTTAGAAATGAAATTCCCTAGAAATTGAACCATATATATCAATAAATAGAATTTAGAGAGATTTTCATAAATCTTGTCCTCTTGAAGTAAATCAAGGACTCTTCTCAAGTGATCTACTTTATCATCCATTTTAACCGAGTGGATGATTATGTTGTCAATAAAGAAAATGAAAAAATGGTCCACGTATGTCTCAAAGATCTGGTTCATCCAAGCCATAAAAATGGTGCATGAATTTGTCACACTAAAGGGAATCACTAGGAACTTGTAGTGTCCATAGAGACATCGAAAGGACAACTTCATAATTTCATCCCCACGAACCTACAACTTTTGGTAGCCGGACTTGAGATCGATCATGAAGAACCATCTCACACTGTGAAATTGATCGAAGAGGTCATCAATCCTTGGAAAGGGGTAATTTTTCTTTATCGCGTCCTGATTCAAGCGATGATAATCACACAAAGTTGTAAGCTCTCATACTTCTTTTTCAAAAACAAAACCAGATCCACCCAAGGGGATACACTATTTCTGATGAAACCTTCCTCATGAAATTCTTATAACTCCAACTATATCAATCAAAGCTCGAAGGGTGACATATGATATTCTCCATAAGATATCAGGGCAGTCTCTATCTGCTATTCAATGCAAAACTCCAACTCTCGTCCCAGAGTTAGTCCCAGAACTTCTTTGGGAAATATGTCCATACAATCCCCCAAAACCAAAGGGATCTAGACACCCTAATAGTCTTCTGCACCAAGGTTCAAACTCTCTATATTAAGGGTAATGTGGTATAACTTCTTGTTCACATGATCTAGTTGTATTTCTATGAGTTATCTCTCACCGAGAAACGATAACATCATCCCATATGCACATAGACATCATACTAAACTATGGTGCTAGTTATACTAGGCTTGAAGCATGGAAAGAAAATCCATGCCTATGATAATGTCACAGGGTTCAATCATGAAAACTAGTAGGTTTCATGTGAACCACTATCCTCTAAGTGATAACTCTCTCTACTAAAAGATGAAATAAATTGAAGAATCATTCCCTACATAAACCTCAAGTGATATCTACTGTGATAGTGTCCCTACTGGGATCTCCACCTCCAGAAAAAATGATTCAAGAGATAAAATAATGGTTACTAACTGTTTCTACTAATACAGAGTAAATATTATATTAAACATATATCATAATTCGAATAATATCATTTTCCACCGGGTCATAGATGTCCATAGCCTACAACTGCTCAAAGCCCCGACTGCCAGCTCCCTAATCCTGATGTGGGTTTTTTGGTGGTGGTGGTGGGAGAACCTCATACAATAGTCCCCCACATACAGCTCCTCCAACTCCACCTCCTTGGAGAACACCTTTTCCTTTTTGGGGAGATCTCTAATCCAGAGCTGCCTCTTCCATGGAAGTCCATCTCCTACCTGCTTGGGATGATCATTACACATGGTCAGGCAGTCCCGAGCCATGTAAACTCACCCTTGAAAAGTGTATAATCATCCATATCTTGGTTGATCTTATGCTCTATGCTTCCCCTGAACTACAAGACCACACCCATGAGTCTAATCATAGAAGGGTCCCATGTTTTGGGACCTATTGTGCTAGGATTCTACTAAAGAGGACTCGGCCCTGTCATGTCCACCACCTTCTCCATCTATTTGGTATCCCTATGCCTAGAATATCTTCACCATGAGTTCCCACTCCAGCACCCTGAAAATGGTGGGGATGCACAGGGGCACTAGACTGGCCCATATCTCTCTATGTATCCCCTTCTCAAACTTCTATTCTCAGAAGTAACCATCTCTGATAATGTCAATAGAGTATATCATATAGTTGATGAACCTTGTAGACTAATCTACCACTACAATCCCACTCCTATGAAGCTCAAATAGATCATGAATCTAGATAGAGGGCAAGTGGGGGGGATAATACTCCTCATGAAAAATCTTTTGAAAGTCATCCCACATGAGTATCCCCTCATCAGGCATCTAGGTAACTAAGCTACACCATAATCTAGTTGATCTATGGAAAAGGATGGATACCAAAGCCACCCACTTATCTATTGGGGTCTGAACCAGTACAAACATGCAGACCACTAAATCCAGTCAATCCTCTCCTACACGAGGGTCTGGCTCACCACAGAACCTTAGTGGTCATTGATGCAGGAAATCATAGAGTGAAATAAACCTACCTGCATCCTTAGCCTACCCTACTAAGGCTATCAACTTCTTATTGGGTGTAGGTGCTTCTACCTATTCACCTGGAGGATGTGGATCACATGATGTTCCCTGAACAGAGGCCTCATCACTCATCGGGGCTTCATAATGAAACAAAGTTGGTATCTTGGATGGATATCATGGTAGATTATTCCTGAAAATTATCAAGGTGTACCAAATTTAGATGAGAATATATATATTTATATATCAAAAAATAAATGGGGAGGTGACTGAATAAGGATAGTCAAATACTCGACCCTATATGATGGATGTACCATTCTTCCTTACAAAAAATGTCTCAAAGTGCTGATTCAAAAAGTTTTTAATTAGGGTCCTAGTGAATGGATACCTTGGAAGCCTATTCCATCAATGGACTCCCTTTCCTGAGAGCCTCTATCAAGACACTTTGACACAGTTTCCATAAATACTAACCAATTATTTTTTATTTAGCATCCCAAAAACATCCCAATGAATTAGGTTCCATTGATACAAATATATCATGACTTGAACCAAGATGAGGCTTGAGCGACAACTACACCAAGCCCTCCTCCATAGTCTAGGGGTTGGCGACAAGAACTGAAAGAATAAAAAACTCAGGGAGACATTTTCCTAAGAAAATGTACACACACACATAGCCAACTCATTGAAAAAGTGCAGAGAATAGTAGGAAAATATGCAACTACTGTGAAGTGACATAGACATGAATGGAACGATAGGAAGCACAAGGGTATGATTGTGATACTGAAATGTAAAGGGTCAAAACACACACCCAATCCAAAATAAAGTACAAACCTGAATAAAATTGGAAAATAGTATCTACTAAGAGATCCCAACTCATGTATCCCAACTATGACCACCATACGTGGTCCACACATCCTGTATCTCTATTCTTATCTTTAGTCACAATCAAACTTTCTACTGTTTGAATAGACACAAATGTGTTGG